>CM030368.1:197633358-198833358 GCA_017893485.1 Hemerocallis citrina | reverse complement strand
CGCACGGCGGGGGGGTTAGTGCCCACCGTTTTCAATATATAAAAAATTGTTTAATTTTACTTGTATATATAAACATTAAGGGTGGGTTTGGGAACGAAGTTAAGATAGTTGGAGTTCGAGAAGATAACTTTACAAACGTGCAATTTTCCTAACTTTGACTTGATTGGAACCCTTTTGGAGTTGAGATAACTACTTTTATGTCACCGAAAAGTTGAGATAACTGCAGTTATCTAAACTAAAATCTGATCTGATCTATCGTTAAGCAATGCATCTCTCTTTTGATCTATCGTTAGGCAATGCATCTCTCTTTTGGTTGGGCTGCCAAATACCTAGTTAAAACATAACTATAAGTCAGAGGTAAATGTGTTCTAACCAAAGTTAGCAAAGTTAGCACACCTCTGCCTCTGTTAAAAAGTTTACTTTGGTTATCCTAACTTTGTTTCCAAACATGTCCTAAATGACATGTGAGCGAGAACTAGACACTTGTCTATGAATTAGGAGCACGCCTACTGCCTATAAATAGCATTTTATCCATTTTTCTATCTTTTAGTATGACATTTGCATTATTTAATTGCTTATCTGAATCAATGTTCTATGTTATGAAGAAATGCTGGGGGCTTTTATCCACAGTTTCTTTCTCCAAAAAGAAAAAAAGAAAAAGAAGAAGATCATGTAATGATAATCATTTCCACTTCCTAGACTACAATGACGAAATTAAACTATCTTCTAAGAAGACAAACAACCACATACGGCACACCAACACAGCAGAAATTTCTGAATTACAAATGAAACAACAATTGCACAAGAATAGGTGTGCTCAATGTGTCTGATTTTCACAATATTAATTATATTATTACTTTATGGATTTGCAGGGAAAGGATTGGGTTTGGCTGTGCATATTTGGCAGCTTGCTATTTTTGATAGGGGGACTCTCCAATGTAGTCAAGGTGTTCAAGATGCAGCAAATGGATGGAGTTAGGCTTGAGAAGCTTCGAGGGGGAGCACTCGAAAGGTTAGTTAGAGAGCGAGAGGGAACAGTTCCATTGATTTTGGAGGAGAATAGGAGACTGCTGGTAGGCCTAGAGGAAGAGCCTCAGCCAGGTCTTGCCACGTCATATAAAGACGTGCTCATTGGTGGTAGCAGTAGCAATATAATTTGAAAGATATCCGCACAAGATTCTAGCTTTTGTTCAATTGCCTATAGCAGGGAGATCATTGCTTGTTTACAAAAAAGATCAAGTATTCTTGTGTGCAGTGGACAACAGGTTATTTTTTGTGCTTAAAAATGATTGTTGAAAGACTTAAAGACTTTAGATGAAGAACAGAAGTTTGAATAAGGTCTTACTTTAAAAGGAGTAAAGGACACATGTAAGTAGCTTAATCTTTATGCCAAAACAGGATCGGTTGATTAGTGTTTGATGTTTAAATATGCACTTTCAGCATTGTGTATGGTTATTTCTCAAATTAAATGCTTTAAGAGTGTGATTTGGGACGGGGGGCTTATTTTGCTTCGAATGCCTAACTTACTTGCTTCACTTATTATCAGTATCATTAGTAGTTGCAGCAGATCTATATATAGTGCATCCTATAGCTTCAGGTGTCATTATAATTAACCTCTGAGGGTGTGTTATTATCATTAACACCTCTCCGAGGGTGTATTTGGGAATGGAGTTTTAAGTGTCATTATTTGTAACCTCTGAATTTTGGATTATCTCACATAAAGCTTAGTTATCTAAATTTTGGATTGTTTGGGTCCTTTTCTGGAATTCAGATTATCATAGTTATCTAAAATTTGTTAGCCAAAATTTGAGACAATTGCAGTTATCTAAACTCTGATTTATCAAATTTATTTCGATTCCGCTTTTCCAAACACGTATTTAACTTTTAAGTGGTGATAAAGGATTGCTAACCAAAGTTTGCAACTCTATTTTCACTTAAAAGAATAATTTTAGTTATCCTAATTTTGTCATAGAGTAGGCCTACAAACCTCTATTTTCATTTAAAAGAATAATTTTAGTTATCCTAATTTGCCACCGAACAAGCCCAAAAAGTGTGGTGGGAATTGTGTTTTTTCTAATGTTTTCAAGTTCCGATTAATTTTGTTCAATTCCAGGAGAAGAACAAGTCGTTAAAATCAAGCTAATTTAGCAGTTCTCCCTAACAGAAGCGTATAGTACTTTGTGTGGTCCGATCTATGATGAGTCATGCAGATCTTCCAAGCTAATTCTGAAAACATGCTCTATTAACAGCTATTTTCAAACTTAACCATGTTCTATCTAAAACGGTTCAAAGGACACCATATGAGATATGGACTAGGAGGCGTCCTAGTATGTCTTTTATGAAGATTTAGGGTTGTGAAGTTTATGTAAAGCTTCAAGTATCTGATAAACTTGGTCCCAAATTTAATAAGTGTTTCTTTGTAGGATATCTCAAGTGATACTATTTCTATAATCCCACTAAAGACAACGTGTTTGTCGCACGGACTGCGATAATCCGGAGAGAGTGAGTTGAGATATTATCCTGCACTCTTTTAGATTGAAATTGTGGCTCAATTTGAATTATTTGTGATCTCTCATTCACAGCACACGTGTTGCCAATTTCTCCTACGCTGAATCTTCTGAATTCTCTATCAACTTCATTGATTATACCAAGTATCCGCATCATGCAATAAACAAAGACAACCAAACTCACTTGATAATCCAAGCTGACTCCTTCAGAATCACCCACCCCTTTGAACTCCCTAATTTTGAGAAATGCCCTTTTGGTTAATCACTAATAATTTATAAATAAAAATAAAAAAAATAAAAATAAAAATAAAAATAATTAATTAATTAATTAATTTAAATAAAAAAAACACACACACACACAATCATAACAAATCAGAAATAAATATGAAATTCCACCAAACTCCACATCAATGAGAATATACTTCACAACAGCAATCAAAAACCCTAATTCGTTGGTCATTCTTGAATTCGAACTGAAGAAAGGAAGGAACCTGATCATACGAGAGATGACGAGGAGTTGCTTTGTTCTTCGAAAAAGCTTGCTTTTTTAGTGGAAGGAACAAACGCCATGATCGGATCGATTGAGCTCACCCAAAACCCTAGAGAGGACATCGGAAATGCTTTAAAATGAGGCGGGAATTGAAGTATTGGAGAAGATGATCAATTATTGGGCCTTAGACCTTAGTTTCAGGCCTGTTATTTTCTGAACTTGATTGGGCTTTTCTGTTTAATTAATTGAACCAATTTAAGTGCGCTACGTGAGACTAGCCAAAATGTTTGCACGCAAAAACAAGATGACTAATAAGAGCATCGCAGTCGTTGGCTATATTTGCCAAATTGCCATATTTTGAGAAATGGACGTATGCAGTCTTTGCTATTTTGTCATATTTTGACAAAATCGCTACAGTCGCTTTTCAAATTTGATAATCGAAATGACAATTCTCAAATTATAGGGGATGGATGTTTTTTTTCTTTAATGGGATCAAACGAAACAAGTTGTTTTTTTTTTTAATGATCGGACAGTACAACATACATGTTGTATGTTGTACCGTCGAAAAAAAAACAAAAAAAAACAAAAAAACAAACTCGAACGAGACATGCTGTCTCTTAAGCATAAAGTTGCTTGGACGGGAGAACATGTCCCGTCCAAGAAACCAGACAACATGTCCCGTCCAAGAAACCAGGGAGAGTTTTGATGGTTTAATTATTAATCTAATGCTAATTAATCAATACTTATCCTATTTAATTACCTACTTAATAATTTAATATTCTAAATGTACTACTAATTACCAATTAACTTAATCTAATGTAGAATTAAGGTTTTAAAAAATAAAAAATTTGAAGTGAGACGGGGCATGTTGTCCCGTCCGTTTAAAAAATTAAAAAAAAAAAAAAAAAAAAAGGACAAAATTATAGCAAAGAACCATTGTGAGAGATCGTCAAATTGTTATTTCTCATTTGTCATTTTACCATTTTTTTAGCAAATGATTGTGGATGGTCTAAGCCGCAAGAGAAACAAAAACTACAGCCATGTTTAGATAAAGAGATTAGTGAACATGACACTTAAATCTACAGTTATTAAACTCTGTTATGTTTAGATCATATCATATTGTGGATCGTCAAAAGTTAAAAAGTTACAGTTATCTCAATTTTGTATTGAAGCAAGGGCTAAGCTTTTCCACACAGCTATGAATGAAATACTCGAGAAAACTAAATTAGGGAAGGAAGCAAATACAACTTGCGTGAATGGTTAATTCTCACCCAACGACTTAGGTGACAGAAAGCCCTTGAAGGAGAGTAGATATAACGAATACATAAGATCGCTAGTCAGAAGCGGTTGGGAGAGAGCAGCTAATGAATGCCACAGTCGATGACCTTTTCAACTGAAAAGTCATGACACACATTGTCCACTCGCAATCACGACCTTCCGTAATTAGTTTCCCCAAACGGAAGTCCTTGAAGGAGAGTAAACAATAGATGTCACGGACAAGAAGATCTCTTCGACTGAAACATCCCCCCCAAAAAAAAGCAATGTAAGCCAGGGCCGGTCCTGAGATATTTGAGGTCCCCTTGGGCAAAAAAAATTGGGCTATTTATAGACACGCATGTATTTTAATACATATTAATAAAATATAATATAACGCAGTGGGACATAAAAATAATACCCAGAAAATAAAGATTACATTTGTCGAGCATCACTTGCCCAAACAATCATAAACACAGCTGTATTCTATTTTTGTTTGGTTCAGACTTTTTCTATCAGAATTTTAGACTAGAGAAGACCATGATTATATATAGTTTATTATCAATCATAACTGTTATGATCTATTCTGTGAATGTGTGATGTTTCAGCATCAAACAAACAGTTTGCAAGTCAAAATTCATTTATAGTTATAGCTCAAAACTTCATAAGAGCCTCATTGGAAACATAAGTTAAAAATTGTTCTAAATTTCTAATACTAACATAAGTTGATAGTACTTCATACTTCAGATTCTCAGAAGTCGGAACATTTAAAAATTAGGAAGGAAAAAAAAAAAAAAAACAATGTCTCATCTGTTAACAGATGAGGTTTCATGGTTAGATAAATTAGCTCATATCTCCAGTCCACTTTGTCATACCATTCCAAAGACTAAATCATATGAGTCATATCTAGAACAATATAAGGCCAAGGCTCAGGAATCAAGCTTATCATATAAATAAGGTTCAAATTTCAGTTGGTCACTAAGCTTGCCTAATAATAAAATCAACCAACAATACTATTGTTGGAGTGGTTTCTACCCCAATACCTCATAAACCCGCAAGAGAGATTCTATATTCTATTAATTAAAAAAAAACGACATGAGAGGGCCGAACTACCAGAGTAGTGCTAAGAAGACCAATAACTCATGCAGTCCTGCTAAGAAGACCAACAACTCCAACTACGCCTCTGATACCCGAGACACCATGACTACAACTTCTGCTAAGAAAAAAAACTCTGTAAAAGAAACAAACGAAAATTCTCAACTGATAATTTGAAGAAGATCTGAAGATGCTGGAAGGAGAAAAAGAGAGTGAGTGAGAGAGGGAGAGAATTTGAAGAAGATGAAGAGGCTAGACCAAAAATATATATATATGAAAAAGTTGAAGTGACAATGGGAGAGAGAGATTACTAAATTGGGACATCTCCTAAAAATTAATTACAAACTCATTAATCCATTATATTAACTAGATTTGCCCGTGGGCACGTGCCGTAGGCACGTCTTCAGAACGATACAGCTTATGAAAAAACTTATAAACAGTAAATCAACAATTATGTAACTCAAATTTGAATAGTATGACAATAATTAGTTGTAAATAAAAATCCTTGTTTATATATATATAAATATATAAATATATATATTATAATGGGAGAAGGACTTAGTGTCATTTGTAAATGTTTTGTCAATCTACCAACCCGTGCAATACACGTGCATAACTATTATAAAGGAGGTTCTAAGTTCAAATCCAGACTATGTCTAAATTTTTATTTTTAAAAACTATATTTATTAAGACGTACATCGCACGTGTAAATTACTAGTATGTATATATATATATATATATATATATATATATATATATATATATATAGAGAGAGAGAGAGAGAGAGAGAGAGAGAGAGAGAGAGAGAGAAACAATTAAATAAATAAATGAGTTGTTTTGGGAATTTGAATTTGAGTTTTTGGTTTGAAATTTGGGGGGGGGAGGATATGTTTTGGAAGGTTGAATCTGAATCTGAGCCTGAGAGCCACTTGATAGCTTTCTTTGTATTTTATTATATAGATTATAAGACCTTTAATCTATTATACTTTAAAAGCCCCTCCTGAAGTGGGCCCTGGGCGGTCGCCCAGCTGGCCTTGATGCAAGCATGGCATGCATTGTTCACTCTCCGACAAGACCTTCCCTAATCGCCCTTCAATACACACGGGTGTTGTAGGAAGCCCTTGAAGGAGAGTGAACAAAAGATGCCGTGATCTCCATGATCAAAACATTAGAAGGAACTGCGAGCATGACATGCATTGTCCACCCTCTCTCAAGGTTTCCGATCGATGGAAGCACTTGAAGGAGAGTGAACAATAGATGTCGTGATGAAGATACATCCACGAACAACAAAAAGGTGAACATTATGTCGACTCTTTCCCTCTCCCTTCTCCATCGCCTATTAGTTTGCTGCTCTTACTGCTATGAGAATGGAGAAGATAAGACATTATATAGGCTTCCTTACTAGACACTAGAGATATGCATGGATAAAGTTACAGTGTATCTTATCTCCTACTAAATTCCTCCTTGATGGGTCCTTAATGCTTACCATATACATCAACTTCGTTCTTTGGGATCATGGAAGGGTTATCGGATCATTATCCTCATGTATGTAGGAACATTGGAATAAAGTTTAAGATTAGATTTGTTATAGGAATATTTGTATTAGTAGTTCTCTATAACTAAAAAAAGATTGGAGTTGACATTCCAATCTTCTTTCTCATGTGGGGATATTAACGTGCCCAACTTGAGCCTAGTCTTGCGCACAAGTAGGGCTGCAAACGAATCGAGTTATTCCGCTCGAGCTCGGTCAAAGTTCGGCTCGAACCGAGCTCGAGCTCAAAACCGAGCTCGTTTCGTAACGAGCCGAACTCGAGTTTGATTTTCTTTTTTTTTAGGCTAAGCTCGCGAGCTATTCGGCTCCGAATATGGTCAAATCTCGGTCAAAGCTCGGCTCGAACCGAGCTCGAGCTCAAAATTGAGCTCGTTTAGTAAACGAGCCGAACTCGAGCCTGAAGATATTCGGCTCGGCTCGGCTCAATTGCAGCGCTGCACACAAGCACCCAAACTAATTTAACCTCATTTATAAATGCTCTACCTAGCTACTTGCATGAATAAAGTTTAGATAACAAAGTCAATATATTATTTCTTGACAAATAATAAAGTTCATAATTATACGAATTGCCCCAAGAATTGCCCCAATAATCTAGCGGTAAGTTTCTTTGCTAGTAAGCAAGATATCGGAGGTTTGAACATGGCTTGCATCGGTCCCTAAATATCGTGCGAGCGCCGGAGCTATTCCAATTGCACTGCAACTGAGATGCACCTTCTCACCCCCCTTCTTTCCCCTGTGGACTAGAAGATTTTCCCCCTCATTACTCAGGTTTAATAGTTTCAAAAAGTTAGTGAACATGTTGGTGACTAGGCCCAAAGTACTTGCTTTCTTTGGGCCTAGCTTTTCTGGAAATTTCAGTTAGCTAATGGGCTTGATAATGCTTCAAGTCTGGCCTAATAGGATAAAGCCCAATGAAAAGAAAAAGTAATTGTTGCACTTGAAATGCATGTATAATGAATTCATTTGAGATATAAGAGGGTCATGAAATTGCTCGAAAAATTTCAACCACATATTCTAGACCTTCTATTAGAAGTATCAGTAAGGGTGTCTTTAGCTAAACTTACAGAAATCGATCTCTTGTTAGTCTCACCTTCTGTAGCGAATCCTAGCTCCGGCACTAACTGTGTTAATTAGTTATATTAAGTGTTAAGATTGAGGGAGCTATTCTACCTGTGAAAGGAGTCTAATAACTTCGAGCCAACCAAATGCCACAAAGATGGAACATTTTTTTTATAATTACAAACAAATCACAGAGCAACACATGCACAGAAGCCAGCTTCATACATTACTAATCAAATAGTTCTCTTTTGTTCTTTGTACATCATCAGTGAATTAAACAAATACATGATGTACACATATCCTTCAGTTTTGATATATTCCTTAGTGCATGACCCATGTGATTGATACTATCATAAGCTATGATATCATTATCAAATCATGAAGTTTGAAGAAGTTGAAGAAGAATATCATCTGTCAGGTTCGGCACTCAGCACTCTCATCATTGCTTCCACGGGGTTTTCAACTTCTACTTACTACCGACCCAAACCCCCTCTCACTCAATCATTGTATCATCTTATTCCTACTGTTCTACCTTATTTGTCTTGTGAGAGCATCTGTAGTCGTTCATTTCTAAATTTTGGGTATTTGGCTTTTGGAAATAGAAAATATGAGTGCGTGCTGCAGTGGTTGAAAGCTAAAATATAGCCGGACGATCGGTTATCTCTCGTCCCAAATTTTTAAAAAAAATTTTTTTTTTTAGAGCACTAAAAGATAAAAAAAAAAAAAAAAAAGGAAAAATCCCTGGGACGAGAGATTATGCTCCGTCAATTAGAATTTTGGCATCTAGTGGGATTGACGATGTATAATCGTCCGTCCCTGATTTTTTTTGATTTTTTTTCTTTTCCTTTTTCAAACGGTATTTAATCCTTCGTCCGAACTCGATTTTTGTACGTCTCACCTACGAGACGAAATTTAATCTTTCGTCAATTCTGACGAACGAAAGAAAATATCCCGTTAGCTATATTTTGCATTTGGCCAAATCGTCTGCTATATTTGGCAAGACACTGTTCATCGTACACCCAAATTTTGCAAATTTGGACGACGACTGCAGCTCTTTTTTCCCAAATTTTTCCAAAATTTGGGTATATAGCCCACGACTACAGATGCTCTTATAAGCAGCAACACCTTAATGTTCTTGTTATAAGCAGTTGCAGTTCAACTTGTAAAATTTTCTTCAACTGGTCAAAATCACAACTAACCGGTGAAGAAAAGCATTCTCTAACTGTAACCGAACTTATAATATATTAAATTAGCGGCACTGAAGGTGGTAACTCTCCCGTCTGTGTGGATTTGGGTCTTCAACTTTTCTTTCCATTGTTGGGTTCGTTCGTGGTTTCAGAATCTAGTCAGGGGTTTCGGGTACATCGTCGACATTGACAAGAGCACCATGTTGCAGAGCATAAGGGATTTCGTGCGTATAAGAGTCAAAAACAGAATCGTTGGAGGCGATCCCATTGATGATTTAGGTTGAATTCGAGGAGGAGGCTTACGAAGTAAGGTGATCATTGAAAGAAAGAAAAGTGTCTCTTTTTTAGGCCCAATGGTGAGCAAATCAACGTCAAAGTCGGCAGATTCGAAGAATTCGCAGGTTGAAGATGATCATCTTCCTTTAGATTGGGAAGAAGCTAATCAGGACTGCTCATCACACGATTAGGAGGTGTGGTCAACTCATCCATAAAATGGGAAGCAAGGCAATCGTGACTATCCAATTCAAAATTCAAAGCTTGTCATTTCAGAGGGCCAGCTCAGCTGGCGTGGAATTGAAATGGGCTGTTGGGGTTTGTGGACCCAAATACATGATAATGGGTTGAAGAAGACAGACAAGAAGAAGGGTTGAAGAATGAGCAATCAACTCAATGCAGCCTGTAGCTGCAGGCAGAGTTGCGGTCGGCCGCACACTTGACCGTCCACACAGTCGATTGTCCCGCTCGCTGTAGGAACCCTGTACACTTGAAGGAACGACTAGTTGACCGTCCTACTCTATGTTGGATCCCTGTACAGTTGAAGGCATGAACGTTAGACCTTCCAAAGTTGTGGTCGACCGGCACGAC
Source organism: Hemerocallis citrina (assembly GCA_017893485.1). Classification (NCBI taxonomy): domain Eukaryota; kingdom Viridiplantae; phylum Streptophyta; class Magnoliopsida; order Asparagales; family Asphodelaceae; genus Hemerocallis; species Hemerocallis citrina. The sequence continues at coordinate 198,823,350 of CM030368.1, read as the reverse complement.
GCTGATTGATGAGTAGCTGAGATTAGATCTTGTGTAAACCTATATATATTACATTGTGTACGATTTTAGGATAATCTGAAAAGAAAAGGAGGTCCATCAGCCGCCAGAGAGAGAGAGAAAGAGAGAGAGAGAGAGAGGGAGGGAGATTAAGAGAAACTCTACACATTGGGGGTGAGTTCTTGAGAGATTTGTCAACTTATTCTTCAAATTTCTCGTGGAAATTGCAGGAGTACCTATGCATGGGGAAGTAGCTATTGCATTGGGTGAACCTCAAAAAAATCGTGTGTGTTCTTATGTGATTACTTTTGTTCTCTTGCTTTCTATTGTTTTGCATCTCGTTTGTGAGTTATTCCGCAGTTAGAACTCAACATAATGGTATCAGAGCACCAGGTTGGTAGCATTGATTAAAATGGGGACAAGAGTAGAATCAAGGAGTTTGATGGAACATATGTCACAATATGGAAGATCCAGATGATAGCGTATCTCCGACAGAAAGATTTTGATGATCCATTGTTTGGCGTGAAGCCAGAAGGAGCGGAGGTTGATCCAGTTGCATTGGCGGCTTGGAACAAATTGGATCCGAAAGTACTTGGACAGATTTATTTTTCGCTTAATAGGAAATTGTTATTTCACATTGAGAAGACAAAAGACCGCGAAGGAGGCAATGAACATATTGACAGATATGTTTGAGAAACCAAATGCAGCAAAACAGATCCTTCACCTAAAGAAGTTGGTCAATATTGTTGAAAAGGGGTTCGGTTGCGGAGCACATCAATAATTTTTGTATGGTTTACAATCAAATGGAATCATCATGTTTGAAGTTTGAGAAAATGACTCAATCGTTGTTATTGCTATCCAGTCTTCCCAATAGTTATGGCACAGTACAACAGACTGTTATAAGAACCATGACCGATGCGATAACTTTGAAGGATGTTTATAAGTAATATCATGAATGAGGATGCAAGAAGGAAGAGACATGGAGAGTCTTCGGTATCATATCCTAACAATGCCGCACTGTCAGTTGATAACCATGGTAAAAGTAACAACAAAGGGAAGTCGCAAAGCAAAAATCAAGGTCCAAGTCAAGAGCAGGACATGGCAAAGGTGAGTGTTAGTATTGCAAGAAGTCAGGACACAGGAGAGACCATGCGAGGAGTATAAGAAAGCGCAAGCAGGGTCATAGTAGCCAATGTGGTAAGTATCGAAGTCCATTTAGATGAATTGTGTTTATCTGCTGGATTTGATATTATGCAAGATGATTGGTGTATAGACTCAGGTGCTTCTTATCATTATACACCCATGAGGGATATTTTTGAGGATTACAAGACATGTGATTTTGGTGTAGTTTCAATTGGCAATGGGAAAATATATCTAATTGTAGATAAATGCACAGTGAGAGTGAAGGCTCGCAATGGCGGGTAATTAGTTTTGAATGACACAAGACACATTCCGAGCTTGAGGAAGAATTTGATCACGATTAGTAAACTAGATAAAGAATGATTCATAACAACTTTTGGACATGGAGAATAGAATGTGACTACAAGTGCCAGGTTGGTGGCAAAAGAAAAACGTGGTGACACGTTGTACTTACTTAGAGGAGGAGATTCAGGTGGTATCATTGCTATAGCATCAGTAGGTAGTTCTTCTTCAATTATATGGCATGTCAGGTTGGGGCACCTTGGTGTAAAGGACGTCAAGCAGCTTTATTTTAGAGATCTTTTGTCGAGGCTTAAGAAGGTTGAGATAGATTTCTGTGAGAAATGTGTGATGGGCAAACAAAAGACAGTTAGCTTTCAGTTGAGTGGGCATGAGAAGAAGCTTAGGAAGCTGGAGTTGGTATATACAGATGTGTGGGGTCCAACTTAAGAATTCTCTTATGGTGTAAGAGCTATTTTGTCATATTCATCGACGATACTACAAGAAAAGTTTGAGTTCATGCAATTTGCTAGAAATCAGAAGCGTTTGATGCATTCAAAGCTTGGAAGATCAGGGTTGAGAATGAGACGGGTTGCAAAGTGAAAACATTAAAGTCAGACAATGGTGGTGAGTACACAGGTAAAGAGTTTGTTGACTATCTGGCAAAAGAATGTATCCAAGGAATCAGGACAGTTCCTAGGACTCCACAGGAGAATGTGGTAGCAGAAAGAATAAATCGTACGATACTCGAAAGGGTGAGATGCATGAGACTTCATGTGGGTCTTCCGGTCCTTCTTTGGGCCGCTACAGTGGATACAGCAGTGTACTTGATTAATCATTGTTCGTCTAATGTCCTTGATAGGACCATTACATAAGAACTATGGTAAGGTAAAACTGTCAATTATTCACATTTGAAAATTTTTTGTTGTATTACATATTAACTAATTGACATTAAAGAAAGAAAGAAACTGGATTCTAAGTCCAGAAAGTGTGTATTCATTGGCTATGATGGCGATGAGTTTGGTTACAGACTTTGGGATTTTGTGGACAATAAAGTCATTCGCAGTAGATAGTGTTCAATGAAGATGTCTTATATAAGGATAGGCACATAGGACAAGATAGTACAACTAGTTCATAGTCAAATTTTGGTTCAGACTCAGATTCAGATTCAGATTCTGAAGGCGGCCCTGGTGGTGGGGGCCCTACAGTGCAACCGCAGGTACAGGTACCACAAGAAGCACATGAGGCTCATGATAAGCCTATTTAGAATGAGCAGGTTATCCAAGACGAACAGGTACAGCTAGAGCAGTTCGGGGAACCTCAACCGTTCACTACGGTCGGTGAACCGGTACCCACATTGAGGAGATCGATATGAGAGAGAAGGCCAACTAAGATATATGATCCATCAGCTAGTATTGTTCACGAGCATATTCTGTATACGGATTCAGGAGAGCCAGAAACTCATGAGGAGGTTTTGAAGGATAAGGCTCGAATTCAGTGAGAGTTATCTATGAGGGACGAGATGAATTCCTTGGAACATAATCAAACTTGGGAGTTAACCAAGTTACCTGCAGGAAAATGCGCTCTTATGAACAAATGAATTTTCAAAGTCAAAGATGAGGCAGATGGCATTAAGAGGTATAAGACGAGGCTTGTTATGAAAGAGTTCTCTCAAAGAGAAGATGTCGATTACAGTGAGATCTTTGCACCGGTTGTGAAAATGGCTTCAATTACGGTTCTGCTTAGTATTGTGGTAGTTGGAGACTTACACTTAGAGCAGTTGGATGTGAAAATAATATTTCTCCATGGTGATATCGAAGAAAGGATGTACATGAGACAACCCACATGTTTTGAAGCTAAAGAAAAAGAAGACATGGTGTGTCGACTAAAAATGAGTCTTTATTGGCTTCAACAAGCACCATTGTAATGATACTTGAAGTTTGATTACTTTATGAGACAAAAATGTTTCGACAGATGTGAAATAGATCATTGAGTATATGTTCACAAATATGAAGACAATGATATAGTTACCTTGGTAATATGTGAACGATATGTTGTTAGCAGGTTCATATATGGAGAATATCAAGGAAGTGAAAAATACGCTAGCTTCAGAGTTTTCAATGAAGGACTTGGGTGAAGCAACGAGAATCCTCGGCATGAAGATCAGTAGAGACAGGAAAGCAAGAAGCTTTAGCTCTCACTAGCGGACTATGTGAAGAAGGTGTTGAAAAGATTCAATATGGATGACGCAAGGCTAGTCACTTGTTCCTTGACCGCTCACTTCAAGTTATCGATGGACTTGTGTCTGAAAACGGAGGCAAAGATGGAGAAAATTTTTGATATCCCTTATGCCTCAGCCGTTGGGAGTTTGATGTATGCGATGATGCCTACAAGACCAGACATCACACAAGCAGTAGCAATTGTCAGGCGTTATATGGAGAATCCAGGTAAACATCATTGAGATACAGTAAAGTGAATTCTCAGGTATCTTGCAGGTACTTCAGATCACTCTCTTTGTTTTGGGGAATTTTTTTTGCATATACATGATTATGTGGATGCTGATTTTTTGAGTGATCGTGATGGTTGCAGAAGTACTACTAAGTATGTATTTATAGTTGGAGGTACAACTATTAGTTGGGCTTCTTAGTTACAAAAAGTTGTAGCACAATCATCCACGTAGTCAGAGTATGTGGCACTGACAGAGGCAACGAAGGACGTGTTGTAGATTTCGGAGCTTATAAAACAGTTGGGCAGAAGGCAACCCATAGGAGAGCTATGGTGTGACAATCAAAGAGCGGTTTTCTTGGCGAAAAACTCAACATATCACTCTAGGACTCGACACATTCAAATGAGGTATCACTTTATTAGAATGGCAGTTAAGAAGAAATGATTGAAGCTATCTAAGATTTTTGGCAGTAAGAAACCTGCGGATATGCTCACAAAGGTAGCGGAAGGCAAGAAGCATCAGTTTTGTTATACCGATTGTCTTCAGGTTAATATATGAGGAGACTCGCAAAGACACATGCCTAACCTAGGCCAATGGAAGAATGAAGAACAGGTTGGAGACTTCATATATATGTCTCCAAGTGGGAGACTTTTGGGGTTTGTGAATCCAAATACACGATAATATGTTGAAGAAGACAGATGAGAAGAAGAGTCGAAGAAGGAGCAAGCAGCCAGTAGCTGCAAGAAGAGTTGCGGTCGATCGACCGAAGTTGCGGTTGACCGCACACTTGACTGATCGCACATTCGACTGCGCAGTCGACCTTCCCACTCACTGTAGTAACCCTGTACACTTGAAGGAATGACCAGTCGACCAACCATCCTACTCTTTGTTGGATCCCTGTATAGTCGAAGGCATGAATGATCGACCGTCCAAAGTTGCAGTCGACCGGGTGACGATGATTGATGAGTGGTTGACATTAGATCTTGTGTAAACCTATATATATTGTATTGTGTACGATTTTAGACTAATCTGAAAAGAAAAGAGGGATCCATCAGCCATAAAAGAGAGAGAGAGGGAGATAGAGAGAAACCCTACACCTTGGGGGTGAGTTCTTGAGAGATTTGTAAATTTATTCTTCATATTTCTAGTGAAAATCGCAGGAGTGCCTCTGCGCAAGAAAGTAGCCATTGCATTGGGTGAATCTCGAAAAAATCTCGTGTGTTCTTGTGTGATTGCTTTTGATTGCTTTTGTTCTCTTGCTTTTGATTATATTATTTTGCATCTCGTTAGTGAGTTATTCTGCAGTTAGAACTCAACATGGGGACAACTGTCACCTCGCGAACAGTAGAGAATAGAATAGGGAAGACTGTTCCGCTATGGGGATAGCTCGATACCATCTACATCGTACACACGAAGCGGAAGAATTCTAAAGCGATACGTGATAGCTGTAACCGAGGCTTCTGAGTCAGGGCACCCATATGGCGAAGACTTGCTGACTTTATCAAGAGCGGATTTCGAGGAGAGTGTCAGAGTAACAGTTTGGGCACTAGTTCATAATGTGAATGGGCTGGGTCAGAAGATTGGAGGTGGGACTGCAAAATCAAAGAATATTAAGCAAACAAAAATAAAGGAATTGGGTCAGGCTAGTATAGTGGGTCTACATAAGGTAAAAGAGTTAAGTCTTCCTTTGCTAATTTGGATGCTGATTCATGTCGAAACAAGTCTCTAGAGGTAGGGGAGATTAGAACAGGGGTGGAAAACAAGGTCATTACAAAAGATGGAGTTCGCAAGGATACAAACAAAAGTTTGGAGTAGACACTTGGTGAGGAAGACACAAATGATGGGGACTACTGCTTAGACAATGGCAAAGGATGCAATCAGTAAGGTTCACATACAGGAGATTAGGGGATTGCGGCATTAGGTGGGGTAGGAGATGACGCACTTGTTTTGGAGTCGAACAATGAGAATTGGGAAAAGCAAGTGTCGGGGTTAGCAGGAGGAGAGGATAAGGATAGAAGTATAAATAAGAAAAGAGTGGAATGTCAAAGAAAGAGCAAAATATAGTTCGATGCATGGGGAATGCATGGACCAAGTGAGGAGGACTTAATTATAGCAGCAGCAAATGCCAAAGTACTTGTGTCGGTCAATGGAGGTAGCAAAAATTGTGCCTTACCAATTTTGAATTATATTCATGATAACACACTTCTCTCGCAAGTCTATTTTGGTCTATCCATGGGCTTCACTAGAGCAAAACAGATAGAGAATGTCAACACTCTTAAAGTAGAGGCCAATAGACTGTGTCTATAACTGAGTGTTGGACTCCTTAGAGGGATAAACGATAGATATTTTATTATATGTCAAATGTTATGCATCTTTTGGAATGTTAGTGGATGCAGAAAAGAACTCAGATCGACACTTTAGCAAAGAAAAAATCTTCAATTTGTGCCCTCCAAGAGACTAGGATAAAGAATCCTAAGGTTGATGACTTATGTTGTCTTAAGTCTCTTAGGACATTTGATTGGCATTTTAAATCGGCTATAAGGTCGTCTAGGGGGATGTCCATAGGTGTTGACCTAACAATTTTCGAGATTGTGGACAAATTAATTTGAGTGTTTACGGTAACTGTTAAATTGAGGCGAAGGAGTGACGACGGGGAACATATGGTCACAATGATCTATGGTCTGTACGATTCTAGACGACGGGGACTTTTGTGGGATGATCTTAGAACTATTAGAGAGCGGTGGGCAGGTCCATGGGTGGTTGGGGGATATTAATATCACTAGATTTCATGACGAACATAGAGGTAGAGGGGCAAGCCGGCAAGACACAAATGCTTTTAACCACATCATAAATGAAATGGAACTTAGGGACATCCTGCCTACAGACAGGAAACTAACCAAGCTTGATAGAATTTTAATGTCCTTGGATTGGGAAGATGCGTTCCCATTCGTTGTCGCCAAGACCGTAGCTAGGTTCATGTCTAATCACTCTCCGCTAGCCCTATATTATGGTGGCTCTACTCTCTTTGCACAGCGAACGGTTCGCTTTGAGAAGGCTTGGACCTTTAGTACTAACATTCAGAAGATTATTGAAGACTCTTGAAATACTTCGACAAACGACATGGGAGCTACGGGTAAATGGATCGCTAAGATTAAACGATTACGTAAATGTCTAAAGGATTGGGCGAAATAGGTGTTCAGTCAAGTGAAAAGGAGGATGAAACAATTGGGGGAGAGAATTCAAGAGCTCGAAATAATGGAGGAAGATAGGGACCTTCTTGGCACCGAGATTGAAGAACTAGCTAGTAGAAAGCAATGATCCAAAGAACTGGAAAGTTGGAGGAACATTATTGGAGGCAAAGATTAAGAGTGCAATGGCTTAAGGAAGGCGACGCCAGAACTAAATTTTTTCACAATGTCGATAATGAAAGAAGGAGACATAACCACATTTTTGGGATTTATGTGGAAGATAATTGGTACAAAGATAAGGTGACGATGAGACAACATATAACAAAAAATTCAGAGAGTTACTTGAAGCAATAAATCGAAAAGGTGCTCCTTCAGAGGGGAAATATGGAATACGTCAAGAATAGACCGAAGTGAAGGGATAGAAGGAATCTTCATAGAGAAAGAGATTCGCTAGGCTATAATGGTAATAAAGTTAACAGATAGATTCGAAATATATATTGGATTGTTTATAACTTAGTACAATGTCTCCTATATATATGAGGGAACAAATACTAAACTGATACATAACCTGATATGGGACTATATAATACAATATCTAACACCCCCTCTCAAACTCACGGTGGGTCGTACAGTGTAAGTTTGCCCACTAAGTAACGAAATCTCTTAACAGTGTGGGATTTGGTGAAGAAGTCTACTGTTTACTGTGAATAGGTAACAAAATGAAGTGAAATGGTCTCTGCTTCAAAGCGCTCACGAACATAGTGCCTATCTATCTCTATGTGCTTCCTTTGCTCATGAAAGACCTGGTGCTTGTAATGAGCAACACAGTCTGGTTATTATAATGAAAAGAAGTAGCTCCAGTAAGAGTGACACTCATATCTGATAACAGCCAACAAACATGAACAATCTCTAGTGTAGCTGTCATTGCTCTATACTCAGCTTCGGTGGAGGAACATGTAACAACTGGCTGTTACTTGCGTCGCCATGAGATCAGTGAATCGCCAAGAAATAGGCAGAAACCTGTGGTAGACCGTCTAGTCATAGGATCACCCGCCCAATCTGAATCAGAATATGCACTGAGCTCCAATTTGGATGTAGAAGGCATGAATAAAGAGCAAGTGATAGTGCCTCAAAGATATCTGAGAATCCGAAGAAGAGCACCTTAGTGAACTGATGTAGGAGCGGATACAAACTGACTAACAACGCTTAATGCATGAGCAATATCAAGTCTGGTCATGCACAAGTAGACAAGCTGACCAACAATCTTCATGTATCTAGTAGGATCGGGAAGGAGCTCACTATCTGTGGGACGAAGCTTCACATGAAGCTCTAAGGAAGTATCGGCTGATCGACTATCAAAGAGACATGCAACAGAGATAATATCTGATGTGTATTTCTATTGAGAAATGAGTATGCCCCGAGATCCAGGGGCAATCTCTAGAACCAAAAAATAGCATAGTCTACCAAGATCTTTCATATAGAACTGCTGGTGAAGGTATTTTTGAGTGGATGCAATGCCTACGGAGTCTTCCCCAGTAATAATCATATCATCAACATATAATAGTAGAAGTACCATCCTCTGTGGTGATGACCGCATAAACAGAGAATGTTCATGTAAACTCTAATGAAAACCAGTCTGGGTGATGACACAGTGAAAACACTCAAACCAAGCTCGAGGGGCCTATTTTAGGCTATATATAGCTCGACATAGACGGAAAACTTGACGGGAAGGAGTGGTAAGGCCAGAAGGAGGATACATGTAGACAACCTCAGATAAGGTACCTTGAAGAAATGCATTCTTCACGTCCATCTGGTATAACGGTCATTGACGAACGGACGCAACGACATAAAGAGTGCGAACTATAGTCATCTGTGCAACCGGGAAAAAAGTCTTATCATAATCAATGTCATACTCCTGAGTAAAACCTCGGGTAACTAGACGAACCTTGTGCCGCTCAATAGAGCCATCATGTCGATATTTGACCTTGAAGATCCACTTGCAGCTAACATTCTGGATGCCCGTAGGCAGTGGAACAATATCCCAAGTGCCAGTCTGATCAAATGCACAAAACTCCTCTGCAATAGATTCTCGCCACTCGGAAAATTGAATAGCTTCCTGATAGCATCTGGGCTCACGTGTGGAGTATATAGCAGTGAGGTATGCATGAAACTGTGGTGAGTAGCAGGCAAGGGTGGCAAAGCTAAACTAGTCAGAAGGACTAGTGACATCAGGTGTGTAACGGGCCAGTGGGATGTCTGAGGTAGAACGTGTAGACTGAAAGACCAGTGGTGGATGGGCAGTTTGTGGGGGTGAGATACGTGGAGTCAGTGAATGCAGCTGTGGGGATGCAGGTGGTGAAGGTACAGGATGTTGTGGGGATGCAGGTGGTGTCTCCGTAAGAGGAACAATAAGTGTAATGTCAATAGGGGGTGGAAAAGGGGCGAATGGAGTGACATCATATGGAATGCGTGAAGGTATGGACAGGGAGATAGGCCCAATTACTAGGAAATTGAGAAAACTAGCATACTCAGGAGAGGTCAAGTAGTAGGGAGAGTCTTCTACAAAGGAGACATGACGAAAAATATGAACACGACCTACCATAGGATCAAAACAATGATATCCTTTATGTTCTGGACTGAGACTTAGATGAACACACTTAGTAGCTCGAGCGGTGAACTTCGTGTGCTCAGTGGGAGGGAGAAGAATATAACATGTGCACCCAAAAGTACAGAGCATATTGAAATCTGGTGGTGAGTGACGAAGAGCCTCATAGGTGTGTGCCAAATAGGGTAGACGAGAAAATGATATTAATAAGATTGACAGACGTCATGACAGCTTCAGCCTAGAAAAAATAAGGAACATAAGAGAAGAGTAGAAAAGCATGAGTTGTCTCAAGGATGTGATGATCCTTGCATTCAGCTACACCATTCTGCTCATGCGTGTAAGGGCATGATTACTGAAAGAGTGTACCATGAGATTGAAGGAACAATCTCATAGCAATGTAAGTTTACTCCCGAGCACCGTCTGATTGAAAAGTTTGGATACAGACACCAATCTGAGTGTGAACCAGGTTCGTAAAGAACTGGTAAATGTCAGTTATCTCACAGCGTTGGTGCATAAGAAACACCCATGTGAATCTAGTAAAGTCATCGATAAACCTAACATAATAGAGATAACCTTTGTGAGAAGGTGAAGGAGATGGTCCCCATATGTCAGTGAATAAGTTGAAAAAGATGGGTGGTTTGAGAAGTACTTTTGTGATTAAAATAGAGTGTTATGTGTTTGGCCAAATGAAACCGTTACAGTCAGAAATATGAGTAAAAGAAAGAGGATCAAAGGCACCACTACGGGCTAAAGTCTTGAGTTGAGATTCACTAATATGTCCTAAATGTCTGTGCCACAGATCAGTATCAGAGAACACAGCACCAGCAAAAAGATGATGAGATTTATGGGCATGAAGAAAATCTAGATGATATAGACGACCACGTCAACTACCACGCCCAAACTCCTAACCAGTGTGTGACTCAGTGATAGGACAACGTAAAGAATCAATCGTAACAACGAGACCACTATCACATAGTGCACTAATGGAAATAAGATTCATGATAAATGAGGAGCATGAAGAACATAAGGCAATGTGAAAGTGGGAGAGCTAATAGATCCTGAGTGTGTAGTAAGAAGTTGTGAGCCATCGGCAGTGTGTAGGGATGGAAAGTAAGAGGGAAGTGCAGTGCTGGTGGTGAGCAGAGTATAATTATTAGTAAGATGATGTGATGCACCAAAATCTAAAATCCAGGAAGAATTCATGCTGGGAGTATGTAACACCCCGTACTTAAGCAGGTATATATATAATATTATGTATAGAAATATACATAATAATAATAATAATAATAATATATATATATATATATATATATATATATATATATATATATATACACACACACACTAAAAGGAGATGAGATGAGTAGTTGGTATTAGGTGGTGGCCTATAGGATATCCTATGGGCTGATCAAGGATTTCATGAAGAGGTGGGCCTATAGGATTACCTATGGGGCACAGGAAAGATGGAAAAATGAATGAAAGAATGAATGTGTGCTGGTTGGGTGCTTTGACCGTGGTTGACCTTGGGAATAAATGTCCCATATCAGAAAAATGTGGAGGTGTGAGTGAGTATATATTAGGAAAACCAAGTGATTAAGGTACCTAAGGGTTAACCGACCTTTTGATGGTGCCTGTGATGGGTGTGGCTAGAGTTTTGTATCCATTCTTTCGCATGCGCGCACGTGTAGCCGCATGCGCAGCTGAGCCGGGCTCGGGGCGTTACAAATGGTATCAGAGCCGACTTTCGACACCGAGTGTGTGCAAGATGTACGCCTGAGAGAGAGCTAGGTTGGGACAGGTCGTCCGGATATGGGACTGTATAACTAGCAGAATCAGGGTAATCCTCTCCACATTGGCTAGAAAGGGATCCTGAATCATGTTGCAAGTCCCAAAGGCTCAGCGAGGATGCTGAGTTCTTAAGGAGGGGTGTGTGTAACACCCCGTACTTAAGCAGGTATATATATAATATTATGTATAGAAATATATATATAATAATAATAATTATATATATATATATATATATATATATATATATATATATATATATATATATATATATACATATAAATAATAAAAGGAGATGAGATGAGTAGTTGGTATTAGGTGGTGGCATATAGGAGATCCTATGGGTTGATCAAGGATTTGATGAAGAGGTGGAAATATATAGGATTACCTATGGGGCATAGGAAAGATGGAAAAATGAATGAAAGAATGAATGTGTGTTGGTTGGGTGCTTTGACAGTGGTTGACCTTGGGAATAAATGTCCCATATCGGAAAAATGTAGAGGTGTGAGTGAGTATATATTAGGAAAACCAAGTGATTAAGGCTTTGTTTGGTTCAAAGGAGGGGAGGGGAGGGGAGGGGAGGGGAGGGATTTTAATGGAGGGGAGGGGAGGGATTTAATGAAGACTCTGTTTGGTTCAAAGGAGGGGAGGGGAGGGAAAATAATTATCTTCTTATTTGGTTCATAAGGGGAGGGTATGGATTTTATAATAAAATTACTTTTATACTCTTTACATAAAAAAGAAATTGCAGCTTGATATGAAATATGCATACCTCTGATAATAGCATATTGCTCGATGACATTAATTACTTTTAATGCTTGTGAACTCTAAATACTATTTTGATGAGTGTAATATCTGAAGGCATTTGCGATTCTAATGTAACACCAGTCTGCAAGGTACTGAGTCAAAAGAAAAGAATGAGTTGCTTTTCCAACAGTTTGGAATAAATTACAATGAATTGCCTGCTACGATGTTCAGGAAAGGATGAAGGTTACTCTGGGGCACTTTGACATCATTGGCCCTGAGTTTTGGGAGAAGCACCCTTACATTCTTGAAGAAAAACTGTGATGAGAGTAGGAATCAAATTAATTATTTATTTTTCAGTCTGTGATGAGAGTAAGAAAAAGTGTGCTGACAACCCTTGTCTCATTCATGGATATTGTATGGCACAAAAATATAGCTTACCACCCTATTCTACCATAATTAACTTTTACTGTCTTCTTGAAAACACTCAATAAAATTTTTCATCTCTAGCATCTAGCTTTAATGTGATTCAAATTTTAGAGGTTAAAAGTGCAGATTTCTTGTGCATTTACTTCTGTTGGTGAAGCCACATGGGGCTTTTATCCATATTTTGTATCTCTAGCCTCTAACATCTAGCATTGTTGTGATTCAAATCTAGAGGTTCAATGTGCAAACTGTTTATGCATTTACAACTGTTGGTGAAGCCATTGGAGGCTTTTCTCCATATTTTGTGTAATTAACATTTCCTTTCTTTCAAGGTTTGATACTTAAACAAAAGTCGGGCTCCTCAGGTTTAGATAAGTACGATTACGATTATAAGAATGTTTCCTCACTTTTATATATGTTGTTGAAGTTCTAACAGGATTTAGATGATGTTTTTTATTATTAGGATTTAGATTTTTAAATGGGAATTTAGTCCAATCACATTAAAAAATTAGACCTACTTTCTCTTCCCTCCAAATTCCCCCAATATTGGAGGGGCGCCAAAATTGACTCAGGAGGGGTTTTGCACCCCTTCATTTCCCTCCCTTCCCCTCCTAAAAAATGAACCAAACAAGAAAAGTTTTAAAAAAACCCTCCCCTCCCCTCCCCTCCCCTCCATTCCCCTCCAACCAAATAGTGCCTAAGGTACCTAAGGGTTAATCCACCTTTTGATGGTGCCTGTGGTGGGCGTGGCTAGAGTTTTGTATCCGTTCTTTCATGTGCGCGCACGTGTAGCCGCGTGTACAGCTAAGCCGGGCTTGGGGCATTACAAATGGTATCAGAGCCGACTTTCAACACCGAGTGTGTGCAAGATGTACGCCTGAGAGGGGGCTAGGTTGGGACAGGTTGCCCAGATAGGGGACTGTACAACTAGCAGAATCAGGGTAATCCTCTCCACATCGGCTAGAAAGGGATCCTGAATCATGTTGCAAGTCCCAAAGGCTCAGCGAGGACGCTCAGTTCTTAAGGAGGGGTGTGTGTAACATCCCGTACTTAAGCGGGTATATATATAATATTATGAATAGAAATATATATAATAATATATATATATAGGGAAATGATCTAGTGAGAACTCTTTTGGTGAGAACCACGTGAGAACTTTTGTTTGGGATATTAGTTGAAAGATCTGAACCGTTCATTTTGATCTACACGATTAAATTAGTCTGTGGATGAGAAATCAAGTCATTTGAGATTCGTTTCCCCATGCATTGAAGTGTTACAAATTGTGTGGCTGTAAAATCATTATTTTTTATAGTGACATGATGCATGGACAAATGAATATCAAATGACTTGGTTTTATGTTTCTATACTAATTTAGTTATGTTAAACAATGTGAACGGTTCAGATTATCCATAGGATGGATAGGCATAGAGTTCTCACGAAGCTTATCGTGAGAACAGTTCTCACCAGATCGCTACCCTATAGGGAATGATCTAGTGAGAACTCTTTTGGTGAGAACCACATGAGAACTTTTGTTTGGGATATTAGTTGAAAGATCTGAACCGTTCATTTTGATCTACACGATTAAATTAGTCTATGGATGAGAAATCAAGTCATTTGAGATTCGTTTCCCCATGCATTGAAGTGTTACAAATTGTGTGGCTGTAAAATCATTATTTTTTATAGTGACATGATGCATGGACAAATGAATATCAAATGACTTGGTTTTATGTTTCTATACTAATTTAGTTATGTTAAACAATGTGAATGGTTCAGATTATCCATAGGATGGATAGGCGTAGAGTTCTCACGAAGCTTATCGTGAGAACAGTTCTCACCAGATCGCTACCCTATAGGGAAATGATCTAGTGAGAACTCTTTTGGTGAGAACCACGTGAGAACTTTTGTTTGGGATATTAGTTGAAAGATCTGAACTGTTCATTTTGATCTACACGATTAAATTAGTCTATGGATGAGAAATCAAGTCATTTGAGATTCGTTTCCCCATGCATTGAAGTGTTACAAATTGTGTGGCTGTAAAATCATTATTTTTTATAGTGACATGATGCATGGACAAATGAATATCAAATGACTTGGTTTTATGTTTCTATACTAATTTAGTTATGTTAAACAATGTGAACGGTTCAGATTATCCATAGGATGGATAGGCGTAGAGTTCTCACGAAGCTTATCGTGAGAACAGTTCTCACCAGATCGCTACCCTATAGGGAAATGATCTAGTGAGAACTCTTTTGGTGAGAACCACGTGAGAACTTTTGTTTGGGATATTAGTTGAAAGATCTGAACCGTTCATTTTGATCTACACGATTAAATTAGTCTATGGATGAGAAATCAAGTCATTTGAGATTCGTTTCCCCATGCATTGAAGTGTTATAAATTGTGTGGCTGTAAAATCATTATTTTTTATAGTGACATGATGCATGGACAAATGAATATCAAATGACTTGGTTTTATGTTTCTATACTAATTTAGTTATGTTAAACAATGTGAACGGTTCAGATTATCCATAGGATGGATAGGCGTAGAGTTCTCACGAAGCTTATCGTGAGAACATATATATATATATATATATATATATATATATATATATATATATATATATATATATATATATATATATATATATATAATAAAAGGAGATGAGATGAGTAATTGGTATTAGGTGGTGGCCTATAGGAGATCCTATGGGTTGATCAAGGATTTGATGAAGAGGTGGGCCTATAGGATTACCTATGGGGCATAGGAAAGATGGAAAAATGAATGAAAGAATGAATGTGTGCTGGTTGGGTGCTTTGACCGTGGTTGACCTTGGGAATAAATGTCCCATATCAGAAAAATGTGGAGGTGTAAGTGAGTATATATTAGGAAAACCAAGTGATTAAGGTACCTAAGGGTTAACCCACCTTTTGATGGTGCCTGTGGTGGGCGTGGTTAGAGTTTTGTGTCCGTTCTTTCGCCTGCGCGCATGTGTAGCCGAGTGCGCAGCTGAGCCGGACTCGGGGCTTTACAGAGTAATAGAGAATGCATGGGCAGAGGGGCCACCAGTGACAGACTGACCCAAGAGCTGGAGTTTCAGTTGAGCGAGGCGATGCTGAAGATTAGCCCAATCAGCAGGAGTCTGCAAGGCTGGAGTAACGGTCATGGCCGAGGATGTAAGGAAAGACGTGTTGTGAGGAGGAATGAGGCTGATGTCGCGGTGGTAAGGAACGAAGTGAGGTCGAAAAAGCTGCTGGTGTCGGGATCGGGATGTGGAGCTGGATGGTGCTATCAGTTGCGGAAGAAAGTGGTGGTGCATGGTAAGGGATGATGCTGGAAAGAGGAGGTAAGAGACCGGAATCACGAAGATGACGGCAATGAATGTGCCTGAATCGGTGAGACTGATGTTTCATTGAAGAAGAAAGAGTATTTTTTTTTATTTTTCTTTTGAATTTTTTGAATTTTTTTTTTTTGAATTTTTTGAATTTTTTGTTTTGAATTTTTTGAATTTTTATTTTTTTTTTGAATTTTTATTTTTTATTTTGAAGACTAGCGGCTACGACGACGATTGTGACAGCAGCAAACAACAAGCAAATATCGGGATTGGGTAGTGGAGTTGGATATTGGGTTTGGCTGGTGATTTGGATATAGAGTTTGGAAATTGGGGTGGATATTTGGTGATTTGGATACTTTTATTTTTTGGAATTCGGGTATAGAGTAAACAGGTATTAGGGTTTGGGTAGAAGAAATAGGATTTCGGGTATTTATTTTGGTATTCGAGTCGGGTTTGGTTAGGATGTTAGTGTAATTGGATATAGAGTGCAGAGGCGGCTAGGGTTTGGGGGTGGAGGGTCGACGGTGATATGGGTCGAGGGGATATGGGTCGACGGGGTTATGGGTCGACGGGGTTGGGGGAGGAGGGTCGACGGGGATGTTGGAGTTTTTGTTGTTGTTGCTGTTGATGGAGTTTGGGAAGTAGACGGGTGTTTGGGGAGGTCGACGGTGATGAATTCGACGGTGATGGAGTTGTGGAAGTCGATGGTGATAGACAGGGGAGGGTTGGAGTTGATGTTGCTGTTGCTGGAGTTGGGGAAGCCGACGATGATTAACGTCGGGATTTTTCGATGGTTTTAAGAGATTAGGAAGATGAAGAGGGTAGATTAGAAATTTGTGATTAAGTAGATTTGGAATTAGGGTTAGGGATTAAAGTTCTGCTCTGATACCATGATAAAGTTAGCAGAGAGATAGAAAATATATATTCGATTGTTTATAACTGAGTACAATGTCTCCTATATATAGGAGAGAACCAAATACTAAACTAATACATAACCCGATATAGGACTATATAATATCTAACAAAAGGGACTGGCACAGGACAAGGCTTCAGGTCCGGACAGCTTTCCGATATTCGTCAATATAATTTATTGGAATATCATCAAGGATGACTTAATTGAAATTTTCGAAGAGTTTTACAATGGCGAAGCGGAGATTGATAGACTTCACTAAAAATAATGTAATTCTGATTCCAAAAAAGCTGAGGTGTTAAGGGTTGCCGACCTTAGACCGCTTAGCCTATTAAACGAGTCATTTAAGATAATCACTAAAGTGTTGGTGAATAGATTATCCCCTCATCTGAATAACGTTATGGGGTTGTGGGGGAGTCATAGAGTGGATTTATCAAAGGGAGGGGCATTATGGTCAGCGTTGTGTTGGCCCAAGAGATTGTGTTTAGAGGTAGTAAGGAAAAAGCAGACGTTTTCCTGTTGAAACTAGATTTTTAAAAGTCATATGATTCAATATAGTGGGATTTTGTGGATGAAGCTTTATTGCTCAAAGGATTTGGACCGAAATGGAGAAGGTGGGTCAGGACGTGTGTCAGATGACGGAAATCATTTGTACAGTTTAATGGACAACCAGACAAAATATTAGGTGTCATAGGGATCTCAGACAAGGGGGATCCTCTTTCATCACTCTTGTTCACCTTATTCCTGGACTGACTCGCATAAATGATTAAGAAAGGAAGAGAATAACTAGTTATTCGAGAGCTTACTATTAAAGGAATGCCTGATACGGTATCGATACTGCAGTATGCAGATGACCCTTTATTGTACGGGGCAGCAAAGGAAGTGGAAATTCTGGCTTTGGATATTGTTCTGTATTGCTTTGAGTCATGGGCAGGTTTAAGAGCTAACCTAACCAAGAGCTGTATGATTCCTTTGGGTGAAGAGCTTTCCACCCCAATTGCGGACAACAAGATCTATTTCGATTGCGAATTAGGTGAATTCCCTCTAATGTACCTTGGAATGCCCATTAGACCGGGGGTTATGCGAAGAGAGGATATGCAGCCGCTAGCTGAAACGGTTGAAAAGAGATTGTCCGGATGGAAGGGGCGTTTCTTATTATTAGGTGGTAGAATCATGCTGACCAGTTCTGTCCTCAGTAGCCTCCCAACATACCTTTTGTATATATCTATGAACTTTCGAAATAGGTCATAGGCAGAATAGACATGAGTAGATAACGATTTTCGTGGAAAGGAAAAAAAGGAGGAATAAGGGCTATCATCTGGTAAGCTAGGGCAGGGTGTGTAAGAGGAAGGGATTCGGAGGGTTAGGAATATTGGACCTGGGAGACATGACCAAAGTACTGATGAGAAAGTGGTGGTGGAAAATGCGTAGGAGATGTAGCAATTGGTGGTGCAAATCTTTTGTGCTATATCGAAGAAGAAAGAAATTCAGGTATGGGGGAGAAGCGAACGTATAAGGGGAGAAACAAATATGGAAAGGCTTTATGCCTTTGGAAAGGAGTGGCAAAAGTGGGGGGAATATTCCATATTAATACAAAATGTGAACTAGGGAACGGGAAAGAAACTAGGTTTTGGAAACAATACCCCTGCAATCTCTCTTTCCGGAGGTTGTTGGAGAGGCTTTGAACACTGCTACCTTAGTAACCAAGGTGTGGGAAAATGGTAGGTTTAGGATCCCAATGTGAAATCATCTGTCACAGGAAGTTCTTGACCAATTGCATAAGATGAGGGATTTCACTAGGGAGGGGGGTAAATATATAAACATTGGTGACATTGAGAGATGCTGGAATTTAGTGCCTAATGGTACTTTCTCTGTGGTGTCCATGTACCGGTGGATAAACGATGGAGGGGTGAGAAGTAGTGAAGCTAAAACGAATTGGAAGACAATTGCTCCTATGAAAGTGAAAGCTTTCCTATGGCTAGTTGCTAATGATGCAATCTTTTCAAAAGTTAACCTTAACAAGTGCAACATCCTGGTGGATGTTAAATGTACGAGATGTACTATAGAGGATGAGGATATAAGTCATATCTTATTTCTGTGTCCTAAGGCTATGTTATCTTGGGAGGTGGTGACATTAGGTTTTGGGATTATGAATTGTTCGAGGTCTACAGTCGAGATTTGGGGTTAGTAGAGAGTGAGGGTAGTCAGGAAAGAGACTATGATAGCTTGGGACCTATCTATTGCTGCTATTTTGTAGCGTTTGCGGCTAGATGAGTCGTCATTTCGTCATAACAATAGTAGATTTTCTGTATTGATGCGTAAATTTTTTGCCCCCATCCACTCTTAAGCAGGTCATGCATGTACAAGGAAGATGCTATGATTGGAGGAGGGGGAGGAGTAGATCAAGAGAGAAGGATCCGAGCGAATAGAGGATGGAGGATGGAGTCACACAAAGATGGATCTCTAGTATTTAGTACTTTATGCTGAGTAATCTATATAGTAGTTATTTTGATGTATCAGATTGATGTTAGATCGTCAAATCGTAGATGTATTATATACTACTTTGTTTCATTAAATTTTCATTAATAAATGAGTGACACGGTCACCTTTATTTTCAAAAATATTCTTGCAAATTAACTTACAGCAGCTTGTAATGAACTAAATGCACTAATTGATTCATCGAATATCTCTCACAAGGATCTAACACCACCAATTCCACGGTATCACGCATGGTCTGCAAAATTTTTGACTCCAGGGTTAAATGCACATGTGTGTGCTTTATTGACTTGGTTGCATGATCCCATGTGCATGTGAGCCTAACTCTTTATATTATTATCTTCCCATATATCATGAAGATAGAGACACATCCAATTCCAAATGCATATATACTTAGATGGCCAATCTTATATCAGATCAAACAACATAATCCAATCACATCTCTAGTTACAACCCAACTCTATCTTAATTAATCTGGACTAACTAAGCTGGTTTTGATCATGATTAGTCTAAATCCCAATCACAAATTAAGTTAATGGTGGTTGACTGTGGACATCTACATATATCTTTATGAAGCTAGCTAATATTGGTCATCATTGAGTCTACGTCACCTACGTTTTCTCTTCTACTATTTTCACGGGCTAATGCATTGTGGAGCCATGACTCCAATTTGGGGCATATCAAAGGTTTCTCCATAGACACATATGCATTGTATCTTGTGGATTGAGGATATACACCAATGCTGAATATGTCCACTAAGAAATTTGTATCGTAAACATTAATTTGGGTCCGACTTTAAAGTTATGGTGTAGACTTGTAGTGACAAAGGTTTTTCACCTAGCTTTGGCGAGATTTTTACTTGGTATCAGAGCGATACGGAATATATTAAGTTCATGTCTGTTGCTGTTCTTAAAATTGGGTTGACAAAGACTTTGGAGCGTGGAAGTAAAAGTTTGCGAAGAACGATGCGTAAAGAATGAATATAGAGTATAGAAAAAGAAATGCTTTGGTGAAGTTTGAATTATAGATATAGGTGTATTTTTTATGATTTAATTTTTTGATCGTTAAACGGTGGGTTGAATACCCCGCGTTTCATTAAAAAAATTGTAACAAAACATACAACAAAAAATAAGGCTTATGAAGTCTCAACATGTTGGGTCCTGAAACTCATACACCCCAACAAACAAACAAAAATACAACGAAATCTAATCATACTGATCAGCCGATCTCGTCCAAGTCAATTTCTCGTGATTTATGATTTAATTAATATCATACAGATTAACAATACCTGCATCTGGATGCATGCTCCTTCTGAAAGTAGACCAGCTCAACTCATATATACGGTATTATCTGTTTTAAACTCAAAATTAATTTAAAATTCAGAGAAGGGTTACATGAAATTGGAAGTGGTCCTTATACAGTTCTCACTCCCCAACCAATTCCTACTTCCAAGCTCTGAAGCAAGTGGAAAATTAACATATGCATCTCTCTCTCTCTCTCTCTCTCTCTCTCTCTTTACCCCCACATTGCATGTGAACCAGTAACTGTAACAGTTGAGTCCTCTGTCACTCCATACCAACCAGTTCCGGGCCCCCATCCTTCTACGCTCCCTCTCAGACTTCACCTCAATTGAACTTTCAAAGTATACCATTTTGTATGTATATTAATACTAATTCATCTAGACTTTTGACTTGAGTAGTTATTAACCTTAAGCTCAATAAACATGTATATGTTCGACAAAGACCAAGACCTTCATATTATATGGCTTGGTTCTGCCCACAATTGATGCTAAGAGAATTAACCAAGTGTCTTAACACTTAAAACTATCTAGGAAATGGAAAAAATCTTTTGTATTCCGGCCTGTTTTGAAGTTGATTTTCATTTGTACTTTGTACAAAGCAAGTTGAGCTATAAAGGGCTACGTTATAACCAGTGGCGAAGCCAAGATTTCCATCCAGCGGGAGCGAAATCACAAGAACTAAACGAAGACGAAGCGAGCAACAGAAGAAGAGGGAGCGGGTCGGGTGGTGTGAGGAGCGGTTGTATGGACCTTTACTTGTGGGCCACGCTCAGGGGGAGCGCTGCATGGACTTCCATTTAAAATAAAAAAATAAAACTACACCTATACAAAGGGTCTGCCCAAACTCAGGGGGAGCGGCCGCTTACCCTGGCTTGGGTGTGGCTCCGCCCCTAATCATAACCTAGTCTCTAACCCCTGGAGTACTTGTTACCTATCACAGTCTTTTACCATCTACTATCTAAGTTACAACTCAATGACCGTACTAACTTAGTTTTGTGATTTGTGTCAATTACATAGAGGAAATAGAACTACATGAAATTGGAAGGAAATAAGGGTGCATATATGCATCAATTTTGAAGTTAGGTTGGTGTAAAAGATATTGAATACAGATTTGGGGAAAAATAATTATTGTTCTTATTGATTTATTTCTCTACTGTATACATCTATATATAAGAATTACATTCTTGGAGAAGAAGAAAGGAGATTGAGAAAAGATTGGGGAGATGAGAGATTTGGAAAATCTGTTTCCTATAGATTAGGAAACATAATATACAATTATTATATTTCAAATCTCCCCCTCAAGTTGGTGCATAGATATTGAACATGCCTAACTTGTCAACAAATTTCAGGAAAAGCCGATTCGAAACTGCCTTAGTTAGGATATCTGCGAGCTGATCTTTTGACTTCACTTTCGATATCTCAATGACTTTCTCATCTATTTTTTCTTTGATGAAGAATATGTCCACCTCTACATGTTTCGTCCTATTATGCTGAACCGGGTTAGCAGCAATCTCACACTCCGCTTGACTATCACAATACACTTTCATAGGTTCTTTCGGACCATAGCCTAAGTCATGCTACAAGAGTTTCAGCCATAAAGCTTCCGCTATACTTAAAGCTACTCCGCGATACTCAGTCTCTGCACTAGAGCGTGCAACAACATTTTGCTTCTTGCTCCTCCATGTAACTAAATTTCCTTCAACAAAGATGAAGTATCCTGAAGTGGAGTGCCTATCAATTATAGATCCTGCCCAATCAGCATCAGTATATGCCTCAACCTTCAAGTGACCATGTTTCGCAAATAAGTCCCTTTTTCCTGGGGCAAACTTTAATATATCTCATAATTCTCATCACCGTATTCATATGCTGTTCTCGAGGCGCATGCATAAACTGACTTACTACACTTAATGCATATGACAAATCTGGTCATGTATGTGCAAGATACATCAGCCGTCCAACCAATCTCTGATATCTTTCCTTATCACAAGGTACATGATCAGCTTCGTTGCATAGTTTCAGTTCTTCTTCTAACGGTGTACTAATCGGCTGACAAGCGGACATTCTAGTTTCCTTCAATAAATCAAAAGCATACTTTCTTTGAGACAAAAATATCCCCTTTCTTGAGCGAGAAACTTCATTACCAAGGAAGTATCTCAAAGAGTCAAGATCTTTCATTTCGAACTCTTATGACAAGTAGTTCTTTAATGCCTTCCTCTCCTCAGGATTATCTCCAGTTACTATCATATCATCCACATAAATAATGAGAGCAGTAATTTTACCTTCTTTCCTTTTAGGAACAAAGTATGATCTGAATTACTCTGATAATATCCTAATATCCTCATTGATTTTGTAAATCTCCCAAACCAAGCTCTTGGCGACTGCTTAAGTCCATACAATGCTTTCTTTAAACGACATACTTTATTGCTGTGTTGGACTGGTCTGTTTGACCCTAGTGGAAGATCCATATAAACCTCTTCTGTTAATTTCCCATGTAAAAATGCATTCTTCACATCAAATTACTCCAACGGCCAGTCAAGATTTGCAGCAAGTGACAGTAGAATTCGAACAGTATTGAATTTTGCCACAGGTGCGAATGTATCTTCATAATCAATTCCATACGTTTGAGTGTATCCTTTGGCAACCAGCCTTGCTTTGCATCACTCTATTGAACCATTAGACTTATACTTCACTGTATAAATCCATCTGCATCCTACTGTCTTCTTCCCTGCTGGTAGCTCGACTATCTTCCACGTCTCATTCTTTTTTAAGGACTTCATCTCCTCATCAATAGCTGCTTTCCACATTGGATCAGTAAGGGCTTCCTGTACACTGTTAGGAATAGATACAGTAGATAATTGATTTACAAATGACTTATTTGATTCCGACAAGCGGTGAGTAGATACATAATTACTCTATTGAACCATTAGACTTATACTTCACCGTATAAATCCATCTGCATCATACTGTCTTCTTCCCTGCTGGTAGCTCGACTATCTTCCACGTCTCATTCTTTTTCAAGGACTTCATCTCCTCATCAATAGCTGCTTTCCACATTGGATCAGTAAGGGCTTCCTGCACACTGTTAGGAATAGATACAGTAGATAATTGATTTACAAATGACTTATTTGATTCCGACAAGCGGTGAGTAGATACATAATTACTCTATTGAACCATTAGACTTATACTTCACCGTATAAATCCATCTGCATCCTATTGTCTTCTTCCCTGCTGGTAGCTCGACTATCTTCCACGTCTCATTCTTTTTCAAGGACTTCATCTCCTCATCAATAGCTGCTTTCCACATTAGATCAGTAAGGGCTTCCTGCACACTGTTAGGAATAGATACAGTAGATAATTGATTTACAAATGACTTATTTGATTCCGACAAGCGGTGAGTAGATACATAATTACTCATGGGATATTTGATGTTACTAGTGGGATCAGGTTCATAAGTGAATTTTGGAATACCTCTATTAGTACGGTGCGGGAGTTCTCTTCTAGGAGCTTCGGACAACGATGACGATTAGTTTTGGGGTTCTGACGGTTCACTCTTCCTGAAATTCAGTACTGGTTGCAATTCTTCAAGAGGGTCTTCTTTCCTTGGTCGCACTTCTTCATGAGGGTCTTCCTCTCTTGCTAGATCTTCATTCAAGTGTTCGCCATTATTTGTATCCAGTTGTTCATTCTGACTGGTAATTACATCATACCCAAGATTCTAAACTTCACTAACCCCTTCATCATACCCAAGAGTCTGAACATCACTTTGGTACTCCCCCTGAAGTTCAGTTGTAGAAGAAGAAAAATACATCTCATTTTCATGAAACACAACATCATAGTCATAAACATCCTTTGAGTTGGTGGGTGATAGCACTGATACCCTTTCTTATTCTATGCATATCCCACGAAAACACAGCGGACAGCTCGAGGAGTTAACTTATTACGTTCATGTTGATGAAGGTGAACAAATGCAATACACCCAAACACACGAGGTGGCAAGTTGACGACTTTTGGTGCATTCACAACTTCAGTTAATGCTTGAAATGCTATAAGGAAATTAAGGATACTAGAAGGAACTCGGTTGATTAAGTATGTAGCAGAAGCAATGACTTTCCCTTAATAAATGAGTGGCATATTTCCATATATAAGAGAAGCACGGACCACCTCGAGCAAGTGTCTATTTTTTCTTTCTACAACCCCATTCTGTTGAGGTGTATATGAGCATGTAGTCTGGTGAACAATTCTGTGTTCCACCAAATATTGCTGAACTCAGGTACTCTCCGCCATTATCACTCCTAAGAATTTGAATCTGTGATTTATACTGAATCATAACATGCTTGTGAAATTTCTGAAACAAGCCACTAACTTCACTTTTCGACTTCATCAAACAAATTCAGGTCATACGAGTATAGTTATTAATAAATGTCACAGACCATTTGGCTCCTCCAAATGTAGTGGTTTTGGATGGACCCCAAACATCATAATGATAATCATAAATGGAAGAGAGCTTCTACTTGGACTTGGAGGTAAAGAAACACTGTGACCTTTTGCGAGTTCACACACATCACACCGAAAGACAAAAATATCCAACTTCAAAAATAAACTTGGAAATAATTTCTTCAAATAACAAAAAGAAGCATGCCCTAGACGTCGATGCCATAGCCAAATATTTGATTTTTTCTTCTCATCGTCGGATCCTTCCACACTTAGAGCTTGAGTCAACTTGCTTGAACTTTAGATTCTAAATCCAGGTAATAGTGCTTCCCGTGTCTAACCCCATAACCAATCGTCTTGCGAGTCCGAATATCCTTAAACACACAATGTGAAGGCCAAAAGACTACAATACAATTTAAGGCAGTAGTTATTTGAGCAACAGATAATAGGTTAAAATTCAAGGATGACACAACTAGGACAGTATCTAAGGTTAGGTTGTTTGTGAGAGGTATGGTACCATCGCCAGTAACAGTGACAGGATCACCATTGGCAGTGGACACAGTTGATTTGGTAGATGGTTAAAAATTTTGAACTGGTCTAGAATCAAAAGTCATATGGTCAGTAGCACCCGAATCAATTATCCATGCATTATTCATAACAGAGGCAAAAGTATTAAATACCTTACCATCATTACCTGTAGCTGTAACTAATGTAGAGGCGAGTCCAATACTCTTCTCAGCTCCATTAGTTTGTCCCATGGTAGCAGCACACGAAAACATCAGATCAGCAAGCACCAAGAACAGCTCCAAGTCTTCAACAAACAGCAATGTTACACGGGATCGGTCGACGACAGCAACGGTGAAAAGGATCAGGATCTTCGATGACGGGATGGGAAAGGTGAGGGTTTCAGAATCAACAGGAGTTTTCGACGGGAGCTGGATCTTTATCTCTAACGGCGACTGGATCGAGATCTGGATCTTCGACGATGGGATAGGGAGGTTTCTAGATGATTTCGGCGGTAGGGGATCAGGATCGATAATGGTGACTGGATCGACGGTAGGAGACTTCGGGATTGACGAGATTTCGACAGGATCGGGATTGTCGACAGTGATGGCTTCAGGTAGCGACTTTGGGCTGCAGTGAGGGCGCTCGATGGTAGCGGTGACTTCATTGGTGATGGGCGATCGGTGACAGAGTCCTGTCGATGAAGGAGATGGATGATGTCAGGGTTTCGGGGTTCGGGTTCAGATCTAGATCCGAAGTCAGGGAAGAGATTGGTGATCGATGAAGCTGAACAACACCTCTTCTTCTTTACGTAGCCTAGGATAGTTTAGGCTCTGATACCATATTGAATACAGATTTGGGAAAAAATAATTATTGTTCTTATTGATTTATTTCTCTACTGTATACATCTATATATAAGAATTACATTCTTGGAGAAGAAGAAAGGAGATTGAGAGAAGATTGGGGAGATGAGAGTTTGGAAAATCTGTTTCCTATAGATTAGGAAACAGAATATACAATTATTATATTTCAACAAAAGAAACTCGTTTTCATAATAAGGGTACATGAACATTTTTTTCTTAAGGAATAAATTCAAGATAAACTATGATCTTTATCATTTTCAATAGTTTTTCCACCATTAACAAATAGTCCAAAAGGCACCAATTTTAGAAAAGAACAGTAAGATTAGGTTATCTTTATTAACCTGCATAGCATTGTTTTTGCCTTACACCTAGTATA
Source organism: Hemerocallis citrina (assembly GCA_017893485.1). NCBI lineage: Eukaryota > Viridiplantae > Streptophyta > Magnoliopsida > Asparagales > Asphodelaceae > Hemerocallis > Hemerocallis citrina. The sequence goes on along the minus strand of CM030368.1, from coordinate 198,796,532 downwards.
AATAGCACACCACACAACCCAGCACAACAAAGCTCAAACCATTTGTTTTCCTTAGTAAGAAGGAAGAGGAAGAAGATCTAGTTGTCCATTAGCAATGGCAAGCCAAGCAACTGAAGTGTTCTTCGTCTTCATGAACTACGATCCTGAGTACGAACGCTTGCAAGGAGATCGGTTCGCTTATTATCTTTCCTCCTCTTAATTTAAATGAAGTACCATTAATTACTAGCCAAGTGCTATTTTTTTTCCTTTATTTTTAACTGTGCATCAAAACACTGCATGGTGCATAACATTTTTATTTTTATTTATTTGTAGATCAAAGAAAGGAGCAGAAGAGCTTGATTCATACCTAAGCAACAAGCATGACAAGCTGCTGGCAAAGATGCTGCAGCCAAACACTTACACGAAAAAATCGTCGCTGGCCATTGTGGATGGATTTGCAGTAGATATAACCCAAGCTCAGGTAATTAATTACTTCATTAATTAATGCCTCAATCCATATATACATTTTTTCTCATCTTAGAACTCTATGCATGACTACCTTATGAAATATATATATATATATATATATATATTGCATGTTCACTATTGCTTGTTTTTGGTTGAGTAGGCTGCTGTTCTGCGAAAGGCAAAGGAAGTGAGGCTTGTGGAGAAGAACCAGGAGCTTGCATGATGCATGAGAAGAACTGAATTGCTTGGGAGTAATTTTAGAATATTATAAATGCATGTAACTAGGTAATAACTATGCATTGTAGTGTGACTTATTTTCGGTATGAAGCTTGAGTATAGACTTAATTAACCTTACACATCTTGCATCCTTTAATGTAAGATTTGAAGGCTTGAAGTTCTTTTATGTACTGCATTAAGACTTTCTCTTCATCAAATTAAAGCCACTTGTATTCCAAGGTTTTGTATTGGTTGCCGAGTTTATATATATATATATATATATATATATATATAAACAATGCTAAGATCCAAACATTGACTTTGTTAGACTTGTAGTGTAATGGCTTTCAGACCTTAACTGACTTTGTTAGACTTGTAGTGTAATGGCTTTTAGACCTTAACTGACTTTGTTAGACTTGTAGTGTAATGGCTTTCAGACCTTAACTGGTTTAGGCCTCTTGGTTTGTTTAGTAACTAAGAAAGATTTCAAATTTAGAAGAAAGTATCAAACTTCGTAAAGGAAAGCATTCATAGTGGCTTCAACATACAGCAAAATCACAGGTTTTCGTTTCAGAACAATGTGAAGAGTAACTTATCAGAATTCACATTTGTTCGGAGAGAACTTCACCTCTAATAAAACCTGTAATTGAATAATACAGTGTAAAATGATAGCATCATTTTCCCAAACAAATCAAAAAACTGAGAACAGAAGAAATAGAAAAGGGCAGTGTATAATGCACTATATATCCAGAACAAGAACCTTTCAGTACGTACAGTAAATTAATGATAGCATAACCTTGAAAAAAGGTGTCGTATAACGCAAACCATCTCTTGTAAGCAATACGGAGAATAACAGAGCGGTGAATAATGCATTACTATCCAGACTAAGAACCTCTCACTACAGTAAATTAATGGTATCATAACCTTGAAGTAAGGTATAGTATAAGCAAACCATCTGATTATCAAAAGAAATACTGCAAACAATCTCTCGGAACAATACAGAGATTAGTAGCAATTTCACTTGTTCATCATCTCTTAATGCTGCAAACAAAGTAATACATAGATCACATCATCTTTTATATTTTTAAATTCTCAGCAGTACTACAGTTTGTCAAATCAACCACACAAAAATTTCGACAGCGAACATGTAATTCAGGCAGTCCCTATAATGAAAGAAAGGTAGCATATGTGGCATATTCAGACTTTTAATTAGTGAATACTGTGGTATATGCATCATCTTCCACACAAAAAGTGTAGCATACTGTTTAGTGCATCATAAAAACTGCCTCTCAATCAATACGATAAACCTTGAAGAAAAGTGTAGTACAAGTACAATACAAACCATCTTTCGTATTAATACAGAGATTAGCGGAAGGCAATATTTCGCTTGTTCATCATTGTTTGATACTGAGATTGTCTGAGAACATAGTTCTTCATGTACAAATTACAACATGATCCTTTTCTTTTTCTTAGGAGTACTTTAGTTTGTCTTGGCTACCGAATCAGCCACGTAAACTTTGACAGAAAACATGCAATTCTGGCAGTCGATATAAAGAGGGAAAGGTAGTCTGTGGCTTATATAAAAGCATCTCTGAAATAATCTGAGACACCTGAAGCAAGAAATTATACAAATAATCCAAGCATAACACTGGCAAAGGAGTGTACCCCAGACCTGCTCATAGTTTGGCATGATTAGATGAATCAATGCTTAGAAATCTATATATGCAGTCTCAGTTCTGCTACAGAAATGGCAGTCTGCTCAAATTTTGGGACCAATGTAATGCATTCATATATATTTGTGGGCCACCATCATTTCTGAGAACTGTAACCAAAGAGGGAGATATGATGTGGAGGAGATGACTAGGTTGAGGGTTCAAATTGGATTGTTAAAAAACACATCGCAGATCTTAAAACAAAGCCTATACCCTCAAAAGAGGGCTTGCCTAATACATATAATATATCTGCTTTGTAGCTATGAACGAAATATGTCGTACAATGCTCATCAGGTGAACTGAGCAGAGTCTGTATTCCTCGTGGTATGGATCACACACCCATCGTGTAAAGAAATCAAATGAATGCTTTAATACAAAAGACACCCCTCCCTAAGGGTAAGGTAAAAAATTGACTGAACACTAACGCCAGTCAATTTAACATAGAGTTAGCAACTAACCACTCTCATTGCTTAAACCAACTAGGAGAAAGTATCTGAGCTCCTATGCCCTCAGGCACCTCACCATTGATCAAATATAACGTACAGATCGGTGGCAGCGTATATAGCTGTATGAACTGTTGGGATTGGGGCGTCAACGAACGCCATCGATGATTTATCCCGGTTAGCTTTTGCTTAATCTGGAGGGAAATATAGAGAGATCTGATAATCAACTAGAAGAGATTATAAGGAGTTACTGATTCACTCAATATAAGGAATTAAACTCATTACCAAGAACTATCTCTCTCAAGCCTCTCTTTACACCGGAGAAAATATCAATGAAGTACTTTCATCTCATATTGGAAGAGTTTACAATATATATAGAAGAACAGAAAGAACCCTAGGTTTAATCTTGATTCTCAGTCGTCCGATACAACCTGTAGAAGAAGTAACTAAATAGGAGTCGTACGATCTAACTTGAAGTTGAAAATTGGGCTGAAATGACCTAACAAATCGAGGACCATAACGAATACAGCGCCGCGGTCGGTCGACCGTCCAAAAAGACCGGTCGACCGTCCACCTCTCGGTCAAACCATGTGCAACTGCAGTCGGGTGTGCGGTCCGGTGTGCGGTCGAACGTATCCCAGGACAGTCGACCACAACTTGCTGCTGTTGTTTTCCTTTCTACTCTCTTCGACGCTTCGACCTCGGTGCTTCATCTTACCTTCTTCTAATCTGAACCACGGGTATTCAAAACACATTCCTAACAAACTCCACCTTGGATTGCATACGAGTGCTATCACATGATGTGATTATTCATCTCCAAACTCTAATGAACTTCACTTGTAAAAACACCTAGAACAATAGCTTCTTCTTCTAGTTGAACAAATCTCTACCCAATCTCACTGATCAGTGTACCCCTTCAAGGGCACACCTCTGTAGGTGTACGCACAGAGTTGCCAACTTCCGCACGAACTCCACCTACATCAAGGCACTCTCCACCTCCCGACGATATTCGAATGTCATAATCTCACTACGAGGATGCTAGTTGCGGCAAACTAGATGAGCTTGCGGGAATAATGGGAAAAGAAGTAACAACACCTGCGCGGATATTTCGGATTCTCCAAAGCTTGTAGATATTATTTTGGCTTGGTCCAACCATTCTCATACCTTTAATCACCTTACAACGACCCTAAAAAACAGACAGAACTCCACCTTGAACTGTGTACCTGCAGCCCCGTGCATCCAGAGTTCCAAAGGAAATCAGATTCCGTTTCAGCAGAGGAATATGCAAAACATCTCTTAAAGTGAACATATTTAGACCTAGCATCTTCAACTCAACTGTCCCCTCGCCTACTACTTCACAAATCTCTCCAGTTTCCGTTCTCACACAATGCCCTGTTGTAGACTTATAAGTAGAAAATAACTCTCTCTCGGAGCAAATATGAGAAGAACTCCCTGACTCAAGAAACCAACTAGAATCCACTTCTAAAGAATTTGAAACAAAAAGACATGAATCACCTGAATCAAAGGCTCTAACTACTTTAGTGGCTGAATTCCCATTCTTGGCTCTCTCCTGATTCTGCAATTTCTAACAGTCATCCTTGATATGCCCTGGCCTCTTGCAATATCGGCAACAGAACAAATCCTTTTGCATAGCACTTTATCTTCCTCCTGAAAGACCTTCCACTGCTAGACAACTTGTGGGAATAGACGATGATTTCTTAGTCTCCTTCCTAAGTTGATTTTTTTCTTCAATACTTTGATTACACCATCTACCGAAATACTCTCCTTGACAGATCTACCGTATAGCATGGTAGTCATCAAAAGTTTGTACAAATCCGGTAGTGAATATATCAGGTTGAAAGCTTTATCTTCCTCATACACATCTGCGTTTACCGCCTTGAGTTCAAATAGAACCTTATTGAACTCTGTAATGTGGTCTTGGAGATCGGTACCTTTCTTCATTGACAAACGGAAAAACTTCCTTTTCCAATGCATCCGATATAATAACGATGAAACAGAGTAGTCAGCTATGAGTTTTTCCCACAAACTCGCCACATCAGTTTCTTCAAGAAATCTGCACTTGATCTCGTCCTCCACTGATAGTTGGATCAGACTTATGAATCTTTCACAAATATCTTCTCAAACATCATCCTTCATATCAGTTGGCTTTTCTTTCTTCTTAACAGCTAACGGCAAATGTTCTTGAATAAGGTTATCATACATGTCAACTTCCAAAGAATGAAATTGATTTTTCTATCGAACTGCTTGATCTTCAAAAGACTGTGACTTATCATCTTAACCAAGGAACTCAGCAACCTGAAGCTCTAATACCAGTTGTTAGGATTGAGATGTCAACGAACGCCCGTTGTCGCAGCGGAACTAAATAGAGCAATGAGAAAGTCGAAGTAGATGAGACAAATCAATTGAGCAAGCAAGTGGATCCACCAATCTAACACAAACACAATGATGATTTATTCTTGGTTAGCTTTTGCTTAATCGGGGGGAAAGTATAGAGAGATCTGATATTCAACTAGAAGAGATTACAAGGAGTTACTTATTCACTTAATATAAGGAATTAAGCTCACTCACCAAGAACTATCTCTCTCAAGCCTCTCTTTGCAATAGAGAAAATATCAATGAAGTACTCTCATCTCATATGGAGGAGTTTACAATATATACAGAAAAATAGAGAGAACCCTAGGTTTAATCTTGATACTCAGTCATCCGATATAACATGTAGGAGAAGTAACTGAATATGAGCCGTACGATCTAACTTGGATTTGAAGATTGGGCTGAAACGACATAACAAATCGAGGCCCAAAATGAACACAGCGCCGCGGTCAGTCGACCGTCCAACAAGACCGGTCGACCATCCTCCTCTCGGCCAAACCCTGTGCAACTGCGGTCGGGTGTGCGGTCGGGGGTGCAGTCCACCGTCTCCTAGGACAGTCGACCGCAACTCTGCTGCACCTTACTGCTGCTTTTTTTCTTCTACTCTCTTCGACGCTTCGACCTCCGTGCTTCATCTTACCTTCTTCAAATATGAACCACGAGTATTCAAGACACATTCCTAACATAAACTACACAGGTCAAACTGTCAATAACATATCAATATAATCTAGCTTCCTATTTTCTCCTAGTACGTAGTTAAAGGTAACAATCATCTTAGCTCCAAGTTAAGAGTCTGATTCAACCAACCAAGGCATATCACAAAGTTCTGTTCATAGACACAGCCAAAGAAAACACAAACGGGTGTTACTGATATTAAGCCCACCCTGCTTGGTAATTGCATGAGAAAAGAAAATGTTATCCATGATCCCATGGATCACTCTGTCTTCTTCTTTCCCGTCTCACTTCCTTTTTCCTTATTAATGCACGTGCGATGCACGTGGGGAAAATGGGAAGGAAAATGAAAAGGATAAAAAATAAAATCTACCAACACGTGCGCTGCGCGTGTTGACACACACACTAAGGAATAAAAAATTGTTTATTTGTTTACAACCCCATCTCTTCCATTATAATAGTTATATATATATATATATATAGATACCATATCTTTGAGTGAGATCAATAGCTTCATTAAATAAAAGAAAGTTAGAGAATCAGCCAACAATGCAGAAGATATCATCCTCCTAAACAATATTTTCACATCTCCTTTCCATACAATATAATCCCATAACTTAGATGCATCGAAAAGTGTGGAGGAAGCTGAAGATGGAATAGAATGATTATCGGAAACAGTCAATGTCACCTCACCAAAACTCTATAAGAGGGAAAGGTCTCTATTAGTTTCTTGATAGCAACAAGTTGTTGATATTGCTCGAATCCATAAGAGAATCATGTCTCCATTTTAAGCTTTCTAAAGGTTACTATTGAGGTTTGTCTAACCAAGACTAGAGTTTCAATTCGAAACTCATACTATACCAATCATGTCTTTCGAAGGTTTCATCTTCTATTAAAGACATTTAAACACTTGAAGCAGATAGCACGAAATTGTAACACTATTAGCATTTCTTAGAACATATCTCATGACTAGGGAAACATTATACACACTAGTAAATTACACGTGCGATGTACATCTTAATATATATATATATATATATATATTTTAAAGTAAAAATGCCGACGTAGTCTGCCCTCGAACCAAGGACCTCCTTTATATTAGTTATGCATGAGCAATGTATGAATTTTTTTATCTACAAATGACACAACTCTCCCATTATAATATTATTAGATTAATATGTTAAATTCACATATAACTAATAAACCCATCAGTGGGTGTGCTTTGTCATTTTTCCCATACCTAAAGTTTGGCCATCTTCGAGGAAGTTCAAACTCTTGCTTATGACGAAGTTGTTACCATTCAGAGTGAACAATTGAATATAATGAGTGAAAGTGTGGATGCAAGTAGTGAAGATCACTCGAATAAAGATTTGGTTGAAGGAGAAGATCTCCACGAGGAACTGCAATCAGTGCCGAACCTCCTCGAAGATGAGCCGTCAGGATCCATGCCACCGCTAGTGTCATCTCCACCACCAGTACCGTCAGAACCATCTCCATCGCTAGTGTCATTTCCACCACCAGCATTGTCAGAACAATCTCCAACACCAGTACCGTCAGAACCCCAAAACCAGTTGTCGTCGTTGTTCGAAGATCCAAGAAGAGAACTCCCGAATCATACTACTAGAGGTATCCCAAAACCTACCTATGAGCCTGATCCCACTAGTAATGTCAAGTATCTCATGAGTCATTATGTATCCACTCACCGATTGTCTGAATCAAATAAGTCATTTGTGAATCAATTATCTATTGTATCTATTCCTAACTATGTGCAGAAAGCCTTAGCCAATCCAAGGTGAAAAGCAGCTATGGATGAGGAGATGAAGTCCTTGAAGAAGAATGAGACATGGGAGATAGTTGAACTACCAGCAGGAATGAAGCCGGTAGGATGCAGATGGATTTATATGGTGAAATATAAGTCTGATGGTTCGATAAAGTGGTACAAGGCAAGGCTGGTTGCCAAAGGGTACACTCAAACTTATGGAATTGATTATGACGAAACATTTGCACTTGTGGCAAAGTTCAACACTGTTCGAGTTCTATTGTCACTTGCTGCAAACCTTGAATGGTCGTTGGAGTAATTTGATGTGAAGAATGCCTTTCTGCATGGGGAATTGACAGAAGAAGTTTATATGGATCTACCACTAGGATCAAATAGACCAGTCGAACACAGTAATACAGTGTGTCAATTGAGGAAGGCACTATATGGTCTCAAACAGTTGCCAAGAGCTTGGTTTGGGAGTTTTACAAAATCAATGAGGACATTCAGATATTTTCAGAGTAATTCAGATCATCCCATATTCCTGAAAATGAAAGAAGGTAAGATTACTGTTCTCATTATATATGTGGATGATATGATAGTAACGAGAAATGATCCTAATGAGAGAACAACATTAAAGAGCTACTTGTCACAAGAGTTCGAAATGAAGGGATCTTGGCTCTTTCAGATATTTCCTTGGTATCGAAGTTTCTCGCTCTAGAAAGGGTATATTTCTGTCTCAAAGAGCTCTTTAATGCTGTTGATTTGTTGAAGGAAACAGGAATGTATGCTTGTCAGCCTATCGATATACCGTTAGAAGAAGAACTGAAACTGTGGAATGACCCTGATCAAGTGCCATGTGATAATGATAGATATCAGAGATTGGTAGGATGATTAATGTATCTTGCACATAGGCGACCAAATTTTTCATAAGCCTTAAGTGTGGTGCGTCAGTTTATGCATGCCCCTCGTGAACAACACAAGGATGTCGTAATGAGAATCCTGATATATATAAATTCTGCTCCAAGAAAAGGGGTCTTGTTTGCAAAACATGGTCACTTAAAGATTGAGGCATATACTGGTGCTGATTGGGTAGGATCTGTTAATAGTAGGCGCTCCACTTCAGGATGCTTTCCCTTTTTCGGAGGAAATCTGGTTACATGGAGAAGTAAGAAGAAAAATGTTGTTGCACTCTCTAATGCAGAGGCTGAGTATCGAGGAGTAGCATTAAGCATAACTGAAGTTTTATGGCTTAAACTTTTGTTACAGGATCTGGGTTGTGGCCCGAATGAGCCTATGAAGGTGTATTGTGACAGTTAAGTGGTGTGTGATATTGCAGCCAATCCAGTCCAGTATGATAGGACGAAGCATGTAGAGGTGGATAAGTTCTTCATCAACAAAAAATTAGATTAGGCAATTATTGAGATATCTAAGGTGAAGTCAGAAGACTAACTCGCGGATATTCTTATCAAAGCAGTTTCGAATCGGCTCTTCTTGAAATTTGTGGACATGTTGGGCATGTTCAATATCTATGTGCCAACTTGAGGAGGAGTGTTACAATGTTAAAATATAATTTGTATGAGCTGTATATTCTGTTTCCCAATTTATAGGGAACAGATTTCCTCAAATCTCTCCCTTCCTTAATCTTCTCAATCAATTGTACCCCTTCTCCAAGAAATAATGTATATATATATATATAAAGGTAGACAGTAGAAAAATGATGAATAAGAAAATAATAATTTTCCCCAAAAACCTGATTTCAATATATATGTGTGTGTGTGTGTGTGTGTGTATTCAATGAAAATTTTCTTAGGAATTCCTTTATGCTAACATATTCCTAAAAGACATGGGTTCGCTTGTTTGATAGCAAGTGTTGAAATTTATGGATGTAAAAGGATTGCAAAATAGTCTGAAGCATTCAATTGTTGACAGGAAGGAAATAATTCAATGTTAAAGCAATGCTAATCTTGCTAGCATTCTGTCAGTCCTCTAACAAGAGGAAATATAGAACCATATGCAGCAACAAGGTTTCAAAAAGAAAAAGAAAATCATTCAAAAAATGATTAGTTATCTCTAAGAACAACACCCCGATTGAGTGTATCAAAATAAGAAGTGATTGTAAGGAAGCAGTCAAAAGTATCAATTCTATTAAGCAAAAGTGAGGAACTGTTGATAGGAGATGAACAAGAAAGAAGCACAAAACAATAGGCATAGGTGAATGAGTAGAATACTTGATACTTAATGTAAATGTTACTATTGACTCCTTCCCCTCCTCTTTCTCTATTGTTCTTCTCCTTTTTTTCCCTTATTTTAAAATTTTTATTTATGTTGGCGGCGGCGGCCCGAGAGGAAAGAAACGAAAGAAACAGAGAAGCGGAGACCTAGTCCCATTTTCAAAAAAATCCTTTTGTAATCACTTTTACAAAATAGCCATTTACTAATATATATATATTACAAACATATATCTTAATTATTATTAAACATTTTGAGAGTATTACATTCTATCCCCCCTTAAATAAAGTTTTGTCCTCAAAACTTAAAATATGCCTAAATTGTTAAACTGTTCGGGATATTTCTCCTTCATTTCGTCCTCATGCTCCCAAGTTTCCTCTTGGGATGAGTGCTTGTTCCACTATACTTTCACCAAGCAAATGGTTTTCGATCTCAGTGCTTGTTCCTTTCGATCTATGATTTAAATAGGTTGCTCTACATAAGTAAAATCCTCTGAAATCTGAAGTGGCTCACAACTCAGGGCATGATTTGGATTTGTGATATATTTTCTCAACACAAATAGATGAAACACATTATGCGCCCTCTACAATTCTAGAGGCAAGGCCACTTTGTATGCAACAGCTCCCACTCTTTCTAAAATCTTGAAAGGGGCGATGTATGTAGGACTCTACTTCCTGCTCTTTCCGAAATGCATTATGCCCTTAGAAGGAGATACTTTGAGAAACACATGATCGCCTACTTCAAATTGTAGTTCCCTCCTTCAATTATCTGAATAATTCTTCGGTCTACTTTGCACTGTTAACAGCCAGTCTCGAATCAACTGTATCTTTTTTGTGGTGATTTGCACCAACTCTGGGCCAAGTAACACAATAAAATCCAAAGACATCCAGAGCAGCAAAAACATCAATTCTTGGGGATTGGGGATAGGGTGTAAGAGATTTAGGGTTAGGGCTTCGGATGTCGTGTGGGTTTGTGGTGCGGGTTGAATCTAGAGTTGGGTTGGGTTAGGGTTTGGTCAGATCTGGAGTGGTGGATAGGGTGGTGAGGCCAGATCTCTAAGGAGGAGAGGGTTAGGGTTTTAAGGTTAGATCTGGAATGGAGGATAGGGTTGGGTTGATGGGTTTTGCGTAGAAAGGTTAGCAGCAGGAGGAAAAGGAAGAATGGCCTAGGGTTTCGGTTGAACGACAGCGATGGTGACGATGGGGCAGGATGCTACCCTTGTTTTCATTGGTTGGCAATGGTGACAGGAGCAGTAGGTGGGTCCCAGGTGAGGTAGCAGGTGGTAGTCCCAGGCAGCAACGGCGGAGGAGGCTTTCTAGGGTTAGGACCCTAGCTATGATACCATGTGAAAGGTATGTTTGTTATTTTTTCTCATCGTATTAATTGGATATAATGATCTCTTATATAGATAGTATAGACCAGAACAGGCTTTACCCAAAATATTACAAACTAATACATCTACATCTCTAATAAAAGAAATAAGCAATAAAGAGTAAATGGCGCAAAACTCACCTATAAAAAGTGGTCAACGCAGTTAACCCACCTCCAAAGTGGGTCAACGCAGAAAACCACCTAACGGGTGGTTTGTTGGGCCAAAAAATTTTTGTTGGAAATGAATTTTGAAGAAAAATTACTGTTTATATCTTTGTTTAGGAGTAAAAGGGCTTAGATTTGGTTTCTGTGAAGGAGTACTGTAGCACTTTATGACCAATTCATTTTCTTGCCGAAATGAGAGGAAAGTTACTATTCATGTGATTTTAAAATGATTTCTCTCCTCTCTCTCTTCACATTATCCAATGAAATAACTCCACATACTTCGCTATAGTGATTTTTTACAACTTTTTTAATTTTATTTTTCTCTCATCTCTGCCTTATACTACAATAAAACTATATCAAAACAAACTATTTATTTATAACTTATTTCAAAATATTTCTTTTCCAAATAGTAATCTTCTAGATTGGATAAACTTTACAACCAACTAAACCATCCCTAATGTGGGTACGGTGTTAAACAACCGTTAGTTTTTAGGCTATATGCATTGCACATATAATGTATATGATGAAAATAACATCATTCTGAATTTTTTGTTCAGTTTTGAGTTCGGGTTTCAGATTTTGGATTAGGGTTTAATTATGAATATGTAAGGAGTATGAGAGCAAGAAAAAGAGAAAAGGAGAGAAAAAGAGGAGGCAAAAAGGGTGAGAAGGAAGAGATGAGATTGTTGAATAGAATTCAAATTGGTGGGTTTGGATTTAGATTTGATGGGTTTGTTTGGTTCAATTTAATGAGTTTTTGGATTTTGATTTGAGTGTGTGGGAAAGATGAAGAGAACAGTAAGGAGAGAGAGAGAGGAAGCAGAGAGGTTGAGGATGAATATGTGAGATTGTTGAATTGGATTTGAATTTGATGAGTTTGTTGGGTTCCAATTAATGGTTCATTAATTTGAATTTGAGATGGTGTAAAAGATGTAGGGGAGAGAGAGAAGAGAGAGGAAGGGGATACGACGGTAGAGAGATGAATAGCATGGGGTTTGGGTTTGTGTATAGAGCAGGTTCATGTTTGGTTTGTAAGGCAATGGTAGATAGATTAAGAATGCAATAGAAAGAAGATAATTAAGTTTTTTTGCAAATAAGTTTTCTACATTTTTAATATTTTATGGGTGTATTTACAAAAAAAATTATATAAGTGTATTGTTAGGGGTGTATATGCAATAAATATTTTTAGAGAACTTATATGTAAAAAATAATTGCTAAACAGTATAAGGGTATTTCCGTCATATGTAAAATACATATACTGCACGTAATTTTAAAATACTGGTTTGTTAACACTGTAACCATCTTAAGTGGTTTTTTGCGTTGACCCACATTGAATGTAGAGGTAGAAGTGGGTCGTGTTAGGTCGTGCCTAGCTCTACCGTAGCCCTACCGACAAATATACAATTAGGTTCGTGCTTGGGCCTAGTCCCAGTGTGAACCTAGACTTATAAGGCCATGCACTAGTCCTATTGGGTCTAGGCTGACCTATGTGCCTAACGCATTGGCAAACGTGCAACATTATAATGTTCTCTTGCTTATATAATATGCATTATGAGCTTTATTGTTTATTTGAAGTAAATAACATTTTTCAATCTAACTTTAGAATTGACAATCAAAGATAGTGTAATAAACAAATACATTCATAATAAAATAAAATTCATGTCTCTAGAGTAAAAAAAAAAAAGAAATTATGGAAATACAAGAAAAAAGGAAAAAGTTAAGGAAATATAAGTGAAATGGTTATGGAAGAAGAAGCCGAAGAAATTAGTGTGTGAACATATTGATACAAGTATATTATTTTGTGAATGGTCCACATTTGAAGAGAGAAATTATGATTTTGTATCTCAGCTAATAAAAATATGATTCTTCATATCCCCCAGAAGACATAGAACTTAACATTTAATTAATCTTGTTCCTTCGTAATCCTTATTTTTTTCATATTGTCCCTCTTTTTCCTCTCCTTGTATATAAATATTTGCATGTGTAAAGTAGTACATGTACTTCTTGGTCTAAATGGATTGTGTTGTGGATCACTCCCGGGTTGTGCGACTGCATACCCAAGCCAGGCACAAATTCAATTGTGCCTCAATTTAGAAGCCCAAGTCAGACATTTTCAAATAATAGTAGTTCCATATCCCATAAAAGATCGTGTTGACATACGTGTTCCACCCATATATGAAGTTGGATTAACTGTTTTGAGCATGTTTGGGTCATTACCCAAAAATGTATTTCTATTATAAAAGCAAGAATAAATCTGTTTATATGAGATTTGTGTCGTTTATCTTATTTTATTTAGATCTTCAGATCTAATCTAGGTCGTTCATTTGATCTATATAATATATACTGTCACTAAATTATCCCAAAGGAAGGAGGCCCAAAACCAACTCCAAGTCAATTCCGCGAGCACCTCTCTGTTATATATTCGCATATTTTCTCTAGCTGCTGCAAAATCAATAAAGAAACAAGCTTCTCTTTTCCTTCCCAAATGCAAAAATTCATACAAGTCCCTCTTGGACTTCCAACTTTCATATGAGCCCTTGAAACCCTTTTCTTTTCTTTATATGATTATTTATTTCTAAATCCCTCCATTGATCAATAGTATTATTTGGGTCCATTCTTGAGCATTCTTCTTGATTCTCGATGTGTTTCCGATCCACAGTTCCCAACACCATCCTATGTATATCATGCAACATCAATCCACTAACCTTTAAAAAATCTATAGCTCTATGTATAGTGATAGCCGCTTAATAATGAAATTTGTATTTGGTAAAAGATTTAATGTGTTCTATATATTGCCAGTAAATGTTTTCATTTTTGTAAAGTTACAAGAAATGGACTTGTAAATTTGCTTTGTTAGAATGAGTATAATTTATGTTTAAAGCTTAAAGAACTTGTATTAGAGCTTATATTAACGGCTTGGACACTCTAAACAGAGAATCTAAATGGTCTAAATAGTGAAAATGAGAGAAAACATGATTAAATAGAATACTATGATTATTTTTTAGAATTCATGACACTTAAAGAAAACTAGCCGCTAGAGAACAAACAACAGCCATATAATTTGTTTGGAGCATAGAAGTAAACTTCTATACATATTAAAGAATTAGAAGATGTTTCTTTAAGCACGACTATTATCAATACTTCCATGCAAAAAAAACTATGCTTGAAATTACTACACAATAAACTATTAGAAGAAGAACTCATGCAACATATATTAGAGATAACAGTTCTTAGTTAACAAAGTTTATCCAACTTTGAAAATCAACCAAATAGAAAAGATCAATACAAAAGTACCCATAGTTGCAAAGAACAAACTAATTTTTGCCAAATTTATATGTTGGACCTCTTTATTTTTATTATGTTGTATGTCTATCTTAAAATTCTAGGTGCAACTAGATGTTATTGTGGAGAGAGAGAGCTCTTTATAATTGTAATATGATTGTGGACATTTTTTTCATTATTTTTCCCTAATGAATTACTTATTAACCCTAAATTCAAATCTTAGATTGGCTATACTATTTAGTATCTTCAATATATATATATATATATATATATATATATATATATATAATTAATTTTTTTTTTGTAAACTACATTCATTTTTTGACCGATTATTAGGAGTCTTGTTCACAACAAGAAGTAGAACTACAATAAAGATAAATTCAAATAGGCTAAATTAGAAGGAAAAAAAAACCCTTAACTATACCCTTTCTATAGAAAACCGCACTGAACTATTTTTGTGCAAAAAACCCACTCCGACGGCGTGAGCTTTCCGCTAAAGTTCAGTGAGGTTTTTTGAAAATAATGAGAAAGATGCATGATATTTTTTGAACCAACTTGCAAAGATGAATGAGGTTTTCAAATATAGGCAGAAAAGTTAGATGTGGTTTTTAAAAAATATACTTCAGGGGAGTTTTTTGAAAACATACTTCAGGGAAGTTTTTTGCACACAAAAAAGTTCAGTGCGGTTTTCTGTAGAAAGGGTATAATTCAGGGTTTTTTTTTCTTACTAATTTAGCCATTCAAATATACCTTGTATAATTTATTTTTTATTTTTTATTCTAGAATTGACGTCCTTTGAAATATTACTTATCATTATTATTTTTGAAGATTAGTTGTGAAGCATGTGATCAAATTTAATTGAACAATAATATCTTAAAATTAACTGAAAAAATAATGTGGATGAGGGGAATGTGTGAAACTAACTGCTATTCATGATTGTTTTGTTTTTTGTACTTTAATCCAATACTAGATTTGCCCGTGGGTAGGCACGTCTTCAGAACGATACAACATATGAAAAGCCTTGTAAACAGCAAATCAACAATTATATAGCTCAAGTTTGAATAGTATGACAATAATTAGTTGTAAATAAAAGTCCATGTTTTCATTAGTATATGTTGAAAAATAATTATAAATTGGGGTATAAAAGTCCATGTTTCCATAAGTGTGTGTGTGTGTGTGTGTGTGTATAATTAAATAAATAAAGGAGTTGTTTAGGCGGGGGGATTTGAATTTGAGTTTTGGGGAAAAACTTTGGGGGGGGGGGGAGGCGGAATGTGTTTTGTGAGGTTAGATCTGGGCCTTTGATTTTGAGGGGATTGAAGGAGAGCCACTTGATAGCTTTCTTTCTGTTTTATTATATAATTACAAAAAAATGATTAGTTCCAAATAAATTATCTTAGGTATTTGTTCTAAATCACAACAAAAGATATAAGTGCAGAAGCATATTTAACTTTTTTAATGACAAAACACAATGCATCATCGACTGCTCTGTAAAAGACTTGGAACATATTAAGAATAAAGTATAATATAGAAAGCTAATCACTTAATATCAAAAAAGTTTAGTAGTTGGTGCATATAATTAATTTAGTGATCATATTGGCATGAATTTTCTCAATAAAGTTTTATAATTTTTTGCATATCTCATATCCAATAAATTCATATTTGTAGAAGTTTCTATGGTTGAATTTCTCCATAAGATAAAACGTGCTAAAATATTCAACTGACACGTGCACCACAAATTTCAACTAGTAAATATAAAAACTAGTATATCATTTACTTATTCTAATCTCTTACTGTTACCGCGGGATCTGGTGTGGGGGTAAACAGATGAGATTTGTGAGTTCGTGGAAAAACCTGAATAGCGGATCCAAGTCTGCTGATTCCTGCCGCTAACCTGCAAGGAAGTGCGATACACCAGGGTTGATTCCGGCGACACACCCTCCGACGCTCTTGTCAGTAACCAGTGATGATTAAGAAAGAGCTTAAACTGGAAAAAGAGTCATTACCTGGTCACAGTGGTAGGTAGGAGGAATTTATAGTCGCCCTGGGAGTCTGATTAGGGACCTGATTTCCTGTGAAACCGTTAGGAGTAAAATCCTCACAATTAGTTTAGGAAACTGACCCCTAATTCCCGGTGAGAGGATAACTGCAAATCAGGCCCGTTGATTTAGTCAAATCAGTGACCCTGATTCCCTCTATCTGGTCTGGGTTTGTCTTGGGTCGGGACCCATACCCAGCTGGAGTGGATCCGTTTTGCGGGTTATTGGTTCTGTGAATGGGAGATCCAGTGCCCGCTTCGAACCCATCTATATGTGAAATTACCGTTTGTCTCCTGAGCTTCAAGACTCGTTCCCAATCTGGACGGTTCCGATTTAACCCCATTTTTAGCCATATCACGAGCCCCCCACTCTTAAAGACTGAGTGTGATCAGCCTTTGAGGAGTAGTTTAACTGTTTCAGTGGCTAGCGGAGTTGTGTCGGAGTCCGAATGGAGGGTTTTGAATCTCGAAGGGGGTAGTGAGGTGATTTTTGAAACTGTAAGCTGTCTCGATGCCTTGCTGAATATTCGACGGTTTTTATCTATTTTTTCGGATTATTTATTTAATTTTGCGATGTGTTAACCAATCGTTCGGGGGCTCTAACAGTACATTCTAGGCAATAATTGTTCGTCCAGGGGCTCAAAAGTATTCCCCCGAATTTATAATTATTTTCTAGAATTTTTAGTTAATTTTCCCGAATTTTTAGCATTTTTTTTGCAATTTTTAAATAAATAAAACGATTTAAATAAATAAAAATTAATTTTTAAATACTGATTTATGGCGTGGCGCGATCTGGACCCTTGATCAGCGCTGAGCGCGATTTTCTGGGCGATCAGACGATCCCTACTCCTCGGCAGATAGTTTCTTTATTAACGAGGGTCGGCTCCTTGGCTCCTCGGCTCGGCAGATCGGCCAACGGCTCGGAATCAGCCGAGCTATGTGGCGTCATCCTGAGCGTTCATCACAGCGCGTATCCCCAAAAAATGCTATCTTGTCGTTTAGTGAACGTGGCAAGATCTGAGCCGTTCATCATGACGAGCGCGCTTTTTGACAAGATCTAACGGTTGAAATGGGTCGGCGGTTTTTTTCGCCATATACGAGGGTCGGTTCCTCGTCCCCTCGGCTCGGCAGGTTGGCACACATAGTTCGGAATCTGCCGAGGTACGTGGCGAGATCTGAGCCGTCCATCATGACGAGCGTGTTTTTTGACAAGATCCAACGGCTGAGGTTGGTCGGCAGGTTTTTTCGTCATATACGAGGGTTGGTTCCTCGTCCCCTCTGCTCGGCAGGTCGGCACACATAGTTCGGAATCAGCCAAAGTACGTGGCGTGATCCTGGGCGTCCATCTCAGTGCGGATCTCCAAAAAACACTATCTTGTCGTTTAGTGGACGTGGCGAGATCTGAGCCGTCCATCATGATGAGCGCGCTTTTTGACAAGATCCAATGGCTGAGGATGGTCGGCAGGTTTTTTTGCCATATACGAGGGTCGGTTCCTCGTCCCCTCGGTTCGGAGGTTCGGTGTCGTCAGCCGAGGTATGGAGTTGGATGTTTTGGGGAGTCTCGGCTTTGAAGGGGTGCCACCTTCCGGCCCAGGAGCTCGGCTGTTTGGCCAAGCTGTTCGGTAGCTCGGTTAAGCAGGCCGGTGGCAGGCAGTTCGGAAGGTACACGTGGTCGGATCTGGTGCGTCCATCATTGCGTAGATCACAAGGACAGGGTTCAGATCTCGAGAAAACGTTATCTTGTCGTTTTGTGGGCGTGGTGCAATCTGAACCGTCCATCGAGTTTTGACACGAATTTTGAAGAGATCCGATGGTGATTTCGCCTCGGAAGGATTTTCCTCCATTTACGAGGGTCGGTTCCTCGTTTCCTCGGTCCGGAAGCTCGGTGCCGGTAGTCGAGGCATGGAGTTGGACGTTTTGAAGAATCTTGGCTATGAAGGGTCGTCACCTTCCGGCCCAGTAGCTCGGCTGCTTGGCCAAGCTGTTCGGTAGCTCGGTTAAGCAGGCCGGTGGCAGGCAGTTCGGAAGGTACACGTGGTCGGATCTGGTGCGTCCATCATTGCGTGGATCACGAGGACAGGGTTCAGATCTCGAGAAAATGTTATCTTGTCATTTTGTGGGCGTGGCGCAATCTGAACCGTCCATCGAGTTTTGACACGAATTTTGAAGAGATCCAATGGTGATTTCGCCTCGGGAGGATTTTCTCCATATATGAGGGTCGGTTCTTCGTCCCCTCGGTTCGGTGGCTGGGTGGCTTTGGCAGAGGAATGGAGTTAGACGTTTTGAAGAGACTCAGTAACTCGGCCGCTCTGCCAAGCTGTTCGATAGCTCGGCCAGGCACGCCGGTGGTCGAATCACGGACTTAGTGATTTGAGGATTCTCTGTTGAATCGTCGTGACGTTCCGCCTTGGCGCTTGGGCTTCTTAGTGGGCCTTTTAGGTTCCCAAGGCAGCCCAAACGTTGCTTTTGGGGTTATAAGTTTCTACTCCCCCACCCCCAAGCTCATTTCTCACTTTTCACTCCAAGATTTCACTTTTACTCTCTGTGCTCTCTGCTAGCGGCGATCTTTGCTCCAAGGCGGTTGCGCTAGCTGTCGCGTAGGCCAGGCGATTTCCGGCGAGCTCATTCCGACCGTGAACATCACTTCAAGGTCAGTCTATTTGCCTTAGCTTTTTTTATTAAGATGTCAAGAGTGAACTCGGGGAGTGAGGCTTCGTCCTCGGGCGATGGTGGCGCCGAGGAGAGGAGGCAGGCGGAGATCCGAAGGAAGGGGAAGCAAGTAGCCGAGCCGTCTGTGGCCGAGGCGAGGAAGGAGAAGAAGAAGAGGAGGGTGGTGGCCCAATCTCCCGTGGTCGAGGTGATCGTGGAGAATCCGAAGCGGGCCCCTGAGATAGGCCGATACCCTTCGGTACTGTCTGGGCACGCTGGGGTTAGGCAATACGAAGGCGACCTCATGAAGAAGGCGATCTTCGGCCAATCGGAGGTTTACGAGGAACCCAACCCGGCACTGACCACCGAGGCAGATGAGATTGGGTCGGTGTTATCCGAGAGAGATCTCCTTCGGATTAGAAAGGGGTTCGCCATCCCTTCGGAGTACAAGTTAATTCTCCCCGGCGCTGGGATGCGGGCGAATTCCAAGCTATCATCGTCGGATATGTGCATGTTCGGCTACGACTCTTTGAACGCCGGACTGCGTTTTCCGCTGCATCCCTTTATTTGCCAGGTCCTCGGATGGTACTGCCTCGCGCCGACCCAATTTATGCCGAACACATGGCGTCATGTGAACGCCTTCCTGCTCCAGTGCCGTAACGCTAAAATCGAGCCGGACCTGACGGTCTTCCGAGGCATGTATCGGATAAACCGGATGCACAAGACCGAGCATCGGTACTACCTGGGGCCGAGGAAAGGTGTTCGGATCATAGAAAACCCGGACTCAATCAAAGGCTGGAAGGAAAAGTTCTTCATATTGAGGGGGGCACCAATACTGCAAATTCCGAGCCGGTGGAAGCCAGAGGTGCCCAAGTTTGCGAGAGTCGACCCCGTACTGACTGCGGCCGAGGAGGAGATGGCGAGGAAGATCATGGCCCTCCCAATGTTGAGTTGGAGGGAGTTGACGGAGGAGGTGCTATTTGGGTCAGGCCTTAGCCCCAACGACCCGAGTATGCTCCTGACATCTCGTTTATTTTGTTTTTCTTTCAAGTCTTTAGCTCGCCTTACTGACTCGATTTGTGTTTCGTTTGGTACAGAAGCACCGAAGATGGACTTCAATGCCATGATGATCGATAGGGGCAAAGTGGCTGATGGCAGGAAGAGGAAGAGGCTGACCGCGGCCACCTCGTCAGGTCGGCAGCTCAAGGTTGCTTCGACTACCACTCCGCCTCCTCCGGTCACTGAGACGCCCTCGTCGGTGGTTGTTGCCGAAGAGCCCTCGGCGCCCGTTGCTTCTACCCCGGTTGGTGGGGCCTTCGATGTTACTGCGGTGTTGTCGCTCGAGGCTCCGCCATTGACCGCTCCGGCCGAGGAGATCTTGACCGAGCAGCACAAGCAGCTGTTCGTGCCGAACTGGCGAGTGAAGAATCACGATGGATTCCTCGGAAACTCACAGATGTCGGTGCAGGTCGTCAAGCACCTGGCGACCCCGAAAGATAGAGCCGCGCTGCAGGCGGGGACAGTCGGCGACGACACCTACGAAGTGGCTCGGTCGCTCGTATCGGTAAGTTTTTCTTGTGAATTTCTTCAAGTCTATTGCTCGGCTCGTATCTTGCGCTCATCATTTGTTGTCTTCACAGGCCACCTGTCACTTCGGCCATCTCCTCGAGACGTTCGCCGTGCAGGAGAAAGAGTTGAAGGCCGCCAGCGACAAAGACAGGGCGGAAAAGGTCAAGGCGGTTCGGCAACTCGAGGCCGAGCAGAGGCGAGTCGAGGCCTTGGAGGTCCAGGTTGCCGATCTTGTGGCCGATCTGGAACGAGTCAAGGGGAGGCTTGATGCGGAGTCTGCCAAAGCTGCAAAGGCTGCCGAGGAGCTGGCAGCGTCGGCGAAGTCTCTGGCCGTTGTGAAGGCGGAGAAAGAGGCCCTGGCAACAAAGATCAAGGGCGAGGTCGAGGCCGAGGCGAAGAAGCACATGGCCACGAACATGGAGATGTCCTACCAGAGGGCTCTTGACCATGTTCAGGACCGCATCCCCGGCTTCGAGCGGGTCGGCTACAGGCTGTGGCCGGGGTCACCCTCAGGCGGCGAGGAGGAGGGAAGCGAAGGTGACGAGGGAGAAGGCGACGACGACGAGGAGGTGGTAGCCGACGCTTTGGTGACAGACCCCCAGGCCGAGGGGAGAGATGAGGGGCCATCTGGCGAAACTCCTGTGGTCAAAACGGCGACGCAGGTGGACCCTTGATCTTCTCGTCTTTTTGTAATTTTTGTTTTCTTTCCCAAAAACAATGTAACGCCTTTTTGCGGACTGGCCACCGCTTTTATGATGAATGAAAAAAGATTGTTTTGGCTTCGAATTTGCTTAAGTGTTTAGGTCGGCCATGTAGTTCTTCAAAGTGGTGCTTTCCTATTTCAGATCGTCGAGCAAGCTCATGTCACTGCGGCAGCTCGGCGCCGTGCGGAGCTGTTTCAGCAGTCCCGTGAGGCTCGCCTTGAGGGCGAGGTTCATCTGACGAGGAGAATACTGTATAATGTAGAGAAGAGAAACGGTTAGTTGTTGGCCGAGTTGCACCATCTGCGGATAGTCGAGGAAGAACTGTCGGCGAAGGAGGCGGAGCTGGCCTCGGTGGTGGCCGAGCGAGATGAGCTCAGGAGTAAGGTCGAACAGTTGCAAAGGGTCACGGTTGATAAGAGCATCGAGGTGGCCAACCTGCGTCGTATTATATTCGACAGCGCTGAGCACCCTGGTTCGGAAAAGCTCCCTCGGTTCAAGATAATGGTGAAGGACGACACTCTGAAGGATAAGATCGTCGAGCTCGAGAAGGAGGTAGCTCGACCGAAGCCTCAGCCTGTGAGAGCTAATGTCCGCAGCACTTCTTGCACTCGCGAGGAGAGAGATCGGGGGATCACCTTCTACGAGCTAGCGACTCGTGGCCAAGTCATTGGTCGGACAGCAGCCGACGCACAAAGCGGAGTAGCTATTAGCTCGAGCGGAGCTTCGGTCGAAGCAACCGTTAGGGTTAGTGGCGAGGCGGCGTCCCAGTTCGTCGGCCTAGAGACAAGCTCGGGGGTGAAAAGGCGGAAACCACATTTGTCTTTGAATCGGAACGTCCCTGTTCCGAGGAGGCACTGAACGAATGGCGTCGAGCGTTTTACTTGTAATTTATTTAGTTTCTTTCCCGTTGTAATGTTTTGGCCATGTAAATTTAAAGTGTCTTAATAAAATCAAGGTTGCTTTGTTCATAGTCATGCCGTGGTCGATTCATTTTTTACGCCGAACCAAAAGGACCCTTAGATCTTCTTCGCTGGTTTTTGCTGCAAAGCTTTGGTTTTTCGCTCGGCGTATTCCGAGGTGACTGTGCGCTTCAGAGGTGCGACAGCTCGGACATCAGGTTCCAGCCACGTGGCAACATCCAGACGGTCGATCATGATCGTGGTACGTATCACGAGGTGGGAGGCACGAATTCCAATTAAACACTATCTTGTCGTTTTGTGGATACGTGGCACGATCAGATCCGTCCATCACATTCTACCACACATTTAGAGATGATCCTACGGCGAAATTGGTTTGGCAGAATTTTTCTCCATATACGAGGGTCGGTTCCTCGTCCGCTCGGCTCGGGTTTATGGGTGACCGCAGCTGAACCGAACGATGGACTTCGAACCACCGTTAGAGTTGCTCGACGGTTGTGAGAGTAATTCCGAATGGCGACCTACTTCTAGCTCGCCGAGGAGCGAGCTCTCGAAGTAGATTCGAGCCAAGTGTTGGACTCCGAACCATCGGTGTAGTTGTTCAACGGTTGTGGGAGCAGTTCCGAACGGCGACCTACTTCTAGCTCGCTGATAAGCGAGCTTGCGAAGTAGAGTCGAGCCGAGTGTTGGACTCCGAACCATCGGTGTATTTGTTCAACGGCTGTGGGAGCAGTTCCGAACGGCGACCTACTTCTAGCTCGCTGATGAGCGAGCTTGCGAAGTAGAGTCGAGCCGAGTGTTGGACTCCGAACCATCGGTGTAGTTGTTCAACGGTTGTGGGAGCAGTTCCGAATGGCGACCTACTTCTAGCTCGCTTATGAGCGAGCTTGCAAAGTAGTGTCGAGCCGAGTGTTGGACTCCGAACCATCGGTGTAGTTGTTCAACGGTTGTGGGAGCAGTTCCGAATGGCGACCTACTTCTAGCTCGCTGATGAGCGAGCTTGCGAAGTAGAGTCGAGCAGAGTGTTGGACTCCGAACCATCAGTGTAGTTGTTCAACGGTTGTGGGAGCAGTTCTGAACGGCGACCTATTTCTAGCTCGCCGAGGAGCGAGCTTGTGAAGTAGAGTCGAGCCGGGCATTGGACTCCGAACCATTGGTTGAATTAAAAATAAAGGCGGAGAGATACAAGCAATTTTATAAGTACGAAAAAAGCATCCTTTATTGATAACTGACGGCGAGCCGTTTTTACATATGACAACTTAAAAGGAATTACAAGTTAGAGGAGAGGAACGGTTCGACACCCCGTGATACTCAGAGAGGCACCGGGGCGCTTTCCTGGTATTTTAAAAGGTGGTTGGCATTCCAGGTCCTCGGAATTTCCCTGCCTTCAAGGTCCTCTAGACGATAAGCTCCTGGTCAGACTACTTTTGTGATCTTGTAATGTCCTTCCCAATTCGGAGCCAGCTTGCTCTTCTGATTGGGGAAGGAGATGGCCAGTTTTCTGAGGACCAGGTCTCCTTCCTTGAGATCGGTGGGTCGGACCCTCTTGTTGTACGCCAATTCGACCCTCCTCCGGTAGTTCTGTTGGCGTATTGATGCTCTTTCCCTCAGCTCGTCCACCAGGTCTAAGTTCGCCCGGAGGTCTCGGACGTTCTGTTCCTCGTTGTAGGCTGCGAGGCGAGGCGAAGGTATTCCGACTTCGAGAGGTATCACTGCCTCGGATCCATAGGTGAGGTTGAACGGGGACTCTCCTGTGGGGGTCCGTTTGTTGGTACGGTAGTTCCACAGCACGTTGGGGAGTTGGTCGACCCATAAGCCTCTAGAACACTTGTCCAGTCTCTTCTTGATACCAGAGAGGATCTGCCGGTTAGCGTTCTCTGCCTGGCCATTCGACTGTGGGTGGGAGACGGAAGAGAAGCGCTGTTGGATGGCAAGGTCTTCACACAGGGCTCGGAATGCGGCACCAGTAAACTGAGTCCTGTTGTCTGTTACGAGGACACGGGGGATGCCAAATCGGCAGATGACGCTCTTCCAGAAGAATTGAAGAACCTTGTTCTCGGTGATAGTGGCAAGGGGCTCGGCCTCAATCTACTTCGAGAAGTAGTCGATGGCTACGACCAAGAACTTGAACTGGCCCGGAGCTAGAGGAAATGGCCCTAGTAAATCCATCCCCCACATTGCGAAGGGGATAGGACTTGATAGGGAGGAGATGTTGGCTTGGGGGAGGCGACGAATGTTGGAATGTCTCTGACAAGAGCCGCATTGTCGAACATGTCGCTCGGCGTCTTGGAGGAGAGTCGGCCAGAAGTATCCGTAATTCAGAGCTTTCCGAGCCAAAGACCTAGATCCTGAATGTGCCCCGCCGATGCCTTCGTGGAGCTCCTGTAAGGCGTAGTCGACCTATTCTGGGGAAAGGCACCTCAGGTACGGTCGGCCGTCAATCTGCGAGAAGGAGCGCTTGTACAAGATACCCTCGATCAGGATGTACCGCTCGGCCCTGGTTCTTACTCGGCGTGCTTCCTTGGGGTCCTCAGGGAGGAGTCCGTCCCTCAAGAATTCCACTAACGGCTTCATCCAATTATCTTGCAGTAGAACCGGCAATGACTCCACTGAGTCGAGGGTCCCGTCTTCTATGCTCGGTTTCAAGAGGACCTCGATCAAGACGGTCTGCTCGAGACCTTGGAGGGAGGAGGAGGCCAACTTGGAGAGGGCGTCGGCTTGTGAATTCTCTTCTCGAGGGACTCGTTGGATGAGTGCCTCTTCGAACCGGGCCATGAGGGTTCAGACTTTGGCGAGGTACTTCGCCATCCGTTCGTCCCGTGCCTCGTAATCGCCCAAGACTTGGTTCACAACCAGCTGAGAGTCACTATGGATTCGGAGGCACTGCGCCCCGGCACTTCGGGCAAGTCCGAGGCCTGCGATTAGTGCCTCATACTCTGCTTCATTGTTTGAGGCCTTGAAATTCATGCGGAGGGCATACTGGAGGACGAAGTCATCTGGACCTGTCAGGATGATACCGGCGTCACTTCCCTCGTTGCAAGAGGAACCATCCACAAAAACCATCCAGATAGGGGATCCGTTCGGGACATGGCTGACCTCGGGAATGGTGGTCTCGACGATGAAGTCCGCGAGGGCTTGAGCTTTGATCGCAGTCCGAGGCTGGTAGGAGATGTCGTGTTGACTCAGCTCGATGGACCATTTCATAAGCCGGCCTGAGGTCTCCGGCTTGTGGAGGACCTGCTTCAGTGGTTGGTCGGTGAGGACCACAACCGAGTGAGACTGAAAGTATGGGGCGGAGCTTCCTTGCCGCCATAACTAGGGCGTAGGCCATCTTTTCTACCTTCGGGTAGCGGAGCTCGGCGTCCCGAAACACCTTGCTCACATAGTAAATGGGCCTCTGGGCCCAGTCCTCTTCCCTCACCAAGACGGCACTTAAGGTCTGCTCGGAAGCCGCTAAGTAGATGAAGAGGGTTTCCCCTGGAATGGGCTTGCTGAGTAGGGGAGGATTGACCAAGTAGGCTTTCAGCTGTTTGAACGACTCCTGTTGCAGTTCGCCCCACTCGAAACCTTTGGCCCCCCTGAGAGCCTTGAAGAAAGGGAGGCACTTTTCCCCAGACTTCGAAAGGAATCGCCCAATAGCGGCGAGGCGACCCGTAAGCCTCTGCACTTCCTTGACGTTCCGGGGCGGGGCCATGTCCAGTATGGCCTTAATTTTTTCATGATTTGCTTCGATCCCTCGCTGGCTGACCATAAAGCCGAGGAACTTTCCTGATGAGACCCCGAACGCACACTTGTTCAGATTAAGCCTCATGTTGTGCCTTCTCAGTACGCCGAATGCCTCCTGTAGGTCAGCCACGTGGTCGGTTTCTCGGACGCTTTTCACAAGCATGTCGTCGACGTATACTTCCATGTTGTGGCCTATCTGGCTTTGGAAGACTTTGTTGACGAGGCGCTGGTAGGTGGCTCCATCATTCTTCAATCCGAACGGCATAACTCTATAACAGTAGAGACCTTGGTCGGTAATGAAGGAAGTCTTCGGAATGTCCGGGGGGAACATTCGGATTGGTTGTAGCCGGAGAAGGCGTCCATAAAGCTGAGGAGCTCATGGCCCGAGGTGGCATCGATGAGGGTGTCGATATGCGGGAGAGGGAACGGATCCTTCGGACACACCTTATTCAAGTCCGTGAAGTCGATGCATATCCTCCAGGAACCATTTGACTTCTTAACCATGACGATGTTCGAGAGCCACTCGGGGTAGTTCACCTCCTGTATGAACCGAGCTTTTAGGAGCTTGTCCACCTCCTCCTTGATGGCTTGTTGTCGCTCGGGAGCGAATTTACGCCTCTTCTACTGAACCGGTCTGAACCCCGGTTCGACGCTGAGGCGGTGCACCAGAAGCTCCTCGGAAATCCCGGGCATATCCGCGGAGGACCAAGCAAATAGGTCGCGGTTCTCCCGGATGCACTGCACCAAGTCGGAACATAGGGCAGTCGGCAGGGACTTGCTGATGAAGAACTTTCGACTCGGGTCCTCGTCCGAGAAGAGCACTTCTTCCAATTCGTCCGCCGGCTCGGACGTGGGTCAGACGTTCGGCTCGGGGATCTCTAAAGTCTCGAGGGAGAGCACCGAACCCCCAGTGAAAGTCATGTAGCACTTCCGAGCCGTCTCTTGGCTGCCCCTGACTTCTCCCACTCCCGCCCGGGTGGGGAACTTCATCTTGAGGTGGTACGCCGAAGGAACGGCTTCCAGGACAGCTAGGCCAGGTCGGCCCAAGATGACATTATATGCAGCCGGGACATCGACGACCATAAAGTTCATCGGCTCTGTCCGGATGGTAGGGGTCTTCCCAGCAGTTACGTCCAGGGTGATAACCCCTTCGACAGTTACTGGTACCCCCGTGAACCCGTGGAGCGTGTAGCCGGCCGGTTTGAGGCGATCCCGGGATAGTTGCAGCCCTCGGAAGGCCGAGAGGAAGAGGATGTTCACGGAGCTCCCGTTGTCTACCAGGATCCTCTGCACCTTGAAGTTCGCCATGCGGAGGTCGATAACGAGTGCGTCGCAGTGGGGGGTCCGGACCCCCTCGAGGTCTTCATCAGAGAAAGTTACAGGGATGCCGAGGCCTTTGGGGGGAGGGGCGCTGTGAACTGAGTTGACCTCTCGGACGAAGCCCTTCCGAGAGGAGTTGGAAGAGCCCCCCATTGGGCCCCCGTGGATAAGGTGCAGAACACGTTCCTCATCGAACTCGGGGGTTTCATCTCGTCGCTCGGAGCGCTTGTTAGCCCCCCGAGGCGGTGGAGTGGTGCGATCTCCCCGATCATTTGCCTTCACAAACTTAGCCAACTGCCCCCTCTGGATGAGGGCCTCTATTTCGTTCTTCAGCGCCCGGCAATCGTTGGTGTCGTGGCCATGATCTCGGTGGTAACGGCACCACTTCTCCTTGTTCCTCCTCTTGGCCGGGGTGTTCATCCTCGGAGCGGGAGGTATAACTCCCTCCTTCTCGACTTCCATCAGGATGGTGGAGACGTTGGTCGTGAGAGGGGTAAATTTCTCGAACCTGGGAGGAGGACGGCGCTGACCGCTATTATCCTTCTGTAACTTCTTCGCCCCTTCCTCTTCCGCTGTCTTTCTCTTCGACCCGGAAGCGGATCCTCCGAAGCCCGGGAAGCACTCGGCTTCCTCTGCCCGAATGTACTTCTCGCATCTAAGGAGAAGGTCGGCGAAGTTGTGCGGGGCTTTTTGGCGAGGGACGACCGAAGGTTAGAGTTGAGGACGTTGGACTGGAATGCGACGGTCGCCACAGACTGGTCGAGGGAGGCGATGGACCACACCTCCTCACATAGTCCCTCAGTTTCTCTCCCCTCTCCTGTCGGAGGTGGAGTAGAGAGAGGCTGGTCTTCTCAGTTCGTCTGCTGCTCACAAAGTGTGTTATGAAGAGCGTTTCGAACTGCTCAAAAGAGAAGATGGAAGAGGGAGCGAGCCGGGAGTACCATTCCCGCACCGAACCCTTGAGAGTGGCGGGGAAGGTTTTGCAAAGCATGGCGTCGGAAGCTTGGTGGATTAGCATCAAGGTCTTGAAGCTCTCGACATAATCAACAGGGTCTGACTCCCCTGAGTACGTTTCAAACTGCGGAGGCTTGAAACCCCTTGGGATGGGAGCCTCCATGATAGTCCGAAAGAAAGGGGGTCTGCTGGGGCGGACGGTTCTTCCTCTCGACTCCTCTTCTCTGTCCATTCGACCGATGCGCCTCTCCATCTCGTGGAGACGACGGTAGAGGGCATCGTCCCTCCGGTGGTAGTCAAACGATCCCCTGGACTCGTCTTCATAGGAAGGGGAGCGGGGACTACGGCGTCGATAGTCCTGGGATCGACGAGGACTATGAGGGTGTTGCTGGTGGCTAGGAGCCGGGGGAGGACTTATGGATCGGTGGCGAGGACTTGGGACCCGTGGGGGTGTTGGAACCCTTTGGACATTATTGTTGTTGTGGCAAAGTTTGAGGGATTGCAACACCGTTGCCTAGAATTGTTGGAACTCGGCACGAGTGATGGGTGCCCCATCGTTCCTCGGATGATGCCGACCAGCAGGGGAATGTGGCCTCCTTCTACGACGTTCGGGAGATTCCCCTCGTCCTCTTCGGTCCGGAGACCTCCTGCCATCTCGGCGATGAGGAGATCGCTCACCTTGATGTTGGCGGGAGGCTCCCTCTCGGACCCGCTTCTCATTTAGGCGGTTGCGAAGGTCTTCATCCTTCTGCCGATTTAGAACGGTGTTGCGGAGGTCGGATGCTCGGGGATTATGGGAGGCCATAGAATCTGAGGAGGCATTGTGTACGGAGACATGGTCCTGGCGGAGAGGTTGTTTCTGCCTCTGCTGGTTCTGACCAGTGGAACCATTAGGGGGTTGTTGATTCAGAAGAGGGTCTTGGACCGGGGGAGGAAGTTGCTCGGGCTGCGGAGCAGGATGCACGGGGACTTCCTCTTGCTGATCGGCGGGGTTGGGCCCACGGTTGGACCCCCTTGACCTGACCTTTCTGGGAGGCATGGCTAGAGAAGAGCTAGTCGACGGGAAGGGGAGAGGCTGCTATTCGTATGGTTTCCCACAGACGGCGCCAATCTGTTACCGCGGGATCTGGTGTGGGGGTAAACAGATGAGATTTGTGAGTTCGTGGAAAAACCTGAATAGCAGATCCAAGCCTGCCGATTCCTGCCGCTAACCTGCAAGGAAGTGCGATACACCGGGGTTGATTCCGGCGATGCACCCTCCGACGCTCTTGTCAGTAACCAGTGATGTTTAAGAAAGAGCTTAAGCTAGAAAAAGAGTCATTACCTGGTCACAGTGGTAGGTAGGAGGTATTTATAGTCGCCCTGGGAGTCTGATTAGGGACCTGATTTCCTGTGAAACCGTTAGGAGTAAAATCCTCACAATTAGTTTAGAAAACTGACCCCTGATTCCCGGTGAGAGGATAACTGCAAATCAGGCCCGTTGATTTAGTCAAATCAGTGACCCTGATTCCCTCTATCTGGTCTGGGTTTGTCTTGGGTCGGGACCCATACCCAGCTGGAGTGGATCCGTTTTGCGGGTTATTGGATCTGTGAATGGGAGATCCAGTGCCCGCTTCGGACCCATCTATATGTGAAATTACCGTTTGTCCCCTGAGCTTCAAGACTCGTTCCCAATCTGGACGGTTCCGATTTAACCCCATTTTTAGCCATATCACTTACCTAAAAACAACTAACAAAAACCTTTGACTTCTCACCCTAATCTCTGTACTATGTCATCCGAACATTTCCCCCCAAAATTAAAGCCTCCCATCCCATGGCTCCTCCTAACCCTCTCCGTCATCCTCCTCCTCCTCCTCCTCCTCCTCCTCCTCTTCCACCAAGCTCATGCCACCTCCATCACCCTCGAAGTGGAGGACCCTAAGAAAGATGACACCACCACCACCACCACCACCACCACCACCGCCGCCGAATCGGCCACGACCCTTAACCTCTGCATCTTCCATGTGTCACATCCCAACCGCGCAATCCTGAACTCGGTCGCATGATCGCCCACTCTGCGTCCACCGTGGCCACGTTAGCATCATGGTGGTGTTGGGTTTATGTCTTGCATACTATGTTGGATACGAAGATGATGAGACGATAGAGGGATTGAGATGATTGGAGACAGAGTGAAAGCAAGAGGAAACAACAACAACAACAACAACAACAACAACAACAACAACAACAACAACAACAACAACAACAAGAGCAATTGCGGTCGACTGGCTTGTGGATGATCCACCACCCGACTGTACAGGGTATCCCGCGAGGGGGATGGTCGACCGCACCTTGGGGTCGGTCGAGCAAGTGCGGCTGATGCAGGTTTTGGGTCCGTGTCTGAGTGACTTTGTTGAAATGAAATTCGAACTTGCTCTTCAGGTTAGATCGTCTGATTCTTATCGTAGAGTTATCTCTTTTGTAATATCCAATGGCTATTGTATCAACATATCAAACTAGGGTTTCTCTAATTCTTTATATATTGTTGTTATTGGCCTCCATTGAAAGCCAATAGAGATGGTACTTCATTGAAGGAAGAGTTTGATAAGTTTTCCAATTGTGAACAACTAGTACTTGCTGGTGAGGTTTGAGAGAGGTTCATGATGAGAATTGTACCATTCTTGTATCTTCTCTAGCTGAATAACATCTCAGGTTTCTTCTACCCCAAATTAGGTGAAAACACCAACTGGGACAAACTTGTGTGTACTGTGGTGTGTTTGGTATGATCTAGAATGTGCATGGTAGTTTGCGTTGATTGCATTGTATAACTTAACAAGATCTTCCAAAGGGAAAAGTTCTGCTAATTGCCTAACAAGTGATGTTGTACTGCTTGTTTTCCTAACAATTGGTATTAGAGCAATCAGGTTCGAGGGTTTGTTCGAGTTCCTTGGAGAAGATGGTAGATCAGAACACGAAGATCAAGTGGTTCGAAGGTAAAATCAATTTTGATCTCTTAAAGGAGGACATGCATGAAGCATCGGTTCAACATGACTTGGATCTAGTTCTAGAAGGAGATAAAGAGAGACTAATCGACACAAAGTAGGAGAATTAGGAGGAAATTTATTTAGAAGCCTTGGGTTTAATCTAGATGTCATCGACAAGCGAAGTCAGATATAAGAGAAGTGCGGCGAGTCTTTGAGCAAGACTTAGAACTGACTACTCGAGATCGTCATTACAAGGTCAGATGAACCAGAAAAGAAAGTTGTGGGGTTACTTAATGAAGGAAAGTATCACTCTTCTAGAAAATATATTGGAGTACAATAAGGAGTTATCTGAACTGGGGGCGTTCAACGCCGGTGATCTAAAAGCTTCTAATTTGATACATTCACCACCAAATTCATCCAACATGATAGCCGTGCTGGGTGAGAAATCTACCAAGGAGAAGTTTTATGTAGCAGGTATGGTCAAGGGGTTGGAGGAGGGCACTTAGGAAGGAGAGTCAGAAATCATCGTCAACTTTTGTGAGTCACTTGGAGGTGAATTGTACTTTGAATGGAAGGAAAAGTGTATGTATGAGTAAGGTCTGTGGCCACCAGTGCAATGAGATTGAACATTACATGAGAGACTGTTGCAAGAGGTTGAGTTAGAAGGGCGCCAAATGTTAGGTTTCGATGGTAGTCTCATATCAAATACACAGCAGAACATTTACAAAGAAATATCGAAACCTAACCATGAATCCATTCAAAAACCATTAATCGTGTTTAGGAGTTATACCTTGAAGATGAATCTGCTGTCTCCATAGTATGCCGATCACAACACTACAATATTGCAGTGCCTCTATGGTATCCACACGAACGGATCAAATCAAGCTTTTTCTCACGCCGCGGTGCCAGCTGCGGGAAGGAGATGTTCCTCACGATCTCTCTCTAAAAATTTATGTGATGGCTAAGGTTTTCTCATGTGACTTTTTCACAGACACGTATCATATATATAGGTGCAGAAAATCAACCTTAAGAGAGTAATGAGGCTGTTGGACTCACAATCTGACCTGGTTCAGGTTTGTGTTTTAGCCTTTGAACTTTAGTCATCCCATTTAATCTAATTTAATGTCCAACCAACGTCAAGAGTCCAAGTTTTACTTAGATCCCCAATTAAATTCATCTTATGAATTTAAATCCCAATTTTGATCCATTCTAAGCGTCTGACCCTGTAGGTTCCCGTTACGTTGACAGTAATACTAAAATCATATTCTATTATTACAAACAGTAAGCGATATCTAGCATAGCAATACATCACTGCTACTCAAGTAACGGGAATGTCAGTGATTAACCATAACCTATCTGTGACCAATGTTACCATGTAGTCTAGTCCCTTTGTTAAGATATCTTTATTGATCACAAGGCATAGAGCGTGTCACCCTTGTATAGTTCAATCTTTGGTTTCTTGATGTCCGAGTAAACTTACTAAAATAAATGAGCACAATATCTCATATTGACTCATTTGAGCATGGACATACATTTTGCAGTCTCACTCAATTAAGGGGCTCATAGATATCGCTTCTGTTATGTAAGAGGGACAAATCCTATCTAAGTCACTCACATCCCTCCGAATGATTTGTAATATATCAAATAGTCGACTTTATAATCACTTTATTACAGACAACGTTTGACGACATTAAAATATATAACTTATCATGTAGGGAACCGTAGTGACTTCAAGTCAAAGGACTACATACACCATGGTCACTGTGAGAACCGCTTATGACATTCACGTAACGATCCATGCAGCGTTCTCATAGTGGATCAGTCCAGCACATTATTACTCTAATATGTACCCATGTGAAGACTTGATATCTCATATCCATGACCCGTGAGATATGGTCATCAGTCTCCGCACATACTAGTCTCTATGTATTATTGTTGTCCTAATTCACAATAATACTTGACTAGGGACATTTAAGAATAGTGTTCCGATTACAACCAATAGAATCTCACAATCAAGTCATGCACTTGATATCCCATGGTATTGAACCTACGATTCTAAGGACTTTATTATGTTCATTTAATTACAATAAACAACACAATAAATGAAATGGCTCATATATCAAATAAATATCATGATACAATGTAAACTAATAATGTCAATACATAACTAGCCTCTAGGTCATACACCAACACCAAATCCAGTGTCACTGAATCAGGTGATGGCTTGAACAATGCTTTTATTTTAAGTTCCTTAGATGTGAATTCCGTTTGTACTTTTGATTTGGTTAGTTCTTATCAAGTTTGCTCCTAGAGGGAGATGGTTTCTACTTACAAATTTGCATCATGTCGTTGTGTGAGAACAAGATTGATAAGATTAGTGAAGTAAGGGGTGAGAGAAAAGTAGAGCCGGAGATGACAGACGGAAGGGGACACACACTAGAGGATGACATGTATATTCCTTTGATGAAATATAGCATTTTATCCATGAGAACTCTTGAAGCTATGGACTACAGGTACACAGATCCAGGTGAAGATCGATCAGTATGGGAAAGTTAACATAAGGTGATGAAGAGTGAGAGGGGGATTGAGTAGACTCAGCACAACCTCTACCTGCTTTGGAGGAACATGAAACCTTGGCCAAGTGGTTTTAAGTCAATTGTTCCTAAAGCGCTATCTAGTTTTCTATTACTAGAATCATCTGAGCAAGACTGTGATTCGAATATTGTCGAAAGAAGTAGAGAGCATTGAGGTAGGTGGAATTCGTGTGGAGGGTGGCATCTCTATGATAATATCTACTGGGGTATGCCCTTGAGGGGGGCATAGAGCATGAGAAAAAAGGTAGAGTTAGATTCAACTAGCAGAAGAAGCCACAGAACCGACTTGTTTGCAATAAGATAATAAAAGAGTCCAGAAGAATTTAATCACACAGTTATGGATTCATGAGTATGCAATCCAAGATGGAGATTATTAGGTTTATGTCTTGCATACTATATTGGATACGAAGATGATGAGACGATGGAGGGATCGAGACGATTAGAGACAGAGTGAAAGCAAGAGGAAACAACAGCAGCAGCAACAACAGAAGCAGTTGTGGTCGACCGCCTTGTGGGACGGCCAACTGCCTTGTAGGACGGTCGACCGCTCGACTGTCTAGGATTTCCCACGAGGGGGACGGTCGACCGCACCTTGAGGTCGGTCGACCGAGTGCGACTGATGCAGATTTTGGGTGAGGGTCTGAGTGACTTTGTTGAAACCTGAACTTGTTCTTCAAGTTAGATTGTGTGCCTCTTATCATAGAGTTATCTCTTCTGTAATATTCAATGGTTAATTTATCAAGATATCAAACTAGGGCTTCTCTATATCTTTATATATTGTTGTTATTAGCCTCCATTGAGAGCCAAGAGAGAGAGTACTTCATTAAAGGCAGAGTTTGACAGGTTCTTCAATTGTAAATAACTAGTACTTGCTGGTGAGGCTTGAGAGAGGATCATTGTGAGAATTGTAACAATCTTGTATCTTCTCTAGTTGAATAACATCGCGGGTTTCTTCTCCCCCGGATTAAGGCAAAAGCCCCAACTGGGAAAAACTTATGTGTGCTTTGGTGTGTTTGGTATGATCTATTATGTGTTTGGTGGTTTGTGCTAATTGTATCGAATAACTCAACAAGATCTTCGAAAAGAAAGAGTTCCACTAATTCCCTAACAAGTGGTCTCGTTGTACCACTTATTTTCGTAACAAGCAGTGTTTATCGAGTTTTCGTACGGGAATGACATGCTGGTGGAGAAGGATGAGGAGAAGATGAAAAATAAAAGGAAGAAGAGAGAGGACGATTTTGATTCAGATTCCGACACTGAGGAGGTGAAGAAGAGGATGAAGAATGTGAGGAAGATGGAGTGGAAGAAGGAGAGAAAGGAAGGGAATGGTGGGTTCTTGAACTGGATTTCCAAGTATATGCACGGATTTTGATATATGTATTTGTGATGATTATATTTCAGTTTGGAGTGTCATCGTTATATAGTTTGTTGTCTATGTTTATGTTTGTGTACTCTTGTGACTGTTCTGTATGATAATTACAGTGGTTTGTGTTGGGGTTTATGGATCCAATACACGATAATAGGGTTGGAGAAGTCAGATGAGTAGGAGAGTCGAAGTGTGAGCAAGAGGTCAGAAGTGATTTGAAGCTACAAGCAGAGTTGCGGTTGACCGCGCAGTTGACTGCAACCCCCGACCGCGCTCCAGGAAAGTGTACGGTCGACCGCGCAGTCGACTGTCTTGCTCTCTGACTCAATCCTGTAAGAGGCGACCGGTCGACCGCGCAGTCGACCATCCTACTCTTTGTTGGATCTTGTACAGTCGAAGGAGAGAATTGGTCGACCGTCATGATGTTGCGGTCGACCGTCCCGATGCTGATTGATGAGCGACTGAGATTAAAGTTGTGGAATTCTATATATATTGTATTGTGTACAATTTTAGGATTAAATGAAAAGAAAATAGAGATCTACCAACCGTCATTAAGAGAGGGAGATAGAGAGAAACCCTACACCTTGGTGGTGAGTTCTTGAGAGATTTGTAAACCTAATCTTCATATTTCTAGTGAAAATTGAAGGAGTGCCTCTGCGCGGGGAAGTAGCCATTATTTTGGGTGAACCTGAAAAAATCTTGTGTGTTCTTGTGTGTTGCTTTTGGTTGTTCTTCGTTCTCTTGTTTTGATTCTATAGTTCTTGGATTTCGTCGTCGTCGTCGTTGTTGTTGAGTTTATTCCGCAGTTAGAATTCAACAAAGTGGTATTAGAGCTACATGTTGGTAGTATTGATTGAGATGGGGGACAAGAGTAGAGTCAAGGAGTTCGATGGAACGGATTTTACAATGTGGAAGATCCAAATGATTGCGTATCTCTGACAGAAGGATCTAGATGATCCGTTGTTTGGTGTGAAGCCAGAAGGGGCGGAGGTTGATCCGGTTGCATTGGCGGCCTGGAATAGATTGGATCAGAAAGCGCTTGGGCAGATTTAATTGTCGCTGAGCAGGAAAGCACTATTTCACATTGAGAAGGCAAGAACCGCAAAGGAGGCAATGGAGATATTGACAGACATGTTTGAGAAGCCGAATGCAGCGAACTAGATCTTACACCAAAAGAAGTTGGTTAACTTGAAGTTGTCAGAAAGGGGTTTGGTTGCTGAGTACATCAACAATTTCTGTATGGCTTACAATCATATGGAATCATCAGGTTTAAAGTTTGAAGAAATGGCACAATCATTGTTGTTGCTATCTAGTTTTCCTGATAGTTACGACACAGTAGAGCAGACTATTACTAGCACCATGACTGATACGACAATCCTAAAGGATGTTATAAGAAGCATTATGAATGAGGATGCAAGGAGGAAAAGACATGGAGAGACTTCGGTGTCATATCCTAGCAATGTCGTGCTGTCGGCTGATGACCGTGGTAGAAGTAACAATAGAGGGAGGTCGCAAAGTAGGAATCATAGGTCTAAGTCAAGAACCGGATATCGCAAAGGTGAGTGTTGGTACTGCAAGAAGCCAAGACACAGGAGAGACCAATGTGAGGAGTATAAGAAAGCACAAGCAGGGTTACAGGTAGCCAATGTGGTAAGTATTGAACCCCGTCTAGATGAATTATGTTTATCTGCTAGATTTAATATTTTGCAAGATGATTGGTGTATAGACTCAGGTGCTTCTTATCATTGTACCCCCATGAGGGATGTTTTTGAGAATTACAGGATATGTGATTTTGGTGTCGTTTCAGTTGGTAATGGGCAGATATGTTCAGTTATAGGTAGAGGCACTGTGAGAGTGAAGGCCCGCAATGGTGGGCAATTAGTCTTGTATGACACAAGACATATTCCGAGCTTGACGAAAAACTTTATCTCAATTAGCAAACTAGGCAAAGAAGGATTCACAACAACTTTTGGGCATGGAGAATGGAAGGTGACTACAGGTGTCAGGATGGTGGCAAAAGGAAAGCGTGGTGAGCTTACTCAGAGAAGGTGATTCGAGTGATATCATTGCTACAACATCAGCAGGTAGTTCTCCTTCAATTCTATGGCATGTTAGGTTGTGGCACCTTGGTGAAAGGGGTGTCAAGCAGCTTTGTTCTAGGAATCTTTTGTCGATGCTGAAGAAGGTTGAAATGGATTTTTGTGAGAATTGTGTGATGGGCAAACAGAAAATAGTTAGCTTTCAGTTAGGTGGGCGTGAGAAGAAGGTTGGGAAGCTAGAGTTGGTACATACATATGTGTGGGGTCCAGCTTAGGAATCTCTTATGGTGATAAGAGATACTTCGTCACATTCATCGATGATGCTACAAGAAAGGTTTGGATTTATGCAATTCACGAGAAATCAGAAGTTTTTGAGGCATTCAGAGCTTGGAAGGTTAGGGTTGAGAATGAGACGGGTTGCAAAGTGAAAGCAATAAAGTCAGACAACGGAGGTGAGTACACAAGCAAAGAGTTTGTTAATTACCTGGCAAAGGAAGGTATCAGAGGAATCAAGACAGTTCCTAAGACTCCACAGGAGAATGGTGTAGCAGAAAGGATGAACCGCACGATACTCGAAAGGGTGAGATGCATGAGACTTCATGCGGGTCTTCCAGTCCATATTTGGGACGATATAGTTGATACAACAGCATACTTGATTAACCGTTGCCTGTCTAGTGCCGTTGATGGGGCCATTCCAGAAAAACTATGGTCAGGTAAAACTGTTAATTATTCGCATTTGAAAGTTTATGGTTGTATGGCATATGCACTAATTGACAGGGAAGAAAGAAAGAAGTTGGACTCTAAGTCCAGGAGGTGTGTGTTCATTGGCTACGGTGGCGATGAGTATGGTTATAGACTTTAGGATTTTGTAGATAACAAAGTCATTCGCAGCAGGAATGTAGTGATCAATGAAGAGGTCCTATACAAGAATAGGCACACAGGTCAAAACAGTACAACCAGTTCAAAATCAGATTGGGATTCACACTCAGACTCAGATTCTGAAGACGGCCCTAGTGGTGGGGGCCCTATAGTGCAGTAGGTATAGGTACCACAAGCAGCACAGGAGGCTTATGGTGAGTATATTGGGAATGAGCAGGTTATCCAAGACAAACAGGTACAGCCAGAGCAGTTTGGGGAACCTGAACCGGTCGGTGAACTGATACCCAAATTGAGGAGATCGACACGAGAGAGGAGGCCAATCAAGATATTTGATCCATCAGCTAGTGTTGTTCACGAGCATGTTCTGTACATGGATTCAGGAGAGCCAGAGACTCATGAGGAGGCTCTGAGGAATGAGGCTCAAATTCAGTGGGAGTTAGCCATGAAGGACGAGATGAGCTCCTTGGAACAGAACCAAACTTGGGAGTTGACCAAGTTACCTGCAGGGAAGCACGCTTTTATGAACAAATGGGTTTTTAGAGTTAAAGATGGGGCAGATGGTAGTAAGAGGTACAAGGCAATGCTTGTTGTGAAAAGATTCTTTCAAAGAGAATGTGTTGATTATAGTGAGATCTTTGTATCGGTCGTGAAGATGACTTTAATTAGGGTTCTGCTCAGTATTGTGGCAGTTGAAGACTTGCACTTAGAGTAGTTGGATGTGAAGACAGCAGTTCTCCATGGTGATGTCGAAGAAGGGTTGTACATGAGACAACCCACAGGTTTTGAAGCTAAAGGAATGGAAGACATGGTGTGTCGATTGAAGAAGAGTCTTTATGGGCTCAAACAAGCACCGCGGCAATGGTACTTGAAGTTTGATTGCTTCATGAGAGGGAAAGGTTTCGATAGATGCGAAACGGATCATTGTGTGTATGTACATAGATATGCGGACAATGATATAGTTACCTTGGCGTTGTATGTGGATGACATGTT
Organism: Hemerocallis citrina; assembly: GCA_017893485.1. Taxonomy (NCBI): domain Eukaryota; kingdom Viridiplantae; phylum Streptophyta; class Magnoliopsida; order Asparagales; family Asphodelaceae; genus Hemerocallis; species Hemerocallis citrina. The sequence goes on along the minus strand of CM030368.1, from coordinate 198,757,140 downwards.
GTTATCAGGTTCATGTATGGAAAAGATCAAGGAAGTGAAAAAGGCGCTAGCTTCGGAGTTTTCAATGAAGGACTTGGATGAAGCAAAGCAAATCCTCGGTATGAAGATTAGTAGAGACAGGAGAAGCAAGAAGCTTTGGTTATCTCAAGCAGACTACGTGAAGAAGGTGTTGAAGAGATTCAATATGGATGGCGCGAGGCCAGTCACTTGTCCCTTGGCTGCTTACTTCAAGTTATCAATGGACTTGTGTCCTAAAACGGAGGCAGAGATGGAGAAAATGGCTGCTATTCCTTATGTCTCAGCCGTTGGGAGTTTGATGTATGTAATGGTGTCTACAAGACCAGACATCGCACAAGCAGTGGAAGTTATCAGCCGTTACATGAAGAATCTAGGTAAACAGCATTGGGATGCAGTAAGGTGGATTCTTAGATATCTAGCAGGTACTTCAGATCATTCTCTTTGTTTTGGGAGAGATTCTTTGCATATACATGGTTATGTGGATGCGATTTTTTTGGGCAATCGTGATGGTTGTAGAAGTACTACAGGATATGTATTTACAGTTGGAGGAACATCTGTCTGTTGGGCTTCGCACTTACAAAAGGTTGTAGCACAGTCAACGACAGAGTCAGAGTATATGGCACTTTCAGAAGCGACGAAAGACATGTTGTGGATTTCGGAGCTTATCAAACAGTTGGGCAGGAAGCAGCCCATAGGTGAACTATGGTGTGACAGTCAAAGTGCAGTTTTCATGGCGAAAAACTCGGCATATCACTCTAGGACTCAGCACATTCAAATGAGGTATTATTTTATCAGAATGGCAGTTGAGAAGAAATGATTGAAGCTAACTAAGATTCTTGGCACTAAGAATCCGACGGACATGCTCACTAATGTGGTGGATAGCGGGAAACATCAGTTTTGCTATACCGCTATATGATTGTCTCCAGGTTAATTGTTGAGGAAACTCATAGAGGCATAGGCCTAGACTAGGCCAATGGAAGAATGAAGAACAGGTTAGAGACTTTGTGTATATGTCTCCAAGTGGGAGATTGTTAGGGTTTGTGGATCCAATACACGATAATGGGGTTGGCAAAGTCAGATGAGAAGGAGAGTCGCAGTGGGAGCAAGAAGTCAGAAGTGGTTTGAAGCTACAGGAAGAGTTGCGGTCGACTGTGCGGTCGACCGCACCCCTCGACCGCGCTCCAGGCAAGTGTACGGTCGATCGCGCAGTCGATCGTCTCGCTCTCTAACTCAATATGTAACTTGAAGAGGCGATCGGTCGACCTTGCAGTCAACCATCCTACTCTTTGTTGGATCTTGTACAGTCGAAGGAGAGAACCGGTCGACCGTCATGATGTTGCGGTCAACCGTCCCGACGCTGATTGATGAGCGGCTGAGATTAAAGTTGTGGAATCCTATATATATTGTATTGTATACAATTTTAGGGTTAAGTGAAAAGAAAATAGAGTTCTACCAGCCGTCATTAAGAGAAAGTAAGATAGAGAGAAACCCTACACCTTTGTGGTGAGTTCTTGAGAGATTCGTAAACCTAATCTTCATATTTCTAGTGAAAATCGCAGGAGTGCCTCTGCGCAAGGAAGTAGCTATTGTTTTGGGTGAACCTCGAAAAAATCTTGTGTGTTCTTTTTTTTAAAAATAAAAGGCAAGAGAGTTGCCCTGATACTCATATATAGCTCAAGTCCATTACATCCAAAATTATATCACATGAATTACATAAAGAGAACATACACCCAATTCTCACAAACAACTGTCAGATCGGGCAATTAGCAAAATAACATCAAAAGCCAACATTCCCCAACCAAAGTAACATCAAAAGCCACCATTACCCGGCCCCCAGCCTAGAGTTAGGTGTGAACTGCTGCTCCCATCAGTTGTTGGCAACCCCAGGCCTCGCATCCGTAGTAGCGAACAGGGGACCCATACGTGCTTTCTTCCTCGCCCCTGGGATAGACAACCAAGAAGATGTGAGAGATAGAATTTTATACATCATTTGAGCAAAATTATAAGGATGATTTCTAAAGCAGACATCGTTCCTATTCAGCCAAATGACCCATAAACAGGCAGCCACCATACAATCCTTCGACGTCCCCGAACTAACTCAAGATCTCTAAACTCCCCCCATAGGTAAGTCACACCCAAGGGAAAACGGGAAATGCCAAAGCCTAAGATAATGAACTCCCAAATACAATGGCTATGAACACACTCGAGGAAAAGGTGACAGATAGACTCATCCCCATTCCCACATCTCGGATAGGAGACCATAGTGATCAACCCTCTCTTAGCAAGGTTAAGTCTCGTTAAGACCGCTTCCTTGGATACCAACCAAAGGAATGCCCGGACTTTGTGAGGAGCACACATATTCCAAATAACTCTATTCGCAGCACATCTAATCCCCCCATCACAGAGAACAACATAAATGTTATTAACCAAGAATTTGTCGTTTGGCTGGTAGCGCCAACCCTTCTCATCCTGTTGGTTACCCAATACAGTAGAGTTATTCCCAAGCCAGGTGTAGATAGGAACAAGACTGATATGGGAACTAACATTGCTCACCAGTGATAACCTAATTTTCCACGAGGAATGAACCCAATAGTCCGCCACCAATGCCGATTGGTTAATGGATCTCTTAAATATCTCTGGAAATAACGAAGCCAATGTGTTGGGACTAGCCCACGCGTCGAGCCAGAATATCGTGTTTTCCCCATTCCCCACCCTACTCTGGGAGTGACAATGGAATAGATCTCCCACCTTGTCAATTCCCCTCCAAATTGGGGAAATTCCTCTACGATGCTGCCCCCCCCCCCCAAAAAAAAACTTAAATCATCTTTGTTTTCTATAACGAAGCCAGACGGAGCCTTGGGCCGGGGTGCGGCGGGAATGGATTTTCCACCACCATTTTCATAGGAGGGCTTTGTTCATATCGCGGAGATTTAGGATTCCCAACCCTCCAAACTCTTTTTTTCGGCAAACTACTCTCCATCTGACTAGTGGGAGGTCCTTGCCATCCTCTCGACTTCCCTTCCATAAGAAATCTCTACGAATTTTGTCAGTCTTATTGATAACCCAGTTGGGGAATTCGTAGATTGACATCCAATAAATCAGGAGATTAGAGAGAACAACGTTAATGAGCGTGATTCTACTCCCAAGAGATAGATGTTTTCTCTTCCATCCGGGTAGTCGTTTCTGAATTCTCTCTATAAGGATCATCCAATCATTCCGCTTGAGTTTACTTGGGCATAAGGGGACTCCTAAATACAAGATGGGAAACTTCCCGATTTTGCAGTCCAAGATGTTGGCCAGAAAAGTGGGAGCCACTTCTTCACACCTACCTAGACCAATTAGGTAGTTCTTCTCGAAATTTACTTTGAGCCTGCACCATGCCTCAAAGAAGACCAACATCCCTTTGTAGGTAATAACCTTGCTGATATCATTTCTCCCAAAAAGAAGTGTATCATCCGCGTACTGGAGGATGGGGATGCCATGAGTGCCATCCAGACTTCCAATACCTCTAGGCAAATTTTGGTTAAAGCAGTGTTGTGGCATTTCTGATAACACATCCGCAACCAAAGTGAATAACAGAGGTGACAAAGGATCTCCCTGTCTGAGGCCTCTTTTGTAGGCGATAAGATAGCTAATATTACCGTTCACCATCACTGATGATTTACCACCCTTAATGCACATGTTAATCCAACCGATCCATTTCGAACCAAATCCTCTAGACCGGAGAACCTCTATAACACTATCCCATTCCACCGTATCATAGGCCTTCTCAAAGTCAAGTTTCAGCAGAAAGCCCTCTACTCTGTCACTATCGCACTGAAAGATGGTCTCATGGGCAATGGCTATACTGTCCAAGATGTCTCGCCCTTGAATGAATCCACTCTGGGCCGGGTGGATGAGAGTACTTAGCCACAGATTCAGCCTTTTAGCCAAAACTTTAGTGACGATTTTAAAGGAGCAATTCAGAAGGCTAATTAGTCTGAGGTTTCCCACCTCTTTGACCTCGTCCTTTTTGGAAATTAGGACAATGGACGCATAGTTGAGTCGTTCAATCTAAGCATTGCTCAGAAAGAGTTCTTCAAAATGCCAAAAAGATCCATCTTGATAATATCCCAAAAATTAGAGTAAAAAAAGATTGGGAACTCGTCAGGTCCCGGAGATTTATCCTGGCCTAAGTCTTTAATTGCACTGAGAATCTCACTTACCTCAAAAGGTTTCTCCAACTCCTCTAGACCGACGCAGTTAGGTCAGGACCAGAAGGATTCATGAAGATGGCACAAACATTCTCTAGACCGCCCTAGGAGGCCTCTAAAATGATCCTCTATGTGGGAGCATATCGTACTTTGGTTTGACACCCACCTATTGTTAATGTTAAGCCCAGCAATAAAGTTAGATCTTCTCCGGCCGTTAGCTACTCTATGGAAGTATGCCGTATTGCCATCCCCCTCTTGTAGCCATTGGTCTCGAGATCTTTGCCTCCAATAATCATCATCTTTTTGGAAAAGAGCGTCCAGATCTTGTTTGGCCCTATGGAGATCATCTAGCTCCCCATTGGATAATCCTCTACTCTCTTCTATAAGCTCTAGAACATGAATCTGTCCCACAATCCTTTCCCTATCCCTCTTATCTTTCCTTCTCTCTGCGGCCGCCCATCTTCTAAGTCTACCTCTTAACCTTCCAATTTTAACATTCCACGATGCAACCGCACCCCTCTGAGCACCCTCTCTACTCTAAATCAGTTCATTCCAAGAGCTCTCAATAATGGACGAATGTTATTATTACGGAGCCAAGCTCTTTCAAAACGGAACAATCGGCATTTTGGGCGATTCTCCCCTCCAGAGGAAAAAATCAAAGGGACGTGATCTGATGTACGCCTACAGTCCGTCCTAGCCGCAGCTAGGAGGAACTGAGCTTCCCAACCCTACGATACAAATATCCAATCAAGTTTGGCCAAAATGGGCCTATCATGCATATTCGACCAGGTGAATTTACGATCGGAGAAATGGATCTCGCGCAACTCTAGCACATCAATAACCATGTTGAAAATAGCTATCTCAGCTCGGCTGCACCCTCTACCTAAGTGTGCTTCCGTGAAGCGTGTGATATTAAAATCCCCCCTAAGAACCCACGCTTCACCCCACTTATTGTGGATATGATCAAGTTCATCCCAAAATGATGCCCGCTCACCTGCCCCATTATGACCGTACACCATTGAAAAAATTTGCACCAAATTGTCACTCTTAGCTCTAAGTCTCGAGGAGACTGTGAAGTCTCTGATGTGGGCATCAAGGCATAGAAAGAGATCGGAATTGTACCCAACTGAGATTCCTCCTGCTTGACCCCGAGAAGGTTTAGAGCACCATTACCAATTCCCATGAGGGATAAGACTATCAAGCAATTCAAAATCTGGGTCAACTAGCATAGTCTCACACAATCCTATCACTGATGGGTGGTGATAAGACAGTGTCTCTCTGACGATCCTATGTTTCTTGCTACAATTTAACACTCTAACATTCCAGAGGACGTATTCCATAAGATAACCAGACAAAGGACTCTCGGAGCGAATGACTCTCCCTAGATGCCGGGGCATTTCACCCACTCTCTAATTCTCTTAGCACATTCTAGTTGTGTCGAAGGTACACTACCCAAATCAACTGTACAAACCTTGGCTAGACTAATTAACATGGAATCATGAATGAAATCAATAATTGCACAATTATAACTAGACTCACCTGCCAAGGCTGAACCCGGAACTTTAAGTTTGACTGCTGAGGCAATCAGATCATCTTTGGAAATTGGGCGGTCTCCATGCTTTTCCTTTTGACGCGAGCTACGTCTGAGGTCCTCTACCATCTTTTCTTTACCTTTCCCTTTACCGGAAAGTTCTCGCCTGAAAGGAGGGGAGGCCTCCACTTTATCTTCTCTGTCGATGTCCCAAGCTCTTGCTGCGGGAGTAAGTGGAGACTCGTCCTCAATGTTTTTAAGCGCATCAATCACATCATCATCATTTGGGGAATCAAAACTAGCTTTCCCTGTCTCGCTCACAAAATCTCGAATATCTTCATCACTGGCTCTTTCCTCTTCACTTTCAAAAATCCACTTTCTGTGCTGAGACGCCAAAAATTCCCCTAGATTAGCTTTTTTTCCAGGAAAAGTAGGCTCATTAGAGGAGCCCTATTCAACTAGGCCCAGTCTGAGAGGCTCCATATCCTTTTCTCTGGACTTGGCTCCCCTACAAAGATAAGAGCTGCCATCATTAGGTTTCTCTAAGGCGGTCCTGGACAGCCCATGAGAATAGGCCCTAAGCAAAGAAGCCCAAGAATCAATTTGCTCCCTAGAGAGAGAACTAATATCTCCCATCAAAAATTGTACAAATGCCTCTTGCATGGACTTCTGCACTTGCACCGAAATCGGAGCTTCACTATCTGAGCCCATCCCAACAGTCTTATTCTCGTACCTCTCTCTCTCTGGTGGGACCCGCCGAATTAAGGTCCCATCCCTTTCTAACGGCTCCGAAAGTACCACAGGTCTCCCCACGTCGCCATACCCGTAAATTCCTCGACTTGTTCCATGGCTCAATGTGCACAGAGGTTTCAGAACTTGTCTTCCTCTCTCATTCACGTCATCTACCTCCAAAAACCCATCGTTTGGTCTTGCACAGATCTGGACCGTTGGTGAATCCCCATTGAGCGGCCTGAATTCATCTTCAACCTCCGCAATTTTCAAGCTACCCACCCTATTGATCTTTGACGTCGCTACAGACTGAACCTCCGCTGACCGATAAACGGGCACGAATCTCTTTACCTCCGCCTGAAAACTGACTAGGTAAGACCTCCCCTTATAGACGGCTAGAATCGACGACGGTGTAATCACCCCATTGAGTGAGCTCACGCAAATCCTCGCCACATCAAGTCTATTGAGGAATTTGGTGGCCTAGTCGAGCTCTTCGACCCAACCGAAAGAGTGAATGAGCTGTTGAAAGCCCTCTTTGCTCCAGCACTCCGTAGGGAAGTTCGACACTAACAACCATTTGGAGTTGAGCGAATCCCTACTGAACTCCCCGAAATGGAGATTCCACCGAGAGAGAACGACTGCGAACCCATCTCCTGAGAATGCCTTGTTGTTCAATACCATCTGAACCCTCGACTCCGACGAACATGGGATAATGAACGCATCCTCTTTCAGTCTCTTAATGGTCCACTCCCACTCTGGCGATTTTGACCATCTCGACTCGAGTTCATGTCTGATAGTGCGCTCATTTGGGTTTCCCAACACGACCACCGCCACCACAGAGAAATGTAGGCTATTACCACGTTCCTCCATCTCCACTGTAGGTGTGATGACGGACCTGCCCACCTCTTCGGCATCCAAGGTCGAGACCTCCTTTCTGTCAGACTTCTCGGCATCAGTCTTAGTTAGAACGGCTGTCCAAGTTGGCCGACCAGTTTTTTCTTTCTCTACAGACCTTAACTGAGGGCCACTCTGGCCAAGTGATGAGGCAGCGATATCACTACCTTAGGTGTCATCCTCTACATTCTTCGTCGGACGACGGTCGCATTCCATCGATAAATGGCCCCTCCGTTTACAAAGGAAGCATTTGATGACCTCCTTGCAGCCTGCTTTCCACTGTCCCCATTTGCCGCAGTTGTAACAGTTGGGCTCTAACTCCCCGTTCATCTTACGCCATAAACCCTTGGGTAGCTGATGGCTCTCAGGCAGATCAACCTTGTGCTTCGGGCTGACAACTCTAGTCTGAGTCATCCAACCATCCTTCTCTACGAAGACCAACTTACCCTTACCTTTCGAACTCTTCGCTGGTGAGCTGTCTACCTCCATGGAGGAGCAGCTCTTGACGGCCTCCGAGAAAGGACGGCTCGCCATCCCAACCCCTGCACCTCCCTGAGAGGACAGACGGGGAGATCTCTCGCTCGAGATGGAGAAGGTCCTCCTATCTCGACGGCCATGGTCTCCCGAACCCTGGTCAACACTAGCGGAAGCAATGAGTTGTTGCTCTGGATGGACCACTTTGGCCTCCTTACTCCTCTCACTTTGATCCCCCCTTGTGGAACCGCAGAGGGCCATGGGTTCTCAAAGCTTTAACGCCTCTAAGTTTAGTGGACGAAAGGTTTGTCATTGAGAAGCAGGGTGAGTGCAGAAAAGCTAGGGCATTTTTGTTGGCTGTGGAAGAAGACGGAGGGAAAAAGTATGGGAAGGTAGGGTAGTGGTGTGGTTGGTTAACTGGAGGTGGTTGAGGAGTATGGGATGGTAGTGGTGTGGGTGGTTAACTGGAGTTGGTTGCGGAGGAGGTGGTGGGAATGGCCAGGGCTGAGTTAGGGTTTCTAATCTTGTGTGTTCTTGTGTGTTGCTTTTGGTTGTTTTTTGTTCTCTTGTTTTGATTCCATAGTTCTTGCATCTCGTCGTCGTCGTCGTCGTCATCGTTGTTCCGCAGTTAGAATTCAACAGTTTGATGGATGGTTGAACCAGAGTGTTTTTTTGTTTTCTATGGTCTGTAATTTGGATTGGATTGCAACTACTTTACATTGTGTTGGTGCGACACAACTTTATTTGCAACCAACCCAACTCCTAAGAGATTTCACCAAATTGAACTCACTGTATTGTTTACTACTTTCTAATTGTTCTCGTTCTTCACTCTGCTCACATTGTGCACATAAACGGAACTCTATCCTATGCACTTTTCGAGTGTTTCTTTGCCTACAGGTTGCTTCAACTGGTTTTCTTGTCAGTGATTTGATCGCAATTGGTACTTCAAGCTCATATTCTCCTTCATGAATCTGCTATTATTCACCGGCTCATACTGCCATCCCTTCTGATTGGTATTCAATACTGTATGCGAATGTAAGCTGTAATATTAGCTTGGATCAGGGAGATCGTTGTGTGTACTTTCCTTCAATATCGACAGAGCACAGCTTTTACCGGAAAATAGAGAACAGAAATGTATTAGAGAATAGCTGCCATATAACGTTATCAATGATATAGTAATGATATAGTAATGAAAACAGTTGGTACTCAAAATAGAGCTATTAAACCAAAAACCAAACTAATGTTTCAGGCATACGCCAATGTAAAAGAAAGAACCTTAATAACTATACGAAACAACTAACATCCAACAATAAATGACCACCAAATCTCAAAAGGAAATTTGGAGTGCAGCTACCACAACTCTATTGGGATCGCGACCTCAAATACACACGCGTAGGCACGGAGTACTTGAAGTTGAAAAATAAGAGGAGAAGACGAAGACATCAAGAAAAAACAGCAGCAAGTAGGAGAATAAATTAAGCTGGAGGGGTTGCGGTCAACCAGTCCTGGCTGAAATAAGTTTTTCGAGTGTACATGGTTCAGGGGATGGTCGACCGTGTAGTCGACCGGTCATGCCTCTAGTGTGGACTTGATACGTTGCGGTCGACCAACCCAAAGTGCGGTCGACCGACATCAGCACTGTGTGTTATTTGGGCTTTCAAATTTTAGGTCCAATAAGCTGTATTTGTGTTTATCTGTTAGGGTTTACTTAGGGCTATATACATAGTAGTAGATGTAAACTCTAGGGTTATCGGTTATCAAGCAACTCATATCACTTATTAGAGATAATTGGTGAGTCGTAATCGTTGTTCAACTTCAAGAGATGATTGTGTCAAGAGTTTCAAAGGTGAGGGAGAGAGATTGAGAGTTGTAATCTTTTTGTAATCTTTGTATTTCTTGAAGTATTGGTTATCTCTGTATATTGATTGAGTTCTTGTGAGATCTTATATATATTGTGGTGGCATGTTCTTGATTCATCTAGTTCTTGGAAAGTTTGTATTGCTTGCGGTGTGTGAGTTCCGCTATTAGCACTACAAGTTGTTGGTAGATTCTGCAACAAACTCCATAACTAGGCAAACAAGAAGTCTTTGGAACAAGTTCAATGCTGCAGTATAATAGCAGGAAATTATAATTGTGAAAGCTGTTGATGATATAACCGCAAGAAAGTAAGCTGTGTTATGCACTTCAGCGCATGCTGGTCTTTCCAACTGAGCGCTACCCAGAGAACAAATGCTTCGGCTTCAAGTTTGGAATGACTAAAAACAGCATTATTCCTCTTCTTCATGGAGTTGTTTGCGAGCTTAACGGCCTTGAGCTTCTGAGTTGAATCTTTGAATCCTTCTATTTGAGATGCCTGTAAATCTAAACCGCGCAGCTCAACAATGATATCGACGTGGACCGCCTTTGCATCTTCCTTTGAATTGTTCACCATTCTCATCAGCTACATCCATCGATCTCTCTCTTTTACTGCCTCTCTTAGACCGATCAATGGCAGCAGATTGATCTAACGCAAGATCAGACAGGTGACTCATCATTTTCTTAGCAGTGAACTTTCTGTCCTTGTTAAACTTTCTCGGCACAATGGGCCGGCTCTGTGCAGTACTCTTCTTGATTCTGTGATCTGGGATCAGTAAGCTCTTCCTTCTTCTAATCTCTGCTAAAGCCGCCTTCTCTTCAGAGTTAAACTTCATCGCATCAAAATCAAGCACAATAGAATCATTCCCTGGTTTTTTTTCGATTTCTTTCTAATTTAAAAATCCTCTAATGTTACCTCCAACATCTCCAATAACCCAATCTAAAGAAAACACATACAAAATCTTCAGTAGTGCAAGTTACAAAATTGTATACTATGATGTAAGGGTCATGGTCACCTCCATTCAAAAATAAAAACTGCATGTTAATTAAAAAGGGTTCTTTTTCCATATGTTCATACTAGTGTTACTTGTGTAAATTGCACAACCTAAAATAGTTTTGAAGGACTCAATCAAATTATATAGAACTCCCAAAAAATTTGAGGGAATTGAGAAAAACATATAAATATCATTTCTACTGTAATTACTGAAATTTTCATTCTCATTCTCACATAAATAGATGATTTAGAAAATCACTGTCAGACCATAATATTATATAATTGAATATTACTAAAGTTGCTTTTTTGAGGGGAGGGTTTGGGAATAGCCGTGAGATTTTTTGAGATTGAGTAAGAGGGGAAGAGACTTGTTTGAGGGGTTGAGGTTTTTATTTTGTTTTTTATTTTTAATAAAATTATGCATAGTGCACGTATTAGTTAAATAGGAATTTCTATTTTTCTCTCATTTCTCTATTTTAAAATAGAGAAATAAAGAGGGTTGACTCTCTCTTCTATAAGCATAAGATATAGATATAATATTACAGGAAAAGGATTCCACATGGTTTATTGTATTTATTGGATTCTCCTTTTAAATTATTGGCCTTACACAACTGGGTGTGCGATATAACACACTCTACAAGACTACATTTCCACGAACTTTTTTTTAATGTAATGGATAGAGTGTAAGACTCTAGCCCGAGCATATATATAAATAGAACCAAAATATTACAGAAAACGCAGAGAACAGTAATACAAGAAGTAGTACAGAAGACACTCGGAAATCAAAGAGTACAAATGAAACTAAACAAACAAGTAAATGAGACATTTACAAAAGACCAAATGCATCCAAAAAATGTGAGAATCAGACTCGGCATCCGAACTCAGAATAGAGAAGAGTAGACAGGCGCACTCCTCTGGTAAGCATAACAAACAGACAGGCCTCAAAACATCGCCCGAACATTGAAGAGGAGACCAGTAGAAGTCGCACTCCTATGGCCAGTCGACCAAACAGACCCGCTGAAAACATCTCCAGCTACGTAGGCCAACTAACGCATAACAGCCACCAAAAGCCCCACCTGGAGAGAACAGATTAGCAAATATAAGCACAAACCAAAAGCGACAGAATCCCGCAACACAGATGCAGGAAAAACAGTGGCCAAAAGTCCAACTGGCAAGTATAACACAAAGAGAAAAGAGCAACCGCTGTACAGACACAGCCATGAAGACAGAGATAACCATATGGAAAATAGACTAGAGTCACAGACGCCATACTCAAGACCAAGTAGAAATGCCACACAGCAACACACAAAACAAAGGGAAGTAGAAACGCATAAACATAGAGGCAATAGGAATTAACACATGGCGCCCCGAAGCAACCAAAAAAACAAACTGCGAAGTAACTAAAATAAAAGGCAACACTGTAGTGCCCCGAATTTTTGATATGATATCTCAGAAATACGTGTCACAATTCCCAGCATCAACCTCAATTGTAATAGTAAACATAACCAAACACAGATAAAAATTTTCAACTTTTATTACATTAATTCTTTACAAAGCACAGCGAAAAACAAACACCTTGAATTACAAATTCTTTTTCTTTTACAACACATTCTTTTACAATTTACATATACCATAACATCATTCTATCTCAAGCATCCAAATCTCAAGCTATAGGTACCTACCTGTAAAATATAAGGCTAGAAATAACCCTAACCCCAAAACTACAAGGGTCAGCCATAACACTGTGAGTGACATAAAAATAAATACAACATAAATAAAACATAAGGTATAGAGTCATAACAACATGTATCAACAGCAAGAATAAATAAAATATGAAATAACAATTAATAAAACATGAAAACATCAAGTGAAACTAGGCTAAGTGTCAAGTATAGAAAAACAGGAAACAACATGCTTAAAACCAAGTCAATAAAATACAAATGTTATATGCTGACTCTCTAATGCATACTTATCGGATTCTATACATCCCACTCTACATAAGTCCGGTGCAAGCCCTTATCGTTCTCCACTTGATAGGGTTTAATCCATCGCTATGCAACTAATCCTACTACGATGAATACTATGAGATTTAGACATTTTGCAAGTATCGGTTCTCACCCTTGGAATACTGGAGGCCAATCCCAACCGTGGATCATTCTGTGGCCCTTACGTCCATCGTCCCGGAAACTGGAGATTGCCTCACTCTGCAGGTCGTCCTGGAACCCTCATTGCACAAACATCCTATGAGTGTTGCTCTCATCCTCGGAATACAGGAGATCAATCCCACTCTGCGGATCACTCTGTGGCCCTTACGTCCATCATCCCGGAATACTGGGGAATATCTCACTCCTTGGATCATCCTGGAGCCCATAACTCACGTTTGCTCTTATTTCATCATATCACCATCTAGTGTCTATCCTTGTCTTGTTAATTTAATTAATTACTTATGAATCTCCTAGAGTTGGTGTACTCTACCGGACTGAACTTAACTGATCAAAAACACCACCACAACTGGCCAAACCAAAAAACCTCAACTGCCGGTGCATAAGGTCCCACACATACTCTAGAGACTCACAACTCAACCATCACACCAAAACTTTTCAATAAAACTCACAAATTCATCATCAAAACGTTTATAATAAGAAAACCTCTTAAATCAACAAAATCCAGATCTATATAATGTACTCTTAAAACTTCCAGAATTCAAATAAAATATTAAACCCATCAAATAACAGAAAATCATATTTTTAAGTCGTAGAATATCACGAAACATCAATCCCTTTGAAAATCACATATATCTCTTTTTATGATGTCATAGGAATGTAATTTAAATTCTATTATAAACAAAATATAACTTACTGTAAAATACTGTAATCTGTAACAAAACATCATTTTAAAATAATAGATTAATAACCCACAATATCGAAGAACCAATCGTTTAAAGAAAACATCAGAAAACTCAAGAAACCCATCAGCCAGAGCAATGACAGTCGACTGTCGAAAATGGTCGGTCGACTGTCCTGCGAAAATCCGAAACTCAAGAAAACCATCAGCCAGGACAGTGACAGTTGACTGTTGAAAATGGCCAGTCGGCTATCTTGGGAAAATCCGAAACTCAAGAACCATCAGCCAGGACAGTGACAGTCGACTGTTGAAAATGGCCAGTCGACTGTCTAGCGAAATCCAAAACTCAAGAACCAACAGTCGACCGTCGACTTCAGTTCAAAGACAAAGCAGTCAACTGTTATTGCAAACAAAATCCAAAATTCAATAACTGACAGTCGACTGTCGACTTTAGTTCGGTCGACTGTCAATTATAACAGGTTGCAGTTTTGAAATTCTGTGTATGTTTTAAACTGATACGTCGATAAATATTTGTAAAATCAAAATTAAACTTCCTGAGATTATCGAATATAACTTGTATAACATATATGAGTTTATAAAACAAATCAAAACCATATCAAATCCATAAAAGAGCAAATTTCATCGAAATCTTCAAAATAGTGAATATAGATACATATATATATGTGTATATGTGTGCGTTTTGCATCAGTTAAAGCATTAAATCTCATCAATTAAAAGTAGTATAATGTTCAAATCAAACTCAGTATCAAAACAAATCAAATTTCAATCGAAACTTTATAAAAATCACAAAAACTCAAATTCGGCTAAAAGCATCAGCCCTGAAACTCAACCTCCTTTTTAATACTTCAAAACTTAATCTTTTTGATCCAAGAACTACTTCTACAACTTTTTATACACATACCCTACTAATTTCATTAGTTCACCCATGAATACATGCTATTACAATCAAGTTTACGTCATCAAACATCATAACAGTACATGTATAAGCATATTATCACTAAAGAACTCAACTTTATTCTCTCTTATGCGATTTACCTCATACAACTCATGATAGGTGATCAAATCAGCAAGAAAAGGATACAACACAACAAGCCCATGATTTCTACTAGGTTCTTAACAATCTCAATTCATCTATATGAAATTTTAAATCATCAATAGCATAGATTTCATGAAGAAATTCAATTTTTAGTTCATCTATTCATCCAAATTAATTATGTCTTCATACCATCATCTAACATGCTTCCTAATAGATAAATTATCACATACAATATGCTTAGAACAATAAGAAAACATGCAAAGAGGACAATAGGTTTATTGGCAACAATCTACAAAAAAAATCGTCCTTTCAACTCCCCAACTCGACTCTACCTTGTCCTCTCACAAATCCGAACTATACATTTTTGTAACCTCTTCTATTACATACTCCCTTGGAAGAAACCCTAGATCTAGGTGTGTGGGGCCGATGGCTAGGGTGCGTCGCTGCCGCCCCGGTGCTCCTACCCCGCGGTGTGACCCTCCTTCCCTCTTCTAACCGGTGTGCCGCCCCTTGTCGACCATCGCTACTCGACGAAGCCTAGAAAGCGACTCGTTCCCTCAGGTCGCGGAGCTTCCTCCCGCGATGGTGACGCATGGATCTGGGGAAGGGGGCGAGATCGCCGTGGTCGTGGCCGATGGCGAGGTGCGCCGCCAGGTCTAATGTGTTTGCCCAGATCTGAAGTTGTTGGCGAGATGCGCCGACGGCCCTGATTCGAACTCAGCTTTGTGAGCTCGGTGGTTCGGCATGGGGTGCCACCCCCCCCCCCCCCTCACACACACGACGACGACGACGACCCGCTGATTACCCACTTTTGTTGCCAATGGCAAGGTGCACTGAAGGCCAGATCTGATCCAATGCCTAGGCGTCGTTCTTGCTCCGATTCTGCCCCCCACCCAGATCTGATCCACTGCCTACATGTCGTTCTTCCTCTGTTTTGCCCCCACTACCTCTATGCCGCAGACGTCCCCAGATCTGTGATGCTTGGAGTTGGAGGTGGGTTTATTGGGGTTGGGATTTGGGTTAGGTTAAGATTGGTTAGCTTTGCTAGGTATTTCACCGGTTGTTCTTCGCGCTTGCCACCATGTCCACACTCTTGGGGCCAATTACAGTGATCTGTAGCTATGATTTGGTTTTTCGAGGGTTGGTAGTGCGTGTGAAGAAGTCGGGGGTGTGCTTGGCTGTGCCGTAGTGCGAGACGGTAGGGTATTTAGTTGTTTGGGGGGTTGGTGAAGCTATCTAAGTTGGGTATGTCTAGTTGTGATGTTTGTAGTGTAGTTCGGTTGTGGGGCTAGGGCCCGAAGATGGGGTCCCCCTATGAGACCACTTATTACATACTAGCATTTTACCCTTATGAAACTGATTGTGGAGCTTGGGCCCAAGATGGGGTCCCTCCGTAATGGGCACTCACTTGTCTCAGCTTTCGGGGAGTTTGTCTCAACTGTCGCGGAGCGTCCGGGATGTGAAGAAAGATGTGGAGGAGGTGTCTGAGCTGGATTTGATTCAGAGTGAAGAATGAGGTGTAGTATAGTTGTGGGGCTAGGGCCCAAGCCCAAAGATGGGTCCCCCTATGATCGTTACTGCACACGGTAGGGCTTGGGTCCGCAGAAGGGGTCCCCCATGAGGTGCACAGAGGGGAGATGTTTGTGTTTTTGGTCGGCAGTAGGGGAGTCACACCCTGAACTCGACCTTCTTTAATCCACTGCCACAGATTTTGCAACAGCACCGCCACTATGCCCTCATCATTGACCCTGAAATCTACAATGTCCACCGCCCGTAGGGGTGAGAGGTGAAGGTGATTCTTCAGATTGGTTATGATTTGGTTGGGTTTTACGTGTGAGAGAGAGTGAGAGAGTGAGAGAATGAAGATGTTGCTTCTCACTACTCTATGCAGGTGCCTGTTTGTGTTTGTGAGAAATCACCTGAGAGAGTATCTTCATTGCTCTCTTAGACTGTGTCCGTGGTTAGGGTTAGTGAGAGTTTTTCTTAGTGATAAATTGCTTGTGAGAGCTAAAGTGTGAGAGAGGTGAATGTATCCTCTCCACGGCTCTACTTTGGTGGTGACTAGGCAGAGAGTGAGTATGTTGGAGAGGGTGTGGAAGAGAGGGAGGAAAAGGTTGGGACCGGCGAATTTCCAAATTCCACGTGATTCGCTTCAGGTGGGTATGCGCGCGTCGTGGAGGCGGTGCACGAAGCTTACGTGACGTACATACAATTAGTTGGTACTCACTATGTGATTGGGCCTAAGCTGGGGTCCAGTACATTATTGGTGGAGGTCGGGGACAAGCTGTAGTCGGTTCATCCTAGTTGTAGTTTTTAGTTTTTGTGGCCCACCTTAAAGGGTGTTAGAGTGAACCCTGATTGTATGTATTGGTTATATTGCTTTAGGTTTTATTTTGTTGTTTGTAGGTTGTAATTTGTCCCAGTACTCTGGGTTTGTTAGGTTAATTCTCATTAATGAAACAGAGTGGCCTTATTCCACCTTTTCCTTAAAAAAAACGAAAACAAACATATGTCACTCACCTTATTGAAGAATCAACCGAAGATAATAAAGAAATAAGAAAATCTCTCATTTCGCAAGAAAACCAAGCTCATCGCTTTAAAACTCCATGAAAATAATAATAAGAAATCCCTTTTGTGTTGTGCAGCAAAGAGACGGCTGCACCTCACCTTAATAGGCCGGAAATCCAAGTAATTATGGTTTTGAATAGATTTGTAAAATACCTCTTTTAAATATATCTTTATATATATAAATCCTTATACTTGGAAATTAAATAAAACCATCTTAATTGAGATTTAAAAACAAGAATAACCACTCTATTATCAGCCGGCACTGTTTTGAAAACCCAGAAAACGATATTGCACTTTTTGCCCTCTAAGTGGCAATTTTGCAAAAAGACCATTCTTTATCAAAACTTGCAAAACAAACAAAATTTGTTAAAACAAAAAGTAAACTATTTACCTCTGAGTTGACTAGGCATCATGCCCAGCCCAAAAATACGAAAATCTAGAGTTTTTACTCCAAGTGGTAATTTTGCACAAAAGTCCCTCTTTTTGTAATATTTTTAAATAGGTCAAATAATTATCAAAAAAATCCAAAAAATTCACAAACAATATATAATAATAATTAATGAGTTTTTCCAAAATAATTTTTGACTTTGAACTTCCCAAGAAAATATTTGCACGTGTTTTGCACGTGTAAAAAGGTAAATTTCAGAAAAATATTCATTAAATCATCAAAAATCATTTTAATTCATTTATTAATCTTAAAAGCATTATTGAAAATATGGGGTATTACAAACACAAAAGAGAACCCATCAAGATGGACACAGTCAAAACACCTGCAAGCTAGAAGCAGGTAAGTGAAAAACTGACCAAAAGGATAATAGGAGAGTTACTAATAGCAGCACACTCTCCTCCTAACCACCAGAAGAGAGATGCCCCAACAGTTCAGTGCTGTGAATAGAGTAAAAAATCCGCATCAGCAAAAATACTAACATCGAAAGGGAACAATAAGATAAAGGAAAAGAAATAGAAAACACAACTAACGCAGTACAAACAAAAGTAGCAAGAAAATCCAACTAGCTAAGGCGGTAGGAAACAGTAGTGATAGAATAAAGAAGTCACCGTGTCCAGTTTGTGAAGTCTAAGAGTAATAATTCTCTGAGGGGCCAAGCTAGAGGCCCAGAACTTGGGATAAAAAAGTAGGTCATCAATTAAACCGGTAATCGGGCGATAAGTATCAGTAAAGATACATAAGTTCATTTCCTTCCAAATGATCGCAAGCCATCATAGAAACGTCCCAAGATTTACGGAATGGTTTAGGGACCGAGTTTGTTCTCCAAGTACTCAACCATGACTCTAAAGAATCAGGGAGACCTACAACCCCCCAAGTTTGATGAGAAATCCACCATAACGGGCGAGTGAAGGAGCAAGTTAGGAATAAATGCATAGCGTTCTCTAGGAATTGGTGGCATAAAACAAAATTTTGGCTGACTGCGATATTCTTTTTTGTTAAGAATTCCACAGTCAGTAATTTGTTCTGAATAGCGAGCCAGACCAAAATTTGACTTCGATAGGGGTAAAAGACTTCCAAATAGGATTGGCTAATGGGGACGACACACCTCCCAAATTAAGAAAATTATAGAAAGATTTAACCGAAAAATTCCTGATCTATTCCATCTCCACAGGCAATCATCCTGGAGGTGCCACATGTATGCTTGTAGGGAATACAAGAGGCTGTTAAGGTTGGGGATTAAATGCGGTGGCAGATAGCAAGTAAAAGGAATGTACCAAGACCGCGAGTTGTCATGAAAAACCACATAATCTGCCACAGTCGCATAAGGATTAGCAGCCAGATGGGATATTTCAGGAAAAGAAGAAGCAATAATGAAACTATCCAACAAGAAATCAGTCCAAAAACTGAATAGTATCTCCGATACCGCCAACTTTGAGAATACCACATTTAAAGGGACCGACAGTTTTCCACACACTCTTCCAGAACGGGAAGGCCGACGTCGGGATAGAAGGATTGAGTTCCTAAATTTTATGATGCGAAAAATACTTACGACAGATAAGTCGAGCCCAAGGAGAGTTGCCATTTTAAAGAATTCTCCAAATCCATTTACCCAATAACGCGATGTTCTGATTCCTAAGGTTAATCACCCCAAGACCCCCATCATGCTTAGACTTGCAAATAGTACCCCAATTACAAAGATGTTTGCCCAGTTTGAAGAGGGAGGACCCAAACCTCTGATACGATCGATCTTCGCAATAACCCAAGAAGGAATGTAGAAGAAATGCATCATGTAAAGCGGGGTGGAAGAAATCCCAGAGTTAACTAGGATAAGACGTCCTCCCCTAGAAAGAAGCTTACCAGCCCAAACATTAAGTCTAGATTCCACTTTATCAATGAGCGGAATCCAGTCTGATTTGTGGATTTTTCCCCATCTCAACGGAATACCAAGGTACTAAAGTGGGAAGGACGCTACAGCACAGTTAAAAAACTATGAAATTTTGAGATTACGGTTCTCAGAGCCACCAAGCTAGAGAACTGAAGTTTTACTGAAGTTAATGGATAAGACAGATGCTTTTTCAAAAATGTAAAGCAAAAGTTTCAGGTTGCGCAGAGCGATACTGTTAGGTTTCAAGAACAAGATAGTATCATCTGCATATTGCAGATTAAGAATGCCACGAAAACCACTGAAGCCCCCCCCCAAACCATCGATAAGGTTGGCATTCCAAGCATGCAACAGAAGTTTACTAAAAACATCCGCAACCAGAAAGAATAATAAATAAGAAAACGGATTTCCACGAAAATATTTCCACGAACTTCGAGAAAATTTACATTATGAAGGGCATTCGATAGTGTTAGCAACCAGTAAATCCAGTGCATATATAAGATTATTTTTCTTTATATTTAAAGAAGTTTTCCGTATTTTGGCATATTATTTTCGCAACTATAATAAGTCTCCAATAAAGTTAATGGGGACAGACAAAATATCGCCCGAAATTTACCTTACTTCCTAAATAACACCTAAACTTTTTTAAATACCCAAATGACACCCTAAGTTTTTAAAATAGAACCCAAAAAATCATTTTTGTTAATTTTTTAGCAGAATTAAAGTTAAATTACAGAAATACCATCACTCTCTTCTTCTTCTTCTTCTTCTTCTTCTTCTTCTTCTCTTTTCCATTCAGTTTTTTTTTTTAGTTTTTTTTTCAGTTTTTCTTGTTTAAGTTTTTAAAATATTTTTGGTGGAGATGAAGGTAATGGTGATGGATTTTGGAGGTGGTGGAGATGGATTTTGGAGGTGATGGTGATGGTGATGAGTTTCGGTGGTGGTTGGAGATGATGGTGGAGATGGTGCTCGGTGGTGGTGATGGTGGTGATGGTGTTTGGAGATGGTGGAGGTCAGTGGTGGTCCGCGATGGAGATGAGTTTGGATTTTAAACCTGTTAAGAAGTGAGAGCAATTTCGGCATTTCATAATCTTCTTAACAGGTTTAAACCCGTTAAGAGGTATATTTGGGGAATATTTTATTAACTTAATAGGAAACTTAATAGCATGTGTTTTTTCATCCATATTTAAAAGTTTAGGATGCTAATTGGGTATTTTAAAAACTTCTGGTGCTATTTGAAAATTAGTATTAACTTTTGGTGTCATTTGGTCATTTTTCCTAAAGTTAATTAATGAGTTGTAACTAGGAATGGGTTCATATAGTATATGTACGACCAATAAAAAATTAACAAAATACAGTTGAATTGCAACTTGCATTTACCTCCCACAAGTATGAGGTCCGTCAAAAAAAAGTTATTCAATCAAAGATCCAGCTTATATTGTAAATATGCAATACAAATAATCCTTCTAAAGTAATAGGAATTATATTTTGTAATAAAATTTTAATTTTAAATATGATTTAACTTTTTCATCTATTTTCATCTTGTTGCTCATTATTTTTCTTATTTCCACTATTCAATTTAGGTATGACCCATCCAAGTAAAAATTTCTAGTTCCGTCCAACAACAATCTATATAATAAATTACAAAGAAAGCTATCAAGTGGCTCTCATTCAATCTCCCCTAAAACCAATGGCCTAAATTGATTCTCACAAAACATATTTTTCCGCCCAAAATTTCAAACCCCAAAATTAAAATTTACCCCCCCCCCCCAAACTAAAAAACTCATTACTTTATTACTATCTCTCTCTTCTCTCTTCATTTTTTCATATTTCTCTTTTTCTCTCTCTCCCTCTCTCTCTCCCATTCTTTCTTTAAGATTTTAAGATTTCAGGTTTGTAAAATTTTCAGAATTTTTATATTTTTTTTATTACACATGTTATATTGAAAATAGCAAATATCTCTTCAACAGTTAAATTTTATCATTTTCCACCCTTAAAGTTCTAAGAAGTTGGATTTTACACCCTCATTTATAATTACTTTTCAACATATACTAATAGATTCATGGACTTTTATTTACAACTAATTATTGTCATACTATTCAAACTTGAACTACATAATTGTTGTTTTACTATTTACAGGGCTTTTCATGTGTTGTATCGTTCCGAAGACGTGCCGTAGGCACGTGTCCACGGGCAAATATAGTACATACATAATCTCTAATCTCTAATATTGCAATGGGAGAGTTGGGGTTGTAATTTGTAGACATTCAACCATCTAATCTCAACCATTCATTTTTAAGTGAGAGTTATCTTAACCATTCATTTACTCAACTATTGTTAGCTAGTTACCGTAATACCCTCAAAGTTCAAATTTATTTACGACATAATTATCTACAAAAGTGTCACTCATATAAAATAAAAGTTTGTGCCACTATGGGTAATCTGTAAAGAGTATGTGATGAGTAAAGGGAGGTCTCAGGTTCGAGGCTAGGTTACGTCTTATTATTTACTATATTAATTTTTGTAATTAGCATGTGCATCGCACGTGCAAAGTACTTGTTTTCTTAAGGCTGGCAATGGGGAAGGTACGGTCGGGTATTGCATACACCTATACCCTATCATACCTTTTATATCCTTCCTTTGCATACACCTATACCCTATCATACCTTTTATATCCTTCCTTACCTTAACGATTAAGGGTAAAAAAAATCATTACCCGATAGGGATAGGGTGGACGGGCAAAATGGGTCAAATCATATCACACCCAAAAAATATAAACTTTAGTTGTACATTTATTGTATTTTTTAACAAAATAATTAGATTCGATATACCTAAAAAACAACATCAAGATATAGTTGTAACTTGAATGCAAACAAAAAAACTAACTAGAAGTTATTGAATATTGGATTTTTTTTATATTGAAAACGGTGCGCACTAGTCCCCCCGCACTTCATTAACGAGATTTTAACCAAACATAACAACCAAGCAAGAGAGATGATGTTCATGTACCCCAAGCAGGGGTCATGATATGTACTCATCCCTCAATAACCAAAAAATAGCCCCCTACCCTTACAGAGGATTCCCCTTCCAAAAAAGATAAAATTACAGCTGATACGATGATTCCGTAAGTCGGAACATCCCAAAAAAATTTGCGGCTCCTCCACTCCGTTCGCAGATCACTCCCCACCCGGTGTCCCCCCTTCCTCTTCAGATTCTGCTTCATAGGTAGGTGAGCTGATGTGTGCATACAAGTCCTTAATCTTCTTTGTTTCTTCCGCACCTACCGTTTGAGATCAGAATTTGAAATTAGCAATAATAATGAATAGAAGTTATTGATGCATGATGGGTTTGTGCGTTGGCCTGAAGATTCTATTGTTCCTTTCTAGCCAAATTTCCCAGCAAATGGCCGCCACCTCAATTTCCCAAACCCGTATTTGTTCTTTACGTACATTGACGTCCCTCCACCCCCCCCCCCCCCACATCATTAATCATCTCTGGGGAGGTCCTACCAATGCTTAGTCTCACTAAAAGGTCCCCCCAGATTGCCCTAGCGTACCGGCACTGAATCAGAAGATAATCCACCGTCTCGCAATCCAGTAGACACATAATACAGATGTGAGGTCCCTGCCACTTTCTCTTTGCCAAGTTGTCCTTAGTTAGAATCACTTTCCTGTTAGCTAGCCAGTTGAAAATTCTAACCTTGAGTGGAACTTTAACCCTCCATATCAACTCATGTGTTCGCACCCCCCCCCCCCTCGTTTAACCATTTGTAGGTTGATTTCACCGAGAATCTAGCACCAATCCCTCCTGCCCAGGACACCTTATTCTCAATGTCCTCCGTTGGCCGCCAAACCTATAGGAACAGAATTAGTTCCTCCTTTTGTTTGCTAGCCTCCGTGCTCAACCTGCCCGTTATTCTTGGCTTCCATTCTCCGTTTCTTCAATTTCTTGCAACCCAGTCATATTTATCCGTTGCCATTTTGTAAATATCTGGAAATCTTCTCTTGAGATTAATAGGACCGCACCATTTGTCTTTCCAGAAGCAGATAGTATTTCCCTTTCCTATAGTAAATGTTTCCCCCGCCAGAAAGATTGCACAGCTGCGAGTAACCCCTCGCCAAAACCCGGACATACATGCCAGATTTTTCGGCTTCCTATGCATACAACCCCTTGTTATGTAGCTTTTCTCAATCAGTGTAGCCCATTTTTCTTTAGGCTTTACTTTGAGCTTCCACCACCATTTAGAAAGGAGAGCTTGGTTCATTTGTCTGAGGTTTAGGACCCCCAACCCACCGAATTCTTTTCGTCTACAAACGACCCCCCATCTGATTAATGAGTATCATTTCCTATCAGAACCCGATCCATGCCAAAGAAATCGTCTTCTCATTCTGCCTATTTTTTTGACCACTCAGGCCGGAATCTCAAAGAATGATAGGAAATATAGTGGTATGGCGCTAATGACCGAATTTAGTAGCACCAACCTTCCACCGAAGGACAACATCTTCCCCTTCCATCCCTCCAGCCTATTCGCAATCTTCTCAATAAGTTCGTTCCAATCTACCCTTCTCAGTTTCCCAGCACCAATTGGTAGACCCAAGTATTTAATTGGTAGTGCTTGAATCGGGCAATTGAGAATGTTTGCAATTGCATCCCCTGAATCCCCCGTATCTCCCAATAAAATGATGGTGCTTTTATGAAAGTTTACCTTAAGCCCCGACCATTCTGCAAAGAGATATAGTCCCTACTTCAGAAGTGCAGCCTGAGTAATATCGCACTCTCCAAAAATCAAAGTGTCGTCCGCATAGTGAATGTTCATCACCGCGGAAACCCCCCTCCTCATGCCCAACCCAGTAATCAGTCCCTGTTCTTTATAAGACTGAAGCATCTTATGGAGTCCATCAGCCACCATGGTAAAGAGAAGTGGTGAAAGTGGATCCCCCTGCCTAAGACCCCGCCTACACTTAATTTCTTTACCTGGTCTCCCATTGACCAATACCATAACCTTGGCCGTTCAAAGCCATGTCCTGATCCAACTGATCCACCTGTCCCCAAACCCTCGCTTCGTGAGAATCTCCAGTAAACATTCCATTCAACTTTGTCGTAGGCTTTCTCGAAGTCTATTTTAAGCATAAACCTCAGCTTCTCACGTCGCTTACAATCTTGGATAACTTCTTGTACCAGTGCAACCCCCTCTAGCATATCCCTTCCGACAATAAATCCTGTCTGATAATTCTCGATGATGTCCCCAATCAGTCCTCGCAGCCTGTTAGATAGGGTCTTTGTGATAATCTTAACCGAGCAGTTGATCAAGCTGATTGGTCTAAAGTCCCCAATAGTTGTGGCCTCCTTTTTCTTAGGGATTAAGCAGACGTTGACATAATTCAGCCTATCCAAATCCAGCGTCCTCTCGTAGAAAGCCATCATGATGTCCATGATGTCTGTCTTAAGAATGTCCCAGAATTTCTTGTAAAAGAATACTGGGAACCCATCTGGGCCTAGTGCCTTATCCTTTCCCATACCCTATATTGCCATCTTCACCTCCTCCAAGGTGAATGGGTCTTGCAGTGCTGCTACACGCCCCTGAATGTCACCCGTCAGTGGTTCCTAAAGGTTTTCTGCTGACTCGCACATGGTCTCTCTGTTATTCCCGAAAAGTTCCCTGAACGTCTCGTGAACGTGTTTTTCAATTTGATATTCCTCCGTTTCCGTGTTACCGTCACACTCCAAGGAGTGGATATAGTTGTTCCTACGACGCATGCCTGCGATCTTGTGAAAGTATTTAGTGTTAGCATCCCCTTCTGATAACCATTTTACCCTTGACCTTTGGCGCCACATGATTTCTTCCTTGTTATAGATGTCCAAGATTTGCTGCCTACATACCGATTCCTTTCCTTGAATATTGGATATTAAGTATAGGGTATTTGATATTGTGTTATATATACTTATATTAGTAGTTTATTATTAACATATACCAACGGGTAAACGAGTTGAAAAAAAATTATTTTCTTCTGACTTTTAAAATGGGTACAAATTTTGTATATTTATCCTATCCATTTATTAAATAGGTAAGAAAACTCGGCCCTTACCATTAACTATAGGATAAACGGGTAAGGATAAACGGGTTTACCCTTATTTATTATCAGACCTAATTTTTCTCCTTCATGTCCAAAAATTAAAATATAGTATACATCTGTCTGATGTTTTTTAAATGCCACAGTTCGAAGCATTCAGTTTCTACTTCATACATTGCACACTTTCATAAATTTGTTATAACTAGTTTTCTTTACTCGCAAAAACCTTGTTATTAATTAAAAAGGAAAAGGAATTACTGAATTACACACTCCTTCCCACCAAACAATCCGATCATACACACAAATTCCCAACAACAACAACAACAACAACAAAAAACATACTGTATCACTATTCTTTAACGACTACTTAAGCATTATTATAACAGAATCCCATCTCCGACGTGCTGACCAGCTCTGGACACGGCCACGGCTCCACCCCCATCGCCGCCCCGCTCACGCCGCCACACCTCCACCCTCCCGGGCCTCGCCGTGCCCCCCACATCTTGACATTGTACAAACAAATCCTCGTAAACGGCGACCCTTTCGTCCCCTCTATCCACCCAGGCACCTGCACCCCTTCACCCCACACATTCCCCACAATCACCCCGTCCACGACCGGGAATGCGTTCATGTTGACCTTGTCGTCCGGGTGGTCCCCTGTGTTTCCGACTATCCTCAGTCCGGTTTGGACATTCTTCATTAGGATATCAGATATTCTGACACGCTTGATATACCCTCCTCTCCCTGCATTGGTCTTAATGTGAATGCCGATCCCAGTGTTGTAAATGTTCAGGTTTTGTACCACAATGTCATGCACACCTCCTGAGGCTTCACTTCCTATGGAAAAGGCGGCAAAGGGGGAGGAGGTGGTGAGGCGGCGGACAGTGATGAAGGAGCTGGGACGGCCGTAGTAAATACCGTACTCGTCCCAGCCGCTCTTGACCGAGACAGAGTCGTCGCCAGTGGAGATGAAGGAGTCCTCGATGCAGACGTTGGAGCTGGAATCTATAATGGGCAAAGAGTAAAACACTTAGACATGTTTAAAATGTCATATTAGGTTACTACTTACTACTTAGCATGATTCAATTCTGTTCCGATTTCAAAACTATCGCATGATCCGTTGGAGAGAAAATTTACTGATTTTGGTGAAAAGTCGAGGTCCTGTGAAATTTAGCAGGTAATGTTTAAATTTAAAAAATTGATCGGATTTTACCTGGATCGATTCCATCAGTGTTAGGAGAGTCGTATGGAGCCACAATAGTTACATATCTTACTACTACATTACTGCGCAGGAGAATGAAAATTGCATCAGATGCTATTCAACAAGACATAGCTCACGAAAACAAAACAAGCTCGAATACGAGGCATTTGATGTTTATCTTTGCACATGCATCCGGTTGCTTCATATATCAATTAAGAATTTTGGTCAAATAACTCACTCACTTGCAATAAACAGGGTGAATATTCCAAAATGGGGAGTTTTTGAAGGCCACATTAGTGATCAAGATCTCTCTAGAATGCATGAATTCCAATAGGTGTGGCCTTGTGAACTTGAGAGATCTTTGCCTCCACATATTCCACCATACTTCCCCTTGCCCATCAATCACTCCCTTGTCCCCTGTTATATTAGAATACAAGCATTCAATCAATGGCTTGCTTATACACGTCAAGTACTTGTAATGCAGATGGCAACACTTCTCAGTCACTCTTTTAAGTGAATGCACAAAACTCAGTTTTGACCCAAAAGCTAAATTAATTGGGTTGTTGTTTCAGAAGATCGATAGGATATCATCATGTTCACCTGTTATAATCACGTCACGAACTCCATCTCCTAGAATGAAACTCGCATATCTCCCACCCGGCAGCTCTCGCCCTCTTCCATAAGATGGCAAAGGATCCACTAATGGCCAGTTCCACGTATCCTGCACAAATTTAACAAAAGAGTTGGAAACACTGACTCCTTGCTTCATCAAAAAGAAGTGTCGTACTAAGTAATAATAAACCATGCAATGCAAACATTCATTCAATATCCTCTTAAACCCATACTACTTAATTTGTATATTGTTCACATCATTCTTTTGTCGATCACTACTTTCATCATTTTTCTTAAACTTTACCTAAAATGGTTCCTACTTCAATTTTGTGTGATAATATTTACAGCCATTTGAACGACACAATTTTTTTTTTTTATCGTTAAACGGTGGGTTGAATATGTTCGATATATTGGTATATTCTCTCTATATAAATATTACATGTGCATATGAGTAACACGTATATTGAACGTACAATTGATTGGATATTGGAATGCGGGTTTGTGGGCTTATAACCCAATACCCAAACCAGTATTTAGAAAGAAATACTGGCTTGTGATAGCAGTATAGGTATTCCAATCTTGATACCTAGGGTGAATATCTCAAGCAACTTAGTCTAGGATATTAACCATAATTTCTATTATTATAATCTCTCATAATCTCTAACAGAATATCCCGCGTTTTATTAAAAAGAATTTAACAAAACATACAGCCAAAAATCAGGCTTATGAAGTTCAGATCCCAACATGCTGGTTCCTAAAAGGCTAAAACTCATACACCCCAACCAACAAACAAAAATACAACGAAATCTAATTCTACTGATCGGGTGACCTCGTCCAAGTCAATTTCTCGTGCCAATTTGGGCTCATTCTCTGAACGACACAAAATTGCACGTGCACATACCCACTAATTCACGCCCAGTAATGAATGAGGTTAAGGTTAGATAACTGGAGTTTTGTACATTTATAAAATAAATCTACTCCCAATGGATTTATTTCTCAGTTAGACGAAACTCAAGTTATCATAACTTAACCTCATTTTCAACTAGAGCTCGGCCCAATCTAATAACAGTAAACTCATGCTAATCAAACAGTATTTAAAAAAAAAACAGAGTAAAGGAAACAACAACCTTGGTGGCTTTGATAACAGCTCCCTTTGCCAAGTAAAGAGTCATATGACTAGTAAGATTGAAGTTACCAGTAAGCCAAACCCCTGGGGGTACATACAGCAGAGTCCCACCTCTCCTCCTCAAATGCTGAATCCTGTACACTGCCTTCCTAAATGGCCAAGTGTTCAAAGTCCTACCATCTCCAACTCCTCCGAAATCGACAATTGACACAGTCTCTGCTCTCTTCTTCATAGGCACAATCCAAGAACATGTCACCTCTGCCTCCAATGCAACAAAGTTCAACACAATGGGCAACAAAAAGAGAAGCCCAAAAGCTCTCATTGCCATTTTTTTTGAGAGTTTTGAGTGGTGGGTTTGGACCTTGGATGAGAAGGAAAAGAAGATATGTGTTTGTAAATTGGTTTCTTGATTTTTTTTTTCTTTTTCTTTTCTCCTTGGTTTGTTGTAGGACTTGTAGGAAATACAAGAGGAAGCATACAAGGCTACAAGCGAACAAGGAGAAAGCAACCAAGGTGGTGAGGTTACCTCCTACTCTAAAAGGAGGAGGTTAACAGTGAGTGGGTGTCTTTAGTTTTGGATTGTTGGACTCTGGGCGAAGGAGTGGACCTCTCAGAATGTCTAGTTAAGTGAGCCCTGTTTTTTATTATTATTATTATTATTATTAAAACAATTCTGTTTGTGTTATTCACTAAGAAGGGCCCTTCGATTTCATTTGTTTGATCTTAAAACTGCAAAGATAAATTTAAAATGAATGACAGGGGGAGTAGTGGTAGGATTAAAAATTGTTCTTATTAGTTGTTTATGAGGAAAGGGATCATGGGTTCATGTGACAGTAGCATTGCATTTGATAGGAGGGGGACCCTGAAAACTTAGCAAAATCTTATTTATATTTAGTGTTGGAATAAAGATTTGTTTGTAGCCTTACAAGGTTGATAATGATAATACGGAATTCTTATCTCAACATTAGTGGATACTGTTTGATTCTGCACTCGGTTCTCTTAAATTGATATCTCCATGTTGTTTCAGTTTAGTGGGATTGTTTCTGTTTTGAGTGTTGCAACTTAGATTCAACAATTATGTACCTCAAATGAGCAATGTTGCCCAGTAGATGCTAGTTTTGATGTGTCTGTTTCTCAATTGCAGGAAAAAAACACATTGATTGAATATTCAGGGGATCGAACTTCTTTTTGATGTATTTATTTTTGGGGTCTGTCACTATCATGTTTGGTAGAGGTACCTTTATTTTGGTCGGAGAATGAGCTTCATGGCCCGCTTGTGGATGATGAACTACATTGTCCGCATATGATTATTGTTTTATTAAAAACTTTTTAATGAAACACGGGGAGGCCTACGCCTAACCTTTAATGATCAAAAAAAAAAAAAGATGATTGGATGTGGGACACATTAACATCATTCTCTGTTGCTGGATTATCTGTTTTATTAAAAACTTTTTAATGAAACTAGGAGGGCCTAGGCCAACCTTTTCTGATAAAAAAAAGAAAGATGATTGGACGCAACAATTATTGGAATTCCAACATTTGAAGAGTTTGCTGTAATCAAGATTGCTGCAAGAATTATAAGGTTTAAAACATGTTTGCAACCGTGCACTATACTTATTTCAGACAATCAATTTCATAGAACTACTTTGAGTGTATAGTCGTATAGAACTCTTCTGGATTCAGTCTAACACCTGTGACAGTGTTTGTAGGGATCCTGGATCGCTGCTTTTGCTCGTGATATACTCACATGCCAACAGCAACAGCAGTAGCAGATTCTAGACAGTGTGCATGTGTCAAAAGAGAGAGAGAGAGAGAGAGAGAGAGAGAGAGAGAGAATCAGAGGATATCATTGCTTTGTGAAATTGTTGGAAGCTAAATTTGTCTGTTTATTCATCCCTTTGTTTAAAGGGATGTGTAGGTATGGGTAGTAAAAAGTGTACATAGGATTAGGGAATATATATCCCTTAAAAAGGTTGCACTTTTGTGGAGCACTAGCGAACCTTTTCTTGTGTATCTTTCTTTTGTTGAAGGTCCAAAATCATAGATTCTAGTTGTTTATTTGAGTGAAGGAATCATTGAAGAGTATGCTAACATGAGGAGAGTTTACCACTTTGAAGCTTAAGGGGGTGTTTTTCTTCCTTGTAATTAGGTCAGTTGCAGATCTAGGGTTTAAACTCAGTTACGATGTTTGAATACGTTGCAACTGATCAACTTACAAGATTTGGGTACCTCGCAACAACACTACAGTTGACATTTTTTCATGCTTTCACTTGCTTTTAGCTGCACTAAATTATAGTTGTAACTTGTAACTGCAGTTGAAATATAACTATTATTGCATATAAGGTTGAAAAAATATGGTTGTTACATCTTTAATTTTTTATGTACAACTATAATTGAAGCTGCAGTGAAATAGTTATGATAGTAATTGCAACAACAATTGTTGCATGTAATTCAACTTACATGTAACACAACAGTTGCATTGCAATTGTGGTTGTAAACAAATAAACACATTTAAAGTAGTCCTCAATAAGACCCTTAAATTTAAAAGAATTTATGATCACATGCAATATACATGCAACTACAACTCTTAACTAGATTTAAATCAGGTTCAATATTTGAGGCTGTGATCCTCTTATGGGGCTTTTAGTTAACTGTAAAATAGTTGAAATAATTAACTATTTGAAAACGTTTGGAGGGAACAACAAAGAGACAAATGTGAGACCAGAAATTTGGATGGATGTAAGAGCACTCACAATAGGGGTGTCTTGGTTTTCAAGACAGCCTCAATATAGCTAGGATGGATCGAAAAAAAAAAAGGAGAGACAGCTCCTACCAAACCTCCCCTGTTTCTTCCCCTTCCTTCCTCTTCTAAACCTCCTCTCCGGCGCCCCTCTTCACCCTGTTCCCTTCTAAAAACGGAAAACACAAAACCCTAAACCCCTCCCCTCAGCCAATTCCAACGCCACATAGCAAGCAAACAAACCCCCTCCACCCCCCCCCCCTACAACTGATCTTTCTCGTCCATGCTGTCGGAACTCGAACTCAGTGGGTGCGGGCCTAATGAGAGGGCCCGTCACCCACCCGCACAAACACCAACACCAACTAAAACAACAACAACCCTGCCACCACCTCAGCAGCCCCCTCCACCACCACCCTCAACCGTCAACACAGTGCACAACTCCTCTTCTATTCCCACTGCATTGGCTCCACCCACAGCGCCACCGCTCCCCTCTACACACCTGATCCCATCCCCTGAAAAGAGAGGAGATCGGGGGCTCAGACGAGCTCACTCCCCGACGCGTGCACACCAAAGTGCGCATCAACACCATGAGGGGAGGAGCTATAGTCATCATCGCCATGGAGAGGAGTCTCGCAGGGGCTATAGACATCATCGCCGAGAAGAGGAGACCTACGGGGGACGGGCCCGAAGATGGGGTCCTCCTACCGGCTACAATGGGCGTAAGAACCCCCCCCCCCCCTCAGGCCAGCGTCACCCCCACAGTATGGGTCACCCCCAGAGGGGCTACGACCATGACCCACGATGGCAGTACCATCCTCCAACCCAGTTCAAACCTCATTACCAACACAAACACTCAGAAGAACACCCCACCACCACAGCAACCACAGGGCTCACCAAGAACCTCTACAAACCTCTCCGACCACCCCCCCCCCCACCCCAGCACCTATCACCACTGCAGTCCACCACCCCAGGAGGACCCTAAGCTTAAATCCTGCGCCGAGCGATCCCACGAAGGGGCTCCGCAAGACGGGATTACAGCGGAAGAGTACTCTAGCGGTGGGGAAAGGGGAGAACAGTGGGTTCAGGTGCTTGGAAAGAGAAACAAGAGACAGAGTATTTCCCCCAACCCTCAAATCGAACAGCTCCAACACAAAAAGAAACAAAGGAAGGGGAGATGTAAGCCTGTACCATGCTTCATCTGGGTGACTTGGGCCATTACAAGAGTGAATGCACCAAAGAAGTTCGTTGTCTCAAATGTAAGAAGTGGGGGCATCTCTCATACGTTTGTACCAATGTGGTGGAGACCCACAGTGATGACGAACGTCTGGTGAGCCGAGGCAGGACTCCTGATAACCCCACACTTATTCGGCTTGCAAAGTGTCTAGAAACGATCAATAACGAATAGCGATGGCTTCGTCAATGGTGTGCAATCGCCAGAGTCAGATTAGAGAGCCCTTCGGAGGTGCGTCTCCATCAAGCTCTTACTGAAAAAATGACCAATGAGAGCCCATAGAGACTGGGTCACTAAGAAAATGTGCCACATGCAATTCCTTGTTTCATTCCCGTCGCCAGAGAAGGTAATTGAAGTTGTTGGTATGGGGATTGTCGACTTTGGGCACTTCAGATTGGAATTCAGCGCTTGGACACCTAGTTTCGGAGCGGAGCTCCCCCAAGGAGACAGATACTGGATTTGGATCCGCAACGTCCCCCTACACTTTTGGAAGAGGGTGGTACTCTAAGAGATTGTCACTGACTTTGGGTCCATCGAAGAGATAGACGAGAAGACGGTGCGATGCTCAGAGATTGTCTCGACAAGAATCCTCATAAGGAGCGCCGACATATCAATGATGCCCCGTTTCACCAAAGTCTTCTCCTTCGAAGAATCATATCTCATCCGGTTCGTGCTCGACAAGCGAACGGAACCACAGATAGAGCATTCGGCCATCATCTCGCCCACTCCTGCATCAGCCCTCAGAGATAACCGATTGTACAAACAAGTGGTTTCGCCACATTGGGACCTGACAGTCGATGGGGCCCACGAAGTGGAAAGGGCTCACCGGGAGCTCATCAAAACGGCGAGAGGGCAGGAGCAACGCTAGAGACTCACGGCAGAGGAATCAGTACTAGGGAGAGGCTCTCTGTACAAAGATGGTCGAGAAAGAGGCTTGACCATCAGATCCAAACGATCCAAAACCTTCAGGGACAACTAACTCAACAGACCCAATGGTGGATCTGCTCAAGATACCAGATTTGGAAGGTATCACCGTTCAAAAAATAACTCCGCGAAGGGAGGACCAAAGCAAAGCTCAAAGTGGCAGTCAACACTTGGGAGTTGGTGGGGGAAAGGCCAGAGAGGAGCAGAGAGGACAGGCAGGCCGTGCTAAAGGGGAAAGGGAAAAAGCACCTTAGAAAATGACATGCAAGACATGCAAGACCTGCAGAGCCGTTTCCAAAAGGGGCGAGAGTTGGTAGCTATGGGTCGAGAGTCGAGAGAGGAGACTTCCTCTTTGGGGAAGAAGACGAGTATTGGAAGACCTTTTGATAGAGTACCCACCCAAAAGGGGAGAGACACTGGGGTTGGAGCGTTAGCTCTGGAAAAGGAGAGAGCTCAAAGTGGTAAGGGAGTGGGTATTGGCAGCGAAGAAGAAGAGAGCTCAAAGAGAGTAGGTGAATACCAAAGATCTGAAATGGGAAGTATAGCATCGGAAGTGCCGCCCTCGAATGTGACGCCCTCCACTCAAATGGAGACACGTGGTGAAGGCGACAGAACTGAAGCACCGCTCATGCCATGTGTCTCACTAAAGACAGCGGGAGCCCCAATTATCGAAAAAGAGCGTCTGCTCCATCGCGAAGGAGAAATCCTCTTAACCTATTCTGGCGGTGAGAAAGGGTCAAAGGGAGCATCGATTATCGAGACAGAGGGTCTACTCCATCACGGAGAAGGGCAAATCTTAAGGGGTGCTAGCGGTGTTAGAGGGGAGTTAAGGGAGGGTATTTATAAGTGTGTTAGTGGGCCAAAAGAGGGACCCAAACACAATGAGATACAACTATCGACGAGTAGTGGGCCCATTGAGGGGTCCACTACGGGAAGCCACGCTACTCTGGTTGAATCGTCATCAATCTGTGGGCTCAATGAGGAGTCCGCGATGAGAGAGCCTACTCTACAACTGAAAATTCAGCTTGTAGATAGTGATGAGGACTTGGAAGGGCACTTAAATTTGGACGAAGAGTTCTCATTTACGGATGAGGATTCAGAGGATCTAGATTTTATTGCTGATACACAGAGAGAGATCTCACCAGAGATGGTTTTATCCACCCTTCCAGAATCAGCGCCTGGCTATAGCACTGGAACGTCAAGCAGGACAGTTGGGTTCAGGGTACAACGGTCGCCTAAGAGGGCACATGTGGAGTCCCTGGATGACTATCTGGATGTGGCTGCGGCGGCCAAAGCTGCAAAATTCGATGACGGAGGTACGAGAAATTTTTTAGCTTCTATATTAAATTTCATGTCAGATTCTGATGTTTTTATCCTAGCTCAAACCTGTGGCTTAGAGGTGTGTGACATAGAACGTAATGCTCTACTACTCAATAAAATTAGGGTTTAGGAAACTGAACGGGTTAAAGCTAGTTATCAGAAAGACCTGGGATCCAGCTCTGGGTTGACGGAGGTCTTCGAGGAAGAAGCCTGTCCCACACCCACACCCACGATCAACCTAGACACGGTCCCCCAATGAATACACTATTCTGGAATGTTAGGGGGTTGGGGGATAGAGGGAAGAGAGATATTGTTAGGGACGTCATTAAGAACTCCAAGGCGGAAGTGGTAGGGTACAGGAGACCAAACTCGTGCACGGGTTTAAACTCAAAAGAGTAGGGGGCAACAAAATCAAGGAATGGGCGCTACACCCATCCGTAGGAGCTTCGAGGGGAATTGCTATTGGGTTCAACCCAGATATTTTCACCTGTTTCGAGGAATACAGTGGAACGTTCTTCCTGAGTATCTGACTGAGGCGACGGTCTGATAATGTTTGAGAAGGCATGGCTAGAAATTCAGGGATTTCACCACATGGTGATGGAAAACTGGACGCTCCAAACTACTGGTACAAATGCTGCAACCCGATGGTGTGAAAAAATCTGCAGATTGTGAAAGAGGCTGCGTAGATGGAATTGGTCTAGATTCTCGACCATCTGGCGTGCAAAAGATTCCTTTTTGGAAGGAATTGATGAGCTAGAGAGATTGGAAGAAACGAGAGTCCTGTCACAAGATGAAAGAAACATGCTACTAGAGCTTCGAGGAAATATTGCCAATCTTTATAAGCTGGAGGAGATCAAGTGGCAACAAAGATCGAGGATTTCGTGGCTCAAAGAGGGAGACGCGAATACGGCTTACTTCCATCGAGTGGCAAGCGTAAGACGTAGATCCAATCTAGTCCTGTCAATACAGACGGAAACGGGAACATCGCAAGAAGAAAATGTGATTTCCAAAACCTTTCAAGATTACTGCAAGGGCCTCTTTAGGACGAAGAATGACTTTAGGATCCCACTTAGGGACGATTTCTGGTAGGGATGCCAAAGCGAGTCAGCTCATTCGCTGTCCACATTAGAAGCACCTTTTTCGGAATCGGAAGTGGAAAAGGCCATCAATCAAATGGGAGCAGACAAGTCGTCTGGGCCAGACGGCTTCCCAATGATGTTTTTCCAAGTTTTTTGGGAAGAAATAAAATGGGACATTATGGCACTAATGGATGAATTCTTCCACAACAACCTCAGATTGGGCATGTTCGACTTTGCGGAAGTAGTTCTAATACCTAAATGGGTGGAGTCTACGCGGGTGGGGGATTTTAGACCGATTAGCCTCATAAACTGCTCGGTTATGATCATCACAAAGGTCCTGGCCATCCGCCTGGGAAGCATAATGGACAGTTTAATTAGCAACACTCAGACGGGTTTCATCAAGGACAGATATATCCTGGACTGTGTGGCCACCGCAGAACAAGTTATCCACCATTGCCATACGGGCCAGTCTAAGAATTTTCTCCTCAAACTGGACTTTGAGAAAGCGTATGACTCCGCTGACTGGGATTGCCTACTGGAAGCTCTCAGAGGGAGAGGCTTCGGGGTTAAATGGATTAGGTGGATCAAACAATGTTTATACACTAGTAAAACGGCAATCTCGGTTGATGGGCGGTCGAGTCTACCGTTTTCTTGCAAGAAGGGACTCCGGCAGGGGGATCCGCTGTCACCTCTTCTATTCACTATCGTAGCGGACGTACTGAGGGGCATGCTAGATAGCTGTCGGAGAAAAGGTTTGATAAAGCCTGTGGCTAGCAGCACCTCTAACCAAGGATGCACGATTCTTCAATATGTTGATGACACCCTACTCTTTGGTAACAGGAGCAGGTCAGAAATAATCTGCTTTAAAGGGGTCCTCTACTTTTTTGAAGCCTGGTCAGGTCTCAGGATTAATTTCCACAAGAGTGCTTTGATTCCAATTGCACTTTCCGATGTATAAGCACAGGACCATGCTACCATACTAAACTGTATAACAGACGAGTTTCCAATCAAGTATTTAGGGCTCCCGCTTAGACCAAGGAAGCTTACTAAGACGGACTGGCTACCTATCATAGACAGGCTGGAGGACAGATTGTTTGGATGGAAAGAAAAATTGCTCCCTCAGGGGCAGAGTGGTACTTATCAACTCGGTATTATCTAATCTGCCCATTTACTACATGTCATTTTTTAAGCTGCCTAAATGGGTTATCCAAAGGATTGACCGAATCCGAAAGCGATTTCTCTTAAAAGGGGTGGAATCGAATAGGGGAGGTTACCACCTGATTAAGTGGGGTATTGCATGCATGAAGAAGAAACATGGTGGGCTAGGCATCATCGACTTAAGAGATATGAACCTTGCCCTGCTGGGAAAATGGTGGTGGAAGGTCTTCCACCACAGCGGGGAGGGATGGCATGACTTCATTCAACCATACCTTCGGGAAAAGGTACAAGAAATTTAGGCTTCCGGGTAGGGTCTAAAGTTTCTCGCTTCTGGAAAGGGATTACCAAAGCAAGCGGCCTTTCAACTCAGCAGTTACATCGACTATTGGTAATGGACGGTCCACCAGATTCTAATGGGATAAATGGTGTGGTGTCCATACCCTTAAAGAGACTTTCTCAGATTTATATGAGAAAACGACTCGCCCGAATGTATCTGTGGTCGAGACATGGAAGAGGGGCAATTATAAACCATATTTTCGAGGACCTCTTAGCCCAGGGTTACATCAGCGACTGACTGAACTGCAAACACACATTACACGGAACGGGGCGATGTGTACTCATGGTCCAGATCAGATGCGCTGGGGACTAGAGACCAAAGAAGCTTTCACTATTAGGTTGTTGTATCATCGCATTCACTATCGAGGATGTAGACCCAGTTGGGCACAGGTGTTATGGAAAGCCAAAACACCCCTTAAAGTCAGGGTCTTCCTCTGGTTAGTGCTCAATAATGCAATTCTCACCAGAGAAAACCTTACCAAAAGACAATTCCAGATAGCGACCAATTGTGAATTCTGTAACATACATACGAAGAATCTGACCTTTTCATTCACTGGCAAAGGAGTAAGGCAACTATGGTAGAGGTATTACGGGCCTTAAGGACATGTGACTACCCCTGCGAATACGAGGATTTGTGGGTTGGCCCCAAATTTGCCTCGGTTCGCCATGAAATGAAGGATGCTTGGTGCATAGCCATTGCAGAAACTACTTGAGTGTTATGGCTAGACAGAAATAATTTCTATTTTCGTGCTTCATGTAATAGTATTTCTGGTAACCTTACTCATATCATGCATCTTATTTTCTTTTGGGCCACAGCTGCTACCACAGGAGCACGAGGGACGATTGCTAGGGTCTTCCAGGTGGAGGAATCTGATGATGAGGAGGTCGAGTTTGGACCGACACTGGACTGAGGGGTAGGCGCCCTCTATACTCACATGGAACATGATACATTTGGATATCCACGGTCCGCAGCTACTTTTACTTTGTATTTTGTTTCAATCTATTGTACATATGGTTGTACTTTTGTA
Organism: Hemerocallis citrina; assembly: GCA_017893485.1. Taxonomy (NCBI): domain Eukaryota; kingdom Viridiplantae; phylum Streptophyta; class Magnoliopsida; order Asparagales; family Asphodelaceae; genus Hemerocallis; species Hemerocallis citrina. The sequence continues at coordinate 198,718,828 of CM030368.1, read as the reverse complement.
TGTGTGGTTAGACCCACCCTCCAGGGTATTGTTGGGGGGTTATGTTTTATTTTCTGCACTTTACTTTTATATTTCCCCCGGTACGTCAGGGTTATTTTATTAATTTCTTATTAATGAAACAGGGTGGCGCTATTCCACCTTTAACCTAAAAAAAATGCCTCAATATCCATCACAATGGGTGTGTCTTGATCAAGACATGGGTGGGCTCATGTCTTGATCAAAATCCGGCTATCCTCAAAGTTTTTAGCTGTTTGGTGGGCCTATGGGTCGGAAACAATTAATTTTTTAGTCGTTGCCCAACACTTGTTTTTTTTTAATCAAATTTTAATTTTGAAAATCCTTTTAATACATTCTAAACTTACGCAATTTCACCACACAATATCCAATTTTTTGGCAAAATTTAAAAAAACTACACAAAACTTTTGGCCAGTTTAAAAATACTAGACTAAAGTTTTTTTTTTTAAAAATGACACAATGTTTAAATAAGGTCCACTGGGTTAGTTAGGGTTAGGGTTAGTTTGGGGGGTTTATTTAAACATCTGATTAGTTAAGTGATGGTTTTTAAAACACAAATAAAAGATGAGTGTGATTTTTTTTAAACACAAATAAAAGATGAAAGTAGTTTTTTTAAACCCTACCCTAACCCAACCCTAACTAACCTAGTGGACCTTATTTAAACATTTTGTCCTTTAAAAAAAAAAAACTTTAGTGTAGTTTTTTTAAACTGGCCAAAAAGTTTTGTGTAGTTTTTTAAAATTTGCCCCAATTTCTTCTTCTACCATTTCTCCAATATTTTTCATATTTTGATAATTAAAAATTCCAATTTCTACAAAATTCAATTAATTTTTCATATTTATAGATCTAAAGAATCCGAAGTATGACAATCCACAAAATTTCCATTATAATCCAAATTTGCATAGCAATCCAAAAAATTTCCAATATTCCTCAAATTATCCAGACATCCAAAATCCCTCAAACATCCAGCAGGTTCCAAATTATAATAATTCCCAAATTTATTCTCAATTTTCAACGTATATCCAAAATAGAATCAGAATTTGTGATAAGCAAAAATATGAACAATTACAAATGGACTTGATTTAGAATATACGGCAGCGTTTTGGATCAGCCACACCAATTGAAGTATTGTAGTTTATCATTTCGGCATTCCAATAATTGTAGTGTATGTTTTTACCATTTTCCATATTCGTGTTGTTGGGTTACAAAATATCAAAATCCCAATAATATTATGACTTTTCAACAAAATGTTGATTTCCCATAATAAAATTATTTATAATCATAATAATAATCATAATAACAATAAAACAAAATCCATAATAATTATTAACGACCCTACCGATGGATCAAAACTCCGAAGTTGTGGTAAGGATGAGGGTTTTAATGTTTATATTCTAACACGCTCCCACAGGTAGAGGGCCATCTTTTTGGGCCAAAATCTAAACTATACGCAGTGGTTTTTTTTTTTCACTCCGCAATTAAATTGTGCAGCCGGTGAGATTCGAACCTGAGTTACTCTGATACCATATTAACGTTCTAATAATAATAATAATAATAATAATAATAATAAACAATAGTAAGAATATTAATGTTAATATTAATATTAATATTAATATTATGAAAAGTGAGAAGACACTCACTTTATTCACTTTATTGTGGGTAAAAAGTGGTGAGTATCTTGGTGACTATCCTCAATTCAAATTTTTAGAAGGAAAGGAAAGTAATGTGGCATATGGGAAAGTGTGAAGATACCCTAGTTAATATAGGTTGTTGCAAGTGCTCCAAAGACATTAAGAAACTTCTCCAGATTTTTTTTAATCAACCAATATTATGTTGTCACATCACCTTTCTTTTTATAGTATTCACGTGGTTATAAAAAAAAGAATAATGTTAATTGTACTCAAATTTTCTGCACTTAAATATGCTCCAACACTCCAGGAGACTAAAAACAGAGTCAAAAACAATTAATAATGATATAGTTTTATATGAGCTCCACATTGTATTTTACAGTATATTTTGGGTACACTTGAATACAAAAAGCATTATTCAAGAAAGGAAAAAAAGAGCATCATAGCTATTGTGCTCTCTTCATCTAGGTGGGTACAGATCCCTGAGCAAAATTTGTAAGATACAATCAGAATCTAGTCAAAAACAATTAATAATGATATAATTTTATATGAGCTTCACATTGTATCTTACAGTATATTTTGAGTACACAAAACTTGAATACAAAAGCATTATTCAAGAGTACACAAAACTTGAATACAAAACGCATTATTCAAGAAAGGAAAAAAAGAGGATCATAGCTATAGTGCTCTCTTCAACTAGGTGGGTACATATCCCTGACCAAATTTTGTAAGATACAATCAGAACCTAACCTGTTGACACCTCTGCATACAATCACACATGAACACCACTCAAACACATTACTTTTGAGTTGTAATGATAAAGACTCATCCAATATCTTGAAGCACATCTCTGGCTCTTTGGCTTCTAGTTATTTTCAGGTCACAACCAATGTGTTGCATAACTTTTCATTCTTGAAAACCTGATTACCATAAAGCAGCTAGTTTCACGTCAGAACTGATCTGTTCTGTAATCTAGTTTGCCTCCGATTCATAGTCAAGTAAATTAACCCAGCAAGAAAGTCGTTAATACATAAGAACTGATAACCAATATATCTCACAATGTTGTGCATAAGATATATATATATATATATATATATATGATCACCATATTAGGCACTAAAGTAGTACCATCAAACTTGTATTGAACAAGCTCATGCAGAAGTAATGCTAGAAAGACAATCACTTCCTCTTCCAATAATCTAATTTCAAAAACGGTTAACCAAAATAGAGCACCTGATGAAGGACAGGATATCCTCTAGTACATCACATAGTTTATCTCGCATCAAGAAACAACTTGGAGGCATACATTATAATGATTAATCGACTTGTACAGTAAAGAAAAACACGGGGAGAACTGAACTCTCATTTGCTTATTCTTCATCTTCATCATCGTTGTCCTCATCGACCTCATCATCGTCCCCAGCCTCGCCATCGCCATAAAGGCTTCCCCTTCGAAAACATTTCAGCTCATCCATTCCTAGATCCTCGTCGATGTATAATGCATTACTCCTGTGCTTCACAAAAAGCCATCTAAGCAGCCGTTAAAGCTTGGTGGAACCATAATAGTCATCTGCATTAGTTGTCCCTGGGCAAACGAAGCGTAAAGTCAGCGCAGAGACATAGACAGTGCAACTGAGTGAGTTCTTTTGTTCATGAAATTTGTAAAGAAGGGAAGATTAAAATGCAGAATACACACATTTATATAGATGAACAAAGAAAGAAGTTTGTGATACTCTCTTTTTTTTAATCGTTAAACGGTGGGTTGAATCCTAATGCGAATTTGAATGATAGTGCTGATGGGAGGCTGAGAGTCAAGCGAGAAAGAGTGAAGCCATTGCATTTGGAGGATTATATCTTAGTGTGAAGTGCACATGTAATTTGAAAGGAAGCTGCAGTGTAAAATGCACGTATAATTCGAAGAAGAGGTTTGGCGGGAAATAACAGAAACAGGGGATAGTTAATTGATCCTGTAGTTGTATAAATAAAGCTCAGTGTAGAAATTTGGAAGGCATTTCAAGAATTGTAACAAACCCTCTTCAATCTCAATTTCCTTTCCTTAAATCACCTGTATCTTTCTTCTACTTCGCAACCACAGTTCTCGATTAAAACTCATGAAATTTCAATTGAGCTCTGATGAACTCTGAGGTTTGGTTCTGAAAAAAATTCAAGTGATTTGATTTCTCATCAATTGGTGCTTTCACCGAATTGAACTCAGGATCTATGGCGGACGGAACGTGATGGCGTATGATGATGGAGGAATCGTTGGGTACGATTAAGGAGACGGCGATAATCCATGGCGATCAAACAGTGTCGCTTGCTGCATCAATGGCGGAGCAACAAAGAGCCACGACTGAGCAAAAAGAGTTGATGTCGGGGGTGATTGAGAAATTGACGATTCTTGGAGCCAAGATTGATCTGCAATCCAATCGAAATCAAACAGGGGATCAACAATCCAATCCGATCACCGTAAGACTTGCTCTCATCAACTCCTCTTATTTTCAAATGAGGAATTCTAGCCTAGATTTTCCTAGGTTCGATGGAGTGAATCCATCAGAGTGGGTATTCAAGGCAAATCAATTTTTAGCATATCATTGGACACCTCATGAACAAACTCATAATTGCTTCTTTTCACATGGATGGCAAAGCTCTAGCTTGGTTTCAGTTTAAATTTGATAGTGGTGATGTTCTAAACTGGGAAAGTTTTGTGAGGGAGCTAGACATCAGATTTGATCCATCGGCATATGTTGCTTATGCGGGGATGTTGTTTAAATTGACTTAAATGGCGTCGTTAATAGAATACTTGGATCAATTTGAGATGTTAGCAAACAAAACAAAAGGCCTAGGTGATAAATTTGTGCTCAGATGCTATACTTCGGGGTTAAAACAAGAAATTAGAAGAGAGGTGTAAGCGCATAAACCTGCAACATTGGCTGAGGCTATAGGGTTGTCCCGGTTGCAAGAGGAGAAAAATTTAGACGAGAAGTTGATGAGAAGCAAAAGCAATTTTATCCGTCATCCTTGGCAACCACCACAAAGTAATTTACCTCCATTACTTCCTACACCTACTACACCACAAACTAATCTTACTTAGACTGTGAAACAGCCATTTATCAAGTAGATCCCCCCAGCAGAATGGGCGATGAGGAAGGAGAAAGAGTTATGTTTTAATTGTGATGAAAAGTATATACCAGGCTATAAATGCAAGAAGCAATTTTTTATGTTGTTAGTCGATGATGAGTCTGATGTGCTGGAAGAAACTCACGAGATAATGGGTGTTTGTGATCAGGATATGGATCAAGTTTCTGGGATTTCTTTTCAGGCCCTTTTTGGTCATATGAGTCTTAAGACTCTGCGGATCCAGGGATCTATTAAAAACCATAAAGTTCATGTGTTCATTGATTCGGGAAGTACACACAATTTCATTCAAGAAAGACTTGTCCATTATCTCAAATTGCCAGTAGAACCATGCACTGCATTCAAAGTTGTTGTAGGAAATGGCCAATCCTTACATTGGACAAGCAAATGCTTGTCCGTCCCTATTCAATTACAAGAATATAAATCTAATATTGATTTTTTACATTCTTCCATTACATGGAGCTGATTTGGTGCTTGGTACTCAGTGGTTGAAATTATTGGGAAAAATAGTAAACGACTACTCTGATATGACTATGTCTTTCAACCATAATTTGCAAGTAATCACTTTAAAAGGGGCATCTCAACTTCCCTTGTCCATGGAGTTGAATTCATTGAGGAAGGAGGTTCACAAGGATAATATCAGTCACTATTATCATTTGGTATTGCAAGAACCAAGAGGAGAAGAGACTATACATGCAGACTTAGAAGAGGTGCTTCAGCAGTATGGCAGTTTGTTTGATGAGCCAAAAGGTTTACCTCCATCAAGGGATTTTGATCACCCTTTGCATTTGCTTCCTGAGGCCAAAACAAAAAATGTAAGACCATACAAATACCCACATTCTCAAAATGAAGAGATTGAAAAGCAAGTGTCTAAAATGTTGGAAGAAGGTATCATTAGACCCAGCATCAGTCCTTTCTCTTCGCCAGTGCTTTTAGTGAATAAGAAGGATGGAACATGGAGATTTTGTGTTGACTATAGAGCACTCAATGCCATCACAATTAAGGATAAATTTTCTATTCCTACAGCCGAGGAGCTATTTGATGAAATACATGGTGCAAAAGTGTTTTCTAAGTTGGATCTGAGAGTAGGATACCATCAAATAAGAGTGCAAGCTTCGGATGTGGGAAAAACTGCATTTCGTACACATGAGGGTCATTATGAATTCCTAGTAATGCCCGTTGGTCTCACAAGTTCCCCGGCTACATTTCAAGCATCCCGGAAGACTATCTTCAAACCATATCTAAGGAAATTTGTTTTGGTATTTTTCGATGACATTTTGATATATAGTGCGGGGATGCAGCAACATGTTAAGCACCTGCAGGAAGTATTGAGAGTCTTAGAACAAAACTTGTTTATTGTGAAGAAATCAAAAAGCGAATTTGGCAGTAAACAGATTGAATATCTGGGGCCATGTAATTACTGATAAGGGGATTCAAACTGCAAATAGTAAAATTGAAGCAATTCAAAGTTGGCCTATACTAAAGAATGTCAAACAACTAAGAGCTTTCTAGGTTTAGCAGGATATTATCGAAGATTCATTAAAGGATATGCCTCAATTGCAGCTCCATTGTCAGACTTGCTCAAGAAAAAGGGGATCAATTTAACCTCTGCAGCTGAAAAGGCATTTGTAAATCTCAAGTTGGCTATGCAAACACCTCTAGTTCTAGCTCTTCCTGATTTCTCAAAGACATTTGTGGTAGAAACTGATGCCTCATGGGTAGGAATAATGTTAGGGATTTCTGCCGAAAACCCCCCTTAGGATCTTGTTGAGTTATTCGATGCAATCAACACAAACCACCAAGCACATATGAGATCATAACAAGCACACCAAAGCACACACAAATTTGTCCCGGTTGAGGCTTTCGCCTTAATCAGGGGGAGAAGAAATCCAAGATGTTATTAAACTAGAGAAGATACAAAAATATTACAATTCTCACCACGACCATCTCTCAAGCTTCACCAGCAAGTACTAGTTGTTTACAATTAGATAATCACTCAATCTCTCCTTCAATGAAGTGCTCTCTCTCTTGTCTCTCAATGGAGGCCAATAACAAAATATATAGAGATCTAGAGAAACCCTAGTTTGATATCTTGATACAATAGACTTTGGATATTCCTGAAGAGATAACCCTACGATAAGAGTCGTAAGATCTGACTTAAAGAGCAAGTTGGGCTTCTCACGAATCACCAAGACCCGACCCAAAAAATCAATCAAGGCCGCGTTTGATCGACCGCACCTCAAGGTCGGTCGACCGTCCCTCTCTCGGGAACTTCTGCAGAGTAGGGCGGTCGACCGCACCCCAAGTACGGTCGACCGCAACTCCATCTGCTGCTACAATTGTTGACTGTTTCCCTTGCTTCCACTCCGTCTCTGATCGTCTTGATTCTTACATCGTCTCATCGTCTTCTTATCCAACATAGTATGCAAGACATAAACCCAACAATCTCCATCGTGGATTACATACTCATAAATCCATGCCTGTGTGATTTATAACCTTCTAGACTTTTTTCTTTCTCTTCTTGCAAACAACTCGTTTCGATGGCTTCCTCTGCTAGTTGAATCTATCTCCACCTGTTTTTCTCCCGTTGTATGCCCCCCTCTAGGGCACACACCAGTAGATGTAATCATGGAGGTGCCACCCTCCACACGAACTCCACCTACCTCAAGGCTCTCTCCACCTTCCGACAATTCGAACGTCGCAGTCTCGCTCGAATGATTCTAGTGACGACAAACTAGATAGTGCTTTAGGAACAATGGGCTTCAAACCACTTGGCCAAGGTTTTCTGTTTTTCCAAAGCTGGTAGAGGTTGTGCTGACCCTGCTCAATCCCTTTCTCACCCTTCATCACCTTGCAATAACTTTCCTAAACTGAACGAACTCCACCCGGATCTGTGTACCTACAGTCCCGAGCTTCTAGAGTTCTCATGGATATAAGGCTCTGCCTCATCAAAGGAATACACATGCCCTCCTCTAGTGTGTGTCCCCTTCTATTTATCATCTTCGACTCACTAGTTTTCTCACCCCTTACTTCACAAGTCTTGTCAATCTTCGTTCCCACACAACGACATGGAGCAAACTTGTAAGTAGAAACTATTGCTTCACAAATCTTATCAACCTTCGTTCCCACACAACGATATAATGCAAATTTGCAATTAGAAACCATCTCCCTCTCGGAGAAAACTTGAGAAGAACTAACCGAATCAAAAGAACAACCGGAATTCACATCTAAAGAACTTGAAACAAAAACACTGTTTAAGCCATCACCTGATTTAGCAGGACTGGATTTGACACCCCTCTAACTCAACTGCTTACAACAGTCTCTCATGTAATGCTCCTTCCTAAGTACATCCTCCTCCATCCCCTCGATCATACCTGCTATGAAAAACTTCTCCTTGGTAGATTTCTCGTCTAGCATGGTTACCATGTTGGATGGATTTGGTGGTGAATCTATCGAGTTGGAAACCCTTAGATCATCTGCGTTGAACGCTTTCAGTTCAAATAACTCCATATTGAACTCCACTCCATGATCTAGAAGAGCGGTACTTTTCTTCATTGAGAAATCTCACAACTTTCTTCGCTGATACATCCGACCCTGTGATGACAATCCCGAGTAGTCAGTTTTGAATCTTGCCCAAAGACTCGCCGCGCTTCTCCTATACCTAACTTCGTTCGTCGATGACAACCGGATTAAACCCAAGGCTTCTGAACATATCTTCTTCCACTTCTCCTGCTTTGAGCCGATTGGTCTCCTTTTTTCTCCTTCTAGGACTAGATCCAAGTCCTGTTGAACCGGTACTTCATGCATGTCCACCTTCAAGAGATCAAAGTTGATCTTGCCTTTGAATCGTTTGATCTTCGTGATCTGATCTACCATATTCTCCAAGGAACTCGAACAAACCCTTTACCAATTGTTAGGGATTTCTATCGAAACCCCCCCTTAGGATCTTGTTGAGTTATTCGATGCAATCAACACAAACCACCAAGCATATATGAGATCATACCAAGCACACCAAAGCACACATAAATTTGTCCCGGTTGGAGCTTCCGTCTTAATCTGGGGGAGAAAAAATCCAAGATATTATTCAACTAGAGAAGATACAAGAATATTACAATTCTCACCACGACCGTCTCTCAAGCCTCACTAGCAAGTACTAGTTGTTTACAATTAGAGAATCACTCAATCTCTCCTTCAATGAAGTACTCTCTCTTTTGGCTTTCAATGGAGGCCAATAACAAAAATATATAGAGATCTAGAGAAATCCTAGTCTGATATCTTGATACAATAGCCTTTGGATATTCCTGAAGAGATAACCCTACAATAAGAGTCGTAAGATCTGACTTAAAGAGCAAGTTGGATTTCTCATGAATCACCAAGATCCAATCCAAAAAATCCATCAGCGCCGCGTTCGGTCGACCGCACCCCAAAGTCGGTCAACTGCTCCCCTCTCGGGAACTTCTGCAGAGTACGGCGGTCGACCGCACTCCAAGTACGGTCGATCGCAACTCCATCTGCTACTACAGTTGCTGACTGTTTCCTTTCTTCCACTCCGTCTCCGATCGCCTCGATTCCTCCATCGTCTCATCATCTTCTTATCCAACATAGTATGCAAGAGATAAATCCAACAAATTGGAGTTGTTCGACAGCAGGAAAAACACCCTATAACATTCTTCAGTAAAAGATTAACACCAAGGATGCAAGCTTCTTTGGCTTATGTGAGGGAAATGTATGTAGTGACTGAGGCTTTGAAGAAGTGGAGACAGTATTTGTTGGGCAAAGAATTTGAGATATACACAGACCATCAGAGTCTGCATCATTTGTGTACTCAAGTAATTCAAACCCCAGAGCAACAACACTGGGTTCACAAATTGGCAGGATATAATTTCAAAATCTTTTATAAAGTAGGCAAGAAGAATTTGGCTGCAGATGGGTTGTCTAGAAAGTATGATGAGGATTCTCATTTGAATTCTTTGATTTATCAGCCACAATTGGAGCTATTGAACAGCATTAGAGAGGAATTGCATAAGGATTTGCACTATAGAAAGCTTATGCATGATGATTCCTTATTACCACCAGAGTATAGCATCAGGGAGGGATTACTTTGGTATAAGGGCAAGATTGTGGTACCTGAAGCACTACAGGATATGATTTTGACTTAATTTCATTCAAGCTCTATTGGGGGACATGAAGGTATCACCAAAACATTAGCCAGATTAAATTCATCATTTTATTGGCAAAATATGTACAAGTATGTGCATGATTTTATTCAAAGATGCTCAGTGTGTCAATGTACTAAGTATGATTCTTCAAAACCGGGGGGTTTACTTTAACCATTACCTATACCAAATCAAGTGTGGGAAGATTTATCTATGGATTTTATTACAAGATTACCCAATTTTCAAGGGAAATCTGCAATAATGGTAGTGGTAGATAGGTTAACAAAGTATAGCCATTTTTTTTTTGCAATCCCTCACAAATTTACTGCAGCTAAAGTAGCTTAGATATTTGTTCAGAATGTTTTAAAGTTGCATGGGCTACCTAGATCCATTGTGTCTGATAGAGACAAGGTTTTCTTGAGTAATTTTTGGCAAGAGTTGTTTCGGTTACAAGGAACAACTCTAAAAATGAGTACGGCGTACCACCCTCAAATAGATGGCCAAACGGAGGTAGTTAATAGGTGTTTAGAGCAGTATCTGAGGGCATATGTCAGTGATGAGCCTCAGCATTGGGGACAGTTTCTTCATTTAGCAGAGTGGTGGTATAATTCTTCTTGGCATTCTTCAATTGGCATGACACCCTTTGAGGCTGTCTACGATCGATTGCCACCATCAATACATGACTATGTGAGTGGCAATGCAACTAATTTTGCAGTGAATTCCAGTCTCAGTAAAAGGAAAGATTTGCTTTTGAAGTTGAAAAACAGATTGTTACAAGCTCATAACAGAATGAAGAATCAAGCTGATAGAAAGAGATCTGATAGGGTGTATGAAGTTGGGGATTGGGTATATGTTAAATTACAACTTTACAGACAATAGTCTGCGGTTCATAGATATACGCAGAAGTTGTCAAAAAGGTATTTTGGTCCATTCTTGGTGCTGAAAAGAGTGGGCAAAATGTGGCATATAAGCTTCAACTTCCAGAGAAGTCATGCATCCATCCTGTCTTTCATGTATCCCTTTTGAAGAAGTGTGTGGAAGATCCTTCCGCAGCAGTACCAATACCACTACCTGACTGCAATGAAGATTTGCAAATTGTGTTTCAACTTGCATATGTTTTGGGTCATAGATGGATTATAGAAGGCGCAGGTTTCATCGAAGAAGTTTTGATTCATTGGGAAGGACATGCAAAGGAGGAAGCAAGTTGGGAAGATGCAAGGGCAATGTCTAGGGCATTTCCACATTTGAACCTGGTGGAACAGGTTCATTTTCAAGGGGAGGGTATTGATGAGAATTTGAATGATAGTGCTGATGAGAGGCTAAGAGTCAAGCGAAAAGGAGTGAAGCCATTGCATTTGGAGGATTATATCTTAGTGTGAAGTGCACGTGTAATTTGAAAGGAAGTTGCAGTGTAAAATGCACATGTAATTTGAAGAAGAGGTTTGGCGGGAAATAACAGAAACAGGGGGATAGTTAATTGATCCTGTAGTTGTATAAATAAAGATCAGTGGAGAACTTTTGAAGGGATTTCAAGAATTGTAACAAACTCTCTTCAATCTCAATTTCCTTTCCTTAAATCTCATGTATCTTTCTTCTATTTTGCAACCTCATTTCTTGAATAAAACTCATGAAATTTCAATTGAGCTCTGATGAACTCTGAGGTTTGGTTTCTGAAAAACATTCAAGTGATTTGATCTCTCATGAAATTCCCTCCGCATTTCATTAAAAAGAATTTAACAAAAAATACAACAAAAAATAAGGCTTATGAAATTCTGATCCCAACAGGCTGGATCCTGAAACTCATAACCAACAAACAAAAAATACAACGAAATCTAATCCAACTAATCAGCCAACCTCGCCAAAGTCAATTTCTCGTGCCAATTTGAGCTCTTTCTCTTTCTCAATCCCTCGCTTGTATACCGTTTATCCGCTTCATTGCTCGCACGAACACCTTTGTTGCCTCTAGCAATGACTCATACGTCAACTTCAAGCACCATATGAGAGACACCGCAGGCACTTGACCAATTTGACAACTTTCTGGACAGAATGAGTCCTAGTTCTCATCCCCTCGCTTGACCCTCGTTGACTCTCACTGTCACCTCGCAACGAAGGTGGTCCTCTCCCCTGACTGCTCAACAAATGCCACCACCCCGTCCAAGACCCCAACATGAGAGAGACCTTAGGCACCTCTCACTTTGACATGAATATGATAAAGTCCAAACTATAAAATTGCCGGACTACCGTCGCCCCACCAACTATGCTACATTTCGCTGCTATTTGTAAACCGGTCGTAATTTGGATATTAAGGAAAAAATTTGGATATTAGGAACTCCTCCACTACTCCTCTCTCTCACTCACACAGTCCAATCAACTCTCTCCTCTTCCCCAACTCCACTTCCCAACCCAGACCCAAGCTCAAACTCCTCTTTCCCAACACCAAATTCCTCACTCCATACGCTCCCGCACCGAACCAGAGCCAAAGAGAATATACCTGCCAAGCGAAGCTGCGATATCGAGGCCCTTGTCAACTATTCTATCCACCTCTGGACAGATATCACTCCTTTTAGTTCGAGGACCCCGCCCCCCACAGGTAGTTGACAACCCCCGGTCACCAGCCCCCTGCCCCCCTCGCCAACCCCCTATCATCAGAAAGAACGGCAACGACTGCAAACGACTCCAAGTCAGCATCGTCCCTGCAATCAACTCCACAACCGAAGTGACGACCCCACGACACCACCATCGACGACGGCCACTGCAGCCGCCTTCACAACTTGAGTCAATGTCGTCCGTCGTCCACAACACCGAAACGTAGAGGAGCCACACTTGACCTCCACCCCCAAAGCATCCCGACTGACAAACCCCTTGTCCTAAGATGTTCGGACTTATTGGTCGTCGTCGATCTCGAACTTCATCTGGCACCCATTGGTCGGAATCGCGATGTGGCTCTACATTTTGGAGAATCGAATTGAGGCTGAGCTCGAGAAGCTGGCGGTGGGAAGAAAGGGATCGGGGGCGAGAGAGATGAGGGGAGCACGGCGGACGGGGAGGGGGCGGCAGACCCTCCAATTTCTAGATCTAGGGTTTCTCTTTTCTGAGTTTTTTTTTTTGAGTTGCTCTCTCTCTAGAAGTTTGTGATACTCTCATCACTCAAAAAAATAACAAGATTCCACAGCTTCCTAGAAAGAAAAATGCAAACAGTATGCACAACCAGTCATTATGGCATAACAACATTTTGTATTCTCCATTCTCGTGAATTGGATTTGTATAGAAAATGCTAAAATGAGACAATTTTAGGACGTACTGATCTTTTGTATTTAAGAAAACTAGTATAATGTACGTGCGATGCACGTATTAATTCTTTTAAAAAATTAAAGTAAAAAACTCTCTAATTTACACGTGCAATGCATATCTTAATAAATAGGATTATATATTTTTAAAAGTAAATGTGAAGACTATAAATTAACCTTTATGAATTATACATGTAATTTTAAATTACAGACTTACGTCTACAAATGAGCCTGCATTGAATAATAAATTAGTAATTAATATATATTATTTAAGTGCTCCCAGACTCCTAATGTTTTCGCTTCTTCAGGTTGTAATCTTTACTGCAGCAGAGGAAGCAGGTATCGATATCCACATAGCAGTCTAGAAACTGAGTTCTCTGTACTGCTAGTGGTATCACAGTTACTGGGCTTGTAGGGCAACACTGTGGTTTTGCTCTCTGCTCTTCCATCAATTTATGGCACCTGTAAATCTCCGCCTATAAAACAGCACCATAATACCGAATTAACCCTTTTTCTAGGAGTTGATATAAATCTTACAACAATTGATAGACTACTCAGAGATTGCAAGTAGATTAAGACAATCAAAAGGTGCATGCTGTTTTCGAGAACTTTTACGGCAAGTATCAGGTATGCTACTTATTGTTTACGTAATTTACCTTTAAATTATCTCCAATTATGTTTACTCTATATTCAAATAGAACATTAAAGACATGCTCCACAAACCAATATCCAGGTTTAAACAATTAACATTTACATACTGTAATTCATGGATTTGTCTATTTTTTTTCTTTTTTTTAAAGTTTTACGTACCTTGAGTTCTAAGGGTATCAGTCGTTCAAGAACTGAGAGGTAATCCTCTGATTAAAGAGGGATGAGTTCATCAATGCTCAATCTCAGTGTAGACACAGCAATAGCACTTGGACTGTGGCCGACAAACTTGAATTCTGCATTATTATTTGACACTTAAATTTATTATGAAGAAAAGGTGGAGCATATATAGTCGATATAATATTGTCAATTACAAAAAATTAGAAATGTATAGAGAAAGCACACTCAAACAGTTGATAAAAATTAGAAGAATACATGCAAGCAAACCGCAATAAGAAACATTCTCTCCAATGTTTTCCATTCAATAAAAACAGAAAATCATACCACATAGTTATTTCCCTATTTGAATACACAACCAGTTAAATCTCTCCCTAGTAGTAAAGCATATAGCAGCAGCAGAGTCATGTTAGAAATATTTCGGACCAGTTCAAAAAATAACTATATAGCTAAATGATATGAGCTTGGCTGAGAAGTTGTTGTAGATATATGTTGCGGTTTAAGTATTGAAACTATAATCTTACAGCTTCGTACCCCGCAACATTTACCAATAACATTTTAGAGTAGATATCATATACAGGTTCTTGATAAATTCTTCCTACTTCATAACCTATCAAAGATATAACTGGTTACGTCTGAATTTGCTAAAGTTTTCAGACTATCCTAGTAATTTGAAAGAACCCATCAAAGAAAGCAATCACTAACCTAGTTGTGCTATGTATGTAAAAGAGAACCCAACCTACATAGTAGAACTACAAACCATAACATTTAGATGTGGCTTTTACAATAGAGGTCATGGATCTTGTTCATCTCATCAGAAACAGATACCAGATTCAATGTTCAGAAAAAAACGTAAGTGTGAAGCAACTCACTTGATCTCACTGACTATCGCTGGATTATCAGCACTTCCTCCCATCCTTACCTCTGTCAAATCTGTAGCATTAGCAAAATTATTTCTTCTGTTTTGCTCATGCTCGAATTCTTTTTTTTAAAAGGTAGATGTAAACTATTCGAGAGTGTACATCACATCATCAAACCATAACTCACTAAGATATAAGCTCTATTCCAATTTGAATTGCAATACCCGGAGACACGTTTTGTTTAAAATCAGCATACGCTTTGACAATTGAGACATTTCCATCAAAAAAAAATACAAAAAGCAAAACGGATCATGTACCATCCACTAACTCAAACTATTGTCAGTTATGCAATCCATTTAACGTTAGATGGAGAGATAAAGATATTACTAAAGACTCTAGTGTTCCTCAATCACTGTCACGCCCCGCTTCCCAAAACACGAGAATACGGGCGCGAGACTAAGGCCCAGCGAATGGTGCGAGCACACCATTCATAAGCTGTACAAGTAAACTCAACAACAATATAATAAAATAATCCACGCAGGCATGTAAATCACAATTTGATAATGAAAATTCATGATATGGTCCATAAAAGTAACCAACAACTGGGAATTACAAATTATTACGGGTCAAGCAAGCCCGGGTTACAAATAAAGAGTTTCATGAACTAAATCACAATTTAAGATAACATAAAAATAAATAACTAGAACACTTGGTCGGCGACACCTTCTGATAACTCTCCATTTGGGCCTGCAAGTATATATAACAAAAGAAAAGAAAAGGAAAATAAGGAGACCCGTTAATACAAGTTACGGGCTGCAAGGGGAGTACAAGCTAAGGGAACAGATGTAAAACAAAACAACAGAAAAACAGGGAAGAACAAGGAATCGATAGTTACGAAATAGGAACAAAATGCAACATGTAAACATGATATGAACATGGCATTACGAAACAAGTGACATATAAAACAAATAATCAGGTATCGAATCAACATGAACATATAACATATGGTTGGATCATGAAAATGCACGTGTTATTCTTATGTCTAATGTCTGATTCTATCTAGGTAGCACTTCATGCATCCATCCTTTTACTACATGGTTGCTACAGTCAATACAATTTCGTTTAGATTTAGTGGTGGGTTTTATAGGTCACGTACTCGGGAAACATATCATTCAATATTGTACCGAAGTATGTGCAAACATATAACGTGGAACATATCGAGTCAAACATAGTGTAAACATATAACGTGAAACATGTAAACATATCATTCGCAATCTTGCAATTTGTAATTGCAACTTGCATCGGGAAACCACGAGCTCCCGTCCGAGTACTCTCTTCTATATTGCCCACTACTTAAATATTTTCCTTAAACCCCGGCTTATTACTTTTATTAATTTGTTAACACAAACATAATGCAATGAGACGAAGTCAAGATATGGACAGAGAACAACAAGGAATTTCGCATGCAATATATTCTTAAGTCATGAAATGCGAAACATATAGTTTTAATGTCATAATTGGGTCTATTTTATTAATACATATATGGGTCTAATTTATTATTACATAGATGAGTCCATAATATTTTTGGGTCATATAAAATAATATTACAACTATAAAGTGACTAATAACATGTATAAAACTAATTAAAATTTTAGGGATAATATGGAACACTTAAATAATCATCAAGGGCAAAATAGTCATTTCACAACAATATGTAGAATCCCTAAAAGTTCATATGTTTGTATTTATTTGTGGTGTTCGTGTCATGCATGGGATACCAAAGTATTCACGATCTCGTGTGAATACAGGATCGGCGGATTAGGAATATAATCGGGTATCAATTCGACTTATGAATGCGAATTGAAGTCAAAAAAATAGACTTGCAGTATTTTTACAAATAGCTTGTACTAGAACAATAAAATTGTACAAGAGAATTACTTGCCTTTACGATGGTGAGTCCGAACACGAACCAATACGGGATGTGGATCCCGAGAGACGAGGCACTAGCACGGACACACGCGCGCACGTTCTCGACACGTACAATCAACACACAGGATCTGATCCACTGGATCCGCTATAGGGACAAAACAGCAAACACCTATAGTTGATCAGATCGGGATCTGATCTGATGAGATCTGAAGGCCGAGATCAAATCCCGCTCAACTGCTGTTCTTCTTCCTTCTTCGTCGAAACAAAAGGCGAGAGAGAGAGAGGGAGGCGACGACGCTGGGTCTTCGACGTGGCGACGCGAATGGGCGAAGAGGCGGCGAGGTTGTCGTCCAGGGGCGTCGACAGCGACGGTGGAGCAGCGAAGGAAAAAGGCGATGCTCTGCTCGTGGGTTCGAAACAGGGGAGAAGAGAATGGCTGGGTTCGGGGACGATGGCAATGATGGTTAGAGGCGAGGTTGTTGACGAGGCGACGTAGGAGACTGGCGAAGGTGGTCGGAGGTGGTAATGGTGTCGAGGTGGAGTAATGGTGGAGAGTCGAGAGTTTGGGAAATGGCGAATTGGGTTGCGGGAGGTCGAAGAAGGCGGAATGTCGAAATGGGTTCTACTCGATGGAGTTGACGATGAGGCGAGGTGAATGCGGACTGGGTTTGGGCGTTGGGCAATGGCGAATGGTGACGGCGGTGGTGGTTGACGACGGGTTTACGGTGGAGTTGGGTCGATGGGTGAAGACGACGATGGAGAATGAGAGGGTGGTGGTAATCACGGGTTGACGAGGCCAAGGTCGTGGTGGTTGGAGATGACGATGGTGACTGGTTGTTGCGGTGTGGATCTTTGCTTGAGCTCCGAACAGAGAGGGGGAGTGAGCGGGAGGTAGGGGAAGAAGATGATGGGTTTGGTCTGGCTTTGTTTTGTTTGGTTTGTTTGTTCTTCTTTAACAGAGAAGAAGAGAGAGAGAGTACGGGAGAGAAAGAGAGAGATATTATAATATATGTATAGAAATAATGTTAAATTAAGGGGTAGAGAGAGATTATAGGGGAGGGGGTTACGGGATCACATAATGAGGGGAATCAATAGGCTAATAATTAGGAATAGTAATTGGGCAGTTACAAGAGAGATTTTGGGGATTGATTAAGAAAGAATAGATCTGGTCAACAAACAACTAAGGGAGATTAGATTAATGGGTATTGGGTTTAAAACCATTGGGCTTAAAATAAACAATTAAGTTTGGGCTTTAAAATAAATAATGCAAAATAGATCAAATTCAATTGGGCTTTAAAAATAATAATATTAATAACAAAGATCAAGAAAATATGAGTAACAACAATATCACTAATTTTAACAATAATAATATTATTAATAATGAGAACAAACAATATTAATAAAAATGGGAATAATGACTATACTAAAAATAATAGATTTTAACAATGAAAATAATAAAATAATAATAGCAAGGTTATATACAGAAATTGGCTTTATCAAATAATTAATTAAGGAACTTCCGAATAATTTTAGTTTGGCTAAAATGAAAATAGTTGATCAATTGCAAAATAGAAGGTAAAATATACCCTTTTTCGAAATAAAGATAATTTCCGATCAGAAATATTTTAGATAGAAAAGTTAAATGAATTTAACACAACTTAATTCATATAAAATTCGAAATACAGAATATTATTCAGAAATTATATATTTACGGAAACGAGGGTTACAATCACACTCAAATATAATATGATATATTGACTCAGATGGACATGCGTAGGATGTGCATGTTTCAAAAAATAAGAGTTCCAATTGTTGACAGGTCACCTTAAGAAGAGCATACCTCCATTGGCAGATAATTTGGCATCTGTGAGTTACTGACTTGTAGGCATGGCCAGTTCATGTGTTGAATGCTGAAGTCATAAGTCTCCTGGAAGTACTGAACAACTGACTGTATTGTGCTATGATCATCCACAGGGAATCTATTGAAATATAAAACAAATAAAAAAAATCAAAAGAAAAAAATAGATAAAAAAAGTGGACAACTCAAAAATAGTCATTAAATTAAATAAAATGCTCATAAGAAAACATATAGTAACTCAATAGATAGTCGAATTATTTTACTATTTAATTTGAAGTTCCATGACATTTCATCAATACATCCTTGTAGACAACATTTTTTGTATATATGCCTTCCCGATTTGCTAGTTCTCCATTCTTGATTAGAAGTTTTGTAGAAGACCTCGAAACTCCCCTAGAAAGAGCAACATATAATTGTCCATGACTGAATACATGATCCAGAAGATACACACCAATACATGAAATTGTTTGTCCTTGCGACTTGTTGATTGTCAGAGCGAAACTAAGTCGTACTGGGAATTGCTTCCTTATGAGTGTGAAGGGCATTCTTACATTTTCCGAAGGCTTAAGCGGGATTCGATGAATAAATACTCTTGTATCATAGTAATGACCAGTCACTACTTCTGCATCAATTAAATTTGGCGTGAAGTTTTTACAAATTAATCTCGTCCCATTACAAAGACCAATTTTTGGATCAACATTTCTCAAAAGCATGATTGGAGCACCTATTTTAAGTGTCAACTTATGTGGTGGAAGTCCTACAGGCGCAATAGAATTTATATATTCTTGCTGATATAAATTATGAGTATCATTCTCAATTGTGTCAAACGAAAAATATGTTTGTTCATCTCCAGGAAATATATGTATTATATCATCGTTAATTTGGTCAACAGATTGATTAGTTAGAGTCAGTAGAGTTCTTTCAGTAATATACTTATTGTCATATGCATTAGAGCTCAACGAAGGAAAAATTATGTCGATCAAACTCTTTAATGAGTTTTCACCTTCCCATGGAATAACCATATCTGCTGGCACTCTAATCATTTCACTCTCAACATATGGTTCATTTCCATCGCCAATGCGTAGGAGATAGTTGGAAAAATCAGAATCTTCCTTAGCTCGCATATTTTCTTTCAACCGAACAACAATTACATCATTCCAAATTGCAGAGTTAACTATACATGAGTCAATAGTTTGTGCTTTTGTACCATACTGCACAACTGGAAGAATTTGTCGAAAATCTCCACCTAAAATCATAACTTTTCCTCCGAATGGCAATTCATTACCAATTATATCTTTCATTGTCTTGTTTAAAGCCTCAAAAGCATGACGATGGGACATTGTTGCTTCATCCCAAATGATAGCACTTGAGAGACGTAAAAGTTTGGCTTCATCAGATTGGATAGAGATCATACATGATGAAGTGGAACATAACTTTATTGGAATTTTGAACCTTGAGTGTGCTGTACGACCTCCAGGCATCATTACAGAAGCTATTTCAGAGGATGTCGTTGCTAATACTGTATGACCTCTGTGCCGCAAAAAAGATAAAATACAGCGATAAAGAAGGACCATCAACAAAAAAGACTTTCCCCATTAACAGCTGCTTCTGTGATAAGATTGAATGCATACTTCTGTTTCACATTAAGTTTTTCAAGTGAGGATAAATCTTCATCAGAAATAGGTATTGACTTCTCATCTTCTATCAATTGTGGGATATCGACCTCTTCATTAACATTGAGTACAGGTAAGTCATAATCATCAATGTTCTTGCCATACTGGTTTAAGAGACCGTTGATCTCTTTCAGCAATCGCACTTCACATAATCCACTCAGGTTGCTTGCAAATGAATAATCCTCGGACATATACAATTTGAATTGGTCCCAAAGTTGCCTTACTCCAACTGGCTTGCAATATATCAATAGTGTCGTAAAAAGTCTTCTCAGAGCCGATGGCATATGAGTATTTGATGCTTCTAAAAGACAACTGCTGATGCTATTATCGCTCTCCAACAAACCCAACACCTCCGCCACTTGCTTAAATGTTGGATATCGAATCTCATTTATTGTAAGCAGGTGGTCATACGACAAAGGACCTCTAACATGATTTAGCAACATCCTTAAATAGAAGCGATCACCTTCTCGAGGAGAAATGGCATATATCCTGCCGATTTGACGAATATTATTTTGTCTTTTGCTCCATTTTTGTTCTTTGTTCTTCCACCTAAATACGTAGCTGTTATCAATAATTAAAAAGCATGAACGTTATCAGTAAGGATATATTCTAAGAAGACTAAGTGAATTATCCAAAATATTTCGATAATTCATACCTATAATGCTCTGGAAACTCTCTATACAAATATTGTCTTGCTTCAGGGTCTTCATTATTTTTTGTAAAGAACTCTGTCAACATCGTTTTTTGCATTCGATAATCCGCAAGTACATTCTCTATTGATTGATGAGCATAATATAAAACTTGTTGCCTATTCGGCAAGTGAATTTGCAATGGGAGAACTGATGGATATATTCGAGTCATAGGAAAATCAAAGATTTTCCAGGCAGCTTCTTGCGGGCATATCCAACGGGCATCAACATATTGTGATATTTCATCTGTAGCATCACCTGGTCGAATTTGAAAAGACACGCGATCGGGTCCTTTGTAAACATACTTATAGATATACTTAACAGAAATTATACTCGAACAAATTTCAACATTAATATGACAATTATATTTTTTCAAAAGGAAGGGATTGTAAGGAACCACCCATCTATTATCAATCAACTGATTAGAGTTCTCCCTTCGAGAGATAAATCGACCAGTATCTCGTCGGCGATATACAGGATATGAGTTCTCTCCCTGCAAAGTTACAGGTGCAAATTGTTTGGGATAATCTTTTTTGCATTTTCCTTCTTTCATGCAAGTTGATTTAGGATTCAAATACCCGCAAGGTTCATGAATCATATGTCTCAACACAGCTTCGTATACGCATAGTTCAGGTTCCGCTTCCCGATCTGGAATTTCTGCTCTAACTATCCCATTGTAATCATCTGCAAAAATAATTTTATCTATAGCATCAAGAATGACTAAAATGTGAGCATGAGGCAATCCACGCTTCTGAAATTCAATGACATGTACATGTGCAATGACTCTCCCAAGTACTCCTCTTTCAAATATATCTTTCTTGAACTCTTTAATTTTAGAATGAAAGATTCTTGTTGTTAAATCTGGTCTGTCCTGTGGAAGCTGTCCAGGTAGTAATTCACTGGAAATTTCAATCCATGTCGGATTGCATGTCATAGTAATAAATAAATCAGGTTTGCCATATTTTTGCACCAAAGCCATTGCATTTTAATATCTCTGGTACATATCTCGTGGACTTCCGACATAAGATGCAGGTAGCACAGTTCTACGACCCACATTTCCTAGAAAATAACAAATAATGGAAAATTTAAGGCATTTACGTAGAAAATATTTTTCATAGCGTACGAATTATATACAAAGGATATATAATTTACCTGCAATTGTTTCACCTGCATCTTGTGCATCCTGTAACCCTTGGTACATTTCAGCACGTATTTCATGTTGATGATCGCGAACCCAACGCAATCTCTGTGTGGCAATTTTAACATAGTTGTCTACTAAAAACTGTTGTAGTAATCGCCCACCAAGGAGAAAAACAGATGTGTCATTTTCACGAATCTAGCGACAAATATATTACACAATTATTGATAGATAGATAGGTTGATTAATGATTTGGAACAAATATAAAATAAAATAATCAGCTATAGTCAGTACCTGAAGTCGAAATGCATAATACTCTCTGCATGTTACTTTTTGTCCATTATTATGAATGTAGATTTCCCAACCATGACTCCCGTAAGGTAATAAAAGAGGATATTGAAGAGGATCATAATACCCAGCAGCATCTGGAACATTGTGAAGTTGGTTAGAATAAGTTTCGACAACAATTTTTCTTTCATGGCAATCATAAGGATTATCTCCGGGAACCCACACTGCAGCAACTTGTGAAGAAGTAGGCAAATGATATTGTCCTTCATGATTTGGTATTTCCTTAAGTATTAATTTGCAATTGTCGAGATCAGAGCGTCGTGAAAGACATCGCAAATTATAAATATATGGATTATGTACATGAAGAATTTGCTGAAGCTTTTCCACAACTGGCCTACTCACCAAATTACTTTCCATTAATCTATTATCAAGTTCATGCTCGGTATCATATATATACAATTGCATATATCGAGGCCGAGAATTATTATGTGGAATAAGACTACCAATCTTATGGTATATGGCACCCTGAGCACGAAAAGTGTAAACACCCATTCTATTATTCGGAAATCTGTCATCAAGGTTTACTCCGATGGAAGTAAATGCAAAGATATGATTGTAAGTACGTATATGATGACTTCAAAGAACTATCTCCACCTCCTGTTTGCTTATGATCACTTCCAATCTGAGAACAAATTGAACAAAATTGTTCTCTATTATTTAGACAATTAAAAACTGTATTGAACATGAAGTCTCATATATATATAGACTTTACACAAAGGAAATTAAAGCAAAATTATGTCTAAGAAATTCAGCCATCATGGTGTTTCCTCTTATTTAGTACTCGTCGGTGCTATTAGCAACCAGGTATCACTTTTTCGTAGGTGCTAACCAGGTCAATTTTTCCTGGTTACTAATAGCACTTTTTCCTTTTGGAGAAGATGATACCTGGTTCCTTTTTGGAGAAGACTTTACACAAAGGAGAAGATGATACCTGGTTACACAAAGGAAATTAAAGAGAATAATTTTGTCTCCGTAAGGTTGAAAAACTTTAGCACTTTTTCCTTTTATTTAACCAAAATACCCTCACAATTCATAGGCCTAATACTCTAAATCATAAGGAAATGGAAAATAACACATGAAGATTCACAGACTATAAGAAAAGGAAACATTTAATTAAGTTAACTCCAGGAAATTAAACCATTAATCAAAGGTATACTTTCCAAAGTGTGAAAAACTTTAGGATATCAGTAAGGGTTATACCTGATATCAATGGGCGGTTTGAGCGACGGTAGTGGCAGTGCGCAGCGAAGACTGGGCGATGACAGGGCAGAGCGAGGGCAGAGGTGAGCGGCTGGGCAATGTCAGGGCAACTCAATGACAGGATGGTGCAGCTGTGCGAGGTCAGGGCGGAGCGAGGGCAGAGGCGAGCGACGGCAAGGCGGTGCGAGTCAAGCGCGGAAGGACAGCAAGGCAGTGCGTGTCGAGGGCGGAACGATGAGAGAACTGAGCGGCGTTTCGTTTTTTTTTTTTGGGAAAGAGGGAGAAGAATAGGAAGCGTTTTTTGTTTTTGTTTTATAAGAGAGAGACTTTTAGGTGATGGGATTCGTGTGGGCTGGTTATGTTTGTAAGGATTGTGATTTTGTGGGCGTTGCACGGGTTGGTAGAAGGACAAATTACACTAAGGTCTTCTCCCATTATAGTAGTAGAGACAAGATATATCGACCAATATCAAAGTTGAAGATGGGAAATGTGAGAAGTTGGAGAATAGTTGAAGAGGTGTTTTAGATATTAGGAATTTTTTAAATTGAGTAGTTGAAGATGTGTTGCCAGATGTGTATTTAAGTGCAAAGGTGTGAGATGAGTGATTGATATTAAAGTGTCCATGAACACGTGCAATATACAGATTTGTTTATTTACAAATTACAACTTCAACTCACATTATAATAGTAGATGACTTAATTTCACGGGCATTATAATAGTAGATGACTTAATTTCACGGGCAAAAAAGGGGGTGAAACTATGATGGGTTGGTGGTTCAAATTTATGAAATGTAGACAATTAACTATATTCATCTCTATCTCTAATATTATAATGGAAGAAGACCTTAGTGTCATTTGTCATTTTGTCATTCTACCAACATGTGCAACGCACATACATTATGGTGTGTGTCTATTTTATATGAGAAATCCGGATATTTTCCAATGACTCAATGAGGAGTACATCTCCAGTCTAATCTCTAATCTCTAATATTATAATTGGAGAAGGCCTTAGCGTCATTTGTTATTTTGTCATTCTACTAACATGTGCAACACACGTACATAACTAATATAAAGGAGGTTTTCAGTTCAAATCCTCCCTACGTCAGAGTTTTTATTTTTATTTTTTGAAATTATTAAAACGTGCATCGCATGTGTAAATTGCTAGTAAAACTAGTTAGAACATGATGGCCCGTGATATTTAGGTGTGACTGTGTGAGCATTGTAGTGTTGCATATTTAAACAGGTAAGAAAAACTGAGGGGAACAACTGAAAGGAATGGTGGTTCAATTAATTAATTTGTATTGTATTCCTCAAACCAGTGATCAATTCTTTTGAGGCAGTCTACAATGATGGCCATGCAAATCAAACGCGATACCCTCAAATAAGCTGAAACAAATAAATAAGCTTTTTACCATTTTCATATTCTGCAAGCTTCAAACCCAAAGTCTTGATCCTTGGGTATGATTGTTAAACCTGCCGTCATTTCAGTTTCCTCTTAATTAGGCCTTCCTTTTTTATTTTGTACTAAATTTGTCCATGGGCACGTGCCTACGGCATGTCTTCAAAACGATACAACATATAAAAAACTTTGTAAACAGCAAATCAACAATTACGTAGTTGTACGAGGATGCAGGATTTGCAGAAAAGGGAAAGAGAGTTTCGGCAGATGAGGTGGGCCCAATGGGTAGGGAGTATCAAGCAGATAGTGGTAAAAGTTTTGCTGATAAGTTGGGCTTTAAAGATATGGGCCTTATCGAGTTGGTCTTAATCAGCAAGGGCTTAATCAAGGTGGTCAGTCAGCAGCTTCCATTATACCTGATGCGGGCTATCGGGGGGGGGGGGGGGGCAACGTGCAGGAGAACAAGGAGCAAAAAGAGGGCAGCGAGATTGAGTCAATGTTCGAACTCGAGATTGAGAAAAGGGTTCAAACGTAGGTTGAAAAAAGGATTCGGGCTATGGTTGGGTCATGGGCTTCAGACCAAAAGGGTGATTCCATAGGAGGGTCAGAAGCGGATAATGATTCCATGAAAGATAAAGGCTTACAAGCAGGGGGGAACTAGAGTTGCACAGTTCTTCATAGGACAATTTGGGAGAGGGAGAAATGCCAATAAAAAGCACCAGTAATGCAAAGGATGTGCAAAGACGTAGCATCAGACAGCGCAAGAAAGGGGAGAATCTTGTCACGCCCCGCTTCCCAAAAATACGGAATATGAGTACGTGACATTGGCCCAGCGAATGACTAACGTCACCCATAAGCTGTTTATCCGATCAACTCAACAATATAATCAATACAGAATAATTGCGCAAGCAATAATGACAATCTCATGAACAATAATACTTGAATTGAAGCAATATAAAATATCCAAGTACAATAATAATGCAACGTCTGGA
The DNA here is from genome assembly GCA_017893485.1 of Hemerocallis citrina. Classification (NCBI taxonomy): domain Eukaryota; kingdom Viridiplantae; phylum Streptophyta; class Magnoliopsida; order Asparagales; family Asphodelaceae; genus Hemerocallis; species Hemerocallis citrina. The sequence continues at coordinate 198,692,697 of CM030368.1, read as the reverse complement.
AATAAATAACAATATTCAGGACATAAGTCCAAAACAATAATAAATCAAATCCAAATGATAATAAGTCTCAATACATTAAGTTTATTAAAGCAATAAGCAATTAGAAAGCAGTAGTCTTCAGACTATTTGTTCTCTGACTCCAGCAGGCAACTGTTCTCCAAAATCTGCAATTTAAAAAATTGCAGGAAGAGAAAAAGAAAACAAAACGCCCGTCAATGCAAGTTACGGGCCACTTGTAGTGCAGGCACTGTTGGGGTTTGTAGATCCAATACACGATAATAAGTTGAAGAAGATAGTCGGGAAGGAGAGTCGAAGTGGGAGCAACAGGTCAAGAGTAGCATAAGCTACAGCAGAGTTGCGGTCGACCGCACCCCCCCGACCGCCCAAGCAAGAAGACCGGATGACTGCGCAGTTGACCGTCCCGCTCTCTGACTCAACTCTGTAGCTTGATAGAATGACCAGTTGACCGCGCAGTCGAGCGACCCGCTCTCTGTTGGATTTCGTTCAGTCGAGGGAGAAGACCGGTCCACCGTCAATATGGACCGATCCACCATCCCGACGCTGAATAAATGAACGGCTGTGATTAGAGTTGTGGATTCCTATATATATTGTATTGTGTACGATTTTAGGTTTAACTGAAGAGAAAATAGAGATATACCATCCATCATTAAAAGAGAGGGAGATAGAGAGAAACCCTACATCTTGGTGGTGAGTTCTTGAGAGATTTGTAAACCTAATCTTCATATTTATAGTGGAAATCGCAGGAGTGCCTCTGCGCGGGGAAGTAGCCATTGTTTGGGTGAACCTCGATAAAAATCTTGTGTGTTCTTGTGTATTGCTTTTGCTTGTTCTTTGTTCTCTTATTTTGTATCTATAGTTCTTGCATCTCGTCGTCTTTGTTGAGTTTATTCTGCAGTTAGAATTCTACAAAGCGGTATCAGAGCTACAGGTTGGTAGTCTTGATTGAGATGGGGGACAAGAGTAGAGTCAAGGAGTTCGATGGAATGGATTTCACAATGTGGAAGATCCAAATGATTATGTATCTCCGACAGAAGTATCTAGATGATCCGTTGTTTGGTGTGAAGCCAGAAAGGGCGGAGGTCGATCCAGTTGCTTTAGCGGCCTGGAATAGATTGGATCAGAAAGCTCTTGAGCAGATTCAGTTGTCGCTGAGCAGGAAGGCACTATTTCACATTGAGAAGGCAAGAACCGCAAAGGAGGCAATGGAGATTTTGACAGACATGTTTGAAAAGCCAAATGGAGCGAATCAGATCATACATCTAAAGAAGTTGGTTAACTTGAAGTTGTCAGAAAGGGGTTTGGTTGCTGAGCACATCAACAATTTCTGTATGGTTTACAATCAGATGGAATCGTCGGTTTTAAAGTTTGAAGAGAGGGCACAATTGTTGTTGTTGCTATTCAGTCTTCCCGACAGTTACGGCACAGTAGAGCAGACTATTACTAGCACCATGACTGATATGACAACCCTAAAGGATGTTATAAGCAGCATCATGAATAAGGATGCAAGAAGGAAGATACATGGAGAGACTTCGGTGTCATATCCTAGCAATACCGCACTATCAATTGATAACTGTAGTAGAAGTAACAACAGAGGGAGGTCGCAAAGAAAGAATCACAGGTCCAAGTCAGGAACAGGAAATTGCAAAGGTGAGTGTTGGTACTGCAAGAAGCCAGGACACAGGAGAGACCAATGCGAGAAGTATAAGAAAGCACAAGTAGGGTCACAGGTAGCCAATGTGGTAAGTGTTGAACCCCGTCTAGATAAATTGTGTTTATCTGCTGGATTCAACATTTTGCAAGATGATTGGTGTATAGACTCGGTTGTGTCTTATCATTGTACCCCTATGAGGGATGTGTTTGAGGATTACAGGATAGGTGATTTTGGTACAGTTTCAGTTGGTAATGGGCAGATATGTCCAGTTGTGGGTAGAGGCACTGTGAGAGTGAAGGCTCGCAATGGTGGGCAATTGGTCTTGTATGATATAAGACATATTCCGAACTTGAAGAAAAACTTGATCTCAACTAGCAAACTAGACAAAAAAGGGTTTACAACAACCTTTGGGCATGGAGAATGGAAGGTGACTATAGGTGCCAGGTTGGTGGCAAAAAGAAAGCGTGGTGACACGTTATACTTACTCAGGGGAGGTGATTCAGGTGACATTGCTACAGCATCAGTAGTAAATTCCTCTTCAATTCTATGGCATGTCAGGTTGGGGCACCTTGGTGAAAAGGGCGTCAAGCAGCTTTGTTCTAGGGATCTTCTGTCAGGGCTGAAAAAGGTTGAGATGGATTTTTATGAGAATTGCGTGATGGACAAACAGAATTCAGTTAGTTTTCAGTTGGGTGGACGTGAGAAGAAACTTGCAAAGCTAGAGTTGGTACATACCGATGTATGGGGTCCAGCTCAGGAATTCTCTTATGGTGGTAAGAGTTACTTCGTCACATTCATAGATGATGCTACTAGAAAGGTTTGGGTTTATGCAATTCGCAAAAAATCAGAAGTTTTTGAGGCATTCAGAGCTTGGAAGGCCAGGGTTGAGAATGAGACGGGTTGCAAGGTGAAAGCAATCAAGTTAGACAACGGAGGTGAGTACACAAGCAAAGAGTTTGTTAACTATCTAGCAAAGGAAGGTATCAGAGGAATCAAGATAGTTTCTAAGACTCCACAAGAGAATGGTGTAGCAGAAAGGATGAACCGCACGATACTCGAAAGAGCGAGATGCATAAGACTTCATGTAGGTCTTCCGGTCCATCTTTGGGCCACTACAGTTGATACAGCAGTGTACTTGATTAACCATTACCCGTCTAGTGCCCTTGATGGGGCCATTCCAAAAGAACTATGGTCGGGTAAAACTATTAATTATTCGCATTTGAAAGTATATGGTTGTATGGCATATGCACTAATTTACAGGGAAGAAAGAAAAAAGTTGGACTCTAAGTCCAGGAGGTGTGTGTTCAATGGCTACGGTGGCAATGAGTATGGTTACAGGCTTTGAGATTTTGTGGATAACAAAGTCATTCGCAGTAGGAATGCAGTGTTCAATGAGGTGGTTCTATACAAGGACAGACACACAGGTCAAGATAGTACAACCAGTTCAGAATTAGATTGGGGTTCAAACTCAGACTCAGACTCAGATTCAGATTCTGAAGGAGGCCCCAGTGGTGGGGGTCCTACAGTGTAGCAGCAGGTACAGGTACCACAGGCAGCACAAGAGGCTCATGGTGAGCCTATTGGGAAAAAGCAGGTTATCCAAGATGAACAGGTACAGCCAGAACAGTTCGGGAAATTTGAACCGGTCGATGAACCGGTACCCACGTTGCACGAGAGAGGAGACCAACCAGGATATTTGATCTATCAGCTAGTGTTGTTCATGAGCATGTTTTGTACACAGATTCGAGGAGCCAGAGACTCATGAGGAGGCTTTGAGGGATGAGGCTCGAATTCAGTGGGAGTCAGCCATGAAGGACGAGATGAACTCCTTGGAACATAACCAAACTTGGGAGTTGACCAAGTTACCCCCAGGATAGCGCGCCCTTATGAACAAATGGATTTTTAGAGTCAAAGATGAGGCAGATGGCAGTAAGAGTTACAAGGCCAGATTTGTTGTAAAAAGATTTTCTCAAAGAGAAGGTATCGATTATAGTGATATCTTTGCACCGGTTGTGAAGATGGCTTCTATCAGTGTTGTGGCAGTTGAAGACTTGCACTTAGAGCAGTTGGATGTGAAGACAGCATTTCTCTATGGTGATGTTGAAGAAGAGTTGTACATGAGACAACCCATAGGTTTTGAAGCTAAAGGAAAGGAAGACATGGTATGTTGACTGAAGAAGAGTCTTTATGGGCTCAAGCAAGCACCGTGACAATGGTATTTGAAGTTTTATTGCTTCATGAGAGGAAAAGGTTTCAATAGATGCGAAACGGATCATTGTGTGTATATCCGTAGATATGAAGACAATGATACAGTTACCTTGGCATTATATGTGGACGACATGCTGTTAGCAGGTTCATGTATGGAGAAGATCAAGGAAGTGAAAAAGTTGCTAGCTTCGGAGTTTTCAATGAAGGACTTGGGTGAAGCAAAGCAAATCCTGGGCATGAAGATCAGTAGAGGCAGGAGTAGCAAGAAGCTTTGGTTATCTCAAGCAGACTATGTGAAGAAGGTGTTAAAGAGATTCAATATGGATGGCGCGAAGCCAGTCACTTGTCCCTTGGCTGCTCACTTCAAGTTATCAATGGACTTGTGTCCTAAGACGGAGGCGGAGATGGAGGAAATGGATGTTATTCCTTATGCCTCAGCCGTTGGGAGTTTGATGTATGGGATGGTGTCTACTAGACCGGACATCGCACAAGCAGTGGGAGTTGTCAGCTGTTACATGAAGAATCCAGGTAAGCAGCATTGGGATGCAGTAAGGTGGATTCTTAGATATCTAGCAGGTACTTCAGATCACTCCCTTTGTTTTGGGAGAGATTCTTTGCATATACATGGTTATGTAGATGCGGACTTTTTGGGCAATCGTGATGGTTGCAGAAGTACTACAGGGTATATATTTACAGTTGGTGGAACAGCTGTTAGTTGGGCTTCACAGTTACAAAAGGTTGTAGCACAGTCAACCACAGAGTCAGAGTATATGGCACTTACGGAAGCGACGAAAGACATGTTATGGATTTCTGAGCTTATGAAACAGTTGGGCAGGAAGCAACCTGTAACCCCTGTTTTTTATTTTGTGTATTTTTGAGTGTATTTTTCGTTTTGGTGTATTTTCTCTCTTGTATTTTTTTTTTGAACCGTATATTGGAGTTGTTTTCAATATATATATTCGTTTTATTTCATTTTGAGCTCTTTGTGGTTGATTGGTTGTCTTTTGTTTCATTCTTCTATTATTTGATCTTTCTTTCAATTGGTCTCGTTCTCTTTATTTTATTTTTGGGTGTTTGTGGTGGTGGTGATTGGTTGCTTGTCCTATTCCCAATCCTATTGTTTGATCCATAATAGAATTACCAAAGCCAAATTAAAATTCACAATCCTATTTGATATCCTATACTTTTGTGTCCTAATTAAAGCCCAATTTAACAAATCCTACTACTACTCCTAATTACCCACAACCCAATTATCCATTAACCCTAATCCCCTTATATATATCTCTCTAATCTCTCTCAAACCCTAACCCTAATACCCTAACCCTCTACCTCTCTCTCCCGACCTCTCTTTCCCTCTCCTTGCTTGCGCCGCACTCCACCCCGCACACACAGCCATACACCCAGGCCGAGCCCCTCCATCTCCGGCCTGTGCACACCCCGACACCCCTAGGCCGCCGACCCCCTCCCTCGGCCTGCATCCAAACCTCCACACCCGACCCTTCTTGGCCGACCACCCTTCACACCACCATACAACCCCTCTTGCACCTCGACTCTCTCTCTTGGTGTCCCATTCGTGGCTGCAAGCCACCATCACCGTCATCTCTCACCTGATCATCTCTCTTTTGTGGATTTTGTTCGTGTGGAGATTTTTGCTCGAGTTTGCTTAGAATCATTCATTCGTGGATTTCTGTTTGTAGGTTTTGCTCGTTACTCTTGGTACATCGTTCTTCATCTTCGGTTAAGGCAAGTAACTTGTACTCAAATTTTTTTGTATGATACAAGTCAAAAATACCACCTATAGTGCAGTTGGGTCTACAGACAACTCGTGTGTGTGTTATCTTTGATGGGTTTTGTCTCTATTGTGAAAACTTGATCATAGTTGCCTCACGACACAATATTGACATGAAATAACTTAGGTTTTACCCGTTCTTGATTTGATCATGTATGTGCGACTTTTGTAAGAATTCGTGATTTGGTTGAGACCAATGTGATATACTTGGCGTGGACATGCTAGATACCCTAATTCATGATGTTTGACACTTGGTAGACTCGATTTCATGTTTGGTTATGTTTTGAACAAGTTTTGTATGATATATGTTGAGTTGTTGTTAAAGGAAAAAATCTGTATTTTGTCGCTGATCTGTTTTGTTTGCTGTTTTGGACTGTCTTGAAGTCAGTATCTTAATTTCGGTATAAAACATGAGTTTTAGAAAATTTCATCTATTTTCAAACCCCTTTGACCATGCTTGATTTTGTTTTCGTATGTGTGAGTTATGACTGTTTTACTACAGAGGTGTTGATCTTTTCCAGATTTCGTTTTTTCGATGATTTTGATGACTAAATGATTTTGATACCGATGCTAAATATATTATTTTGATCCAAAACTTTGGTCAGTTTTTCTTTATCTAGTTAGGGATTAACCAGAATTTTGGTGGATTTTATTGGTGAGTTTTATGTATCGTTTCATGCTCGTTTATGAAAACTATACTTGCTGTATTTTACTCGTTGCTCTGTAAAGAATCGTACTTTCACCCTGATTCCTTTTACTATATGAAAAATATATGTGAAATATGAAAGTTAGTATATTTTATCTATTTTCATATCCCTTTGGCGGAATTGGATTTCGTTTCACTGGTTGAGAGATATCATAGTTTTCGTACAGCAGTGTGGGAGTTCCAGATTTGCCAAACTCTCATTTATTGATGTTTTCATATTTTTGATGAATGATCTAATTTTAATGGAAATTTATGAAACTTTATATTTAGATACTGGACATATAAGGGAATACCCCATATTTTTCGTGGATTTATTTATTGAGTTTTCATGCTGTTTTCCTGTTCTTGAATTTGTTTTCCTGATTTCTGGCTGAACCTATTTTTTGTACTCAAATCAGTTTTGAGCTATGTTTTTGTGAATTAATATATGATCTATTTATATTCGCTGGATTCAGTTGGGAGTATATTTTCTAGACTTTTCGACGGGTTCAGATTTGCATGCTAGTAACACTGGGAATCACTATTTTACTACAGTATGGTCTTGCTGTCCTGAACTTGAGATTTGTCTATTTTATTCTTTTATGAGATACCTTGCACTCGTACATGTTTATCTTGCAACTTGAAATTATCACATGATCATGCCATGTTATTTTTGATATATTTTGCACATATACATGCTTGTTTGACAATAATAATAAATAACCAAGCCGGGGTTTAAGGGACAGATCTAATAGTGGATAATTCAGAAACGTGTACTCGGAAGGGGATTCACTGATCCTACGTGATTACTTGAGACATGAAACTTGACACGTGATTACTTGATACATGCACGCAAGACACGATACTTGCCACTTACACAGCTTGACACGTGATTACATGATACATGATACATGATACTTGTAGCTTGAAGCTCGATTACTTGACTTGTCCCCGAGTATACTGCCCTCTATGGTCCACTATGAAATCTAAAGCGAAACTGTTTGTTGTAGCAACCATGTAAGGTGGGCTGCATGAAGTGCTACCTAGATAGTAATCACTACAAGACTTGAACATGATACTTGAACATGATACCTAAACATGATACATGCTTGCTTGATACTTGATTATATGATACATGAGACTTGAAACTTGACACTTGATACATGATTGCATGACACTTGACACGATGCATGTTTACATGATACTTGATTACTTGACACTCGATTCATGTCATTTACACTTGTCACTTTGCCATGCTAGTTGTTTATGTTGACAACATACTTATACCCATGTTGTTAGTTAGTTTTCCCATGTGCTTGTATCCTACATTATAAGTGGCCCGTAACTTGCAATTGACGGGTACTTGTTTTTCTCTTTCCCTCTTTTCTGCATTCGTTGAATTGTAGATTTTGGAGAATAGCTTCCAGACGGTATTGGTGACATGAAGTATTAATACTGAATTTTATTATTATTATTTCTTGTAGCTTGCTTGAACAATATTGTATTTTGAGACTTGGATTTATTCTTGTATTTGGGCAATGTGACCCAAGATATTTGTTTTATTCAGATCATGACTATTTGAGATTTACATATTTGGTTTCAAGTATTCTTATTGGTATTTTGGTTCAAATGTGCATGTGGTTGATTCTTTTGCTTCCGACTCTAATGATTCTTATGAATGTTGTAAAGATTCTTGAACAGCTTATGGATGATGAAAATTATTTGCTGGGCTTTTGTCTCGTATCCGTATTCCGTATTCTTTTTGGGAAGCGAGGCGTGACACAACCCATAGGTAAACTATGGTGAGACAGTCAAAGTGCAGTTTTCTTGGCGAAAAACTCGGCATATCACTCTAGAACTCGGCACATTCAAATGAGGTATCATTTTGTGAGAATGGCGGTTGAGAAGAAATGGTTGAAGCTAACTGATGCCGCTAAATTTGGTGTGGGGGCAAACAGATGAATTTGTGAGTTCTTTGGGGAAACTGAATAGGAGAACCTGTATACCTGTTCCGTTGAACTCTGATCGTCGCTCCCGCCGTGCACCTGCAAAAAGTGCGAGACACCGGGGTTTGTTCCCGGCGACGCACCCTCCGACGCTCAAGTCAGTAACCAGAAATGATTATGAAAGAGCGTTTAACTAGAGAAAGATTGATTACCTCTTAATGGAGATGGGTGGGGGGTATTTATAGGCGTCTTAGAGAACCATTTAGGAATGTAATCCGCGTAGTCTGATATAGAACAATCTCCTTGTAAACAGATTGGGAAAGTAATCTGATAAGGTATATTCTGGTAATCAGATAAGGAATTTTAATCCCTAAATCCCAGTGTAAAGATTGACGTGAATCATGGCCGTTGATTTAGATCTAATCAGGGACCTTGATTGTGTCTTGCTGGATCGAGTTGGCAGCGGGTTGAAACCCGTGCCCAGCTGTGGTGGATCCGTTTGCGGGTTATTGGATCTGTGAGAAGGAGACCCAGTACCCGCTTCGGACCCGTTTGCATGTGAAATTACCGTCTCGTCCCTGAGCTGTAGGATTCGTGCCCCATTTGGACGGTCTCGATTGAACCCCTTGTTTTGACCATATCACGAGCCCCCCACTCCTAAAGACTGAGGGTGGTCAGTCTTTGAGGAGTAGTTTGACTAACTCAGTGGTCGGTGGAACTGTATCGCAGTCCGAATGGGTGATTTTTGAATCCTGGAGCACGGGGGTAGGCTAGTTCCTCCTTCTTTGATGCTCCGAAGCTGTGTCGAGTTTTTGTCTATTTTTCCGGATGATTTATTTAATTTTGCGATGTGTTGGCTAATTGTTCGGGGGCTTTAACCGCGTATTCTAGGTAATAATTGCTCGTTCGGTGGCTTAGAAATATTCCCCGAATTTTTAATTATTTCCTGGAATTTTTAGCTAATTTTCCCGAATTTTTAGCGATTTTTCGCAATTTTTTAAATAAATAAACCGATTTAAATAAATAAAAACCAATTTTTAATACCTATTTATGGCGTGGCATCATCTGGGCCTTCGATCAAGATGGAGCGCGAATTTCGGAACGATCAGACGCCTCCTGCTCCTCGGAAGGATTTTTTCCCAAAAACGAGGGTCGGCACTCCGTCACCCCGGCCCGGATGCGTTGCGCCGCGGATCGAGGGGTCGGCGAGTTGGTTCGAATGGTCGGTACCTCGGCTCGGATCATCCGAGGTACGTGGCACCATCTAGACCGTCCATCTTTAGCGGGGATCCCAATAGAACGCTATCTTGTCGTTTTGTGGACGTGGCAAGATCTGGGACGTCCATCATGACGAGCGCGCTTTCCTACGAGATCCAACGGCTCCTGAGGGTCGGAAGGATTTTTTCCCAAAAACGAGGGTCGGTACCTCGGCACCGCGGCCCGGATGCGTAGCACCGCGGCTAGGGGGGTCGGCGACTCGGTTGGAAGGGTCGGTACCCCAGCACCACGGCCCGGATGCGTAGCGCCGCGGCTAGGGGGGTCGGCGACCCGGTTGGGAGGGTCGGTACCCCAGCACCACGGCCCGGATGCGTAGTGCCGCGGCTTGGGGGGTCGGCGACCTGGTTGGAAGGGTCGGTGCCTCGGTTCAAATCATCCGAGGTACGTGGCATCATCTAGGCCGTCCATCTTTGGCGTGGATCCCCATAAAACGCTATCTTGTCGTTTTGTGGACGTGGCAAGATCTGGGACGTCCATCATGACGAGCGCGCTTTCCTACGAGATCCAACGGCTCCTGAGGGTCGGAAGGATTTTTTCCCAAAAACGAGGGTCGGTACCTCGGCACCGCGGCCCGGATGCGTAGCATCGCGGCTAGGGGGGTCGGCGACTCGGTTGGAAGGGTCGGTACCCCAGCACCACGGCCCGGATGCGTAGCGCCGCGGCTAGGGGGGTCGGCGACCCGGTTGGAAGGGGCGGTCCCTCGGTTCGGATCATCCGAGGTACGTGGCATCATCTAGGCCGTCCATCTTTGGCGTGGATCCCCATAAAACGCTATCTTGTCGTTTTGTGGACGTGGCAAGATCTGGGACGTCCATCATGACGAGCGCGCTTTCCTACGAGATCCAACGGCTCCTGAGGGTCGGAAGGATTTTTTCCCAAAAACGAGGGTCGGTACCTCGGCACCGCGGCCCGGATGCGTAGCATCGCGGCTAGGGGGGTCGGCGACTCGGTTGGAAGGGTCGGTACCCCAGCACCACGGCCCGGATGCGTAGCGCCGCGGCTAGGGGGGTCGGCGACCCGGTTGGAAGGGGCGGTCCCTCGGTTCGGATCATCCGAGGTACGTGGCATCATCTAGGCCGCCCATCTCTGGCGTGGATCCCCATAAAATGCTATCTTGTCGTTTTGTCGACGGGGCAAGATCTGGGCCGTTTATCTGGGCACGCATCACGAGGATGGGGTTCAGATCACGAGAAAACGCTATCTTGTCGTTTTGTGGGCGTGGCGCAATCTGAACCGTTCATCAGATCCTGACGCGAATTTTGGAGAGATCCGACGGTGATTTTGATTCGGGAGGATTTTTTGCCAAAAACGAGGGTCGGTATCTCGTCACCTCGGTCCGCATACCTCGCGCTATTTGCCGGGCGCGGAGTTGGGTATTTTTGGGCGAACTTGGTGGCTCGGCTCGGTGGGCCGGAGGCCGAGTCGTTTACTTGTCTTCTTGATGGTTCCGCCATTCCGTATTAAGTGGCTCGGTTGCTCGGCTGAGCTGTTCGGTAGCTCGACCGACCAAGCCGATGGCAAGCGGTTTGGAACGTCTGCGTGGACGGATCTGGGCCGTTCATTTTGGCACGCATCACGAGGATGGGGTTCAGATCACGAGAAAACGCTATCTTGTCGTTTTGTGGGCGTGGCGCAATCTGAACCGCTCATCAGATCCTGACGCGAATTTTGGAGAGATCCGACGGTGATTTTGATTCGGGAGGATTTTTTGCCAAAAACGAGGGTCGGTATCTCGTCACCTCGGTCCGCGTACCTCGCGCTGTTTGCCGGGCGCGGATTTGGGTATTTTTGGGCGAACTCGGTGGCTCGGTCACTGAGCGTTTCGTTCGATAGCTCGGCTCATTAGACCGGTGGCCGAGTCGCAACTTGTGTTTTTTGGGGAGTGCCGCCATCCCTCTCATACCGCCGCCTCTCTCTTGTAGGGCGTTTGGGATTCTTAGTGGGCCTTTGGGATTCCCAAGGAGGCCCGTTATCAGTTGAGGTTATAAGTTACCATTCCTTCACCCCTGAGCTCATTTCTCACTTTTCACTCTACGAATTTACTTTTGTTCTCTAAGTCTTCTGCTAGCGGCGCTCTTGCTCCACGGTGTTGTCGTTAGCTGTCGCGTGGGCCAGGCGATTTCCGGCGAGCATTCTCCGACCGTGAACGTCACTTCAAAGGTTAGTTTGTCCTTGCCTTAGCTTTTTCAAGAGATGTCAAGGGTGAGCTCGGGTAGTGGTGCCTCGTCCTCGGGCGGTGATGGCGCCGGGGAGAGTAGTAGGGCGGAAGCTCGCAGGAAGGGGAAGCAGATTGCCGAACCGCTGGCTGTCGAGTCGAGGGTCGGGAAGAAGAAGAGGACAGGGGAGACCCCGCCCCCCATAGTGGGGGTGATTGTGGAGAACCCGAAACGAGCTCCCGAGATAGGACAATATCCTTCCGTCCTGTCCGGGCATTCGGGAGTCAGGCAGTACGAGGGTGATCTTCTGGAGAAAGCGATCTACGGAAAGTCGAAGATCGTCGAGGAGCCTAATCCGTTCCATCCCTCCGAAGCTGACGAGCTCATTTCGTCGTTGACCGAGAAGGATCTTCTTCGGATCAGGAATGCTTTCGCTATCCCGTCGGAGTACAAGCTGATGGTCGCTGGCCCCGGGGTGCGAGCAAACACTAAGTTGCCTTCGTCGGACATGTGCATGTTTGACGTCGACTCCTTGAACGCGGGACTGCGTTTTCCGCTGCACCCTTTCATACTTCAGATCCTCGGTTGGTATTGTCTCGCCCCTACTCAGTTCAGTCCAAACACTTGGCGTCATGTGAACGCATTCTTGCTTCAGTGTCACCGAGCCGAGGTAGCGCCGGATCTGTCAGTTTTCCGGGGCCTCTATCGGATAAACAAGCAACACGGCTCGGAGTACCGGTACTATTTGGGGCCGAGGAGAGGTGTTAAGATTGTAGAGAATCCCGACTCTCTTAAGGGTTGGAGGGAGAAGTATTTTATCGTAAGGGGCGAAGCGATTTGGCACATTCCGTCCCGGTGGAAGGTGGAAGTGCCGAAATTTGCGCGGGGCGACCCCGCACTATCCGAGGCCGAGGAGGAGGTAGCGAGGAGGATCACGGCCCTTCCGGTACTGAGTTGGAGGGAGTTGACCGAGGAGGTGTTGTTCGGGTCCGGACTAAGCCCCATCGACCCGAGTACGCTCTTGACATCTCATTCATTTTTTTTTTTCTAAGTCTTCAATTCGTCTGTTTTGATTCGGTTTTCTCCCCCTCTTTTTTTGTCGATGCAGAGTCGATGAAGATTGACTTTAAAGCTATGATGGCCGATAGGTCCAAGCTGACCGGGACCAGAAAAAGGAAGAGGGCGGCCGAGGGTGCGTCTTCGGGTGTTCAGCCCGCGGTCGCCACTAACGTTGCTCCGCCTCCCCCGGCTGCCGAGGTACCTTCGGAGGTAGTGGTGGTGGAGGAGACCTCGGCCCCTGTCGCCCCGTCCGTGAACGAGGGTGTCTTTGATGTCAATGCGGCGCTGGCGCTCGAGCTTCCCGCATTGACTCAGAATGCCGAGGAAATCCTGACCGAGCAGCACAAGCAGTTGTTTGTGCCGAACTGGCTGGTGAGGAATCATGATGGTTTCCTCGGCAACTCGCAGATGTCAATGCAGGTCGTCAAACACTTGGCGACCCCGAAGGATAAGGCCGCGCTGAATGCGGGGAGGGTCGGCGACGACACTTATGAAGTCGCCCGGGGGCTTGTTTCGGTAAGTGTTCGCAAATTTCTTCAAGTTTGTTACTCGGTGCGTACTTCGTACTTATCGTTGTCTTCGTAGGCCACCGTTCACTTCGGCCATCTCATGGAGGCGTTCGCCGCACAGGAGAAGGAGCTGAAGTCCGCCAGCGAGAAAGACAGGCTGGCGAAGGTCCGGGCGGTCAAGGAACTCGAGGCCGAGCAGAGGCGGGCCGAGGCTTTGGACGTTCGGGTGGCCGACCTTACTGCCGACCTGAAGAAAGCGAAGGAGGGCCTCGAAGCGGGGTCCGCCAAAGCTGCCAAGGCCGCCCAAGATCTCGCCGCGGCATTGAAGTCCTTGGCCGACGAGAAGGCGGAGAGGGAAGCGCAGGCCGCGAGGATCCGGGCGGAGGTCGAAGCCGAGATTGAGGCAGAGGCGAAGAAACATATGGCTGAGAACATGGAGCGATCCTACCAGACGGCCCTGGACCACGTCCAGGCTCGTGTCCCCGGCTTCGAGCGAGTCGGCTATCAACTGTGGCCCGGGTCGCCCGCGGATGACGAGGAGGGGGATGCCGAGGACGAGGTCGAAGGCGAAGACGGAGGGGGAGAGGATGACCCGGCTAAGGGAGAGATCGAGGGACCGCCCGTCGATGCGTCCGGGGTGGGAGCGGAGACGCAGGTGGACCCTTGATTCTTTCGTTAATCTTTTTGTAGTTTCTGTTCTGCTTTTTCTTCCGAGCTTTGTAACGCCTTTTGCGGACTGGCCACCGCTTTTTGATAAATGAAAAAACGTTTTGTCTTTGAAATTGTCTAAGTGTTTGGTTCGGTCGTAGGGTAGGCCCCCGTCACTACGATGGCTCGGCGACAAGTAGAGCTGTTCCATCTATCTCTCGTGAAACGCCTTGAGGGCGAGATCGACCTGACGAGGAGGATGCTGTACAATATGGAGATGAAGAACGGGGATCTGTTGGCCGAAGTGTACCACTTGCGGATAGCCGAAGCCGAGCTATTTGCTAAGGAAGAAGAATTGGCTTCTGTTTTGGCCGAACGAGATGAGCTCGTGAAGAAGGTCGAGCATTTGCAAAGGGTGACAGTCGACAAGAGTATCGAGGTGACCCATCTGCGTCGTGTCATATCTGACAGCGCCGAATACCCTGGATCGGCGAAGCTTCCTCGGTTCAAAATTGTCGTGAAGGACGAGGCACTGAAGGACCGGATCGTCGAATTGGAGGAGGAGGTTGCTCGGCTCAAGCCTCAGCCGGTGAGGGCCAACGTCCGGAGCACCTCGTGTACCCGCGAAGAGATCGAGCGAGGTATCACGTTCTACCAAGCGGCGTCCCGGACTCCTATCATCGGGGCGTCAGCCGCCGATGCACAAAGTGGTGTGGCGGTGTCTTCAAGTGGCGCTTCGGTTGGGGCGACTGTGAGGCTCAGCGGCGAAGGGGCGTCCCGGTTCGTCGGCCTGGAGACGAGCTCGGAGGCTAAGAAGCGCCGACCCAAAGTGTCGTTGAACCGGAGTGTCCCCCTTCCTCGGAGGAAATGAGCGGGTCATGCCTTCTAATATTTTGTTGAACTCGCTGTAGTAATCTTTTTGTAAACTTGTCCAAGTCATTAATAAAATTGGGGTTGATTTATCCGAAGTGTCTTCTATTGGCTGTTCGTCGAGTCTTTTGTCGCAATTCTGATCCTGTCGCTCGGCTATTGACGCCGGTCGACGTGGGGTGTCTACAATCGTTGGATGGTGGCACGAATCCAGAGGCAGGCACGAGTACCAAGAAAACGTTATCTTGTCGTTTTGTGGGCACGTGGCACTACTGGATCCACTCATCACGCTTTGGCACACAATTTGAGAGGATCTAACGGCGAGTTGACCTCGGGGTGATTTTTTCCCAAAACGAGGGTCGGTACCTCGTCAGCTCGGCACAGTCTACGGTCGGGACGGGTTCCGGACCGTTTAAGGACGAGTCGGAGAGATAGAGTCGAGCCGGAGGAAGGATCCGGTCGTTAGATTAGTTTAAGGGATGTAGGAGCAGTTTCGAATGGCGAGCTACTTCTAGTCCGCTTAGGAGCGGACTTGCGAAGCCAAATCGAGCCAAGTGTTGGACTCCGATCCATTCAACGGCTGCAGGAGCAATTTCGAACGGCGATCTGCCCCCGGCCCGTCTGAAGACGGACCGAGTAGGAAGAGTCGAGCCGAGTGCTGGACTCCGAACCATTGTGTGATAAGTTTGAGAGATGCAGGAGCAGTTTCGAATGGCGAGCTACTTCTAGTCCGCTTAGGAGCGGATTTGCGAAGCAAAATCGAGCCAAGTGTTGGACTCCGATCCATTCAACGGCTGCAGGAGCAATTTCGAACGGCGATCTGCCCCCGGCCCGTCTGAAGACGGGCCGAGTAGGAAGAGTCGAGCCGAGTGCTGGACTCCGAACCATTGTGTGATAAGTTTGAGAGATGCAGGAGCAGTTTCGAATGGCGAGCTACTTCTAGTCCGCTTAGGAGCGGATTTGCGAAGCAAAATCGAGCCAAGTGTTGGACTCCGATCCATTCAACGGCTGCAGGAGCAATTTCGAACGGCGATCTGCCCCCGGCCCGTCTGAAGACGGGCCGAGTAGGAAGAGTCGAGCCGAGTGCTGGACTCCGAACCATTGTGTGATAAGGGAATTAGAGGCGGAAGTACGCGATAATGTAAAGAAAAACTTTATTTATTTATTAATATCTAATGGTCGGCTGCTTCTAAAGTTGCTAGCCGTTTATTACAATGAAAAAGAACAAAGGAAAAATTACTAGTAGCAGGAGTGGTTGCCCGACATCTCGAGTTACTTAGATAGGCGGGGTTGCCTTCTCTAGGTATTTCAAAAGATGGTCGGCATTCCAAGTCCTGGGAATTTCTCTACCCTCAAGGTCTTCTAGCTTGTACGCACCGGGGCGGATTACTTTGGATACTTTGTACGGTCCCTCCCAATTTGGGGCCAATTTGCTCTTCTGTCCGGGGAACGAAATGGCCAGCTTTCGGAGGACCAGGTCCCCCTCTTTCAAGTCGGTTGGGCGGACCCGTTTGTTGTAGGCGAGTTCGATTCTTCTTCGGTAACCTTGCTGCCGTATGGCGGCTCTTTCCCGAATCTCGTCTACCAAATCTAGGCTCGTTCTGAGCTCCCTGGCATTCTGTTCTTCTTCGAAGGCAATCAGGCGAGGAGAGGGTATTCCAACTTCTAGTGGGATGAGGGCCTCGGACCCATAGGTGAGATTGAACGGACTCTCGCCCGTCGGGATCCGCTTCGTGGTTCGGTAATTCCACAACACATTGGGCAGCTGATCGACCCACAATCCCTTGGAGCATTTGTCGAGTCTCTTCTTGATGCCGGAGAGGATCTGCCGGTTGGCATTCTCGGCTTGGCCATTTGACTGAGGGTGAGAGACTGAGGAGAAGCGGTGCTGTATAGCTAGGTCTTGACATAAGGCTCGGAAGGCAGCTCCAGCGAACTGCGTACCGTTATCCGTAACTACGACTCGGGGAACACCGAAACGACAGATTACACTTTTCCAGAAGAATTGGACGACTCTATGTTCGGTAATTGTAGCCAGGGGCTCGGCCTCGACCCATTTCGAGAAATAGTCGACTGCCACGACTAGAAACTTCAACTGTCCGGGGGCCGGTGGAAATGGCCCGAGTAGATCCATCCCCCACATTGCAAAGGGGATCGGACTCGACAAGGAGGAGAGTGGTGCTTGTGGAAGGCGTCGGATGTCGGAATACTTCTGACAGGATGTGCATTGTCGAACGTGTCGTTCGGCGTCCCGTAGGAGAGTGGGCCAGTAATACCCGTAGTTTAACACTTTACGGGCCAAGGCTCTGGAGCCGGAGTGGGCTCCGCCGATGCCCTCATGGAGCTCTTGCAGGGCGTAATCGGCTTGTCCGGGGGAGAGGCATCTTAGGTAGGGTCGACCATCCACCTGGGTGAAGGAGCGCTTATACAGAACGCCTTCGACCATTATGTAACGCTCGGCCCGGGTCCTTATCTTTCGGGCTTCCTTCGGATCCCTTGGTAGGAGTCCGTCTCTTAAAAACTCGACGAGGGGCTTCATCCAATTGTCTTCGAGGGGGAGCGGCAGTGTTTCGACGGAGTTGAAAGCCTCGTCCTCTATGCTGGGCTTGAGGAGGACTTCTATCAGAACGGTTTGTTCGAGGCCTTGCAGGGATGAGGAAGCTAGTTTGGACAGGGCGTCGGCCTGGGCATTTTCCTCTCTGGGGATTCTTCGGATGAGGGCCTCGTCGAAGAGCGCCATGAGGCTCTTCACTTTGGCCAAGTACTTTACCATTCTGTCATCGCGGGCTTCATATTCGCCGAGGACCTGGTTGACGACCAATTGAGAGTCGCTGAAGATCTGCAGGCGTCGCGCCCCTGCGTTTCGGGCCATCCCGAGGCCGGCTATGAGTGCCTCGTATTCGGCTTCGTTATTCGAGGCTTTAAAGTTTATCCGGAGGGAATATTGAAGGACAAAGTCGTCTGGGCCCGCCAGGATGACTCCAGCCCCGCTCCCCTCGTTGCAGGAGGATCCATCGACATATACAGACCAGACAGGCGGTCCCTTCGTCGTCTGCTCGGAGTCGGGGATAGTCGTCTCAACTATGAATTCGGCCAGCGCCTGCGCCTTGATTGCGGTCCGAGGCTGATAAGTAATATCATGTTGGCTCAACTCGATCGACCACTTCATGAGGCGGCCGGAAGTCTCTGGCTTGTGAAGGATCTGTTTCAACGGCTGGTCGGTAAGGACGACCACCGAATGAGACTGGAAGTATGGCCGAAGCTTTCTTGCAGCCATTATCAGGGCGTAGGCTATTTTCTCAATTTTCGGGTACCGGAGCTCGGCGTCCCGGAGCACTTTGCTGACGTAGTAAATGGGCTTTTGAGTTCTATCTTCTTCCCTGACTAAAACCGCACTTAGTGTCTGTTCCGAGGCTGCCAAGTAGAGGTAGAGGGGTTCGCCTGGTATGGGTTTGCTGAGCAGAGGCGGGTTGACGAGGTAAGCTTTAAGCTGGTCGAAGGAATCTTGTTGCGGCTGCCCCCACTCGAACCCCTTAGTCCCCCTCAGGGCTTTGAAGAACGGGAGGCATTTCTCTCCGGACTTCGACAAAAAGCGCCCAATGGCGGCTAAACGACCTGTCAGTTTCTGAACTTCTTTGACGTTTCTGGGCGGGGCCATGTCTAGTATGGCCCTGATCTTCTCCGGATTTGCCTCTATTCCTCGTTGGCTGACCATAAAGCCGAGGAACTTGCCCGATGAGACGCCGAACGCACACTTGTTCGGGTTGAGTCTCATATTGTGCCTTCTCAAAACATCGAACGCTTCTTGGAGGTCGGTCTCATGATCAACGCCTCGGATGCTTTTCACAAGCATGTCGTCCACGTAGACTTCCATGTTCCGACCAATCTGGGCCTGGAATACCTTGTTGACGAGACGTTGGTACGTTGCCCCTGCGTTCTTCAGGCCGAACGGCATGACTCGGTAACAATAGAGTCCTTGGTCCGTTACAAAAGACGTCTTCGGAATATCCGGGGGGAACATCCTTATCTGATTGTAACCCGAGAAAGCATCCATGAAGCTGAGGAGCTCATGTCCCGAGGTTGCGTCAATCAGAGTGTCGATGCTCGGCAGAGGGAAGGGATCTTTAGGGCAGGCCTTGTTGAGGTCAGTGAAATCAATACAGATTCTCCATGTCCCATTGGATTTCTTCACCATGACTACGTTGGACAACCACTCCGGATAATTCACTTCCTGTATGAATCGGGCTTTCAACAGTTTGTCTACCTCCTCTTTGATGGCGAGCTGGCGCTCGGGGGCAAACTTGCGCCTCTTCTGCTGGACCGGTTTGGACCCCGGATCAACGCTGAGGCGATGGACCAAGAGTTCTTCGGAGATACCGGGCATGTCCGCTGCTGACCATGCGAAGAGGTCCCGGTTGGCTCGGATGCATTTCACAATATTTGAATGTAGGGCGGACGGGAGTGCCTTGCTGACATAGAACTTACGGGTCGGCTCCTGCTCCGAGAAGAGTATTTCCTCCAGCTCATCGACTGGCTCGGGAGTCGGCCGAGCAGCATCTTGTGGAATCTCGAGTGTTTCTAAGGAGAGGACGGGTCCGAGCGTGGAGGTCATGTAACACTTGCGGGCCTGTTCCTGATTGCCCCTAACTTCTCCCACTCCAGCCCGAGTGGGGAATTTCATTTTGAGATGATAGGCAGAAGGGACGGCTTCAAGGGCGGCTAGGCCGGGCCGACCCAAAATGACGTTGTAGGCCGCGGGGACATCTACAACCATGAAATCCATTGACTCCGTGCGGGTAGTAGGAGTTTTGCCTGCTGTGACATCGAGGGTGATCACCCCTTCGATCGTCACCGGCACTCCCGTGAACCCATGGAGCGTATACCCGGCGGGCTTCAGTCTGTCTCGGGAGAGCTTCAGCCCCTTAAAAGCATCGAGGAATAGGATGTTAACGGAGGAGCCATTATCCACTAGGATTCTTTCGACTTTGAAATTGGCCATGTGAAGGTTGATGACGAGTGCGTCGCAATGAGGGGTGCGGACGCCCTCGAGATCGTCGTCAGAGAAGGTGACGGGCACTCCGAGTCCTTTGGGGGGAGGTGTGGCCCGGACAGAATTTACTTCCCTAATAAAAGCTTTCCGAGAAGAGTTCGAGGAGCCCCCCATTGGACCCCCATGGATAAGGTGGAGGACTCGCTCTTCCTCGAATTCTGGCGTCTCTTCCCGTTCCGGACGTTTGTTAGCCCCCCGAGGCTGGGGAGGAAGTTCGGCCCCGTCCTTTCTTACAAACTTCGCCAGCTGCCCCCTCTGGATGAGGGCTTCGATCTCGTTTCTCAGAGCCCGGCAGTCGTTGGTGTCATGCCCATGGTCCCGGTGGTAACGGCACCATTTGTCTTTATCCCTCCTTTTGGCTGGGGTGTTCATCTTTGGAGCTGGAGGCAGGACCCCTTCTTTTTCGACTTCCATGAAAATGGCGGAGATGTTTGTGGTGAGGGGAGTGAATTTTTCAAATCTAGGGGGAGGCCGGCGCTGGCCAGCATTATCCTTCTGAAACTTTTTGGGTCCCTCTTCTTCCGTTCCCTTCCTCTTAGACCCGGAGGCGGTTGCTTCCCAGTTGGGCGGTTCCTCGGCCTCTTCAGCTCGGATGTACTTTTCAGTACGGAGGAGGAGGTCAGAAAAGTCATGTGGCGGTTTTTTGGCGAGGGAGGAGCGGAGGTTAGAATTTAGGATGTTGGATTGGAACGCCGCGGTAGCAACGGATTGGTCGAGGGATGCGATAGTTCTGGCCTCGGCTGTGAACCTCTTCACGTAGTCCCTCAATCTCTCCCCCTTCTGCTGACGGAGGTGCAACAGGGAAATGCTGGTCTTCTCGGCCCTTCGGCTGCTGACGAAGTGGGTGATGAACAGGGTCTCGAACTGTTCAAAGGAGAATATTGACGCCGGGGCAAGGCGAGAGTACCATTCTCGAGCTGGGCCCTTCAGAGTTGCAGGGAATGTTTTGCAGAGGAGGGCGTCGGACGCTTGATGGAGGAGCATCAAAGTCTTAAAGCCTTCGATGTGGTCAACCGGATCGGTCTCTCCCGTATAGTTCTCGAACTGGGGAGGTTTGAAACCGAAGGGAACAGGAGTATCCACTATGGTCCGGGAGAACGGGGGTTGGCTAGGACGGAGGGTCCTCCCCCTGAGTTCTTCTTCCCGGTTTATCCGTCCCAAGAGTTTTTCCACCTCGTTCAGGCGGCGGTTCATGGTGTTATCTCTCCGGCGGTGATCTGCCGAGCCACGGGACTCGTCTTCGTAGGATGGGGAGCGAGGACTGCGGCGATGGTAGCTTCGGGAACGACGAGGACTTGGGGTGCGTCTGGAATTGGTAGGAGCGGGTCGAGGAGAAGGGGAACGTTGGCGAGGGCTCCGGACCGGACGAGGGGAGGGGGCCCTTGGCTCATTGGGATTTTGACGGAGATTGAGGGCCTGTTGTACCATAGCTTGGAATTGCTGGAACTCGGCACGGGTGATGGGTGCCTCATTGTTCCGATGCTGCTGCCGACCTGCTGGTGAGTGCCTCCTTCGGTAGTGATCGGGGGAGTCTCTTCTCCCTCTTCGGGCGGGGGACCGCCTGTGTCCCCGGTGTCGGGGGGATCGTTCTTGGTGGGAGGCTTCTCCCCGAGCCCGCTTTTCGTCCAGATGGTGACGAAGGTCCTTATCTTCCGGGCGTCTGGGATGGGCATCGTGGCGACCAGAGGCTCGGGGATGATGGGAGGCCATGGAGGCACTGGAGGCAGTGTGGTTGGGTATGTTCTCTGGATGAAGAGGCTGTTTCTGGGGGTTAGGCCCCTTCGGATCAGGATGTGGAGGGTTCCGCTGGAGCGGCTCTTCCACAGTAGGAGGGAGCTGCCCTTGTTGCTGAGTGGGATCAGGAAGGACTTCCTGCTGGTCAAGGATGGGCGCTCGATTGGAGCCCCTAGATCTGACTTTGCGAGGCGGCATGGCTGGAGAAAACTTGTTCACCGGGAAGAGGAGAGGTCTCTACTCGTTAGTTTCCCACAGACGGCGCCAATCTGATGCCGCTAAATTTGGTGTGGGGGCAAACAGATGAATTTGTGAGTTCTTTGGGGAAACTGAATAGGAGAACCTGTATACCTGTTCCGTTGAACTCTGATCGTCGCTCCCGCCGTGCACCTGCAAAAAGTGCGAGACACCGGGGTTTGTTCCCGGCGACGCACCCTCCGACGCTCAAGTCAGTAACCAGAAATGATTATGAAAGAGCGTTTAACTAGAGAAAGATTGATTACCTCTTAATGGAGATGGGTGGGGGGTATTTATAGGCGTCTTAGAGAACCATTTAGGAATGTAATCCGCGTAGTCTGATATAGAACAATCTCCTTGTAAACAGATTGGGAAAGTAATCTGATAAGGTATATTCTGGTAATCAGATAAGGAATTTTAATCCCTAAATCCCAGTGTAAAGATTGACGTGAATCATGGCCGTTGATTTAGATCTAATCAGGGACCTTGATTGTGTCTTGCTGGATCGAGTTGGCAGCGGGTTGAAACCCGTGCCCAGCTGTGGTGGATCCGTTTGCGGGTTATTGGATCTGTGAGAAGGAGACCCAGTACCCGCTTCGGACCCGTTTGCATGTGAAATTACCGTCTCGTCCCTGAGCTGTAGGATTCGTGCCCCATTTGGACGGTCTCGATTGAACCCCTTGTTTTGACCATATCACTAACTAAGATTCTTGGTACTAAGAATCCGGCGGACATGCTCACTAAGGTGGTGGATAGAAAAAACATCAGTTTTGCTATACCGCTATCGGATTGTCTCCAGGTTAATTGTTGAGGAGACTCGTAGAGGCACAGGCCTAGACTAGGCCAACGGAAGAATGAAGAACATGTTAGAGACTACGTGTATATGTCTCCAAGTGGGAGATTGTTGGGGTTTGTGGATCCAATACACGATAATGAGTTGAAGAAGATAGTCGGGAAGGAGAGTCGAAGTGGGAGCAACAGGTCAAGAGTAGCAAGAGCTACAGCAAAGTTGTGATCGACCGTACCCCTAACCGCCCAAGCAAGAAGATCGGTCGACCGCGCAGTCGACCGACCCACTCTCTGTTAGATTTCGTGCAGTCGAAGGAGAAGACCGGTCGACCGTCAAGATGGACCGGTCGACCGTCTCGATGCTGAATAAATGAACGACTGTAATTAGAGTTGTGGAATCCTATATATATTGTATTGTGTACGATTTTAGGGTTAACTAAAGAGAAAATAAAGATCTACTAGCCATCATTAAGAGAGAGTGAGATAGAGAGAAACCCTACACCTTGGTGGTGAATTCTTGAGAGATTTATAAATCTAATCTTCATATTTCTAGTGGAAATCGCAGGAGTGCCTCTGCGCAGGGAAGTAGCCATTATTTGGGTGAACCTCGATAAAAATCTTGTGTGTTGCTTTTGCTTGTTCTTTGTTCTCATGTTTTGATTCTATAGTTCTTGCATCTCGTCATCGTTGTTGAGTTTATTCCACAGTTAGAATTCAACAGGCACAAGTACAAGGAAAAAATGATAACTAATAACATTGAATAGGCATGATAACAAAATATAACAACTAGTATGGCAAGATAAACAAATATAAGTAGCATGTAATAAGTGTCGAGTGAACAAGTATCATGTAATATTCGATATCAATAGGAACAATAATGAACAATATGCAATGTCGATGTTGTGTTAATCCTTAAATCTATTATTCATTTTAATCCTAACTAATGCATGTACTATTGTGTCCCATGCGTTCCGTACCACAGGTTCGATGCATACAATTAATTTCGTTTTAGACTTAAGTGAAAGATTCTATAGATCATGTACACGGCACGATAACGGTATTTGCAGCATTGCTGCACACTGGTTGGCTCATTAAAAATAATACACGGCCAATTGGGAATACTGTGTCAGTAGTCCAACAATAAACCGATAACAATAACTTTTGCCAACACACAATATTTTGGAAAACAAGGCCCACACTACGGTGTACAGTCACTATGTCATCAACTACTCCAGTCAATCCCTTAAAACCCGGCTTATTAATTATTTCATTAATGCAACAATACAATATGCAATCTAGAGACATGAGATGAACGATAATAACAATAAGAAAACAATAAGATGATAACATGGAATATGGTGTACTAGATGTCCAAGCAACATGGTATAGGGTATTTTACAAGTATTCAACAAGTATAACACGAATAACACATCAAACACGGATATCTCAAGATAGCATGAATATATACATCAAAAGTGGTCAACCCTAAGTTAATTCATGTCATATATGTTCTGAGGCAACTATGGTTAAATCATCACAATAGAGACAATATCAATAAGGGTTCACACACGAATTGTCTCTAGAACCCAACTACACTATAAGCGGTATTTTGTACTTGTATATGCAAAGAAATTAAATACAAGTTACTTGCCTTATAAACGGTAAGAACGAATACCAAGAATAACGGGATATGAATTCCGAGGCAACGAACTCACGAACAAGCAATTTAACATGCACAATATACGTACTGTAACACCCCGCAAAATTGGAAATTTCAATTTGGCCCTCGTGTGTTACGTACGTGTATTTTGTAACGTGTTTTCACTACGTATCTTGATTTCCGACTCTTTATGCACTTCCTATATTGATTTTATCTTATTTGTGTCAACTCAAATGCAATATTTCAATCTCTGTATTTTTACGTACTTTTTACGTGTTTTTATGCACGTGTCGATTATGTGTTTCCACCGCTACGAGTGATATTTTCTGGGTTTCAATTATTTATTTTAGGTATTCAAATTCATTTTATAAAACGGAAATTCATTTTTCCTATTTTTGAATCAAGATAATTTTATACGTATAATGCACGTGTTTCCTATGTACGTAGAAATTACGGCGTGAAATATGTATAAATTAATAAATATATTTTTCTTATATTTTTTTCGATTATATTTTAATATATTTCTGTTGATAGAGTCGATTTTCGAATTTCATATTTTTGTGTTTTATGTGCGACGCACGTGTTTCGGTGCGCGTATTTGAGCGTGTCCGTTCCAAAATAAAATTTTTGGACTATAGGTATTTATTTTATTTGTGCATGATACATTTTTATTTTTAAGTAAACTATTTACTTACATAGTATATATATAGATAATATGAAATAGTATATAATGATTTATGAAAGTTGCTGTTTGGTAAAAGTATATATGCAGCATGGCATATATATTAGTAAAAATATATTATGGTGAATTATATTGAATGGGGGCCCACATTGAAATGAGACAGCAGCCATTTGATTTTTTTTGTGATTGCGTGGCATTGGATGGTGGGGGCCCACCGCCACTTTGAAGAAGGCAGACCTCGGTCTGCTGTCTTCATCCGGGAGAGAGAGGGTTGGGGAGTCTAGAAGAGGAAGAGGTAGGAGTTAGGGATTTAGAGAGGTGAAAATGTGAAGAGTTGGGGAATTAAAAGAGAAATTTATTAGGTTAAAAATTTTGCAATATAGACCCTAATCTAGACCTATAAATACAACCCTCTTCTTCTCATTCCACACACCAAAAACTAAACAAAAACAAGAGAAAGAAAAGGAAAGAGAGAAGACTGTTCTTGTGCTTGGAGGCTCTTGCTAGGAAGAGAAGAGCTAGGAGTTTGCTTTGGATCTAGGAGTGGTGTTCTATCTTTCCTTTCATTGTTCAAACTTCATAAGAGGTGGGTGTCTCTTATTTTCTAAATATAGACATTTGCATGCTAATATTAATAAAATGAGTAGCTTTGATATGATAAAGTAGAACCAAATATATTATGGATGTGGTGAGAATAATTGTGATTCATGTTATGTTTGACGAATTAAAATTTACATCATGTAGTAGTTTATGAGAAAAGACGAAATTAATTATTTTTGCCATTCATTAATAATCAAGAATGAAGAAATTGCGGACTGTATGAACAATGGTTTGTTGTCTTCTTTTGATAAGCAAATGAATATTTATTTTTATTTTTTTTTAAATTGATACTATTGAATCTATTTGACAAGACATATAATTGTGTTACTTTGATAAAATTTAAATTTATGTTTATTAGTGAGAAGAAACTATTTGAAAATTAATTTTATTGTCTAAAATGTGGATTTGAAATCTATGAGTTACTATTAGAGAGTAACTCGGTTTAATTGAACCAAATTCAGTTTAACAAAAGATTAGAAAAGTTGAGGAATCGAGTTTTTATAAATAAAATAGAATAACAGAAAGTGGAATAAACCTTCATACCGATAGGCGCACTTGGCCTAGTGGCCTGGCGCTACACTGGTCACCTTGCCGACTGTGGGTTCGAAACTTGCTAAGGCCAAAATATTCTTTTATTTTAAAATAATTATAAAAAAATGAGAGAGTGTTTAAGGGGCGTTCGGTTTGAGATTTGGACACAAGTCCAAAAAGAACTTAGTGGCTAGTGAGTTTGGGTTTGGGCGCTGATTGTGCCTTGCGGTTGGGTTTGGGTTCGAAACCCAGTGGCCACCTTTATATTTTTTTTGTTGTATTTCAAATGTGTTGATGAGTTTTAATGCAAATAAAAATTGGGGGAAAAAAATCCTAATAATTCTCTAAAGAGATTTGGAATTTTATTAAAAGTAGTTTCATAATTTTCTTGTATATTTTTAGAAGTTTTTAAAGAAGATTTGATATAGATATTGAAATGAATTACTACAAATTATTAATAAAGAACATGACTTTTTATTCTAGAAAGAAAACAAAGTAATGACTTGGGTAAATTGAAAAACTCTTGAAGAAATCATACCTTTTATTTTTGAAGTGCTTGATATAGTTGAGTTTTGTTCGTGAACTAAAAGTTGCTATTCAGAAGAAATTGTCGATTATGAATAGATGAATCATGAAAGAGACATTGAGATAGAATGAGATTTTGTCTTCAACATAAATTATTTAATAGCATGATTTATCTCCTTAAAAGAAAAGTAATGTGAGAATTAATTATCTTGATAAAAGTATGCTATTGAGTTGTGTAAGAAATTCTTGATTACTATTGGGCTCAAATTAATAATGAGTTTTGACAAAAAAAATAATTTTATTAATGAAAATGAGATTTATTTGTAGAATAATAGTAAATTATTCATGTGAATGGATTTCTATTGATGTGATTATATTTTTATTTTGGTGCAAGTAAAATTTGAGATGGTTGAGATATATTTTATGAGTTCAAATTGGTAATGAGTTTTCAAGTGGTGAATTTTATGTTCATGAAGAGAATTATTGCCTTTAAAAGATTTTGAATAAATTAAGATTGAGGATAAGCGAATCATGAATAGACATCGTTCAAGTTGTGAATAAGTTGAGAATGAAAATATCTAAGTTTAAGATATGTTTATTAAAGGGTATGTGTACCCATGACTATTGTACATGAAAAATTGTGATTTAGAGTTAGTGAGACCTCGGGTACCGGCACTATTGAAATAAGAGATTGAGATATGATTTTAAGATATTGCCATGGAGCTATCTCGTATTTTTGTGAATAAGTTTGGTAGGAGGTAAAACTAATTCTAGGTGTGGAAATTTATTCATGTCTTGAACTAAATAATTAGGCACATAAGTGTAGATGTAGTGAACTTGGACAAACGTAAGTGGGTTGCTTCTATATAGTTGGCGGTGGATCTCCGTGGCTATAGACCCAGTTGGTGGATTGTGGTTGCTCCAATGGAGACGAGCTTTTATTTTAAATCTGGGACTTAGCGTAGTCGGACAGATAGTTTGCTGTACTCCAGTGTATATACGTATACCGGTGCTAGAGGGAAACTTGCGGGATGATTCGCACGATGAGGGATCTGTTATAACAGTCAGCGGTGGATCTCCGTGGCTGGGATCCATATTCGTGGAATGATCTAAACCTTGTTTTATTACTAGGTAGTTTCATGGCGAGGGATCGAACCCTTAAATGTGGAGTACGTAGGCGCTTGCCCTCGGACCTATGTAGTATGGGATGCATAGAATCCGAACAAGTGTGCATTAGTGTCATCCTAGTATAGAAATATGTGCATAAGGCATTAAGGCATGGCATACACTTACATGTTTAGCGTAGTCACAATTTAACACTTTATTGCTCATTCAACTCTTGTGATTTGTTAAAGTAACGAGATTGTTATATATACGGCATAGAGAGGATAGTCGAGTATAATATTTTCGTCAGTTGTAAGTGACTGACGTGCCCACAGCTTAATATGCAGGTAATGGACTATTCATGAAGGAATAAAGATATTGTGATGCAATCGATGACTTATTTTGATAAAGTTGTATAAGTTGTACTTGTGTTCTTTTTATTCTTCCGCTGTGTAAACAAAAGTGTAATGAACTCTGATGTTGTTGAAAAAGTTTTAATTTCCTTGTAAAATTGTACGAAGTGAAGTAAAGATCTTGTACAATCTCGAATTTGGTCTTATTTGGAATTCGGGGTGTTACACGTACAATAAAGATCCCCAAAAGAAATAACAGCAAACACAACAAGAGAGCTCAGCAACAAAATCAAAGAGACAGCAGTAACCAGTGGCCAGGCCACGACAGCCAGAGGGCAACGACATTGCTGGCGGCCAGTGGAGCGACATGGACGGCGAGGGCGTCGACAGGTACGGTCGACGGTGGAATCTGAGGTCAAGCGAGAACAGGAGCAGCCAAGGGGGGTTGGGTCTGGTTGTTGTCGACGAGAGCGGAGTAGGAGGAGAGGGGAGATCGGGGGGTTGCTGTGTTGGTGTGCTAGCGGCGCTTGGGGAAGGTCGCCGGAGGTATGGCGACGGGGGTAAGGTCGTCGGAGCACGGGGGTGGCCGGAGCTTGCTGGGGAGGACGATGGGGAGGGGTTTCTTTGGGTTTGGGCGGGAAACAATCAGCAGAAGAGAGAGAACAGGAGGAGAGAGGAGAGAGAATAAGCTGCTAGGTTTTCGATGGTGTGCAATTTTTTAGGGTTTGTACTAGGATTGTATTTATAGGGTACAATTAGGGTATTGGGTTGGTGAATTAGGGTCCAATAACAACGGATTATGGTTAAGAACAATGAAATTGGATTTAGGGTTCAATTAAGAGATAGATCAAAAACAGTAGGATTCAATTAAAAACACCCACAATAAATAAGAGAATAATAGGATCGACAATAAAAGCTCAATCAAAAGAACAAAGAACTTCATGAACAAAAATTGAAATCCAAATAAATAGATAAATAATACAAATAAAAACAATATAAGTTGGCTTGAAATTAAATTAGAATTCACCACGAAAGTCAGATCAAGTACGAAAACAAAATAATTTGTTAAATGTACTTTAATTAAATAATCAAGGAATAACGATTAATAGTTATAATTATAAAAATAATAAAATCATATAATAAAATAATTATTCGGGTTTAACAATTTATTAAAATGACCCAATATATATATATATATATATATACACACACACACACACACACACACACACACACACACACTTGGACTCAAATACAGATAGTTGATCAATAAGATCTAGAAAATAAGATCAAAACACATCGTTATTCGTAATGAATAAATATTCGATTAGAAAAACACTTTAATATAAAATCCAAACGATTTTAACAAATAATTAATTTATAATATCGAAATACAGAAAATATTCAGAAAATACATATTTACGGGAATAGGGGTTACAAAGTCGATGACAGTAAAGGAAATCTACCAAAAGGTAGGAAAGCGTAAGAGTTATGCAAGCATCGCAGGTACTGATTCACCCATTTCTATTTTTGGTTTTATACCTGATTCCATGCTAGTTCAGCTTGCAAATGCATACGGCATCATATTACATCAATCTCACAATGAACACACAAGCCAATTGGACATCATTAAGGCTAGAGAAGCCAATAATGTCCAAAAGGTACAATAGGTCTTAGGAGGGGAGACAGACGTGGATCACGTCTCTCAGGGTTTAGTGGAATGTGTTGGGGGGGGGAATGTGTTAATGTCTAAGATCCTATTCTGGAACGTACACGGGCTTGGCGGCCAAGCGAAGGATGGTTGGGGAGGTAATCTTGGTCAAAAGGTGGATATTGTGTGCTTGGAGGAGACAAAGTTGTCTCAACCAGCTGACATGCTCCTTAGGTCCATGCATTTAAACCATATTAGGGAATTGAGGTTTAAGGACGCTCAGGGAGCGTCAGGAGGGGTTATGGTTGGTATCAACACCAGTAACTTTGACGTACTGGATTGTTGGGTGGGGTCCGTTACGTTATCGGTAGTGGTCCAATGACATGCAGACGGTTGGAAGGAAGTGATAACTGCGGTGTATGGACCAAACGATAGAACATCGAGGAACGATCTTTGGGAGGAGCTTATAAGCATTATAGGTGGGTGGAGCCTGCCTTGGGTGCTCGGTGGGGACTTCAATGTCGTGAGGCACGCAGATGAAAGAAATGGAGGGGGTGACGTAGAGCAAGATAGGAGAAGGTTCAATCAAACTATCTCATCGCTTATGTTGCTTGAAATACCTGTTAATGATCGCTGTTATACTTGGTCCAACAGACGACGATGCCCAGCTCTAGCTAAGCTAGACAGGGTTCTAGTTTCGGTGGATTGGGAAACAAAGTTCCCAAGGGCAATTGCACATTCGTGCATTCGTAACACCTCTGACCAAATTTCGATCATTTTATCGACGGGTGAGGGAGACAGGAAAAAACACAGTATATTCCGATTCGAAAAAATGTGGCTTAACAATGGGGACTGCGACGAGCTAGTAAAGAAGAGTTGGGAAGAGGACACGCACCAAGCGGAACCGGCTACAAGACTAAGTAGGAAACTCTCCAGGCTTAAGAAAAGATTGAGAAGATGGAACAAGGTTACATTCGGTAACGTTCTGAAGAGGAAGGAGGATATTTTGCAAGAGATAGATACATTGGAAATGGAGGAGGAGGCAAGTCCTCTGGATGACAACCAATTCCAGCTATTAAACACTCTTAGGCAAGAGGTTCTTAATACATATAATATGGAGGAGGTTATGTGGCGTCAACGGTCCAGGGTCAAATGGTTGCGTAAGGGTGATGCTAATACCAAGTATTTTCACAAAGTGTCAGCATGCGGCGAAGGAGTAACTACATTCACTCATTGGACATTGCGGGGACGGTCGTTACTTGTCAGGAACCGTTATCTGAGCACATCGACGAGACATACAGGGAGTTGTTCGAGACGAAAAGAGAGGGTCATTGCAAATCAGCAATTGATCTTTGGGAGGCGCATGACGATGAGACTCACCAAAGGGTAACGACATTTCAGGCTCCATTCACTACAGAAGAAGTCAAAGCGGCTGTGTGGAAGCTGGGGCAGGACAGGGCACCGGGACCGGACGGGTTTCCAGTGTTCTTTTACAAACATTATTGGGAGGCTGTAGAACCCCGTATTTTCAAATATTATTTTAATTATTTGAAAATGAATTTAAGTAATTTTTGAGGGTTTAAATAAATATTTTCTAAGAAAGTTATCTTTTGTACACGTGCAAAACACGTGCAAATGACTTTTCAGAAGTTTGAAAAATTAAGTTCTCTTTATGAAAAATCGTTATTTATTATTTGAAAATTATTTAGTATTTTTCCAGATTTTTCTGAAATTAATCGATACTATTTGCAATTTTTGGGAAAAGAAGGGCTTATTTGCAAAATTGACATTTGTTTGGGTTAAAACGCAAAAGTGGCATTCTGGACGTTTTGAGCAGTATTGGCATTGAGGTTTAAGTTATATTTCACTATTAAATCCTGGTTTAAATGATATTTGATGAAATTTCAAGACTAATCTATATATATGTAAATTATATTTTGGGAAAGGATTATTTTGCAAATTGGGTGAAAACCCTAATATTTTAATCCGGCATATATATAAGGGATTTTCCTATTCCCAGCCGTCATTGAGTATACACAGGATTTTTGAGATTTATTTTGAGGAGCAAAAGAAGAGGCTTTTTGGATCTAGCAAGGAGAAGAACTATTTCGTGGATTTTCTTCAAAACAATGTGAGTGGTTGTTTGTTTTGTTTTGTTTGTTTGTGTACTTTGTTTGCTTGATTAATGAAGGACATGAGACCTTTGTTATGATTGTTGTGATCGTCATGCTATTGTTTTGTTAATCTCATTGTATATATGACATGGATCTATTATTTAATATGAAGGATGAGAACTTTATTTGGATCATGTGTGAGAAATGTTAGATTTGTTGAGGAAATGTTGATCTATGAGATCGTATTGTTGGGAGACAATTAAGAACTGATTATGTTGTGATCAGATATTAAACATCTGGATCTAGTGATTACAAACCAATCTTAATTATATGTTGAGGAAGACATTTAGTTTTGTTGAGAAAAACCCTAATGGGAGGATTGAGAGTTTAGATCATGAGGATATGAAATTTGAGTATTTGTTTGATTGAGAAATGTAACCATGATGGAGATCTTTGAGAGTTGTTTAATTGCCTGGATACAAGTAAATTTTGTGATCAGTAAATCTTTAGAAAACCCCTGTTTGATTTGTGTTCAGACCTATTTTTGGGAATCTGTAGCCGACAGTCGACTGGACTGCGAAGCAGTCGACTGGTACGAGCCTACTGTGTATTTTATTTTTAGTCTTTGAGCTTTTGTTCGGGACAGTCGACCTAGACTGAGGTCAGTCGACTGGTCTGCTGTTTGTTGTTTTGTTCGGTCCTTTCGGGACAGTCGACCTGTGACCTTTCAGTCGACTCAAATACTTAGAATATTTTTTATGAGAATTATTTGTCTTTGTCTCGGGGCAGTCGACTGACTCCTTGGTAAGTCGACTGACCATGCCTTAGTTTATCTTTTGAGAAATGTTGGATTATGCCCTCTGGACAGTCGACTGGTCCCTTATGCAGTCGACTGGTCCTGTAAGATCTTTGTATTTGATTTGAGATATTTTGTTTAGTGTTTGACTTGAGACATTTGTTCAGTACTTTCTTCTGAGATATTGTTCAGTATTCGATGTTGAGATATTTGTTCAGTATTTGATTTTGAGATGTTCAGTTAAGAACATGATCTTGAGATATTTTGTTGAGCCACTTGTTTGGTGGAATTTGTTCAGATATTTGTTTTTGAGTCTCTAGAGGTAGGTGACCCTAGTATACCGGTGTTTGTTCAGTTATTTGTTGAGGCCCATCGAGGCGAATTTTCAGTTATTCAGATTTTTAGTCCGGTAGGGTACACTACTCTAGGAGATTTGTTCAGTAACCCAAATTAATAAGGACAGGCATTAGTAGTGTCATGACGAATGAAAACTTGAGTTATGCACCTCAGTATGGCTTTTGATGTAGGATTAGTCTCCTGAATTATCCAAGTAGTTAACTTGCGATGTGTGATTTATCTCCGGAATTATCCAGGTAGTTAACCTGAGATGTGAGGTATTTCTCCGGAATTATCCAAGTAATTATCTTGAGATGTGGGATTGAACTACGGAATGATCGGAGTCGAGGCGACGCTTTTGGGGTATTATTGTGATGATGAGTCTATGTTTAGATGTGGGATGATCTCCTGAATTATCCAGGGAAAATACCTGTGATGTGGGATCAATCTCCGGAACGATCAAGCATGGGCAAATTATCATAGTTTATCTTCATCTCTTAGTAGTCATCGTTGTCAGCATGTAGTCATGATGTTTTCTTGAATCACTTTCATGCATTTGGATTTCCTGTTTTTACACACACTTGGCTTTTGGTTTTGGTATCACCCATTATTCCTTTGTCGGACTTCATACTTTAGTGTTTAATTATTATTTGTTGGATATCATGTTTTAAGTTTATTTATGTTATTTGTTGATTTGTTACCACTCACACCATTTTTATGGCTGACCCCTTTAGTTTGGGGGTTAGGGTTCAACTCTAGCCTCACATGTTGCAGGTTATTGCTTAGATGGGAGGTTGGAAGCTTGAGTGGGCATTTTGTGATAATTTAAATTATTTAGTGATTGGTGTAAAATTGTTAAGATATATTTGAATCATTATTGAGTTGTAAATAAAGATTAATTTGTGTTGAGATGTTTAGACTTCCGCTGTAATTGTAATAATTGTTGTAATAAAGAAGAAAAATTTTAGTGGTGTTGTTGGTGTTTATTGTTCTATTGAAGTGGATTACTGGGATTTTGCCACTTATTTTCTAAGCTCTCATATTAGAAATTTGGGGCGCTACAGAGATTGGTATCAGAGCTCCGCTTCAATATAATAATAGACTTAGTATGACAACCAACCTAGGTGTGGACACTAGAGAGTGAGTACCTAGGTGTGGACATCAGAGTGTGAGTATCACATAGAATTAAATTATGATGTTTGGTTTGAAATTATGGTTTGACTTTGCCATAGGGTATTGAAATGAGTTTGAATTGTATGTGTGCTCTAACTTTACCCTCGTTTTGCAGTAATCACGATGGTTGCACCCAGAGGTAGAAATGGTGGCAACAATGAGGATGGATCAGGTAGTTCTCGAGGAGCGGGAATTGACCTAGAGGCTGAGTTTGCTAAGGTTTATCAGACCTTGAACACATTGATGGCATTCAATGTGGCGCAGCAGCAAGCGCAGCAGCAGAACCCGCCGCCGAATCATGGAGCTGGGCATGGATTGGTGAATGCCGACCCCATCAAGCAGATTGAATCCTTTAAGAGGATGAGGCCACCAGTCTTTGAGGGGCAAGCTGATCCAACAGCAGCAGACGATTGGATTCGGAAGATGGAGACGATCTTCGAAGTATCGGAGACTCCAGCAGCCAGTAAGGTGAAGTTGGCTTCTATGCAGCTTGAGAAAGACGCTGGTGTCTGGTGGGAGTCACTGAAGAGGACTCTGGGAGATCAGCCTTTGACATGGGACGCTTTTCTGGAGGAGTTCAGAGATCGCTTCTTTCCTCTGGATGTTCAAGAGAAGAAGGCGACTGAGTTCATGAACCTTCAGCAGGGGAGCATGACTGTTCGGGAGTATGAGACGAAATTTGCTCAACTTTCGAGGTATGCACCAGAATTGGTCATGGATGAAGCAAAGAAGGCCAAAAAGTTTGAGCAGGGCTTGAGACCGAACTTGAGGTCAAGGATGGTTCCGTTGGGTATCAGGAGATTCGAGAAGCTGGTCAGGAGGGCCGCGATGACTGAAGAAGATATGGAACTGTTTCAGAAGAAGCAGGATACATGGAACCGGAACAAGAGGCCAGCATCAGGCCAGAGTGGGAAGGGATTCCCCGCGAAGCAGGCGAAGTTCAGTGGACCGGTGCAGAAGGCATCTGGAGCTCAGGGAGTGACCTGCTACTACTGCAAGGAAGTAGGACATTACAGGTCAGCATGTCCGAAGTTGGCAGAGCATGTTTGTTCTCAGTGTGGGCAGACTGGACACTCAAAGCCCCATTGTCCACAACTGAAGAAAGATGGTTCGGGTGGAAGCAAAGTCCCGAAGAGGCAAGGGCGAGTATTTGCATTGACCGAGGAGGATGCGAGAAACTCGGAAGATGTAATACAGGGTATGCAGGAATTTTGATTTCTTTCATTTTTGAATCAGTGTAATGAGTAAAACTTTTATTTCAGAATAATTTAAGATTGAGTATCATTCTTATTGTAACAGGAGTTGTTTTAATAAATGGAATAAAAGCAAAGGTTTTGTTTGACACTGGTTCATCGCATACATTTGTATCGCCAAGTTTTGCAAAGATCTTAGGTTTGGAACCTAAGTTATTTCCAGACAGGGTTTTGTCGGTGGCAACGCCGTCAGGAGAAGAGCTGGTAGCGGATCGATATTACGAGGGCTGTGATATCGAGATTGGTGGAAGGATGTTCGACATCGACTTGATCGAGCTACAAGTGTTGGGAGTGGATGTCATTGTAGGCATCGATTGGATGGCTATTTATGATGCCACAATTGATTGCAAGCAGAATGAGGTGTTGGTGAAGGCACCAGGTGGACCTGCAGTAACTTTCCAAGGGAAGAAGAAGATTCCGCAGGTGGCTGCAATGGTATCTAAGAAGTCTATTGCAGATGAAGTCAAGGGCATTCCGGTGGTTCGAAAGTTTCCTCAGGTGTTCTTGGATGATTTTCTAGGATTACCGCCGCAGAGAGATGTAGAGTTTTGCATCAACGTTCAGCCGGGGAGTGCGCCGATTTCCAAGGCTCCGTACAGGATGGCACCTGTAGAGCAGGATGAAGTGAAGAAGCAGATTGAAGAGCTTTTGACCAAAGGGCTTATCAGACCGAGTTCATCTCCGTGGGGAGCACCAGTGTTGTTGGTCAAGAAGAAGGATGGGTCGATGAGGATGTGCATTGACTACAGAGAGTTGAATAGGGTGACTATTCAGAACAAGTACCCACTGCCGCGGATAGATGATTTGTTCGACAGACTTCGAGGAGCAGCGGTATTTTCGAAGATTGATCTGAGGTCAGGGTATCATCAGGTGCGAGTCAAGGAGGAAGATGTGAGCAAGACAGCTTTCAGGACTCGTCATGGGTTGTATGAATTTTTGGTGATGCCATTCGGGTTGACGAATGCGCCAGCAGCGTTCATGGACATGATGAATCGGGTGTTGAGGCCGTTCATTGATTCATTTGTGGTGGTCTTCATCGATGATATTTTGGTATATTCGAAGTCGGAGGAGGATCATTCTAAGCACTTGACAGCGGTATTACAGATATTGCAGGAGCACAGCTTGTATGCCAAATTGTCGAAGTGTGAATTCTGGAAGTCTGAGGTAGCTTTCCTTGGTCACATTCTTTCTAAGGAGGGAGTGGCTACTGATCCCCAGAAAGTGGAAGCAGTGAAGGATTGGCCCAGGCCGACGTCAGTGAAGGAAGTCAGAAGCTTCATGGGATTAGCTGGTTACTACAGGAGGTTTATTCAGGGGTATTCTCAGATTGCAGTTCCATTGACAGGTTTGACCCGGAAGAGTGTGGCATTTGTGTGGACAGATAAGTGCGAGGAGAGTTTCCTTGAGTTAAAGGAAAGGTTGACTACTGCACCTATATTAGCATTGCCGCAAGCAGGGAAAGATTATGACATCTACAGTGATGCATCTCTCAGAGGTTTGGGATGTGTCTTGATGCAAGAAGGCAAGGTCATTGCTTATGGTTCGAGGCAGTTGCGTCCACATGAGAAGAATTATCCGACGCATGATTTGGAGTTAGCAGCTATCATTTATGCCTTGAAATTATGGAGGCATTATGTTTATGGTGAGAAGGTCAACATGTACACTGACCACAAGAGTCTGAAGTATATCTATCAGCAGAGGGATTTGAATCTTCGTCAGAGAAGATGGTTGGAGGTATTGGAAGACATTCATCCAGAGATCAAGTATCATCCGGGCAAGGCGAATGTAGTGGCTGATGGACTTAGCAGGAAGAGTAGTTTATCGAGATTGATCACTACTCGAAGAGAGTTGGTGGCAGAGATCGATCAGGCAGGTATCGAGGTGGTACTGCGAGGTTTAGGGGCATCTTTGGCTCAGTTGAAGCTGCAGCCGTCCTTGAGAGAGAAGATTGTGGAAGGTCAGAGATCAGATTCCGAGATTCAGAAGATGTTGCAGCAGGTTTCAGAAGGCAAGTTATCAGAATTTCGTGTTCAAGATGGAGTTCTTTGGTTGGGTGAGAGGTTGTGTGTTCCAGATGATGCAGAGTTGAGAGAGAGTATCTTACAGGAGGCACACAGTACATTGTTATCAGTTCATCCAGGAGGTACGAAGATGTACAGGGATATCAAACCCCACTTTTGGTGGTCTGGCATGAAGCGAGATGTAGCAGATTTTGTGGCAAGGTGTCTGACTTGTCAGCAGATCAAGGCAGAGAATCAGAGACCTGGAGGTTTGTTGCAGCCTTTACCCATTCCGGAGTGGAAGTGGGGGAATATCAGCATGGACTTTATCACGGGTTTGCCTAGGAGTTCGAAGGGCAATGACTCGATTTGGGTTGTTGTGGACCGATTGACTAAGTCGGCACATTTTCTAGCCATGAAGATTACTTGGTCGATGGAGAAATTGGCTGAGTTGTACATTGAAAAGATTGTGAGACTTCATGGAGTTCCTGTTTCGATTGTGTCTGACAGAGATCCGAGGTTTACATCAAGGTTTTGGAGAAGTTTACAAGCAGCTTTGGGCACCAGGACTGATTTCAGTACAGCATTTCATCCGCAGACAGATGGTCAGACGGAGAGGGTGAATCGAGTGCTGGAGGATATGTTGAGAGCTTGTGTTATGGACTTTGGTGGTAGTTGGGAGAGATACTTGGCATTGGTTGAGTTTGCTTATAACAATAGTTACCATGCAAGTATTGGGATGGCACCGTATGAGGCTTTGTACGGGCGGAGGTGCAGGACACCTGTTTGTTGGTATGAGGTTGGCGAGAGGCAGATGTATGGTCCTGAGATCGTGCAGCAGACGTCAGAGCAGATTGAGCTGATTCGCAAGAGGTTAGTTGAAGCTCAGAGTCGGCAGAAGAGTTATGCTGACACTCGACGAAGAGAGTTGGAATTTGAAGTTGGGGATGCAGTTTTCCTCAAGGTTTCTCCGACCAAAGGAGTGATCAGATTTGGTAAAGGTGGCAAGTTGGTGCCGAGGTATATTGGTCCGTACAAGATCGTGGAGAGGATTGGCAAGACCGCATACAGATTGAAACTTCCTGAGGAGTTAGCGCAGGTACATGATGTGTTTCATGTGTCGCTATTAAGGAAGTATGTGGCCGATCAGAAGCATCAGTTGGTAGAAGTTCCTGATGATCTACAGGTGAACTTGAGCTACAAGGAACAGCCTGTTGAGATCGTTGATCGTAGGGAGAAAGTCCTTAGAAGCAAGGTGATACCTATGGTCAAGGTATTGTGGAGGAATCAACAGTTCGAGGAGGCTACTTAGGAGCCAGAGGATCGCATGCTGAATGATTTTCCTGAATTGTTTGAATGAATGTATTTCTTGTATGTGATTGGAATTCTTTGAATGATTGAACCATTGATTGATACATGATGTAATCTTTTATTTGATTGTGATGTTATATGAAATTATTTGGATTTTATTCTATATATGAAATATTGTTTCCTTTTGTTGGTATGTGTTGAACTCATTAGTAGTAGTTCTGAGGACAGAACTCTTCTAAGGAGGGAGTGATGTAGAACCCCGTATTTTCAAATATTATTTTAATTATTTGAAAATGAATTTAAGTAATTTTTGAGGGTTTAAATAAATATTTTCTAAGAAAGTTATCTTTTGTACACGTGCAAAACACGTGCAAATGACTTTTCAGAAGTTTGAAAAATTAAGTTCTCTTTATGAAAAATCGTTATTTATTATTTGAAAATTATTTAGTATTTTTCCAGATTTTTCTGAAATTAATCGATACTATTTGCAATTTTTGGGAAAAGAAGGGCTTATTTGCAAAATTGACATTTGTTTGGGTTAAAACGCAAAAGTGGCATTCTGGACGTTTTGAGCAGTATTGGCATTGAGGTTTAAGTTATATTTCACTATTAAATCCTGGTTTAAATGATATTTGATGAAATTTCAAGACTAATCTATATATATGTAAATTATATTTTGGGAAAGGATTATTTTGCAAATTGGGTGAAAACCCTAATATTTTAATCCGGCATATATATAAGGGATTTTCCTATTCCCAGCCGTCATTGAGTATACACAGGATTTTTGAGATTTATTTTGAGGAGCAAAAGAAGAGGCTTTTTGGATCTAGCAAGGAGAAGAACTATTTCGTGGATTTTCTTCAAAACAATGTGAGTGGTTGTTTGTTTTGTTTTGTTTGTTTGTGTACTTTGTTTGCTTGATTAATGAAGGACATGAGACCTTTGTTATGATTGTTGTGATCGTCATGCTATTGTTTTGTTAATCTCATTGTATATATGACATGGATCTATTATTTAATATGAAGGATGAGAACTTTATTTGGATCATGTGTGAGAAATGTTAGATTTGTTGAGGAAATGTTGATCTATGAGATCGTATTGTTGGGAGACAATTAAGAACTGATTATGTTGTGATCAGATATTAAACATCTGGATCTAGTGATTACAAACCAATCTTAATTATATGTTGAGGAAGACATTTAGTTTTGTTGAGAAAAACCCTAATGGGAGGATTGAGAGTTTAGATCATGAGGATATGAAATTTGAGTATTTGTTTGATTGAGAAATGTAACCATGATGGAGATCTTTGAGAGTTGTTTAATTGCCTGGATACAAGTAAATTTTGTGATCAGTAAATCTTTAGAAAACCCCTGTTTGATTTGTGTTCAGACCTATTTTTGGGAATCTGTAGCCGACAGTCGACTGGACTGCGAAGCAGTCGACTGGTACGAGCCTACTGTGTATTTTATTTTTAGTCTTTGAGCTTTTGTTCGGGACAGTCGACCTAGACTGAGGTCAGTCGACTGGTCTGCTGTTTGTTGTTTTGTTCGGTCCTTTCGGGACAGTCGACCTGTGACCTTTCAGTCGACTCAAATACTTAGAATATTTTTTATGAGAATTATTTGTCTTTGTCTCGGGGCAGTCGACTGACTCCTTGGTAAGTCGACTGACCATGCCTTAGTTTATCTTTTGAGAAATGTTGGATTATGCCCTCTGGACAGTCGACTGGTCCCTTATGCAGTCGACTGGTCCTGTAAGATCTTTGTATTTGATTTGAGATATTTTGTTTAGTGTTTGACTTGAGACATTTGTTCAGTACTTTCTTCTGAGATATTGTTCAGTATTCGATGTTGAGATATTTGTTCAGTATTTGATTTTGAGATGTTCAGTTAAGAACATGATCTTGAGATATTTTGTTGAGCCACTTGTTTGGTGGAATTTGTTCAGATATTTGTTTTTGAGTCTCTAGAGGTAGGTGACCCTAGTATACCGGTGTTTGTTCAGTTATTTGTTGAGGCCCATCGAGGCGAATTTTCAGTTATTCAGATTTTTAGTCCGGTAGGGTACACTACTCTAGGAGATTTGTTCAGTAACCCAAATTAATAAGGACAGGCATTAGTAGTGTCATGACGAATGAAAACTTGAGTTATGCACCTCAGTATGGCTTTTGATGTAGGATTAGTCTCCTGAATTATCCAAGTAGTTAACTTGCGATGTGTGATTTATCTCCGGAATTATCCAGGTAGTTAACCTGAGATGTGAGGTATTTCTCCGGAATTATCCAAGTAATTATCTTGAGATGTGGGATTGAACTACGGAATGATCGGAGTCGAGGCGACGCTTTTGGGGTATTATTGTGATGATGAGTCTATGTTTAGATGTGGGATGATCTCCTGAATTATCCAGGGAAAATACCTGTGATGTGGGATCAATCTCCGGAATGATCAAGCATGGGCAAATTATCATAGTTTATCTTCATCTCTTAGTAGTCATCGTTGTCAGCATGTAGTCATGATGTTTTCTTGAATCACTTTCATGCATTTGGATTTCCTGTTTTTACACACACTTGGCTTTTGGTTTTGGTATCACCCATTATTCCTTTGTCGGACTTCATACTTTAGTGTTTAATTATTATTTGTTGGATATCATGTTTTAAGTTTATTTATGTTATTTGTTGATTTGTTACCACTCACACCATTTTTATGGCTGACCCCTTTAGTTTGGGGGTTAGGGTTCAACTCTAGCCTCACATGTTGCAGGTTATTGCTTAGATGGGAGGTTGGAAGCTTGAGTGGGCATTTTGTGATAATTTAAATTATTTAGTGATTGGTGTAAAATTGTTAAGATATATTTGAATCATTATTGAGTTGTAAATAAAGATTAATTTGTGTTGAGATGTTTAGACTTCCGCTGCAATTGTAATAATTGTTGTAATAAAGAAGAAAAATTTTAGTGGTGTTGTTGGTGTTTATTGTTCTATTGAAGTGGATTACTGGGATTTCGCCACTTATTTTCTAAGCTCTCATATTAGAAATTTGGGGCGCTACAGAGGCGGTGAAGGGTGATATTATGGACATCATGAACGCTTTCTATGAAGGCACTCTGGAGATGGATAGAATCAACTACGCAAATGTTTGCCTAATTCCCAAGAAGAAGATGGTTACCGAGGTAGGGGACCTCAGACCTATCAGCCTGCTCAACTGTTCGGTCAAGATTATATCGAAGGTGCTCGCGAATAGGCTGAGAGGTATAATTGGGGATATTTTCCCTGAGTACCAGACAGGATTTATAAATGGTAGGGATATTTTTGAAGGAGTGGCGTTAGTTTAGGAAGTTTTACAAGACTGCAAAAGACGACGAAAGACTGGGTACCTACTGAAACTGGACTTTGAAAAAGCTTACGACAAAGTGGAATGGAAATGTCTGCTAGAAATTCTTAACAAGCGAGGCTTTGGGGGGAGATGGATTGGTTGGATTGAAACTTGGCTTCAAACAGCCAAAGTTTCCATAATATTCAATGGGCAGCCGGGAAGGGAAATCATATGCCCCAAAGGTCTTCGGCAGGGGGATCCTCCATCACCTCTCCTATTCACATTGGTAGCAGACGGATTACATGCGATGTTGAAATCATACAGGGAGACGGGATTGATTAATGGCCTAGGCCTTAGGAGATGGGTCTCCGCCGTCATGAATGTACAATACGCGGGCGACACACTTATCTTTGGTGAATGTGATATGGTGCAGGCAAGTCTTATTAAGTGGGGGTTGTATCTGTTCGAGGAATGGTCGTGGCTGAAGGTCAACTTCCACAAAAGTAGCATTACCTTTCTGGGAGATTGTGGGAAAAACGGGCGTGGTGTGGCAGCTATTCTAAACTGTCCCGTGCAAATGCTACCAATTAAATACCTGGGATTACCGATCAGGTGTGGGGCTCTTCGTAAGGAGGACTGGAATGGGATTATAGATAGAATTGCCAACAGGCTAGAAGGTTGGAAAGGAAAGTTGCTCTCCTTCGGGGGGCGTTTGGTGATGTTGAACTCATTGATCAATTCTATACCACTTTACTTCATGTCCTTCTTTCGGATTCCGGTTTGGGTAACCAAAAAAATTGATAGACTGAGAAGATGCTTTCTATGGAATGGGTTGAGGGCTGAGGAGAAAGGTTACCCTTTAATCAAATGGGGGGTGGTTTGCAGAAGAAAGGAGTTCGGTGGACTGGGGGTAATCAATATCAGACAAATGAACCGAGCACTCTTATGCAAATGGTGGTGGAAAGTCATCACACGTAGGAAAGCAAAGTGGGCAACACTAGTTAAGGCAGTCTACCTTAAATACGGAAGTCTGCGTCGTAAACATAAGAATATTGCCTCAATGTCCAGTTTTTGGCAGGCAGTTTCCCAAACGAAAGACTTGTTTCTTACTAGTATTAATTTCTCTATTGGTAACGGTGAAGATATTTGTTTCTGGAAAGATAGATGGTGCGGCACTGTTAACCTAAAAAGGAGACTCTCGAATGCCTATAAGTATGCTAGGGATAGAAACAAGTCGGTTGCGAAACAGTGGCGCAACGAGGCATGGAGGCCGAGGCCGAGAATGAGTGGTAAATTGAGCAGGGAGGCGAGAGAACAAAGACGAGAATTGTTACAATTCCTACAAGATTGGAAACCGACGACTCAGGAAGATGAAGCGATTTGGGGGCCAGATAAAGGTGGACGGTTTTCAGTTGGATCGGCGTATGATTTGCTAAATGATGAGGGAGTAAGGCTGAACGATCAAGTGTGGAAGATTAAGGTTCCAATGAAGGTCCGGTTGTTCAACTAGCTGGAAAAACGTAATGTTTTCCTAACTATGGATA
This sequence comes from Hemerocallis citrina, assembly GCA_017893485.1. Lineage (NCBI taxonomy): Eukaryota > Viridiplantae > Streptophyta > Magnoliopsida > Asparagales > Asphodelaceae > Hemerocallis > Hemerocallis citrina. The sequence goes on along the minus strand of CM030368.1, from coordinate 198,649,123 downwards.
ATTTGGCTAGGCGCAACTGACAGGGCCCTAGTGCATGCGTCATGTGCGAACTTGATAGTGAAACAAGGGAGCATTTATTCACGACTTGCCGGTATGCTGTACCGTTATGGGCGGACCTCATCCAAAGATTCCGTATATCTGGCCCTATACCAGACTCGGTTGAGTCTGCTTGTGTAACACCCCGAATTTCAAATAAGGATAAATTCGAGATTTCACAGGATCTTTACTTCACTTCATACAATTTTACAAGGAAATTAAAACTTTTCATTCACAATACATCAGAGTTCAATTACAACTTGGTTTTTCACAACGGAAGAATGAAATTTACAATAAAACATTTACAACATTTTTAAAATAAAACAGCATCAGCATATTCACTTTATAACACCATGAATAGTCCTTTACCTGCATATCAATCTGTGGGCACGTCAGTTACTTAGAACTAACGAAATGTTATACACGGCTATCCTCTCTATGCCGGGAATAGTATAACGATCTCATACTTTAACAAATCAACAAAAAGATTGAATGAACAAGTAAAGTGTCAAAGGTGATTATTCTAAACATAAGTGTATGTCATGCCTTAATGCCTAATGCACACATTTCTATACTAGGATGACACTAATGCACACTTGTTCGGATTCTATGCATCCCATACTACATAGGTCCGAGGGCAAGCGCCTATGTACTCCACATTGAAGGGTTCGATTCCTCGCCATGAGACTACCCAGTAATAAAACAAGTTTTAGAGTTATTTCACAGATACGGATCTCAGCCTCCCTGGCTAGCCTCCCTGGCTTATATTAACAGATCCCAGCCTCCCTGGCTATTATATCGTGATGATAATCCCGTAAATGCCCTTCTAGCCCCAGTATATACATATTCTTTGGAGTATGGTAAACATCCGTCGACTACCCTAAGTTCCGGATAAAATACAGTCCATCTCCTATGGGGCAACCACAGTCCACCAACTGGGTCTATAGCCACAGAGATCCACCGCCGACTATATGGAAGCACCCATTTACGTTTGCACAAGTTTATCACATCTTCACTTAAGTGCCTAATTATTTTTAGTTCAAGACATGAATATGTTATCACCCTAGAATCAGTTTTACCTCATACCGGATTTATTCACAAAATACGAGATCGCCCGACGGCATTATCTCAAAATCATATCAATTCTTTCTTTCAAAATTACCGGTAACCGAAGCCTTACTAATTCTTAATCATAATCTTTCATGTACAAGAAACATGGGTACACATACCCTTTTGTAATCTTGTCATAAACTTATATGATTTCATCTTTCAATTCACTTCACAAAAATAATCAAATCTTGTCTTAACACTTATCCACAAAGTAATCATTTCATAGTCTTGCCACTATTCATGATCCAGTTATTCATAATAAATAATAATTCATTCACAATTTCAAATTCATACGATGTCACATTTTAACACGATTCAATGTCTCATCTTTAGCACTAAACATGATTTACTCATTCACAACAAAATCTTTCATGATCTCAAAAGTCACATAACTCAACCATATTGCATTTCTAGAAATAAAGAGATTTCAATTCACCCTAAATCATTATTTTGTAAATTAAAAGTCATGCTCTTTACTAATACTTTTGTAGTCATTTATTTTTCTTCCTATCTCAAATCCTCGTTAAAACTTATCAATTACACAAAAACAATCTTTAAGAATAAATTCTTCATTTATGTTTTATGAATACTAAAATTTACCCAAAATGAAACACTTTTGAAAGTTTTTACCCAACTGACCCACTCTCGAAACTATTTACCAAATTGACCTACTCACTATCAAAATTACAGATCTAGTTCCCACGGAAGTTTTTACCAAACTGACCCACTTTCGAAACTATTTACCAAATCATTTTAAAACCCCAAAATAAAATATAAGTCACCAGGGAGTTTTGAACCCGTGACTATTCTCAACCAAACCCAAGTTTATTAAGCTAACCAGTAAGTCTATGTGTAATCTCTGTTTAAAAAGGCACAAATGTTCTTTTGTTCAACTATCCACAAAGTGTGGTTTTTTTTTTTTTTTTTTTTTTTTTTTTTTTATAACATGTGTTCATTCCAAAAGATCAATTCTTTCACAATTTTAGAAATAATCCTTTCCATGATAGTAACTAATAAAATTTCCAATTATTTTAAAAATACTATTTTTCACTTATTTAAAGAAATTCCTTTTTCTCATCTTTTGCAAAACTTAGACTTTTCTTTAGGAACTAAATCCTACAAAAGAAATGAAAACTAGTATCCATTTCTATTTGATTAAAATCTCAATTTGACATAAATTATATTTTATAAAAATAAAAATTGCTCTTTCGCACAATAGTTCCCATTCTTTTAAAAATAGAACCTACTCATGTCGACATATTATAAACTAATCGAAATTTCATTTTTATTTTATTATAAAATCTAATATGGTCAATAATATTATAAGCATAAAATTCTACAATTTACCAACATGGTTTATACAAGAATTTGTCTTTTTTTTCATTAACATGGTAATTGTCACAATAAGACTACTTTCGCAATTATGATAGCATGATTCCCATTTGTAAATTTCACATCAAAGTTATTCTCATACATTAACACTATTGTAAACACAAGACTAAGCAAACATATTAGCATGGTTCACAACAATCAAGTAATTCTCTTTCTTTAGTTAGCATGGTAGACTTCCTTTTTCTACTTAATCACAACATCACTTTAAACTAACATGAATTTTATCTATTCATAACAAGATTCTTCACAAAAATATTTTTTTTGCAAAAGAATGTATTCCCAACATTTTTCAACAAATTTCTCATACAACCACACACTTTTAACATGCATAACATTTTACAAGTATTCTAACATGATCTATGGCATTAGCTCTTTAGTCAAAAATTCCTATTATTTGTTTAATTATAGCAATAGCATGTAACACTAACATGAAATTTTAACTACACATCAAAACAAAATGTTCATATATGCATAGTTCTAAATTAGAAAGCATGAGAACCCACCTCTTGTTTGAAGGTTGAAAACTACAAATGAATAGCTTCTTCTTGCTCCTAGCAACTCCTAGTCCTCTTCTCCTCCTAGCAAATGCTCCAAGCAAGAGATCCTCCAAGCACAATAACTCTCTTTCTTTTTCTTACACTCTTTTCTTTCTCTTTTCTTTCTCTTGTTTTAATTCTAATTTTTTTGTGTGTGAAATGAAAAGGGTAGGGTGCTATTTATAAGATTTTGGGAAGGTGTATTTTGCAAAATTTCACCTCTAATAAATTACTCTATTTAATTCTTACAACCCTTCCAATTCTAAACTCCCATAACCTACAACTCTCCACCTCCCCACTCTTCCAAACCTTAACTCCTCTCATTCATTCTCCCCCTTTCTCTCTTCATGCACACCGGTCCCCCCCTCCTCCAAGATCAAAACCGGTTACCAAATATACAATTGTACATGCACACATACATATTAAATACAACTTGCTATAATTCTAAATGTGTACACAACAAAACAACAAGAAAAATGTGACTTGTCTTGTATTAGTTTAGGTTCAACCTAATTTAGGTTATAATTAGTGGGCTTGAATTATGGGCTTTCATTTAACTAATTTAATTATTCTAGTGGGCTTTCTTTTTAATTAGTCTATTGGGCTAGGATTAAACTTTAAGTCCATGGATCAAAAGAAAGGCTAAATAAACCCAATGCATGCTAAAAATAGAAAATGAGAGTAGCAAAATGAGAATAAAAACTTGCTCGTGCACCATACGTGCAAGAAAATCAAAAATGCATTTTAATCAAAACAAGGGGAAAATAAATTTTCGTTTTATAAAATAGATTTAAATACATAAAAATAAATGATTTAAACCTGTAGAAAATATTATACGTAGTGGTGGAAACACGTGCATCAAAACACATAAAAAGCACGTAAATTATGGAGATTAAAATATTATATTTTAGTTGGCTGAAATCAATACGGAAAATGTATAAATAGTACGAATCCAACATATGTAGTGAAACACATTACAAAATATACGTGCGTAACACCCAGGGGCAAAATTGTAATTTCAATTTTGCGGGGTGTTACAGCTTGGGGAGGCTGGAGGGAGCTCTATGTTCGCTATACAGACACAGAGCCATGGGGGATTGGGGTAGCAGCAACCTGTTGGGCTATATGGCTAGAAAGAAATAATAGAATATTCAGACCCACACACAGACATCTTATGCATCAATAGTTATTACATTTAATTAAGGCTAATATTCTCTTTTGGGCCAACACGGCAGATAAGGATGTGAATAAAAGAATCAGGGAAATATATGAGGAGGTGGAGGATCCTGCACACGCCGAACATGCGAAAGATAGGGAAGGGCCACGGGAAGCTGAGTGATAGGCAGGAGTAGCTGTAGCTGGGCACTTGCTGGTGGATGTTTTTCTTCTTGGGGAGTGCGTTTTGTGGTTTTTGGGAAGGGAAGTTTTGTTTAGGCTTGGTTCTTTTTGGGCAGTGAATGAGTTTCATGTCCCAGCATGTTGGGCAACATGAGCGTCATTCTCCTTCAGATGGTTATTTGTTTCGTTTAATATCTTATTAATGGAACGTAGGGGGTTGTTCTCAACCTCACTGTTTATGATATAAAAAAAAACAATTATGTAGCTCAAGTTTGAATAGTATGACAATAATTAGTTGTAAATAAAAGTCCATGTTTCCATAAGTGTGTGTGTGTGTGTGTGTGTGTGTGTGTGTGTGTGTGTGTGTGTATATATATATATATATAAGAGAGAGAGAGAGAGAAAGAGATAATTAAATAAATAAAGGAGTTGTTTTGGGGGGATTTGAATTTGAGTTTTTGGGGAAAACTTTGGAAGGGGGGATGTGTTTTGCGAGGTTAGATCTTGGCTTTTAATTTTAGGGGGATTGAAGGAGAGCCACTTAATAGCTTTCTTTGTGTTTTATTATGTAGATTACTATTTTCCTCTTTCTTTCATTTTGTTTAAACATTGATGAATGATGTGCACAATCATGTTTACATTTTATGTAGCAATACATTATAGCTTGGCGGTACAAAAATGCTCAATATATTTAAGAGGAAAATGTAAGACAAACTTCCTTCAAAGCAGTGAAGCGGGACTTAGTCAATGTTTCAGTATACAAATTCATTCGTGCCATTAGCAATTTTTTAATGCAGGGGCAGATGAATATATGGTTTATTCATTAAGTTCAGTATCTGTATATTATGTGAGAACAAGTAGAAATATAAGCAACAAATAATGGTTAATAAATGTCAAAATCCCTTAATTTCTTCAAGTAACATTTCCTTCTAAAGTATTCAGGGGGTATAGCATTAGGGGTTGACTCCACTATGTTCGAGGTATTGGACCACAAGATAGGGGAATTCTCAGTCTCTATTAGAATAAGAAGGAGAAACGATGACTGGATTCACGTAGTTACAACGGTGTACGGTCCATACGATTCAAGAAGAAGAGGTCGTTTCTGGGAGGAACTTAAAGAGATTAAGAATTATTAGCCAGATCTGTCGGTTATAAGGGGAGATTTCAACATCACCAGATTTATTCACGAGCACGGAGGGAAAGGACCAAGCCGTACCGATCATGATAACTTCAACTTTATCATAGACGAGTTGGAGTTGATGGAGATGGAGCAGATAGACAGAAAGTACACATGGTCTAACATGCAGCATGTTCCGATATTGGCTAAGCTTGATAGAATATTGGTTTCAACTGATTGGGAGGATGCATATCCACTAGCTAAAGTGAAGACGATAACGAGATACACCTCAGACCACTTGTCGTTGCTTATGGAGTGTGGGCAAGACTACGTCAAAAAGCGGTACCCTTTCAGGTTCGAGAAAGCTTGGACGTTGTCAACAAATTGTCGTCAGGTCATAGACGAATCTTGGAGGGCCACTACCATGGAGGTAACCGCAGTAGGTATATGGATTGAAAAGACGAGGAGATTGTGAAAGATTATAAAAGAATGGGCGAGGAAGGAGTTTGGAGAGGTCAAAATTAGGCTGCAGGAATTGGCCAATAAGGTTGCAGACTTGGAAGCTATTCAAGAAGATAGGGATCACTTCAATGTGGAGATTGACGAACTTCTTAATTGTAGACTAGAGATTCGACAGATAGGCGCCATGGAAGCACAATACTGGAAACAACGAGCTAGGGTACAATGGCTTAAAAAAGGGGACACGAATACCAAATTTTTCCATAAGGTGGCCAATGGAAGGAGGAGACAAAACCACATTGGTAGGCTATTGATTGATGATGTATGGACAGAGAACGAAGGATTAATCAAGAAAAAATTTGACAAAAGATTCAAGGAGCTTTTCGGGAGAAGCAAGGAGTTTAGATGTAAGCTAAGTACAAACATATGGAGTGGGTCAAGAATTGAAGGAAGTGAAGGTATTGAGGGTATGTTCTCAGAAGATGAGGTCCTCCAGACGGTGAAGGTACTGGGACAGGACAAAGCGCCGGGGCCAGATGGATACCCATTCTTCTTCTATAAGCTCTACTGGGATATCATCAAGACAAATCTTATGAATATATTCAGTGAACTACACGAGGGAGTGGCAGACCTGGATAGGATTAATTATGCTAATGTAGTCCTAATCCCTAAAAAGAAAGAGGTGTCAGGGGTACAGGACTTCAGGCCGACAAGCCTACTGAACAGATCCTTCAAGATCATTACAAAAGTTTTAGCACAAAGGTTGACCTCACGGTTGGATGAGGTAGTAGGTGGATCGCAGAGCGGTTTTATCAAGGAAAGAGATATTATGGATAGTGTGGCTTCAGCTCACGAAATTTTATATAGAGGTAACAGGGATAAGGCTGACGAATTTCTATTAAAAATAGACTTCGAAAAGGCTTATGATTCTCTAGAATGGGACTGTTTAGAGGAAGCACTTAAACTAAAAAGATTTGGCACTAAGTGGAGATTGTGGATCAAGAAATGTGTCCAATGGGGAAAGTCTTTTATTCAGGTCAACAGGCAGTTGGGGAAGGAAATCAAATGTAGAAGGGGTCTTAGATAGGGAGATCCGTTATCTTCTCTACTCTTTGCTATTGTAGCCGACAGACTAGCTGAAATGATCACTAGAGGTAGGGAACAAGGGCTAATTCAGGGTATTAAAGCAAGGGGTATCCCTGAAACAATTTCCATCCTACAATATGCAGACGACACGTTATTGTTTGGGGCTGCTAAAAATGAAGAAATGAAGGCATTAGGCATGGCACTGCAGTGTTTTGGCGCCTGGTCGAGCTTGAAAGTGAACCTAACGAAGACTTGTGTGCTTTCGATTAGTGACCAAATGTCTATTCCAATCAACACCATCAAGAGCATTTTCGGATGCGAAAGCGGCAAATTTCCTCTCGTATATCTAGGAATACCGATCAGACCAGGGGCACCATATAGAGAGGATTGGCAACCGTTAATCGATAAAATAGAAAAGAAACTTTCAGGGTGGAAGGGCCATCTCCTAACGTTAGGTGAAAGAATCACACTATTAAATTCAGTGCTTAGTAGCCTCCCGACGTATCTAATGTCAGTATACGAGCTCCCTCAGTGGGTCATCAAGAAAATAAACAAAATCAGAAGAAGATTTCTCTGGAAAGGAACCGACGATGCGAACAATGGACTACCACTAGTTAGCTGGGGTAGAGTATGCAAAAGGAAAGAGTACGGAGGGCTGGGGATCCTTAATATAAGGGATATGAACAGAGCGCTGCTAAGCAAATGGTGGTGGAAGATGAAGAGACGTCGTAATAGCTGGTGGTGCAAATCTTTCGCCAAATATAGAGGTAGGAAATCTTATCGGTTTGGTGGGAAAAGCACTTTCAGAAAGTACTCTTTCTTATGGAAGGGAGTGGCGTAGGTGGGGATCTTGTATCATTCCAATACTAGATGCAGAATTGGTTATGGAAAGGATACTAGATTTTGGTTGGATAAGTGGTGTGGGGACAGGAGTCTGAGGAGTTTATTTCCAGCAGCGGCAGAAGCTACAATTAACACCGACACTGTGGTGGCAGATGTATGGCATAATCAGAGACTCAAGTTGGAAGTCAAGGGTCACCTAACCCAAGCAGCAGAATCAGAACTGTCTAACCTTAATATGTTCATTAGGGTAGAAGGGCAGTACAACAACGACGGCGAAGATAGCAGAGAATGGATGCTAGACTCATCTGGGGAGTTTTCAGTTGCCTCGATGTACAAGCGGATCAACGACGGCGGTTTACGATGTAAGGATGCTAACTTTATTTGGAAGCTCTGGGTGCCATTAAGAGTCAAAGTTTTTGCTTGGTTAGTCATGAACGACGCAATTTTATCGAGGGTCAACCTCCGGAAAAGGAACATACCTATTGATGTTAGATGCGAAGCATGTGCAATCGGTGATGAAGATACCAACCATATTTTATTCTCTTGCGTTAAGGCTAAACTAGCATGGGAGGTTGTGAGTCTTAGATTCGGTTTGATAGAAACCCCTAAGTCTAGTTCTCAGGTATGGGGATGTGGGGGAATAGATCTAGTTAGACGGGAAGATAGAGAGGTTTGGGGTGTTATGGCTACAGCTACGATGTGGTGTTTGTGGTTAAATAGAAATGAGCTATGTTTTCGCAATATTAACTGTAGCTTTTCGGTACTTAGGCAAAATATTTTATCTCTATCTCATGAATGGACTGGTCAGAGGGGACCCGTGAAACGTCTGCGCATGGAAGAGGAAGATTACCAAGAGTGGGCTACGGGCAGGCAGTGGGTGGGATGTCACTCCTACTAAAGGTGGAATGGGAGTAGCGACCTTTCGAGGAGGTTGCCACAATTTGTGGTTTCATTTTGTAGCCATTGTATCTTACTTTATGCTTTGCTAGTTTGTTTTCGATGTATTTTGGTTGTTAGAGGATCTTGTATGAACACTCTGTAATTAGTACTACTATGTTTTTTTAATATCATATTAATGAAGCGATGACTGGGTCATCTTTTAATAAAAATAAAATTAAAAAAAAATAAAAAAATAAAAAAAAACTTTTCCTTCTAAAAATGTGACTTGTGATGAGCGGCTATATGGTGGGCAGCCATCTGCTGTAGTAAAATTAAAAAAATAAAAAAATAAAAGAAAAATCAAGCTATAGCTTATACAAAAGAGGTGGAGGAAGAAAACTGCATGTTGGAAGGTGGTATTTAAGTCAGATAAATTATTATATAAAGAATGCCACAACTGTATATTTTCTATCTGTTAAGCGTGAAGAAGTTCTGGTTAGAGATTATTATTAGTTTAATCAAGTAAGAGGTAGAAAATATACGTATAATCAGGGTAAAAGTCAAAATGTATTTGTGCATTCTTTTGTGTGAATACGACTATCTGGGTGAGCATGTGCACGCACTTATTTTATGCAAATCATATGTGTGAATGTTTCTATAAATTTTATTTAATAAATTTTGGAGGATGCTATGTACATATATATATATATATATATATATATATATATATCAGGGATAAATCACTTGACATGGTTTCACTGATGGTAGAGGCCGGTGTAAAAATCTACAGGAAGGCTGAGTGGAGAGATAATTATGGGAAACACGTTTGGTGCTTTTCTACATGTTTGTGGCAGATCTGCTCGCGTTTCCTACGACTTTTGTATTTATTATTGTTTCTCTTTGTTGGGTTTTCATCTTCCAAACTATTTGTACATATTTGTGTAACTTTACTGCTTATTTATATATAATTATATAAGAAGGCTGGAGCCATTTGGCTCTATATATCCGTATTATCAAAATCAAATTATGGGAAACACGTTTTGGAGAGAGATGATCTTGGGAAAAATTAGTTGAACCCATACCGAATGAGAGAGTCGACACGGTAAAGTAAAGCTGGTTTATCTCATTTAGGTGAGTTTGAATCATATTTTTTTATATATAAAAGGGACTATAGTCGCCTATTTCATTAATGAACAGTTAACGAAACATAGTAGCCAAAATTACAACCAACAACAATCTAGATCAGAAACTGATAAGCACTATTACAATATCACGTGTTCGCAACTATAGCTTCCCATTTGAAACCTGTTGGATGTATATGTATATTCTCAATATAATAGGATAATATTGTGTATATTATTCTATGGGGCAACACGGGTTTACACGTGTTATGTATTAATTATTGGAACGGGTTGAGTGGGCTAAAAGCCCAGTACCCTAAACCCAGTCTAATCTCTTTATAAGCTGGTCTAGAGATAGTGCTCTGTGATATTCCAATACTGATAAGCAGGGTATAATATCTTAAGCGGCTAGAGATTAACCCTAACCCTAATTTCCCCAAATCAGTATTAACAATCTTAAGATATTATACATCTCACCTCCGACCAAGACTGCCGCCGCTGTCTCCGACCAAGGCTGCCGACGCCGTCGTTGATCCAGATCGAAGTCGCCGTCGAGGATCTCGATCGCAGCGCCGTCGAGGATCTTGATCGCAGCGTCGTCGCGGATCTCGCTCGCTGCAGTCGTCGAAGCCCCAGATCTGGTCGTCGTCTCAGATCGCGGCCTGTCGTCGTTGATCCGGTGCGTCGCCGCCGGTGTGGATCGTCTCTGGTCGTCGAAGCCCCAGATCTGGTCGTCTTCCTCAAAGCTTCCATCGCTGTTGGAGTCTAGGGTTTGATCCGTTCGCAGCTTCGCTTCGTCTCCACATTTCCTCCGCCTCTCGGCACCGACGGCGGTGACCGGAACGAGAAGTCGGCAGTGACCGGATCCAAGGACGACAAGGTGGAGGCGAGTTATTGGGGCGTTTCGCTTCCGAAAATCGTAAAGAGCGACGGGACCGAATGGAAATGGTCGTGTTTTAAGCCATGGGATTCGTACTCATCGGACCAGAACATCGATCTGAAGAAGCATCGCGTGCCTGTCACTTTGAGGGATGAGTTGGCACTGTTGATGGTGAAATTGATGCGGTGGCCAACTGATATATTCTGCAAGATGGTTGGAGCAGATCCAGATCCAGTCAAAATGAATCAAATTTGGATCTAACCAGTAGAGACACCCATTGGATATTGATTTGTATTCCGTGTTTGGGGAGAAGACTGGATTTGCTGCAGATATAAATTAAAGATAAGTTATTCACCAAATTTAAATTGTTATTTAATTATTTGTTTGAATTTTGTTGCTAAGTGCTAAAGTTCAAAACCGTATTAAGTATTGTTTAATTAAATACAAATCTGAATAACTACTTTGGCTACGTGCTATGGATCAAATATTTATTTTGATAGACTTTGACTATAAAGTTGAATCTCCAAATTAAATTGTTGTGAATTAGATTGTGCTAATAATTTGTTTAATTGGCTAATCTTTAATAATTTGATGAATGTAGGAACTCCAAAGTTACTTACAAATTGTGTGTTGGAGACGATGGATATGCATTACGGTTGAATAAGTCTGCACTACGCAGGCTTCTCCATCGAATTTGGAAAACACTTCTAACTTGAAGTGTCGGTATGATCTACTCTAACTTTTTTAATATTTTTCATATGATGAATGTGTTAACGTTCTGTGCGTTTGATCATATGATTGAGAGTTTTAGATCATAGTTATTCTCGCTTTGGAAAACTAGCATGTTTAGGATTGTTAAGTATTTTATCATACTATGTGTATAGATATTTTGACAAATCCATTGTTTGCAGTTTGTGTGAGATTATATATTTGCTTCTCTAATAATTAAAATTTTTGTATAAGATCTATGACAAATGTCCGTAACTTAGATAGGAGCATCCTGTAATGCAGAATATGACTCCATTATTTACGTTTTGTTCTTTATCGTTCATTGTACTGTGTGTGCAAAATTGAATTATAAAATATGGGTCATTATCTCGCTTAGTGTTTCGAAGATGATGAAGAACGAATAAAGAAAATATAGCTCAATTTGTTTGAGCACGGGGACATTGTTAGAATCACTAGAGAAAGCGAACAATTTTTGTGATAGAGTAATCTTGTATTAGCTCTTATAAGGTGCGTACATTGTCAATCGCATGTATAAGTTGAGTTTAACAAATGAAACAATTAATAATAATAGTTCTAATTATGTTCTTGAACCTAGCATAAGTGGCTAGGATTTGAGAAATATATTCAATTGTCTGTGAGAAATGTGATCTAATTATCAAAACTGTGGGGAAACGGAGTTAAAAGCTATTGAGTCAAAAGCTTTAACATCCAAGTTGTTTTGAAATTTAGAATCACTGTGAACTATATATTAATTTGTTTAATCTTGTTAAAACTCATAACTCTGCCAAATGACACTTCATTAAATATGACAAATATAAAAGTTGTGCTCAGATTATGATTACTAGAAAATCATTTAGTATGGTCTCTAGGAGCACACAACTTCTTGTGTCAATACATTCTGATTTTTGTGATCTCAGTAGCTTTGTGACTATATGAGACGATTGTTGGTCAGAAGTATTTAATCACCTATGTAGATGATTATTGAATGTTTGTCATACATATATGGAGGCTGTAACACTCGTTATTGTGATAAATTAAAATCTAGTTAAATGCTAAAAATCAAGGGTTCAGATTTGATAGAGGTGGTGAATATGCTTAACAACTTTAGAGAAGTTTGCATTGGGCATAATCTCTACTGCGCTCTACTTACAACAATCAAACAGTATTGATAAAAGTTAGAATCAAACTCTTAGTGAAATGTTGAATTCTATATTACTGATTGTTGTTTGTCGTGTGTAATAATGAGTAATGTTGTATTGTTAATCATATCTCTAATGTGTTACTACACTTTAAATTGAATACACCTTGTAGTCATGGCATGAAAACACAAATAATTTTGTTAAAGTGAAAATTTTGTGTTCTGATACATTTGTTAGAGTACATGACACTAGAAGGCCTAAAGTAGGACCTACAACAAATATTTGTGTGTTTAGAAAGTGCAGAATAGTTCTGTGGACAGATGTTGGATCTATCTAATTTGTGTTAGAAGAATCTAGACTTGCAAAGTTCTTTGAAGATGTGTTCATCAAAGATAAATGTATGAACAATCTAGTCCTACAAACACGTTCAATGATTCACAGTTGGAATCAAGAACCAGCCTTACTGACACTTAAAACCTGAATGGCAAATGAACTAAGAATAGTCTTTAGTAGACAATGAGATGATTTTGTGTCATACAATAATACTTCAATTTAGTTGATCTGCCAAAAGAGGCTAGAACTATAGCAAGTAAGTGGGGTTTTGCAGAAGAAACTTAATTTTGATTGTTCAGTAGCAATTTTAATGCTTTTTAGTAGCAAACAGATTGACTGAGAAAATGGGGTAGATTTGTTTGATATTTACTCACATGTTTGTCATATTGCTACAATAAGTATTTTTCTTACCCTTATATCTATTGAAAATTTTGTCATTCATAAAAGATATTTAAAAGTTTTGTACTTGATATTTTGTACTGAACAGTTTTGTACTGGAAAATTTTGGACTAATATGTTTAGTGAACAAGATTTACAATTTAGTAAAATCATTGTATGCTTTGAAACATGTAATATAGCTATCGTATAAATAATTTGACAAGTTTCTCAAAGAGCCTAGTATATGAATCAAGTAATTCAGATCAGTGCCTTTAACTTTGTGGTGTGTCAAATATAATGGCTATTATTTACTTGGTTTTATTGACATGATTGTTGATTGGAAGTGACATCTCTATTATAAATGGAATTAAAATTGTGCTATCCAAATAAATTTAGCACCTAAGTGGTGTGGACACCATATTATGTATAAGGGTGAGTTTTGGTTGGCAAGGGATAACCCTTAGTCAAACTCAATAAATCAATAATGTGTTTCAAAAGTGGGGATATAGTGATTGAAAGTGTGTTTTGAAACACCTAATGATGGTGCAACTATGAGACATGTAGATCATTCTAAAAGAATTGAAAGTCTCATGTATACAAAGATCTGCACTAGAATAGACATAGCCTTTGAGGTAGGTATGATCTGCAGATTCACTAATAATCCCATACACATTTGAGTGTCCTTAAGAGGCTAATGAGATACCTGAGTGGTACTCAAGAGTTTGCTTTGTGCTACTCAAAGTTTAGTAAAAGTCGACAACTAGTGGATATGTGTTCGCACTAGGAGGAGCAGAAAATTATGGAGATTAATAGGCAAACAAGTGTTGCGTTCTCATCCAAGAAATCAGACCTCTATGTGTTATCCTCTGCAGGGGAAGAGGCTGAGTGGATTGAATAACTTATTGCTAATCATCCATTTGAGAAGTTTAATGTAAATTCTCAATTCTGTTATGCGACTATCAAGCTACAATGCACTGTAGCTCATAACTCACTCTATAATAGTAAGAGGAGTATATTAAGGCTGAAAGAAGCCTAGTTGAACTTTCTCATAGATAAAGTGCAATTGTGACAAGTATGGCCAATGCTCTTGCTAAGAGACTTGAAAGTGATCTAATTATCAAAACTGTGGGGGAAATGGAGTTAAAAGCTATTGAGTCAAAAGCTTTAACATCCAAGTTGTTTTGAAATTTAGAATCCAATTGGAGCCATAGAGAAGTTCAAACTGAAGCATCAATTTTAGGCAGTTGACATGCTTTAGATAATTTGAAAAGTTCTATGTAAATTCTGTTAATATATAATTTCATTCCAATTTGATGATGCTATATATTTTCAGAATTTACTTAGAATCATCTCATTATTCCAAAAGAAAGCATGAAAACTTGTCGATGTGTTTCCGATGTTTAGAATGGTTGTTATATCATTCCAATTCTGATGATATAACTCTTTTATGGATTCATGTTTCATTCCAATTTTGATGATTCAGAATTAACCATAATTGATTTGACTATTCTATCATTCCAATATGAAACATAGTATAGTTCTTGTGTGGAAACTATAATAGTTCTTGTTCTTTATTTTGTTAAAGAAACTTGATTGTGATGCTTGCGTTACATTTTGCTAAGCTATCGTTGAATTGTACTAAGTTCTTTAGTAGAACTAGATACTTTATGAAATTTGCTAGAATTCTTAGAGATATGTCTCTTGATATTCTTGTCTTCAATAAGCTAGCAAAGATGGAGGAGTTAAATCTGTCAACATAGATTTCAGAATAATGATTTGCTCAAAATGGAGGAGTAAACATAAAGCAGTTTGCAAGGATATAGTTTTGGCTTATTTATCGAAAGAATAAATTTGCCACTTGCTTGATAAAACTTCTGTTGAGTTTAAGACTCTTGTGTTCATGAGCTTAAAACTCATATTTTGTTCTTGAAGTTTATTTGCTTTGGTTGATTTTGAAACTATGACAGTCTCTCTAGTTGGTTTAGTCATTGTGAACTATTCTGTTTTGATATGGTTTTAGAACTATTGATTATTTTGGTTTAGTCATATTTGAACTATTCAAGTTATAATTGATTTAGTCTATTATCCATGTTCTTTATGATTCAATAATGTTTGAATCTTTGTGATCCAATATTATTACATTGCTTAGCCTAATATATTGAGAATATAGGAGGAGATTGTTGGATGTATATGTATATTCTCAATATAATAGGATAATATTGTGTATATTATTCTATGGGGCAACACGGGTTTACACGTGTTATGTATTAATTATTGGAACGGGTTGAGTGGGCTAAAAGCCCAGTACCCTAAACCCAGTCTAATCTCTTTATAAGCTGGTCTAGAGATAGTGCTCTGTGATATTCCAATACTGATAAGCAGGGTATAATATCTTAAGCGGCTAGAGATTAACCCTAACCCTAATTTCCCCAAATCAGTATTAACAAAACCAAAATACCATCAACCCCTACACATACACACTGAAGTCTTCGCGGTCGTAGGAAGCCGCCGAAATCTCTATCTGAATACTCCGCATTATCCATGCGAAGCCTCTTCCTTGTTCCTGCTACACATGTCCAATCATGAATTAGAGACCGTATTTTATTAAGCACAGTACGAAAATTACAGTTAATGTTATGAAAACAAGCATCATTTCTATCTAGCCACAAACACCACACAGTTACAGCTACAGTAATATCTCACATTAACCAACAATCCTGCTTAATAAACCATAGTCTCCAACTACCCCAAATGTCATAAATACTATTTGGAGTGTCATAAATTCCAAAACCCAGTCCCACTACTTCCCACGAAAGTCTAGCCTTCGGACACCGAAAGAAAATATGATTGGCATCCTCCTCCTCGGAGTTGCACCGCTGACACGTAACATCAATTAGAATATTGCGTTTCCTAATATTCGTTTTGGACAAAATAGTGTTATTTATCACCAACTAGAGGAACGCCTTGACCTTACTTGAGCAATTATATTTCCAAATAATATCTGCACTCGAAGTTCTGAGGCCCCATCATTTAGGAAGGAGTACACTGAACTGACTGAGAATGAGCAATACGACCCGAGTTTCCAATCTCTAATATCCTCCTCCGATCTGCTTGGGTTTAAAGACTCCTCCACCAATCTTTGTAGCCTCAGATGTTGGCCCTGATAATCCCGCACTGTATCTCTCTGAAACTCAATCCTGAGGCTTTCCAACTTCCAGACGTCTGCCACCAGGGCATCCATATTTTCTGACTTTTCCGCCACTTGCGGGAACAACACCTATAGAGTGTTTTCCCCACACAATTTATCTTTCCAAAATCTCGTTCATTTCTCATTTCCTACTTTGCATCTAGTGTTTGCATGAAACACGTCTCCCATCTTTGCAATCCCTTTCCGGAACAACACTTTTCCTTGTTTTTTTTCTTCCTCCAAATTTAAATTTTTTTCGGTGACGATACAGCTTGAAAGAATTGCACCACCACGCCTTATGTCGTTTGTACAATTTTCACGACCATTTGGTTAAGAGAGAGCTTTATTCATATTCCGAAGATTCACTATACTCAGTCCTCCAAATTCTTTCCTTTTACAGATAATCATGATTTTTCTTTGCAGATAATCATGATTTCGACAATATCATTCTGTAATTTGATCAATTAGACTAAGAGATATGGCATACAATGCTAGATTCAAGATCAAAAGAGCCAAATTGGAAGTTCAGGCAAAACAAGTCAAGAAAAGCCTTGTATAATGAAGTCAAGGTAAACGAAGATCATAATTAAAATACATTTGTATATATTCAGAAATCAGAATGTTAATTATTATGCTATAACCACTCATGCATTCGATATGGATATTATCCACAAAGATTAAATGCGAAGTAAAAGTTGTGTATTCAATTCAGACGGGTCAAAACCATTTTCAAAACAGTGTCCCGTACGTTACAGTGGTTCGAGTTCCGTGTTCTTTATCACACACTAACAGACAAAAACGGTGGCTAATTGTAAGATCATGAGTTGTCTGTAATCTGTATACCATTGAAAAATTCCTAATAGCTATGATAAAACGATAGAGTACGGGTTCCCCAGTGTGCAACAAATGCTACTCTTTCAGACATCTTGAGAAAAAGTGCACAACTAGAGAGAGCCCAACCGTTATACACAAGAAGAATAAGCGAGAAATAGATTTCTAAAAAGACTACGGGCAGATAGCGAGGAGTACTGGCACTTACTCACAATAGAATAGAAGAGAGACTCCGCTCGGGACACATAACCTACGCTCAGAATAGAGGAATAAGACGGCAAAGACAAGTAAAGACAGACACAAGCACTCAAACAAGCAAAACAACAAGGGGGACACAACTTGACGCTTATCTTTCATGGCTTTATTAATAAAATATTATTATGTTCGTTTTAAGCCTTAAGAAACCTTATACAATAGTTTTTTTTTATTTTTATGAATCACTCTCGCCAAAATGGGATGAATCTTCTCATGCAGCTTTTTGATTATTCAGGGCGCAGTAAAGCCAATTGCCATCAAGGCAAGGTATGAAACGATAAGGGGGAAGAAGGAGTTGTCACGAGAGAAAAGAGAAATGACTACGAATTGGGATTTCCCTATTGGGTCGGGTCATTTCGGGAGGCCGGGTTATTTCGGGACAAGCGGATCATTTATCATAAAGAGGATGAGCTTCAAGAGAATGATTCGGAGTTCTTGCAGAGTGGAATCATGCAGTACCAGACACTAGATAGATCTTCCAAAGAACAAAGCTTTTTTTCATATAATCCAATTGATTTGGGACCCTACGGATCCATTCTTTTTCCTATTCAAAGATCCGCCCTTTGCCTCTGTGTTTTCACATCGAGAATTCTTTGCAGATGAAGATATGTCAAAGGGGCTTTGTCAAGACTAAGTCGACTGAGCCTGAAGAATAGTTCTGTACAGTCGAGTGAGCCTACACCAGTCGACTGTACCAACTGAACCTACAGCATACTTCTGTACAGTCGACTGATCCCCACTCCAGTCGACTTAAGCCTATCCGTAACAAACTCCTAAACATCTGCAACCTCTTCAAACGATCCAAAAGAATAGATCTGTAACTGCACTACTTGTATCCCTACAAGATAGGATCTGTAACAAATTCTATGATCTGATAGGATCTGTAAAAACTCTATATATATCATCTTGCATCACCGGTTTAAGGTGTGCAAGCCTTTCAAAAAACTCACTTGGTATCAGAGCCTGTCTGTTCCTCCTAAACCGAGCTTAACTCCTTCCAATCATGGCCACTCCTCCATCCGCTGCAACCAATATAGTATCCACAACACCATCTCCACTCCAATCAATCCAAGTTCACCATCTAATCTCTGTTAAGCTCAACAACAACAACTATCTTCTATGGCTCACCCAATTTCGACCTCTTCTAAAGGGGTACGATCTCGAAGGATACGTCGATGGGAGCTTCCCTTGCCCCACACGTCTTCTCCCGCAATCCACAGAGATTAATCCAGCTTATACCACCTGGAAGAAACAAGATCAAATTCTCCTAGGATGGTTATTATCATCCCTCTCTGAGTCAGTCATGGCCCAAGTAGTTGGCCTTAGCACGTCTCGAGATGTCTGGGAATCACTCCGCAAACACTTCTCCTCCCAATCTCAGTCCAGGGTCTTGTATCTCAAATGCGAATTACAAAATATGCGCAAGGGAAACAAGACAATGGCTGAATATTACCTCCATGCAAAACAACTCGCTGACAATCTTGCTGCCTCTGGCAATGCTATCTCAAACACTAATCTCCAGCACATGATGCTAGGTGGTCTTGACTCATCCTATGATCCCATTGTAACTGTGCTTACTCCAACCGCAGCCGATCTCCATATGGATGACTTTTACTCAAATCTGTTAGCCTATGAGATGCGCTGGGAAGCTCAACATGCAACCTTCCCTCAGCCCATGGCAAACATCGCCCATCATGGCCCTTCACGTCCTAACAATAAGTACAACAACTCTCAAGACAGGTTCGGCTCTCAAGGTCAGAAGAATCGGCCTTCCAACAAATCCCAAGGTTGCCCCCAACCAAATCGCAATCCCCAAGGACAATGCCAGCTCTGTGGCAGAAAGAACCACACTGCTATGGAATGTTGGTATCGTTTTGAGCACAATTTCACCGCTGCCGCTTCATCCAACCCACCAGCTGCATATGTTGCTGCTCCTGGATCACTCCTTGATGGTAATTGGTGCCCAGATAGTGGTGCTACCGTCAATAAAATTGTGTCAACCTACTCATTGCCAGTAGAAAATAAATCCACATTGTTTTGTCATGCTTGTCGTGTTAGCAAGAGTCATAAATTACCATTTTCATTGAATTCCACAATTTATAAAGAACCATTACAACTAATTGTATCTGATTTATGGAGCCCTGCTCCAATGCTTTCAAGAAATGGTTCTCGGTATTATTTACTGTTAATGGATGCATTCAGTAGATACACATGGGTCTATCCCCTATCTCACAAAAGTGATGCTTTTACTGTCTTCACACAGTTTAAGTTACAAATTGAAAATTTCACTGGCAAAAAGATAAAAGTTTTTCAAACCGACAATGGCACTGAGTTCAAGAAATTCACACCCTTTCTACTCCAAAGTGGTGTTCTCCATCGCTTTACATGTCCACACACCTCCGCTCAAAATGGATTAGCGGAGAGACGCCATAGACATGTTGTTGAGTCTGGTCTCTCTTTCTTAAACCATGCATCAATGCCCTTAACATTTTGGGCTGATGCCTTTGTCACTAGTTGCTACCTCATAAATCGCCTACCATCCTCACCATTGAAAGGTCAAACTCCCCTTGAACTATTTTTTGGTTCCACACCAGACTACAATACCTTAAAATCCTTTGGGTGTCTTTACTACCCATATCTCAGACCCTATGCATCAAATAAATTAGACAAACGATCCCTTGACTGTGTCTTCATTGGCTATTCTAGCACTCAAAAAGGATACATATGCTATCATTGACCATCCCAAAGAATATATATCTCTCGTCATGTCGACTTTGAAGAAGACATCTTTCCCTATTCGGCAGTGCACAGCAACCCCCCCCCCCCCAATGTAAGTACTACTTCTATATCCTCTGCACCCTTACAAACCATATCAATTTTACCCACCCTATAAGCATCTCACATACCCCTCTTACCAAATAACCCACCAAACAGTAACCCACATCAACCTCCCTCTTCCTGCACCCAACCGCCACCTACTATTCCACCCTCTCCTCCACAAGACCTCGTTCCCCAACATCATATGATTACTAGGACAAAAGGTGGTATACGTAAACCTGTTAATAGATTATGTTTGAATGCCACTAAACACCCTTTGCAGGATGCAGAATTAGAGGAACCAACCTGCTTCACACAGGCACAGAGCCATCCTCACTGGCATAGTGCTATGGATGAGGAGATCAATGCCCTATTACAGAATGGCACATGGACCCTCACCCCTGCTCAAAGCAATCAGAACATTGTGGGATGCAAATGGGTCTTTCGTATCAAACGAAAATCTGATGGCACTATTGACCGCTACAAAGCTCGTCTTGTCCCAAAAGGATTTCATCAACAAGCAGGTATTGATTATGGAGAAACTTTCAGCCCCGTGATTAAACCCTGCACAATTAGGCTCGTCATCACCATTGCACTAATGAACAAATGGGCACTCCGTCAATTAGATGTTCAAAACGCTTTCCTTCATGGCCATCTCACAGAAGAAGTTTACATGAAACAACCACCCGGGTATGTAGATTCAAGATTTCCAAAGCATGTTTGTCGCCTACGGAAGTCTCTCTATGGGCTCAAGCAAGCCCCTAGAGCTTGGTACTCGAGACTCTCCGAATATCTTTGCACTCTTGGTTTTGCCAGTTCCATGACCGACTCATCTCTGCTCATAAGACAAAATGGTGACTCAACTCTCTTTATTTTAATATATGTTGATGACATTATTATCACAGGCACACCGGGGAACCATATCAACACACTCATAACCCAGCTCCAGTCTACATTTGCGATCAAGGACCTGGGCCCATTAAGTTACTTTTTGGGTATCGAAGTCCTTCCCAATCGCAATGGCCTTTTCTTGTCTCAGCGCAAATACATTCTGGATATGTTACTAAGCACTAAGTTCGATGGTGTCAAGCCTATCACCACACTCCTGGCAGTAAACAGTCAACTCTCTCAACATGATGGGCCGACTCACAATGATCCTACCCAATATCGAAGTATTGTGGGATCTTTGCAATATCTATCTTTCACTCGACCTGACATTGCAGTCGCTGTCAACAAAGTATGTCATTTCATACATAACCCTCGGGAAGTCCATTGGTCTACTATCAAACGAATTCTTCGTTATCTCAAACATACCATCAATTATGGCTTGTTGTTGTCTACACCAACAACTTCCACCATTCATGCATATTCAGACTCGGACTGGGCAGGATGTCCTGATGATCGCAGATCTACAAGCGGCTATTGTATTTTCTTTGGTGGCAACCTCATCTCATGGAGTGCAGGGAAGCAAAAGACAGTCTCCCGATCAAGCACCGAAACTGAATACTGAGGCGTCGCAATTGCAATCGCTGAAGTCCTGTGGATCCAATCTCTACTCAAAGAGCTTGGTTACTCAAAAATGCCTCCGCCTACTCTTTGGTGTGATAACTTAGGGGCTACATATCTCACAGTAAATCCTATCTTCCATGCTCGCACAAAGTATATCGAAATCGATTACCATTTTGTCCGCGAACGTGTTGCTTCCAAACAACTTAATGTTCGTTTCATTTCCACCAAAGATCAGCTAGTGGACATCTTCACCAAAGGTCTCAGCAGTAACAGGTTTCAGTACCTAAGGAACAAGTTGTCCATCCAAGCTTGGTCGTTCAACTTGCAGGGGAGTGTCAAGACTAAGTCGACTGAGCCTACACCAGTCGACTGTACCAACTGAACCTATAGCATACTTCTGTACAGTCGACTGATCCCCACTCCAGTCGACTTAAGCCTATCCGTAACAAACTCCTAAACATCTGCAACCTCTTCAAACGATCCAAAAGAATAGATCTGTAACTGCACTACTTGTATCCCTACAAGATAGGATCTGTAACAAATTCTATGATCTGATAGGATCTGTAAAAACTCTATATATATCATCTTGCATCACCGGTTTAAGGTGTGCAAGCCTTTCCAAAAACTCACTGGCTTATATTTTCAAAATACCATTTTTTCCTTTATTTTTATATAAACGCTGGTTCATCAAGAATACGCAAGAAAAGCACTTCGAATTGTTGATTCATCGCCATAGACTACTTAGGAAATTATATATTCTGTTAAAGAAAGTCCTTCGCGTAAATTGCTTTGAATGAGTAAATCAATTTGTCCTTGAGGGTCCGGCATTAATCCTCTCATACACACTAATTGATATACCTGAGATGCATTTCCTCTAGCTCCAGAAAAGGGCATTAGATGTACTGGATTAGAAGGATCAGTCATCCGAAATTAGGATTCATTTCTTGTCTCAAATATTCACTTGTGGCATACCATATTTCAATGGATTGACATAATTTTTCTACCGCGTGTACATTCCCATAATAATGGTGTTTCTCCAAAATAAAACTTTGTTGTTCAGCATCTTGGACTTGTTAGGGTTTGTGGATCCAATACACGATAATGAGGTTGGAGAAGATAGGCGAAAAGGAGAGTCGAAGTGGGAGCAACAGGTCAGAGTAGTTGGAGGCTACAGCAGAGTTGTGGTCGATCGCGCGGTCGACCGCACCCCCCAACCGACGACCGGTCGACCACGGAGTCGACCGTCCCACTCTCTGGTTCAACCTGCAGTCTTGAAGAAGTGACCGGTCGACCACGCAGTCGACCGGCCCGCTCTTTGTTGGAACTCGTGCAGTCGAAGGAGAAGACCGGTCGATCGTTCCGACGTTGATTGATGAGCGGCTGAGATGGAAAGTTGTGGAATCCTATATTTATTGTATTGTTTACGATTTTAGGGTTAAATAAAAAGAAAAGAGAGATCTACCAGCCGCCATTAAGAGAGAGGGAGATAGAGAGAAACCCTACACCTTGGTGGTGAGTTCTTGGGAGATTTGTAAAACCTAATCTTATATTTCTTGTGGAAATGCATGAGTGCCTCTGCGCAGGGAAGTAGCTATTGTTTGGGTGAACCTCGATAAAAATCTTGTTTGTTCTTGTGTGTTGCTTTTGGTTGTTCTTTCTTCTCTTGTTTTGATTCTATAGTTCTTGCATCTCGTCGTTGTTGTTGAGTTTATTCCGCAGTTAGAATTCAACAGGACTGACCATCCCTTGGAAGGTATTGTTAAAAGATCATCTATTTCTAATGAAATAGATGTAGCAGTGGCTTGCTGGAAACCCAAAGTCTTCACTTAATCCAGGATATGTGATGTATATGTCATTCCGAAATGATCTATTAATCTGCTAATAAGTCGTTTCATAGCAGTTTCCATCTATCACTTTATTGTGAAAGACCAGATCGGCCCGTTCTGCCATAAGTACCTCCATATTCCAATGAGTAGGATTCGACAATGGGCCTGAGTCAGTGATTCGAAAACTTCCTTTCCTCAATCTTTATTCACGTAGAAATTAAGAAAAAATGATAATACTAGTGAAATTTGATAGTCCCAACTTCCCGCAAGCACAGGTATCATCTAATCGAATTTCTTAGTTAAGATAGTGTATGAGTAGGCCTGGCAAAACCCCTGTATGGCTTCTTCTATTTCTCAATAAAAAGAAACATGACCAACTGTGGTTCGAATGTATATACAACGGATTTCTACATCTCTTTTTGGTAAATGGTTGAGTTTCCCCATATTTTGTTCTGCTCTTAAGTCTCTGAACTTAAGAAGTCTCGTTTTCGTAATGGACCAATTCATTAGCATACTGCCAAGCCATTTTTTATTAACATAATGACATTGAGCCCTTATGATTCCTAAGTATATACCCCACGGCAATATAGCTCGGGTATAATAGATGAAGTTTGACACCTTTTTTGAACTTTATTTAATAGTTGTATTTGACTTTGACTGCAAACCCGTCAACCTAACCTATATTACTTGGCTTGAGTTACTAAAATAGAAAGGCTATACCATATACTATACTTCCATATCCTTAAGAGCGACCAGCGACATTCGTATTACTTCCAGGGAATGGATCAGCAAAACGTTAAGGATCCGCCCTGAATAAGGATTGAATCACTATTTTGAGGGTTTTCATTAATGCTTTCATTTATTAGTAGTGAAGACAGTACTTATGTCCTTCTGAACCAGCCTTTCATATAAAGTTGAAACTCTAATTAGTCTGACCAATGACAGAGAGATATTGCTCGTATAATCAGGCTGGTTCCTCTATCTTCTTCGTCAATAAATAATGTGTTTGGCAGTTTTTGGCATAAACATCATTGATACACATTCCAACAAGTCATGTTTGGCAGTTTGCATTGATTTAGCATTGTTACACATCTCAAAATAGATCACTTTTGGTATTTTGCATTAATTTGGCTTTGATACACATTCCAGCATAGACCACTTTCAGCACATTAAAAGCATCAGCACAAATAACTAAAATAGTACCGAATTTTTATTGAGGCAGCAGTTAGCAACTGCAACTGTAAAATTTTAAAAAAGTTTTCAGACTGTAGACAACTATCTAAAAACTTGCAGTAAAAGCATGTCTAAGAATAAAGAAAATTCGCAACCTCCTTTAAATCTGTGCAGATTTTGTGTGCACGCTGGAAATTCATCACTAAATCTAGCATGCATACAAAGATTCTACCGAGTCAAACAGGGCTAGGTTCCAGTTCTCTATCGACGAAAATTTTGCCGTACTGACCCACTTTTTGAAAATATTTGGCGCTCTGCTCCACTTCCGAAAACAATTAGCGATCTGCCCCTGTTTAGGACACGTCAGTATAAACCGTTACTAGAAATAACGGCATAGGTTATTTACGTGCCGTTATTTCCAATAACGGCATCCATTTTACATTTTTTTTTCATGTCATTATTTGGAATAACGGCATCAGTATATTTCTCTTACAAGTGTGAATCTTCTAACTTTAAAAAATTCTAAGTGTGAAAAAAACTTATAAATAATGCCGTTATCCTGAATAACGGCATTCAAATGACTGATGCCGTTATCCTGAATAACGGCATTCAAATGACTGATGCCGTTATTGGAGATAACGGCATCAGTTATATATAAATGAACTCTTGCCGTTGTTTGGAAACAGAGAGAATGAATAATAAGTTAATTTTTTTAAAAAAAAATTATAACTAACGCCGTTATTTGGAATAATGGCATAAGTTATAATTTTTTTTTATATATAATTAACTTATTCGTCAGAGAGGATGAATAATAAATTACTTTTTTATTAAAAAAAATTATAACTGATGTCATTGTCCCAAATAATTGCATCAGTATTGAGAATGCCGTTATTTGAAATAACTTGCAATTTAGAGAAAAATTGCAATTGTGAAACCTTATAACTTATAACAGATGCCGTTACTCCAAATAACGGCATGACATTTTTTTAAAATATAGCTGTCGTTATTGAAAATAACGGCACGTAAATAACCTATGTCGTTATTTCCAATAATGATTTATGCTGGCGTATTCTAAATAGGGACAGATCACTAATTGTTTTCGGAAGGGCAGAGCGCCAAATATTTTTCAAAAGTGGGTCAGTACGCAAAATTTTCTCTATCGACGTACCTCTCCTTATTATGCTCGTACACTGACAAGCTTGATGAGCGGCCATTCTGACAGCCTTGTCAATTCTGGCTTTGCCACCGGTCCGGCTATGTGAGTAGCCTCTGTGGGCCCATACTAGGTCCGTTAAAACTGTTTTTTTTTCCTTTTCATTTTGTTTCAAAAATTTTATGTCATGTTCCTAGCAAGTGCTTAACAACAGTCACAAATTCCAAATTTAGAAATAATTCAGCAAAATTTAATATTCAGAATTTGATAAAAAATCGATAAATTCAGTAAAAGTTTGGAAAGAAAGAAATACAAATTTTAATACATTTTAATATTTAAATCCATAAATATAAAAAATAATAACAAACTCAGCGATTAAATCGTTCAATTCACAAATAATTCGCACTTTCGCAAATAATTCGCGAAGTGCGTTTAAAAGCGAAGTATTCACAAATAATTCGCACTTTTGCAAATAATTCGCGTAGTGTGTAATTTAAACATGAATTGGTAATTAAATCGCAAATTGATTCGATAAATAAATTCTTTGCAAATAATTAACAATTTTTTTGCGAACTTTGTTACTATACTTAATGATGGAGGTCTATACTATCTAAAGATAGTGACAAGCTAACAAGCTTTATTGGTTTCTTGTTTTTTTTTGTTTTGAAAAGCTTTTTTATTCATACAGTAGACGACCATCAAGATACATAAAATGTCTGAAGAATTTCAATAATAATCACCTTTTTCGCTCGTGCATAATAGAGTTATTAAACTAAAGAACTAAGCTTGAGACTTTCAAGCTAAAAATAATTTTCATCATCGAATAATCAATACTTACTAAAGTCTGACTTTGAAATTTGAATGAAGATGAAACATACATAAACCATCCAGTCTCAGGCGAGATATTCACTAAAGGATATGCAATAAATTATTATTTACATATCCTTCTTTCTTTCCCCCCAATATCTGATTATCTTCTGCTAATTAACACCCAATTCTTTCTTCGTTAATAGGTCAACCTAAACCCCTCACAGCGTCAAGCCTCATCAAGTTCAACAGGCAGATGTCAATTAGCATACCTAGTCTGACTATTTAGGTAATCGAAATAAACAGTTTAACATAAAAAAACATTAGCCAGTCCCAAATTATTGACAAAATTTCTGAAGAGAACATGATTGCAACAAACGTACTTGAGGTACCATCCATAACAGAAGGTAGGAGCAAGGAAAATTCTGGAAAAGAATTGAAATATACATCATGGTCATCATACAAAGCCAAGGCATGAATGTCAATTGCGCTAACGGGATCACCAGTTATTGATCCAAAAGGAAATCTTCAAAGACAGTTCTACATATCCTTTATTTCTGGATGCTATGGTCATAACCAGCGAGCTCCAAAACCAATACTCAAAATTGCAAAAGACATTCTGATGGCACAGGGTTCTAGAGATTTATATTCATTTTGTGTGGAACTTTTGGTTGACAGAATCATAGGTTGGGACGTGAATGACTGCAAAAGTTTTCCCAAGTCATAATCATGAAACATAAATGAAGGGAGAATAAAGAAGAAAAATTACTTGACCATAATCAAATTAAAAACTTACCATCTCCCCAAGATGCCATTGTGAGCTTCGAAGAAATGATTTTTTCTGACAGAGCTGTAATATCCTTCAATGTAACTTGGTCGACAAACTTTAAGAAATGTTCAATTGGTTTCCTGCAGTGTCCAATATGAAGAAAAAACTTTAGACAAATGTAATGTAGCATACAACTCTTCTCAGTATACACAGAGATAGAGAGAGTATTGTTTTTTTACTTCTGATAATAGATCAGAACTAAAAAACACTGTTCATCAACAATAAGGTAGCTAACCGTGCGGGAAACAACCTGAAGGCCTTCACAAAATAAATAGATATATTATGAAAATTACCCACATTTTTTTTTATTAAATTAACTTTTGGATCAGGTTTATCGCTTACAATCAAAATTGTATGTCTTATAAGTATGGCCGGCTAACTAAAAAGTCAAGATAGCACAAGTCAAAATGAAATGAAAAGTTTGATGGGGTAAAGTTATGAAACCCAACAGGGTTTGGGGGAAATTAAGAAACCCCCCGCCGTTAAATTCAATGTTTTAAATATCGGATATGGTTATCGTACTAGAAGCAATATTTTCATATCCGATACCAGATATCTGCGATATATCGCCAATATTTAAAAAAATATCGGGTTGACATATAAGGTGAAAATAAATTAGGGATAGCATCCGGGTCAAGTCAACCCGCAACCCAACCCGACCTGCGGTGACCCGGTTCGAGTTCGGATCAAACGCGCAACTCTAACCGGATCAACCCAGGTAAAAGAAACAAAATTAACCCGCTTGACCCGACCCGAAAACCCACAACCAGTTCCCAACCCGCCAACCTGCGGATTAGTGCCCGTTTGACCCACACGGGCCAAACGGTCCACCCGCACGGGTTGACCGCGAGTCGAACGACAAGATTAGCCAGTATTGGTTGTTGTTGCTGTTTTTGGCTTGTTGTTGGTGTTTTTGGCTTTTGGGGGGTTTTTTGGCTTTAGGGGGGGTTGGCTTTCCTATAAAAACCCTCTAAATTTACTCCAATTTGTTCACACCTCCATCTAACTCTCTTACTCTCTACTACTACTACTCAATTCAGGTTAAGAGAGTTAACAATTTACTACTATTCAATCAAGTAACAAAGAAGTTAACAATTTCGATCGTATCGAATTTGTATCGACTCAACAATCTCAACTACGTCTACTACAAACTCTCTCAACAAAGATGCAAACTTTTCGGTATTTTAATCCTCCTCTTATGTTGTATTATATTGATAGTGTTATGGATCATCGTATCAAATTAGCGGATACAAGTAGTTTGATTGAAGTATTTTTTACTTTAGTTGGAGAAGATTTTGAATATGTTGTAATGAATTTTTAACTAACTTTGAATCGACATTGAATAACTTGTATGATTATTATAATAGAATTTTTGCATCTGGTAGTACAACTAGTGTAGTTACTTCTTCTACTTCTAGAGGTAAGGGTATGATTACATTAGAAGATGTCCCTGCTAATTTACTTGCTCGTATTCAATCAAAAAAACTTAGGACTAATGCACCTAATGAATTAAATTGGTATAATCAACAAGAAAGTGAGAGTTTTAGTACTAAGATTAAAGTACTACAATGGTGGAAAGAACATGAAAATCTTTTTCATATTCTTTCACACAAGGCTAGAGATCTACTATAACTCCTGTCTTCACAGTTGCTTCAGAAAGTATTTCTACAAGTGGCAGAATTCTAATAGATTACAAGAATCACTTGAAGCAGGATTTGTTGGAGATACTCGTGTGTAATGAAGATTGGATGAAGGCTGAAGATAGGACTCAAGGAAAAGCGGCACCTATATCAAGCAACTCGCCTGAAGTCCAACAAGAAGAGTTGGAAATTTAATGCGATGAGATCCTAAGTTTAGGTTAAGTAGAGATGCACGACAGTAGTCCAATGTCATCTCTTCAATCTAACTTTATGCTATCTCGAACTCTAGATTTTGATTATCCCCTTAAACATGTAAATGTAATTCAAGAAATATTGTATGTTCTTTTGGGTTTCTAATACTTGTATTAGTATGTAAAAAAAGTTTTAAAAAATTAATAGATTTTGAAATAAATAATATACACAATTTTGTTTCACTCTTATACAGTTATACTTGTATTTTTTTGTAAAAATTGTAAGTATAAAAAAATTAAATAAATAAATAAACCGGGCCAACCCGCGATCCGGCCCGACCCGAAACGGGTTCAACCTGAATGGGTTCCCGAGTCGACCAGGTCGAACCCGGCCTAGCCCGGTTAAATTCGCAACCCGACCCCGGCCCACCCAAAACTCTGGCCGACCTGAGCGATTTCGACCTAACCTGGCCAAATCGACCCGAATGTCACCCCTAAAATAAATATCATAAATGTGATTTAGATGACCTTTACACGTTATATATTACAAATATAAAAAATTTAATGCAAGTAATAATAATTATAACCGAAATATATAATCACCCACATAAAATCTTTACATAAAAGAAAGATAGCTACATATTAAATATTTGGTGATAAGATAGATTTTTTCTCAAGAAACTTGAAACGGGTTGAAAGGTCTTTTTGTTCACTCTATAAAAAACAATTTGCTCGTGCTACTTTAAAATAATGTTTTAACTTATTACTTTATAACTATGGGGATGTGGGGGTGGCATTCGGACCTTGCGGGCCGGGCCTGGTCGAAACCCCGTCGGTTTTAACCCGGGTCGGGCTTTCACGGGCCGGGCTGGGAGGAGGTGCAGGTCGGGCCACAGCAGGGAAATGTCGGCCCTGACCTAGCCCCTGGCTTCGGGGGCCGGGGTCAATGTAGATTTTTTTTTTTTTACAAAAACAGAAGGAAAATTGTTCAGAATTGTCAAGAACATATAAATAAAGAGAGATTCATAAATTAAATTGTTTTTATGAATTACAAAGTTTAATATATAATCAAATAGATTAGTAATATTTCATACAAATTTTATCAAATTACAATATGAGAACATTTGTATTTAGAGAACAAGATGACCTCTATTAGATTGAAGAGAAGGCATTGGACTATTGTCGTACACTTCTACTTAACCTAAATATAGAATCACATCCCCCTAAAATTTCTAATTATTTACAATACATTATCCAAACTTCATCGTATTAGATGTTCATTCGTCGCTGCTTATTGAGCCATTGTGTGCTTCATGTAAATCTTGGGTCCTCTCTTCCGCTTTCATCCAATCTTTAGCGCATACTAACATCTCCAAATTTTTTGATGTCAAGTGATTCCTATTCGGGCTAATAATCGTGCCACGAAGAGCAAAAGCACTTTCCGATGCAACGATTGACACCGTTGTAATTAGCAAATCTTTAGCCATACCAGAAAGAACAGTAAAAATATTTTCATTGGTTTTCTAAAAATAAAACACATCCACATCATCAATGGGAGGTTGTGCATTATACCAATTTAACTCATTTGGTGAATTGGTTCTTGATTTTTTTTGATTTTATGAAATTTAAAACACCACTATTTCCCTTTGATAATATAGAAGAACTAACATTTTGTGTGTAGGGTTAGATGAATAAAGTCTATCACAACTATCATATAAACTAGTCAAAACATGCTCAAAATTCGTAGTGAAAACAATACGATCAAAATCTTGCATTTCATCATATGGAGCATAAGTATAAAAAATCTCAAGTAAATTTTTTGTGCCCTCTAACTTAATTATGGAATTCATTACACTAGCAACACAATATAACATAGAAAGTGGATGAAAATATTTTAAAATTTTAAAACAAGCAGCATGAACCATTTCTCTAATAAAATGGTCATTTATCAAATCTTTAATTGTTACCATCATAGTGACAATTGTAAGTAAAATACAACTAGATGTAGATGTTTATCTTTTTTGAAAATTGTTAAGTAGCATCATTAAAAGATTTTAAAAATTTATCCAAACTATCGGCCAAAAACAAAAAATCATCAACTAACATACAATCTTGCATACCCATTGCAACACAAAATTCTCTAAAGATTAAAACGATAGTGAAGAACAACACCTAATAAATCATAAGTAGAATTCCAATGATGTCTAACATCTTTAGAAAAATGTTTAAATACATTTTCCCTAAGTTGACACCAATCATGAAAAGCTTGATATATTGGACTACTCAACGTAATAAAATGAACACAATTTTTCATTGTCACAATTTTATCGTGTCCAGATGTAATTTTCAAACTAGCGATTGCCTTAGTATTATTAGAGACGTTATCAAAACCAATAGGCAAAAACTATATCAAAAATACCGAAATTATTACATGCTTCAATGATGTGTGTGGCAATTATTTCACTCTTATGTGGGTACCTAACAAATCCGAATAAAATTATCTTCTTTTGAAGTAGTCAATCGGAATTTATCCAATGACATGTTACACACATTATTGGTACGCCGTTCACTCCTACTCACTCATCCGATGTCAAAGAAACTCTAGTGTTTAGTGATGTTAGTGTTGCTACTACAAATCCTTAGCCTCGTTGTAAACTAATTTACAATCACCCTTAACTACATTCCTCGCAATTTTTTATAATGGGAATTTAATGCAGTTTGTGCAAAAGTCTACATTCCTACTTCCACCAAACGAATAAAGTAATTTACCTCTAATTACTTAGTCATTTTCCTACGAACGATATCGTGATCGTAGCTATAACTATCTACTTGACTGGTCTGGGAGTATTTTTCGTTGTGTAAGATTGTCTTTAGATATTTTGGGTTGACATTTATTTAAGTGACGTTGAAGTGCACCCGTTCCCGATCCAATTTTAAACTTATAGGGAGTTTGACACTTCTTACAAATTTTTAGTCTTACTGTTTATCATTTTGTGAAGGGGCATAGTCAAAATATTTGTGTACTTCGGAAGTATTCCCTCTTATTTTACGAGATTAAGGACCTTATTCCGATTGTTGTGTTTCTATGTCCTCTACTTCTACTTGATCTGTGTGTTTCATGAAAATTGGAAATACTATCATAATTCATAAATGTTTCTTCCCTCTGTACATATGGAATTGGAATGGAAGAAATGCGATGACTACAAGTGGACTCTTGGCTACTATGTCTACCACGTGAACGGTTAAATGTCATCCAGACTAGTGTATGTATGTTTGGAATGTTAAAAAATTATTTCTAGTGTATGTTCTAAAAATTACTTCTAGTGTATGTTTTAAAATGAATTCTATAAAACAAGTAAAGATAGATAAACTAGTGTATGTTATAGAAAATGATTCTAAAAAAGAAATACTCTAAACCGGTGTATGTTAATAAACAAAATCTAAAAAGGGAATAAATATTTCAACAAACAACAACAATTAATTGGAATAACTAGTGTACGTTTACCCAATTAAAAAAATTTCTAAAAAGAAAAAGTACAACAAAACTCAATCTAATTAAGAGAAATAAATGTGAACAAACAATTATGCTAATTCTAAAAATCATACAAATACAAAAATACCGTATGATTGTAGAATGTAGATTGAAGAATGAAGGTAGAGAGAGTTAAGAGCTTGTAGTGTTGTTGATGTTGTTGATTGTTGTTGGATGTTGTTGATGTTGGCGTTGATCAAACCAAGAAAGTAGTTGAATGTTGTTGATTGTTGTTGATTTGTTGAGTTGAGTGAATTTGTGAAGAGAATTAAATGAAATGAGGTTGTATAGATTATGAATTTTTTGAATTTCCCAAAATACCCCCCCAAAACTAGCTAGTATAGATCCGTTGGGGGTATTTTAGTAATTACACACAATATTTAAACATAAAATTCTGGAAAAAAAATCACAAATTCCACCAGTCGGCCCGCGGGCCGGCCTGGGCTGAACCAGGCCAGTTCAACCCGGTCCCGAATTTGACTGGGCTAGGCCGGTTGCGGGCCGGACCGAAGTCGGGTTTTTTTGGGTTTTGCTGAACCGGCGATTTGGCCCAGGACCAAGTAGGATGGGTCGGGCCGGTCTCGGGCTAGCCCGACCCTAATGCCACCCCTATGGGGATGTTCATTGATCTTTTTTATATATATACACTCATAGAAGCAATTAGCTTAATAAAGAACAAAAATTGTGAACATTAAACCAAATTTGTAGTTTTGTGCAGAACGAGTCAAAGATATTTAAATGAATATCATGTGTTCTTGGTATTATCTCCATCATAAACAATTTTAATTTCACATGATCTCGTCTCTCTCTAATGTACAATTACAAACACAGTATTGTCCAAAATAATTTGAGATTAAGAGAAGACAAGTCCCTATGTCTGCATCACCAAATTGAGTAAACAATAAATAAAAACAATAGTAGTTGTGTGGTGAATTTTTGGGAGAGGAAGCAATAACGATAAGAGAATTTAAGATTTTATTTGTGATTTTATCTCCTCCCTCCTTTAATACGATGGATTAGGGTCCCCAATTAGGTTTGGGTTTGAACTCTACGTCAAAGGTCTAGGGTGTTTTTCCATTTATAACACCCGATGTATTTCAGGTCAAGGACGCATACAGTCCAACCTCCTACGAACAGCCACAAAGGGCAAGATCAATTTTGCTGCTGCAAGGCACGTTCATGCCTAATTTAACAGTAGCTCGAAGTAGAAGACGAGGATTTGGGTGTGATATCACTTTCCTCCATTCGAAATCTTGGGATTCAAATGGATGAATTTGGGTTTTGGATTGGGGATTTAGTGGTTCAGACCACCAAATCTATGGTTTGGGATGATGAGGATAGAGTGGTAGAGTAAACAAGGAAGATAAACACCCTCACAAAACAATTGGGGAATAGAGGGATTTCGGTTCAGATGAGAGGAAGCATGGAGAAGAAAGAGGGATAGAAGAGGAGAGGAGGCTAAGAGATATTTACGGGGAGAATATGTTATAAAATAAGAGAAAGGCAGAAGTGTAAATACACAATTCACATTTAACAGAATAATTGGGGGAGTTAACGTGGGGTGGGAAACGTGGGTTGGGGGTGCTAAGTGAGTGGAATTTAACGGCAAGGGGTTTCTTAATTCAAACCCAAACCCGGGGGGGTTCATGACTTTTCCTCAAGTTGCATGAATCGATGAACACTATAAGCTGGGACAACCAAGTAAAAACAGAACATAAGTGTAAGTGAAATGAGAACATTTGATGCATGAGTAGCTGAACACTATAAGCTAGGAAAATCAATTAGTGTCGTTCCAAGAAGTTGGGAGTAGCTCCATTAAGAGTAAGTGGAAAAACTGATTTGGCTGATCGTTCAACACAAATAAGGTACCAAACTAGGGTAACAGAACTGAAAATTAATTCATGAAAATCAATTGACATAATGTTAAAAACCTGTGAGCAATAAGGGGAAAATGACAGATGTCAAATTGAAAGGCAAAGATTTTCCAAAGATTTCTAATAGATACCCGACTGTGCTAGCGAGCAATTGAACTATTTAGTGGAGCAACAAGGCCGATTAACTTTCTTCAAATAAAATAAAATTTAAAAAATATATTTTAAATAGGCTGATTTGGATTAAGCGAGTTAAAAGATATTTAATTGTCAAGTCAGCATAGATGGCGGAGGAAAGAAAACTGAATCCAAATACTTAGTACAAAGACCCCGCTGTAGTAGCTGCTGTTGCTGTTACCACAATTGTGTAGTAATTACCCAGCAGATAGCATTCTGCTGGATAAACAGGGTAGGGTAGGTAGAGAATTTTAACCCCTTCTATACATTCATACAATTGCAACCAAAACTTCAGGAGCAACGAGAGTGTGTGTAGCAAAATTAAGAAAAACCTACCTTAACCTACAACTTTTGGAAGCTTCAAAACCGAGTGGTCAAACCATAACAAACACCAAAATATAATTCCGATAATAACAAAAACACAAACTTTATACAATTCTCACATGATCCTGACTTATGCCTTTCTATAAATTCCTTGAAACACAATTCTGTTACATTGGTCTTAATTTGTTGGAGAAGGTGGCCCTCAATAGAGGTGAATGGATCAGGATCAAGGTAGTCCACCCCAACATCTTGGGATAAAGGATTAGTTGTTGTTGAGAGAATTCTGTTGCAGTGAGCACAACTCGATGTTCATCACATCAAAGATTCCAAAAAATCATCTCCATTCCTCAACTGCTTTTAGTTTACCAATATATAGTACATTTTCACATATCTTCCTCTCATGTTCTTCTTTTCTTAATTCATATAATTCATTAGAAGGGTCAAGCATGCATATTAGAAGGGTCAAGCATGCATATCTTCCTCTCATGTTCTTCCTCTCATGTTCTTCTTTTCTTAATTCATATAATTCATTAGAAGGGTCAAGCATGCATATTAGAAGTCAATGTATAGTTAATAAGAAACAAGAACTCTACCTTAGCCTTGACTACTAAAACCCAATTGCTTTGAAATTCGGGCAATGCTAATTGTACTACACTGCTTTCATTACTTCGGTACTACTAGACTCATAAAGATGGAGCCCACAAACAATTATTGGAAAAGTATTTTACATGGGCTCCACCTCCATGAGTGATGAGTCGAATAGTACTGAAGTGGTAAACAAACAGTAGTATACTTAACATTTTCCTTAAAATTCATATGATCCATTTGAAGGGTCAGGTATGCATATTAGTAGTCAGAGTATAGCTAATAAGAGATGCAAGAACTTTATATTAAACTTGACTACTAAAACCCAATTGCATCTAGTATGGAGATAACCAACAATATGATGAAACTAAAAACTTGTTTGACAATATAATTCAACACCAGTTCATGCCTCCTAGGGAATAACAATTAGAAAGAATTTGCAGAGACAAGGGAAGGAACAAACCTCTCCCCATATGTCAATATCTGCCGTCCAATATCTTCAGAAGCTACCATCTGGCAATATAAGGAAACAATGCATCAAAACAAAATGTGATCTTATAACGTTAACATATATACACCCTGATAGAGAACAACTAAAGAACATACTCTTGATTCAAGGTTCATCAAAACAGCAGACTTGGTTTGTTCTTTGGCACGATCCAATTGTACCTGGTCCACTGCAAAAGGGAGAATTATGTTAAATAACAAGTAACTTATCGGAAAAAAAATTGCAAAACTAAATAAAATATAATACCTTTGCCTGGTGTTGCGACTGCAAGAAGTTCTCGAGCTGCTAAATCCACAGCTTTAGCTGCAAAGTGTGAACTCTGAATAGAGCAAAGAACTTAGGTTGAGATTAGGTATGGAAAAAGGCACAACAAGACGTAGATTAGGTAATACAAATACATATCACACATAAATAACCATGGAAGCCTGCACAACACAATAAATTAAGGCTAGTTGATATGCAAAGATAAAAGATGGACAAAAATATCAATTTTTGCAGTCTCAATAAGGACTCCCTAGAGGCGATGCTATTCTCAGGCTCTGCAAACATCTCCTGGATACCCAAAGTATATTTGTAAATTGTAATTGACATAACTGACCCATGGAGTGAAATTGAGAGAGAGAGAGAGAGAGAGGACATTTAATCATCAACAACGGAAAATCTTTTTCAATTTCTGAATAGGGGCACTTCGGGAGAACAAAAACGGCTTTGAATGGAGTTGATTACGTCGCAAAAGAGAGGTGGAGAAGAGGTAGATGAATAAGCGTGCTGCCGAAAGACACCTCTAGTTGTAGAGTAAAAAATTTGTAGTGTAACAAAGTATGGTGAGGTGGTAATAGAGGTTCAGATCTCTCTTGAATCCCACTCAGACCAAGCTAACATCTGTCCATCTAAATTGGTAAATAAATAATTCTTATAGTAGAACTAATCGATTACATAGATACTCACAATACAGAGGTCAGTCCCCACACATTGTTTTGTGATTTTTGAAATCAAAACGAATACATGTTGGGTTTTGTGATCCAAAAAATCATTATATGCTAGTTCATCTCAATACAATAGAAGAGTGGTTCCTTTTTTCTGGTGTGTGGGGAGAGAGTGAGCGAGTAGTCGTAATTCTTTTGCCTCTTGGGGAGATCATCTTGTATAGTCTTATACTTTGTGCAAATATATCTAGTGGAAATGTTGCAGTTGCTATCGTATTTATGTGTTTATCTGAGTTTGTGAGAAATGTTCTGTTGATCTGTAATTTGTGCTTTTGCTGTCATAATCTGGGACTCTGCAACAACTTCAATCAAGACAACATCAGCGCCCAACAAATGTGAGCATATGCTTCCTAGATCATATCAGCAATTTCAAGGGAAACCTAATCAGAAGTAGGGCCAAACTACCACTCCAAGATAATTGGAGATTAGTGCAATTGACTATGCAAATAACCACACTATCTCATTATTATTCTCAAATTTTCCCAGTCAACCATGTTAGTAACTATGCCTATATGAATTCATTATTGATTAATCATGTAGTATACAGCCTATTACTTTCTTGTTGCATATGTAGAAACTGTTTCTCAGACTTTCAAATGGACCAGATATATAATAAAGATGAACCGTGAGCATTAACTGGGTAAATCAATATAGAATTACATCCAGAGCCCTCACAATAAACATAGAGATCATCTCCGAAAATAAAAAGAAAGAAGTCAACTAGATGAAGCTAATAACTAAATAGTTTTAAAGTGATAGAGCAGCTTACTGTAGTTCCTTGAATTCCGAAAACACCAGTATTATTGTAGATGCTGTTGAAAGCAGTAAATGATTGAATCTGTTGGTGCTCGTTCAAGATATTTAGATCTGGAAAGTATAAGTTCAAAGTTACAGGTCTTATATTTGACGTAGACAAATTGGAAATAATAAAACTGGACATGCATAAAAAAACCTAATGAAACAGGGGGGAAAGTCCAACTGTTTCCCTAAAAAACACGTATTGGAACACATCAAGATGATACTAACGTATAGGAGAGTAATATGTACCGAACAGGAGTCTGAATCAATATAACCCGCATCCGAGTTATATCTCAACCAAATGATATGAATTGACTTTTGAACTGGGTCTCGATTTTAATGAATTTTAACTACATGAACTTGTAATCTCATGAAAGATTTAACATTAATAGAATAAATACTTCATTACTTACATAATCGAGAATACATCCCTTTTCCGGGACCTCCAGCTGAAAATGAGCCTCCCCCACCCATAAGCATCTGCAAAAAGTTGTAAACCATCAATCTATCTATAAATTACCAATTAAAAGAATGATTAGCAAACTGAGATAATCCCAAATCCCAAACTATTTTTAGTTTCATTACCTGAAGTACTGTAAGAGTCATGGCTTCTTTCTCTTTAAGCCAGCCACCAGGAACTTCAAAAGCAACGGCAAAATGTGTTTGCTGTTGTTGAAATGAATGATATTAGTTCTGACACAAAAATTCAACGATAAATGTTAAAAATGAAATGAAATTGCAAATCTTTATACATCTGAATCTGCTTGACAGCGATAGTCTCCTCCAACGTATACTGATTTTGGCTCCTCAGGGCGAGAAACTTTAGGGAGGTCTGACAAAAGTGGTTCAGCAATTTTCACCAATTCATCATGATCTACACCTGATGCTGCAAGTACCATTCTAGGAGCAGTATAGTGTTCCTAGGTTCCAACGTTGAAACCAGTAAGTCCATACTCCTAAACTATGTGATAAAAGAATTAGATGAAAGGCCACAGATGAATCTACAACACAAGTCATACTTACAGCAAGAAACTCTTCCAAAATGCTACCATCCAATCGGCTAATTGCAGATTCCGGAGCCATCAGAGGATTTGCCAGTGCACCAGAATATCCAGCAGAATGAACTGCCTCCAACAGCAAAGCTTGTGGGTTACTATTGGCATCTCCTATCTCAGCCTTCACCTTTTGGAGCTGCATTACCAAGATAACACATCAACTTTCCCCTCTCCCGCAATTTCTCTTAAAAGTATAAACATACAAAGATATTTAAAATAACAATAAACCTGTTCATTAACTTCCCAATCTAGAAAAGCAGGATTCCTGACGCTATCAACCAGCACCTCAACCATTTGGGGCATATAGGTCTTAAGAGCATCATAAGTATAACCCATCTGTTCACGAGATGCCGATGCAGAAACATTTCCTCCAATTGCTTCTACTTCACGCACGAGGCGGAAATGGCTCCTATTAGTCGTGCTCTTGAATGCCATCCGCTCCAAAAGATGTGTCGCTCCGAAAGAAACGGATGTCTCATACACAGAGCCGCAGTCTACATACAAACCTATCGATGCAGCCGGATTCTGACAGCATTCACACAAGTTTCATTTTAAACCCATAACTTCTACTATTAACAATAAAAAACTAAGTTAGGAACATACTGTTGATGTTTCCGAGGCAATTTTCACGCCATTCGGAAGAGTCGTGACCTTGGTCTTGCTTGGCTCTACATAATCGGGCAACGTTGGTGGAAGGGTAACATCCGGAATCTCGAAATATAGAGGAGCAACTTTCGACGAACTTCCCCCGAAAAGCCAACCAAGTATCCCTCCTGATGACTGCTTAGCAACACTTGTGCTTGCCAACCTCGTCGCAGAACCAATAACTCCAGTTTCCCCGACATTGCGCTGAAAGAACCAACTACAAGTAAGCGTCTTCGATGTTCAAAACACTAACAAGATTTCCCCTTTAACAGTCCATGATCAAAAAACTACCACTGGAATGCCCATTTCTGAGAAACTTAATCAAGATGGTAGAAACTAACAACAATAATTGGAAGAGAAAACACAATAAATTAACAGCTAATATTAATACTAATCATAGATCTAAAACTATGGATTGAACTGTAATTTACAAGCTATTTCAA
Organism: Hemerocallis citrina; assembly: GCA_017893485.1. NCBI lineage: Eukaryota > Viridiplantae > Streptophyta > Magnoliopsida > Asparagales > Asphodelaceae > Hemerocallis > Hemerocallis citrina. The sequence continues at coordinate 198,608,605 of CM030368.1, read as the reverse complement.
CAACATGAAAATATAAACAAATCAGATCCAATAGGGATAAATTTATTGGATCGTGATTCGTATTGGGAACGAGATCAAGCAGCTCAATGCATCAGAAAAAAATATAAAAACTAATTTTTAAAAAAAAATCAAAGGGTTGATTTCTAGAGTTAGGGTTTGGGGAGAGAAGGGAGAAAGAAGAGACCTTGAGAGCTGACAGGCGAGAACCGGCTACTCTGTACATGATTCGGAGGAGATCAAAACCCTAAATAAAGATGGGATTTTTGGAGATTGGGAAAGAGAGGATGGAGAATGGAGGAGGAGGAAGAAGAAGAAGAAGAAAGAGTCGCTGAATCTAACGAAATAAATGGGCTGCTTTTGAGAGTGATTAACAAATCAGACCCGGCCCATTTCACGTGCTGTACACGGAGCGTGGGGAGGCTTGTATCATACGAGGAAGGTTTCCCTGTATAGAATTTTGTACTGAACAAATAGTGATGCTAGTTGTCCTTCCCATGGAAACCCTTGAACTTGAATTGCGTGGGTGTGGGCGATCCAACCCCTGTCTCCCCTTGAAATCATCCCGACTGAATCTCTTGCTGCCCCCCTCCCCCACTATGTCCCCATCTTTCCCCCTCTTCTTCCTCCTCTCCAATCCTTACCCTCTCCCGAGGCTCGCTGCAGGAGCCCACAAAGGCACCACCGTCGATCGCCGCCCTCCAAACGAGGGGAGGAAGAGCTCAAAGTATTTGCCATCTCATATCAAACCTCTTAGAGATCTTCATCGGCGAGCAAACTATGACTCTAGTCATCATCATCACCGCTCAACCTATCTGCCTAGAAGACGGGCTGCTAGAATCGACGAAGGTATCCCACCCTACCAACAATGTTGGATCGGAGTACTTCTTATGGGGACTTGTCCATCGCAGTGTACAATGGACGTAGAAGGGTTGAAGAAGAGAAAACCTCACTCCACAAACTCCGCAAACTCCACAAAACATCCTACATCCCCTCCTCATCACAATCGGCACCCTCCCCAGCAACCGCAAAACCAACATTTGACACTTCACCTTTCTTCTATCCCTTCCCTGCCTCATGTCGAACAACACCCTCAACAACAACCCATACAACTACCTCAAACACATTCGATCATTCAGGAGCAACAAGCCCTACTAGTGGAACTTCCCCCGATGGCTGCTAGGGCTCCAATTGGGAATCCAACCTTGCCTACCAGGGCTCAAATTTCAGTTGGTGATACACCGGGGCAAGCTACATCGAACGATAATCAGTGGGTGAGAGTGGAAAGCAAGAACACTAGAAGAACCGGCAAGAAGATTAACTCCAATGGAGCCATCAAAACCATTTGAAAAGAGAAAAAAGAAACCTATTTCATGCTTTAACTGCGAGACCTAGGCCATATTCGAGCTGACTGCACCAAAGACATTCGATGCTTCAAGTGCCTAAAGTGGGGCCACATGTCTTATGGTTGTATCAATTTATCTCATAATCCCATTGATGAGAATAGAAAAGTGTTAAGGGGAAGATCACCGGAGAATCCTACTTGTATTAAATTGATTGATAGTATTCCAATTGTCAAGCAGGAAGAGAAATGGCATCGAAAATGGTGTGGATTCGCTAGAATCAAATCAGGTAAACAATTAGAAAACCACTTTTTTAGAAATTCTTAAATATCGATGGTCAATGAAGGGTCACCGAAAGTTGGTGGTTAAGAAAATTTGTCACCTTTAATTCGTAATTTATTTCCCCTCATCGGAGAAGCCTGGCGATGTGATCTCTATGGGTGTTGTGGATTTTAGGCATTTTACTGCAACATTTTCAAATTGGTCCCCTCAATTTGGTGCCGAACTACTGCATTGGGATACATTTTGGATGCGGATACACAATGTACCCCTCCACTGTTGGGGGAAAGAAGCTATTCATGAAATTATCATGGAATTTCGGGACAGTGGTGGATTTGGACCCCAAAATGGTGAAGCATTTGGAGCTACTGTCTGCTAGGGTTCTCATGAGGAGCCCAAATATTGATTTCATGCCTAGGTTTGCAAAATTTTACACCTATGATGTTTCTTATTTGAATCGATTTTCCCTAGAGGCGGTGGTGCCTAATGTACAGGTCTGACCATTGGTAATTCCTAAGCCAACAACACTTAACACCCCTAGAGATGAAAGGACTTACCGATAGGTCACCTCACTGGAAATTGAAACATCGATCGATGGGTCCCATGAATTCGACAGAGCTCATAAGGAGCCTTTCCGAGTGGCGCTAGGTGAACGGCGGCAACCAAATCCACCGGGCACCAACTCCAAAACCTCCAAAGTTTCAAATCTACCGTTGGATCACAACTACGGTCAAGATGTGTAACACCCCGAATTCCATTTACATGTAATTCGTAGTACAACGGAATCTTTTACTTCATTTCGTACTATTTTACAAGGAAATTAAAAACTTTTTATTACACAATAATGTTTATTACAGAGTTACACAGCAGAAGTTAAATAAAATATAACATGAAATACAACTTTAATATCAGCAGCTTTAATCATGAATATAATCTTTATCATCAATCGTCTTTAAGTCCTTGTCAATCCAATCAAGCCTGCACTGAAAATCTGTGGGCATGTCAGTTGCTTACAACCGACACAATGTTATAAATAGCAATCCTCTCTATACTGTATTATAACGAAATCTCTTACTTTAACAAACATAAACTTAAATGCATATAAAAGTGTAAATAGTGACTATTCTAAACATGTCAGTGTATAATATGACTTAATGCCTAATGCAGATGTTATACTACAACGACACTAATGCATACTTGTTCGAATTCTATGCACCCCATCCTACATAGGTCTGAGGGCAAGCACCTACGTACTCCACAATGTAGGGTTTAATCCCTCGCTATGAATTACTACTATAGTGACTAATGTATGTTTTAGATATTCTGTGAGTATCTAGTACTACCCCGATAATTCTTGAGTAATGCACTCCTACTTCAAGTGATTTGGACACACTGCCTCACACCTACAAATTCTGGAGGCGACTACCTACACCGTGAGCTATAACCCTGATAATTCTTGAAAGTCGTCCTCCCATCGCGAGTGATTTATAGCCATCACGCCTCAAGTTGACTCTTAGTTTGGTGTGCACAAAATGTGTTTATAAATGCTAATAAGTTTAAATTTATTTGTTCAGATTTTCAGGATCAAATAATATCCATAAGAAATCCAAGAGAGATTCAAGAATATTCAAAGAAGAAAAGTAATAAAGAAAGATTGAGAAATCAAGCAAAAAAAGAAGATATTCAAAAAGAGCAGTTGATTGATTAGTGTCCAAGAAAGCTATCAAGACCAGTTGTTATCATTCTATATTTGTGAGATTTAATCTGTATAAATTGATTGGTGATTGGTTAGTTTTTGGTAAGAATATAAAGTAGATTGGATATGAACAGCGTTATACGGGTCGACCACACCTCATGACGGTCGACCGCATTGTAGTCGACTGCAACTCACTGTTAAGTAAGAAGCAACTGACCCTTCATCTCTCTAATTTACGTCAGAGAGATGAACGGTCGACTGCACCAAAATTACGGTCGACCGTATTTTGCGCTGTTCACATTTTTGGAATGTATCGTTTATAATTTTGATCGATACACCTCCCAGTCTATTTAATTGGCCGAACTCACTGTGTATTCTTCACCTATTACTTATGAGAAAAATTTTCTGAACTAATCTTTCAACAATCAATCCGAGTGTGTGTGATAATTTTTATATTCTTCAGTCATGATCATTTAGGATCTTGAGTTTTTCTTTTCTTCCACTTCGGTGAGATGGACGGGACTTATGTTAGAAGTCCTGTGGGTGTAATAGGTCTCTCATCCTGAATCGATCATTGTACAAAGGTTTGAGTATAGTGGAACGCTTGTCGGGGAGAATTGCTGCAAGTAGGTAGTGTAGACGTAGACCTGGGGGTCGAACCACGTTATATCGCTTTGTCACCTGTGCTATCTGTGTTTGCTCTTCTTATCTCTTTTATTTACCCTGCATTTTACTTTAAATTTTTTTATTCCGCACAATCACCCTATTCACCCCCCAAGGTGATTAACAGTGGTATCAGAGCGATGTGCTTATCAAAAGCTTAAATGCTTAAGAAAAAGGTCCAATGGCCGAAATCCCTCATCTCGAAAACTTATACTCATCGGAGCCATTCGTCTCCAATGGGACAAGTCTCACACGCTCACCATTTTTTTTATGGAAAATGCTATGATGTTTGGAAAGTTCATATGTCTCATTTTCTACAGATACTTGGAGAAGAAATATGGAATGTGTGCATCAATAAAACAGATATTCCGGTCAGCGACGGAAAGACAGTCTTCACAAAAGTGGAGCTAGCTCTCAAGACGGCAAATTCCAAAGCCATGACGGCTTTTTATGTAGGGTTGAATAACGAAAAACTAATGCGATGTGGGCGAAACTCCAAAACAACATACGAGATCTGGAACAATATGCTGAAGCAGCATGAGGGAACCGCTTATGAGGTAAAAGCTAAAGTAAATTTATGTTTTCATAAGTTTGATGTGTTTCGTATGTTGCCAGGAGAAAATGTGGATTAAATACTCGCCCGCTTCGATATCATTGCCCACAAACTTGAGAGCTTAGGTAAGGGGTTGGATGATGACCGAAAGGTCAGAAAACTCAAAAGCCGTCTCACGCCAGAGTGGGATGTAAAGGCTACTGCAATGAGGGAGACCCTTGAAGAAAAGGGATTCGACTACTACACATTCCAAGGAAAGCTGAAGACATGAGATAGAAATGACGGAAACCAAAAGATACAGACAAAACATTAGAATTGAACCAAAAACCGAAGAGAAAACCATTGGACTGAAAGCAGAAAAATTTCGACTATCAAAAGCAGATTCAGACCGTGAGGAGTCAGACGAGGACATTGCCTTATTGACCAAGCAATTTTGTAAGTACTTCAAACATAAAAAATATGGCAGGTACCAAGGAGAAAGGGAAAAAGATAAAGATGACGTGTGTTATAAGTGCAAGAAGCCTGGACACATCCGTGCAAACTGTCCCATCTCACAAGACAGGAATAGGGACTACTACCGCTCAAACCCAGGTCTGAATAAGAAGGTGCTGAGGCAACATGGCTAGACTCAGATTCAAGTGAGGGAGAGCAAGGCTACGATGATGTTGGCTTCATGGCTATTAGGAATGGTGAGGTGCAATCACCATCTCAAGAAGGGGTAATCGAAGAACTCACTTATGATGAGATAGTAGACATGTGTAATGGTTTAAAAGACTATGCTAAGAAACTAAGTCGCGAACTTAGGCAATATAAACAAATTTCAAATGAAACACATGATTCTGTATTACAAAAAATAAAAAACTGAAAAATAAGAATGCATTGATCATGAAAAAATTTGAGTCATTTAGAAATGATCATGATGTATTGCTAGAGAAAAATGAACTTTTAAAACAACAAATTCAAGAATCCCCAGCAACACATGATGATCACTTAAGAGAAATTCATGAGAAATCTGCTTATATAGCCAAACTCAAAGATGATTTAAAAGAATGCACAAGAAAATTTGATGAGGTAGTGGAAGGCTGTAATGAAGCTCTTGAACAAAATAGAATTCTTGATGCTACACTAGACACTCTTCGTTGGAATACAAAAGACGATGAGATGACTAGAAAAAGACTTTGTAAAAGAGTATCTGAGCTTGGAAAATTTGTTGAAAAATATGAAGGGCCCAGTTACCTTATTACAAAAAATTCAAGATCCTATCATGATAATCGAGGGTTTGGTTATGAAGAGCCAATACACCATCAAAAATCTAAGTCATCATGTCATACACACTTGCACAGTCACCAACATAATCACAAACCAACTCAAAACTACGCAAGTGTGCTTGACTCAAGGCATAGTCGTTTCACATGTCATTACTGTTGTAGACTATGACATATCGCTTATAACTGTCCATTAAAAAGGAACACTAACTTTGTCCGGGTAAGAAAGAATGTTAATGCAGGCTCAAAACCCATTTGGACTTCTACAAAATTTCATGTAGGTGGTTTGATGCTCTCAACTTAGAAGATCGCAGACACCTTGATAGAAGACGCTCAAGAGGCTCAGCAAGTTATACTAGCAACCTGCATCTCTTTCAAGGAAAAAGGAGAAGGACCTTGGTCCTTCAAATAAGTATAGCACCGGGTAAAATCTACACTTACTTGAATCTATATTAAATGTGCATCTGTTATCTATTTCTGAAACACATGAAATGTGTGAATTTTACAATATCCAAACATTAAATCCCTTTTATAGAAATTGAATGATCGGTCGACCGACCGGTCGATCGTACTACTCTTTAGTCCTTGATCAGTCGAGAATGGACCGGTCGACCGTCCACCCCTCTGTCACAATTCACCAAATTAAAACTCCCTATTTCGTGTGATGCGATCGACCGTATATGTGAACCGGTCGACCGACCCAGTCGGCTAACTTACTTGTTTCCTTTCTAATATAAATACCTCTTCACCCCTAACCTCTCAAACTTACAAAAACCCTAGCCCCCAAATACTAATCCATCAAATAAACCTCTCATCTCTCAGCATTCTCCTAAAATCTCTACAGTGTTTTTCTCTCTCTGTTTCAATGGCCTCCTCCTCGCACAAATCGAAGAGCAAGAAAGTCATTGCATCTAAATCCGTCACTAGAGATGGTATAATCTTTCGAAACTCTCATTGTGCTCATATTTACTTCTCGTCTCTCTGTAATGCCCCTATTGTTTCCAATCGGGTAATTAACCTATCATCCTTGGGGGGTCAATTTTTAGTTATGGTTAGAATCCTTAGAGACCTTGGGTGGGAAAACTATCTTACTATACCTAGCACCCACTCCGAGTCATTGACTCGCCAATTCTATGCCAACCTTAAGGGACTTCAAGATGATGATCTCACCCTCTCCTCTATCATCCTTAGGAGAAGAGTCAAAATCACTCCCGAATATCTCCGTGGGAGATACGAATTTCCCGAAGGGGAATTTGATGCATACCACCTTGATTTTAAAGCCCTTAATTATAAACCTGGTTATGACCAAAATACTGTCAAATCTATGATCGTGCAACCCAAGTTTTCTAGTCTTCCTCGTCCCACCCCTACAAATTTTACTAATTTGGTTAGGGTTCTAAATAAAATCGTAAATGCGGATATTTAGCCCAAAAAGAATGACAAAACAGAAATTCGGGTCGATCAATCATCTATTATCTTCCTTATTCTTGGTGAATATAAGTTCGATCTTGCTACATTCATCATTCGTACGATGAATTATGCAACCACTACAAATCGTGGTTTCCCTTTCAGTTCTTTCATATACAACATTGCCATTGACTCTTGTATTGATGTCAGGAACTTCTTGCTAAGCAAAAATCCTATGCCCATCCTCCCTCAACAAATGGGCATTGATGTACCATTTTATCAGCGGGCTCATCGTCGTCAAGCCCAACAACCAGCGCTCCAAGCCGAACAAGCATCTTCCTCCTTGCATCGCAAGAACGCCACTCCCTCTTCATCATCATTTGTGACTCATGAGCAGTTTGCTGCTCATCAAAAGCAAGTGCAAGGATATTATTTTAACACGATTAAGTACTTGCAAGGAAAAGAAGATTAGGAAATTCTTCCTCCTCCGAACGATAATGAGGAAGATGATGAACATGATGACGGCGATGAAGATGTTGGCGGGGATGATGAGGAATATATATCTTCTTGTAATTGCTGAATGTAATGTCCCTATGTATGCTCTTTAAAGTTATGTACTCTGCTATGAAGAAATGACTCCATATTAGGTTGCTTACCTTGATTATTTGTCTGCCTGCGATGTATCAGTATTTCGGTCGACGTGCGGTCGACCGGTTCACCCCCTGTGTTTCGCTGTGCTTTTGAAATAGGTGTGCGGTCGACCGGTCTGCTCTCGGGAATTTTTTTTACTTATATGCTCAGTTGGTTTTGCGGTCGGTCGTGCGGTCGACCGGTTTGCTCTTGGGATTTTTTTTAACTTATATGCTTAATTGGTTCTGCGGTCGACACGGTTTGCTCTCGGGATTTTTTTTACTTATATGCTTAATTGGTTTTGCGGTCGACCGCAGACTGTGCGGTCGACCGGTTCTTTTTCTGGTTGCACGTTGTGATTTTTTAAGAACTACCTTTTTTTTCTATCGATTACTTAAATGTCATTCTTCACCTTTTCTTCTTATCCATGCATCACATCTGTATTGGAAAATCTCAAATCTATGATACCATGAAGAGCTCTCCCTGTATATCAAAGAGTCTCGCTATCAATGGTATCATGTAAGTAGATTTTCCTCCGCGTTTAGAAAAATTATTTCCAAACTTCACCTCTCTTGTTTTGCTTAATGAAAGTACTTTTCATTTACAAATAGTTTACGAGGGAGTACATTTTATTTCCCGTGTTTTATTTTTACTTGTCTTTTGCCCCCTATTGGTGTGTTCCAAAAAGGGGGAGAATATTCATGAATGTTTTTTAACACTGAAGTAAATATTTTTTATCTTCTATGAGGTATTATATTAAGGGGGAGTATTTACAAATCTCTCTTAAAAGCTCTTTACCTATGAAAATTAATGTTACAGGAAGTACTAAATTCAGGGAGAGTATTTATATGCTAAACTATTTAATTTTTTACTTTCAATATTCAAAGGCATGTTTTGTTCACACCAAAAGGGAGAGATTGTTGACTCTTAGTTTGTTGTGCACAAAATGTGTCTATAAATACTAATAAGTTTAAATTTAGTGGTTTAGATTTTCAGGATCAAATAATATCCATAAGAAATCCAAGAGAGATTCAAGAATATTCAAAGAAGGAAAGTAATTAAAAAAGATTGAGAAATCAAGCAAAAGAAGAAAATATTCAAAAAGAGCACTTGATTGATTAGTGTCCAAGAAAGCTATCAAGACCAGTTATTATCATTCTATATTTGTGAGATTCAATCTGTATAAATTGATTGGTGATTGATTAGTTTTTTGGTAATAATATAAAGTGGATTCGATATGAACAACACGATACAGGTCGATCGCACCTCATGGCAGTCGATCGCATCGCAGTCGACTGCAACTCATAGTTAAGTAAGAAGCAGTCGACCCTTCATCTCTCTACTTTACGTCAGAGAGATGAACGGTCGAATGCACCGAAATTGCGGTCGACCGTACTTTGCGCTGTTCACATTTTTGGAATGTATCGTTTCTAATTTTGATCGATACACTTCCAAGTCTATTTAATTGGCCGAACCCACTGTGTAATCTTCACCTATTACTTATGAGAAAAATCTTCTGAACTAATCTTTCAACAATCAATCCGAGTGTGTGTGATAATTTTTGATTCTTCAGTCAGGATCATCTAGGATCTTGAGTTTTTTTTCTTCCACTTCGGTGAGATTGACAGGACTTGTGTTAGAAGTCCTGTGGGTGTAATAAGTCTCTCGGCCTGAATCCGAGAATCACTATACAAGGGTTTGAGTATAGTGGAACGCTTGTAGGGGAGAATTACTGTAAGTAGGTGGTGTGGACGTAGACCTGGGGGTCGAACCACGTTATATCGATGCGTCACTTGTGCTATCTGTGTTTGCTCTTCTTATCTCTTTTATTTACTCTGCACTTTACTTTAAGTTTTTTTTATTCCGCACAATCGCCCTATTCACCCCCCCTAGGGTGATTAACAGTGGTGTCATAGCGAGGTGTTTATCAAAAGCTTAAAAGCTTAAGCAAAATGTCCAATGGCCGAAATCTCCCTCCTCCTGAAAACTTGTACTCTTCGGAGCCATTCGTCTCTAATGGGACAAGTCTCACACGCTGACCATTTTTTGATGGAAAATGCTATGATGTTTGGAAAGTTTGTATGTTTCATTTTCTACAGATACTTGGAGAAGAAATATGGAATGTGCGCATCAATAAAACAGATATTCCGGTCAGTGACGGAAAGACAGCTTTCACAAAAGCAGAGATAGCTCTCAATACGGCAAATTCCAAAGCCATGATGGCTCTCTATGCAGGGTTGAATTACGAAGAACTAATGTGATGCGGGAGAAGCTGCAAGACAGCATACGGGATTTGGAACAATATGTTGAAGCGGCATGAGGGAACCGCTTCTGAGGTAAAAGCTAAAGTAAATTTATGTTTTTATAAGTTTGATGTGTTTCGTATGTTGCCAGGAGAAAATGTGGATCAAATGCTCACTCGCTTCGATATCATTGCCCACGAACTTGAGAGCTTAGGTAAAGGGTTGGATGATGACCGAAAGGTTGGAAAACTCATAAACCGTCTCATGCCAGAGTGAGATGTAAAGGCTGCTGCAATAAGGGAGACCCTTGAAGAAAAGGGATTCAACTACTACACATTCCAAGGAAAGTTGAAGACATACGAGATGGAAATGACGGAAACCAAAAGATACAGACAAAACATCGGGATTAAACCGAAAATCGAAGAGAAAACCATTGCACTGAAAGCAGAAAAATCCCGACCATCAAAAGCAGATTCAGACCGTGAGGAGTCAGACGAGGACATTACCTTATTGACCAAGCAATTTCGTAAGTACCTCAAACATAAAAATATGGCAGGTACCAAGGAGAAAGGGAGAAAGATAAAGATGACGTGTGCTATAAGAGCAAGAAGTCTGGACACATCCGTGCAAGCTGTCCCATCTTACAAGACAGGAATATGGACTACTACCACTCAAATCCAGGTCTGAAAAAGAAGGCACTGAAGGAAAGATGGCTAGACTCAGATTCAAGTGAGGGAGAGCAAGGCTATGACGACGTCGGCTTCATGGCTCTTGGAAATGGTGAGGTGCAATCACCATCTCAAGAAGAGGTAATCGAAGAACCCACTTATGATGAGCTAATAGACATGTGTAATAGTTTAAAAGACTATGCTAAGAAACTAAGTCGTGAATTTAGGCAATATAAACAAATTCCAAATGAAACACATGACTTTTATATTACAAAAAATCAAAATATGAAAAATAAGAATGCCTTGATCATGGAAAAATTTAAGTCATTTAGAAAAGATCATGATGCATTGCTAGAGGAAAATAAATTTTAAAACAACAAATTCAAGAATTCTTAACAACACCTGATGATCATTTAAGAGAAATTCATGAGAAATCTGTTTATATAGCCAAACTCAAAGATGATTTAAAAGAATGCAAAAGAAAATTTGATGATGTAGTGGAAGGCTGTAATGAAGCTCTTGAACAAAATAAAATTCTTGATGATACACTAGACACTCTTCGTTGGAATACAAAAAAAGATGAGATGACTAGAAAAAGACTTTGTAAAAGAGTAACTAAGCTTGAAAAAATTGTTGAAAAATATGAAGGACCCAATTACCTTATTACAAAAAATTCAAGATCTTATCATGATAATCGAGGGCTTGGTTACGAAGATCCAATAAATCATCAAAAATCTAAATCATCATGTCATACACACTTGCACAGTCACCAACATAATCACAAACCAACTCAAAACTATGCAAGTGTGCATGACTCAAGACATAGTCATATCACAAGTCATTACTGTTGTAGACTAGGACATATTTCTTATAACTGTCTATTAAAAAGGAATACTAATTTTGTATGGATAAGAAATGATGTAAATGTAGGTTTAAAAGAAACTTGGGCACGCAAAATTATACCTACTAATCTTGATGTAGGTACCTCAGCGTATCAAGACTAAAGATTGGTGGTACATTGATAGTGGATGCTCAAATCATATCACAGGTGACAGCAGATACTTTACATCACTCACTATCAAGGGGAAAAGGGAAGGACATCATCTTTGGAGATAATAGCAATGGTCAAACCATTAGTAAAAGTAAAATAAACTTTGGTTCCTGATGCTCCATTGAGGATGTTCTATTGGTAAAAGGGTTAAAAATAATTTATTTTGTGTTAGTCAATTATGTGAAAAAGGTTACACTGTTACTTTTAATAAAAATACATGCACTGTGCTAGATAGCAATAAATCTTGTTTACTTCTCGCTAACCAGTGTAACAAAGTATATGTTATAAATTCTAATGAATTAGCACAGGAAAATATGAGGTGCTCTGTTGCAAGAAATAAGGATGGTTGGTTATGGCATCGAAGACTTGGACACACGGCCATGGACAATCTCAACAAACTTGTAACTAAGGAGCTTGTGAGTGGGATTCCTAAAATCAAATTTAAGAAAGATAAATCGTGTGAGTCGTGTCAATTCGGTAACCAAACTAAAAGTTCTCACAAACCCAAGAAAATGGTATAAACTTCTAGACCCCTTGAACTCTTGCACATGAATCTTTTTGGACCATCACGAACACGTAGTAATTGTAACGCCCCGAATTCCAAATAAGACCAAATTCGAGATTTCACAGGATCTTTACTTCACTTCATACAATTTTACAAGGAAATTAAAACTTTTTCAACAACATCAGAGTTCATTACATCTTTGTTTACACGGCGGAAGAATAAAAGATTACAACATTGAAAACAAAATATAACTTGTACAACTTCATCAAATAAATCATCGATTTCATCATAACATCTTCATAGCAAAGTCCATTACCTGCATATCAAGCTGTGGGCACGTCAGTCACTTGCAACTGACGAAAGTGTTATACTCAGCTATCCTCTCTACGCCGTACATATAACAATCTCATTACTTTAACAATCACAAAAGTTTAATGAACAATAAAGTGTTAAATTGTGGCTACGCTAAACATGTAAGTGTATGTGATGCCTTAATGCCTAATGCATACATTTTTATACTAGGATGACACTAATACACAGTTGTTCGGATTCTATGCATCCCATACTATATAGGTCCGAGGACAAGCACCTATGTACTCCACATTAAAGGGTTCGATCCCTCGCCATGAAAACTACCCAGTAATAAGACAAGGTTTATTCTACGGATATTGATCTCAGCCTTGCTGGCTATTATAACAGATTTCAGCCTTGCTGGCTATTGTATCGTGCGAATCATCCCGCAAGTGACCATCTAGCCTCGGTATACACATATACATTGGAGTACGGCAAAAAAAAAACTATCTGTCCGACTACTCAAGATCCCAGAGTCTACCGCTGATCCGTCCTCATAGTCCCGGATTTAAATATAAAAGCCTGTCTCCTACGGAGCAATCTCAGTCCACCAACTGGGTCTATAGCCACAGAGATCTACCGCCGACTATATAGAGCACCCCACTTACGTTTACCCAGGTTTACTACATCTTCACTTATGTGCCGAATTATTTAGTTCAAGACATGAATAAATTCCAATCCTAGAATTAGTTTTACCTCCTACCGGACTTGTTCACAAAATACGAGATCGCCCCACGACAATATCTCAAAATCATATTTCAAATCTTTCTTTCAATAGTGCGGGTAATCGAGGTCTTACTAACACTTAAATCATAAACCTTTTTCATGTACAAGATTCCATGGGTACACATACCATTTAATAAACATGTCTTAAACTTAGATTATGTTCATCTTCAATTTATTCACAAAAAATCAATAACTTGTCTTAACACTTATCCACAAAGTAGTCATTTATTAGTCTTAACACTATTCATGATCTATTTATTTATTCAAATTCTTTAGAAACAAATCATTCCTTTCAAGAACACAATTTCATCACATGAAATGTTATAACAAAATAAATGTCTCAATTCAATTTAAAAGATCCTTTAAACAAACAAAAAGTAAGAGTATAATTCTCTTTAGGAATCACTTCACAAATTAATACTTCACTCTTCTTAATAAAAGAAAGGTTCGTTCTTAATTTTCCATTTTATGCCTCAAATTATACAAGAAAAATTCTACAACTCTTTTTAATAAACTTCATTTTATTTTATATGAATTCTAATATTTTCTCCCAAATTTTATTCTTGTTTAAATCTATTTAAAATGTCAAAAATATCAAAGAACCCAAAAAAAAACTGCAACCCCCTGGTTTCGAACCCAGGGTTGCACCTCGGCTACAGTGACGCCCAAAGACCCAACCCGCTAGCCATGAAATCCATGTGGACTCTGTGTCAATTTCATATGCCGAAATATTCTTAAATCAAGCTTTAGTTTCGAAATTTTATAAAAAAAATAAAAGTGAATGTGACTATCAAATTTCGAACCTAAGATCTCTTTCAAATAGTACTTTGTGTTGCAATGGCTAACCAGTAAGTCCAAATGTATGTTCTATTTAGAAATTGTATTAATACTAGATTTGCACGTGGGCACGTGCCTACGGCACGTCTTCGAAACGATACAAAACACGAAAAGCCTGTAAACAGTAAAACAACAATTATGTAGCTCAAGTTTGAATAGTATGACAATAATTAGTTGTAAATAAAAGTCCATGTTTCCATTAGTATATGTTGAAAAATAATTATAAATGAGGGTATAAAATCTAACTTCTTAAAACATTAAGTGTGGATTTGAAGAGATATTTATTATTTTCAAAATAACATGTGCAAAAAAAATATTAAAATTCTGAAAATCTAAATTTCTAAGTAAATATAGAATCAATTGGAGAGAGAGAAAGAGAGAAATATGAAAAAGTGAAGAGAGAAGAGAGAGATAGTAATAAAGTAATAAGTTTTTTAGTTTTGGGGGGAAAATTTTGATTTTAGGGTTTGAAATTTTGGAGGAAAAATATGTTTTGTGAGGTTTGATCTAGGCCTTTGATTTTAGGAAGGATTGATTGTGAGCCACTTGATAGATTTCTTTATAATTTATTATATAGATACTTTTGTTTAAACTGTTCAGAAAGTGATTCTTTTTCATAAAACTTGTTTATCCAAAGATCAAATCTTTCTAGGAATTTGAAATACAATTTTTCTTGATTGAGAATGAATTTTAAAAAAAATAGTAAACAACCATTTTAAATTCATTAAAACCCTATTTTCGCTTCTTTAAACAATTCTTTTTCTCATTTTTCACATAGACTTGTGATTTTTCTCAAAACTTGAATTTACAAAATAGTGTTCATGAAAATTAGTTTTATTCTTACTTATACAAAAATTAGAATTTTATAATAATACTAGCATGTCTCTCAAACATGAGGATTTTACAAAAATATCTCTTTCATCCAATAGTTTATATTTTCAATTATAACATGGCAATTATACATATGTTGACACATCTCATGATACTAACTAAATTCATTTTGTTTTCTTTCTTTCTTAGTCACCATAAATCTTAGTCATGATTTGAATAAGACATTCTTCAACAATTTTCCATATACTCAACATGTAAAAAAGATCTTGCAACATACTAACATGATCCATAGCATAAAAAGATTCTTCTTTTTAATTAGCATGGTATCTATTTTTACTCAATCACAACAAAACTATCCTCATTCATAGCATATTACACTAGCATGAGTTTTATCTACATATTTCCACATCAACATTAATTTATACATTTGGAAGGTTGAAAAACCCTAGATCTGAAAACCCCTGGGGCGGCGGCGGCTACTTTCTTCGCCGTCGCCCCGACGTGAGTACCCCCACCCCCCCCGTCATCCACCCTTTGCCATTCTCCCCTTCCTTCCCATCTTTCTCCTCAAACGCGACCCCTCTTCCGTCGCGTCCATGCCTACGCCGCGACCCCGTTCCACTTCCGCAGCGACCCCGCGCGAGCACCAGCGGTGGAGAAGAGAGAGGAAAACCCTAGCATCGCGATTTCGCCACCGCCTCCGGCGGACTCGACGCCTTCGGCTGCGGCGGTGGGGCCAATCAAGAAGAAGAGGGGAAGGCCGATGAAGTACGCGCCGGATGGGAGCGCCGCGGCGGGTGCTCCGACGGCGTTGTTGAGTCCGATGCCGATATCAGCGTCGAGGGAGTATCCATCGATGTCGGCGCGGCGCTAGCGACGACGCTGATGAAGCAGCGGGGTAGAGGTGGTCCCGTTCCTGGACCAAGGGCTTGAGAGGTCGTTGAGATGCAAACGTTGGTCTCTTTCTTTATTTTTGTGTTCCTAGACAAAAGGGCTTGAAGGCAATGTGGAGGGCAATATTGCCTTCATTGTCCCTTGAGTTGATTATATTGAAGGCTGGGACCATGTACTTAACTACCTGCAAGAATTGGATCGGCATCTATGATTCCCCCCCCCCCCCAATGGCGACTGGAATAGCTGGCGCGTTGTTGATCTTGCGTGAGAGGTGTGAAGTGTGTTGTATTGCACGATTGTGGGGCTTGGGCCCGAGATGGGGTCCCTCCATGATCTGCGTTTACTTGTTCAACCTCAGCCAAAGCAACGCCGCCGTAGTGCCAGTGATCCATATTGGTATTTAACCTCAACGCACCCGCGCCCTCTCTCAGATCTGTCGGAGCGTTAAGTTGTCTTGCACGATTGTGGAGCTTGGACCCAAAGATGGGGTCCCTCCGTGATGTGCGCTCACTTATGTATGCGAAGAAGAGAGAGTAAGTGTGATGGTAGTACCGGAGTTAGAGACGACAGCGGGTCGAGTTTGTGTGGGGGGAGTGGAGGAGCTACCTGGAATCGGTGTTGCACGGTTACGGGGCTAGGGCCTGAAGACGGGGTCCCCCCATAGGTGGGTATCTTTACAGCACTAAGTGGGGTTTGGGTCCGCAGACGGGGTCCCCCCATGAGGTGTCCTATAGAAATTGTTGAGGTGAAGATGTATCTGTTTTTGATCGGTAGTGGGGTAGTCGCACCCTGAATTCGACACCCGTTAATCAACGGCCACATATTTCGCAACAACGCCACCATTACGCCCTCATCAATAAACCTGCAATCTACAATGTCCACCGTCTGTATGGGCGAGAGGGGAAGGTGATGCTTCTGTTAGTTGTGATTGTTTCAGGTTTTGCGTGAGAGAGAGAGTGAGAGAGTGAGAGAGTAAAGATGTTGCTTCTCACTACTCTGTGCTGGTGTCTGTTAGTATTTGTGAGATATCGCTAGAGAGAGTAGATGCACGTGAGAGGTGAGTATCCTCTTCACGGCTCTCTCTTTGTCGGTGTTCATGGTTAGGGTGACCGAGTGTATCCTCTCCACGGCTCTCCTTTTGGGTGCGACTCCGATTGGGCCATGTGTGAAGTTGCTTTGGTGAGGTAGAAGGATGGGAGCGACAAATTTTCAAATCCCGCTTGATTCGCTTCAGGTGGGTGTGCGCGTGCCGTGGAGGTGGGTGCTCGAAGCTTGCTTGACGGACATACAATTAGTTGGTCCTCGTAGTTTAGAGTGAGAGCTAATTATATGTACTGGTTATGTCGCTTCATGTTTTTTTTTCTGTCTGTAGGTTGTAACTTATCCCAGTATGCTGGGGTTGTTTTGTTAACTTCTTATTAATGAAACAGGGTGGCCTTATTCCACCTTTTCCCTCAAAAAAAAAAAACATTAATTTATACTACTCATTCATAGCGTTTAGCATGCATATTCTACAACTAGAAAGTATGAAACCACCCACCTCTAATGGAAGATTGAACAAAATGGAAGCACAACTCCTAGCTCCTAGCAAGAACTTCTCCAAGCAAGAACTCCTCCAAAAATGAAAACACTACTCTCTTTCTTTTTCTTTCACTTATTTAGTTTATTTTTTTGGTGCAAAAGAGAAAAAGAATGGGGTGCTATTTATAGGATAATGGGAGTGTCTAATTTGCAAAATTCTCAACCTAATAAATATCTCCTTAATTTTTCAACTCTTCAAAATCCTAACTCCTAAAACTCCCAACTCTTCATGTTTCCAACTCTTCAAAACACAACTCCCATCTCTTCACATCCCCTAACTCCCAACCCTTCAACTAACACGTGCACGTGTTGTGCACTAGTGCACACACATACACAAAAATAAATACAACTCCTATGCTTCTAAAATATGTATTAAAAGTTATTACATGTCATGTATGAGTCCATGAACAACTTAAAAATAGGATTTAATTAATGGGCTTGTCCCATGGGCTTTCTTTTTAATTTACTAACTTAATTATTCTAGTGGGTTTTTCTTTTAATCAATCTAATGGGCTAGGATTTAACTTTAGGTTCATGGGTTAAATAGAAAGGCTAAATAAGATTATGCATGCTAAAATTAGTAAATAAGAGTAAGAAAAGAGATGGATAAATTAGCACGTGCATTATACGTGCAAAAACCGAAAAAATGCATTTTTAATCAAAATAGAGGGAAATGAATTTTCGTTTTATAAAACGAGTTCAAATGAATAAAATAAATAATTGAGACATAGAAATATCACACGTAGCAGTGGAAAAATACGGAATTGATACGTGCATCGAAAACACGTAAAAAGCACGTAAAAATACATAGATTGAAATATTATATTTTAGTCGACTGAAATCAGTACGGAAAACACATAAATAGTCGAAATCCAAAATACGAAATGAAAATACATTACAAAATACACGTGCGTAACACACATGGGCAAAATTGTTATTTTCAATTTTGCGGGGTGTTACAGTAATAGAGGTGCACGATATGCCTTTGTAATTGTTGATGATTATAGTAGATTTACTTGGGTTGCCTTT
Organism: Hemerocallis citrina; assembly: GCA_017893485.1. Classification (NCBI taxonomy): domain Eukaryota; kingdom Viridiplantae; phylum Streptophyta; class Magnoliopsida; order Asparagales; family Asphodelaceae; genus Hemerocallis; species Hemerocallis citrina. The sequence continues at coordinate 198,590,056 of CM030368.1, read as the reverse complement.
TTGCCACCAAAAGATGACACATTGTATGTGTTTCAAAAATTCTGTCGTAGAGTGGAAAATGAGAAAAACCTCACCATTGTCACTATTCGTAGTGATCATGGTGGAGAATTTCAAAACGAACTCTTCACATCATTTTGTGACAAAAAGGAAATAAAACATGAGTTCTTTTGTCCTCGCACTCCCCAACAAAATGGGATTGTTGAAAGGAAAAATCAATCTCTCCAAGAAATGGCCCGAACCATGCTTAATGAAAAAGATGTACCTAAATCATTTTCGGCAGAGGCTGTCAATACAACATGTTATACAATTAACCAAGTAATTATTAGGAAATATCTTGAGAAAACACCTTTTGAACTATATTATGGCAAATTCCAAACTTAAGTTACTTTTGCATCTTCGGATGTAAAGTGTTTATTTTAAATACTCTTGATAATTTGGAAAATTTTGATCGTAAAAGTGATGAAGGTGTATTCTTAGGATATTTTCTAAGTAGCAAAGCATATCGTGTCTTTAATAAAAGAAGGTGCACAATTCAGGAATACATTGATGTTATTTTTATGAAACTAATCCCTACACCAAAGAAATATTGTATGTTGTTGATGAAGATGAGACAAGTGTTCGGGTTGAAAAGAAATAGGTTCACATTGAAGAATACCCAAATAAGAAAGCTCAAAATCAAAAGTCTCTTCAAGATGAAGATGCATCCAAATCGAAAATAGAAGATATGACTGCACAACAAATTGATGTCATGGAAGATGAACATGTACAATATCAAATTCCCACAAATGAAAGACGCCCCGCATGGAAAATCATGTATAGCCATCCACCAACTGTTATATCAAAAGGGGTAACTACTCACACACAAACAGGTTCACATTGAAGAAGACCCAAATATGAATGCTTAAAATTAAAAGTCTCTTCAAGATGAAGATGCATCCAAATCGCAAATAGAAGAGATACTTGCACAACAAATTGATGCCATGGAAGATGAACATGTACAATATCAAATTCCCACAAATGAAAGACGCCCCGCATGGAAAATTATGTATAGCCATTCACCAACTCTTATAAGAAGCGATATGTCAAAAAAGGTAACTACTCGCACACAAGCTCAAAATTTCATGTGTTTTTCTGCCTTTGTTTCTATACTTGAACCTAAGAATATTAAGGAGGCCTTGCAAGATAATGACTGGATCATTGCAATGCAATTAGAACTTAATCAATTCGAAAGGAATCAAGTATGAAGACTTGTTCCTAAACCCCACAATAGAACTATACTTGGAACTAAGTGGGTGTTTAGGAACAAATTGGATGAATCTGGCACAATCACAAGAAATAAAGATCGTCTTGTTGCACAAGGTTATAACCAACAAGAGGGTGTAGATTTTGATAAAACTTTTGCACCAGTTGCACGACTTGAAGCCATTCGTATTTTACTTGCCTTTGCTGTTTATATAGATTTTACTCTTTCAAATGGATGTCAAAAGTGCATTTTTAAGTGGTTTTATTTCGGAAGAAGTTTATGTTTCACAACCACGGGGATTCACTGATCCTACACCCAAATAATGTGTTTTGTCTTGATAAGGCATTGTATGGTTTGAAGCAAGCTCCTCGCGCTTTGTATGAACGACTGAGTTCATTTCTACTTCACATAGGCTTCTCTAAAGGAAAAGTAGACACTATACTATTTATAAAACACGTCTCTAAAGATATTTTAATCGTTCAAATTTATGTTGATGATATTTGTTGCCGCAGAAATCGGTGTTGGGGCAAACAAATAGATTTGTGGATTCTTGGGATGTTGAATAGTCAAATCTGAAACCTTTCCGCCGGAGTTTGACCGTGATCTCCCGCCGTTGACCTACAAAAAGTGCGAAACACCGGGGTTGATCCCGGTGACGCACCTTTCGATGCTCAAGTCAGTAATCAGAAAGATTATGAATGAGCTTTGATTGGCAAAATATTGATTACCTGTTAACAGTAGGGGTTGGGGGGTATTTTTAGCCGCCTTAAGGACCAATTTCGGGATAAGATCAAATCCCTACTTCCCAGTGAATGGATAGAAGGAATCAGGGTCGTTGATCAAGTATAATCATAAACCATAATTCTATCCAGCTGGACTGGGTTTCTTGCGGGTTGGAACCCGCACCCAGTTGAGATGGATCCATTTGTGGGTTATTGGGCCTTTGAAAAAAAGACTCAGTACCCATTTCAGACCCGTTTGTAGGTGAAATTACCATTTTACCCCGAGCTTTAAGATTCGTGTCCGATTTGGACGGTTCCGATTTAACCCCATTTTTAGCCATATCACGAGCCCCCCACTCCCGAAGACTGAGTGTAATCAGTCTTTGAGGAGTAGTTTTACTGTTTTAATGGCTTGCAGAGTTGTATCGGAGTCCAAATGAGGGATGTTGGATCTTTATACGAGGTATTATGGTGATTTTTGGTGTTGGTCGCACGCTCAAAGTTATTCTTAAGCTCTCCTGGACTTTTGGTGACTTTTCTTCTTTTTTATTTATTTTTCGAATCAGTTATTTAATTTTGCGAAGGGGTGATCTATCGTTCGGGGGTCTTAATTAATTATTCTAAGCAATAATTATTTACACAGGGGCTCAAAAATATTTCCCAAATTTATAATAATTTTTTAGAATTTTTAATTAATTTTTCTGAATTTTTAATCATTTTTCGTAATTTTTTAATAGATAATTTGAATTTAATAAATAAGAAAATTAATTTTTAATATTATTTATGACGTGGCATAATTTGGGCCGCCCATCTCGCATCAGTCACAGTTCTGAGAGATTGGACGACCTGTGTCGCTCGGCACCATTTTCTCCACGTAAGCAGCTCGGATCGCCAGTTGTTCGGATTGGGATTCTGAGCGACGTGGCTCGGCGCTATTTTTTCCACATGAGCAGCTCAGATCGCTAGTTGCTCGGATTGGGATTCCGAGCGACGTGGGGTGATCTGAGCCGTTCATCAGGTTAAGGTACGAATTTTGAGAAGATCTGACAACCGGTGTCGCTCGGCGCTATTTTCTTCACATAAGCAGCTCGGATCGCCAGTCGCTCGGATCAGGATTCCGAGCGACGTTATTTTCCTCATGTGAGCAACTCGGATCGCCAGTCGCTCGGGTCGGGATTCGGAGCGACGTGGGGCGATCTGGACCGTTCATCATGGTGCGGATCACGAGGTTAGAGGTTCAGATCACGAGAAAATGCTATCTTGTCGTTTTGTGGGCGTGGCGTGATCTGGACCATTCATCATCTTTCGGCACGAATTTCGAGACAATCTGATGGTTGGAGTTGCTCGGTTGCATTTTTCTTCAAATGTGCAGCTCGGATTGCCAGTTGCTCGGATCGGGATTCCGAGCGGCATTATTTCCTTTATGTGAGCGGCTCGGATCACCAGTCGCTCGAATCGGGATCTCTCGCTGGGTGTTATTCTCTTCATGTGAGCAGTTCGGATCGCCTGTCGCTCGGATCGGGATTCCGAGCGACGTGGGACGATCTGGACCGTTCATCATGGCGCGAATCACGAGGTTAGAGGTTCAGATCTTGAGAAAATGCTATCTTGTCATTTTGTGGGCGTGGCCCATTCTGGGCCATCTGATCAAGATCTTGTGCGAATTTTGAGGAGAAAGTTGTTTTTCTCCAATATGCAGCTCAGATTGCCAGTCGCTCGAATTTGGATTCTGAGGGACGTGGCACGATCTGAGCCGTCCTTCTGAAGATCTTGCACGGATCTCAATGTAAAAGACAGCGTGGATCACGAGAAAATGCTATCTTGTCGTTTTGTGGTCGTAGTCCAATCTGTGTCGTCTGATCGGGATCTTGCACGAATTTTGAGGAGAAAGTTGTTGTTCTCCAATACGCAGCTCGAATCGCCAGTCGCTCGGATTTGGATTCCGAGGGACGTGGCACGGTCTGAGGCGTCCCTGGATAGCTCGGAGCTAGAGGAGTTGCTAGAGGAGTTGCCGAGCGGTGTGGCCCAATTTGAATCGTTGCCACCCTTATGAACCGTCGCCGCTCTTCTCTACTTTGTCGTTTAGCCTTCTTTAACGGGCTTTGAGGGGGGCCCAAGAGTCGCAAATTTACGTTACAAAGCCCAAGAGTCACTTCTTTTACTATAAGTTTTCACCTCCGCCACTATTTCTCTCATTCTTTCACTTTTACTTTTACTTTTGCTAGCGGTGTTTTTGCTCTCAAGCGGTGCTACTAGCTTTCGTGGCAAGACGAGTTTGAACTCCGACGATCTTTTCCGATCATACACGTCACTTCAAGGTTAGTCTCTCCCCCTTCTTTTTTAGAATGGTTAAAATTTCTTCTGGGGACGAGACCTCCACCTCGGACCAAGACACCGGCCGAGCGGTAATGGTTAAGCCGAGGAAGGGGAAGGAAGTGGTAGATTCAGTCGGGGTGTCGATGATAGTTGAGTCTCCGAGGGGGCAGGAGAGCTGGGTCAGCTGCCATCCACGTTGTCTAGTGTCGGCGGAGTGAGGAGTTACCCCGAGGACATCTTAGAAAAGGCAGTGCATGGGACGACTCCGGTGTATGAGGAGAATAATCCGAGGGATCCTTCCGAAGTGGATGAGATCCCCTCAATCTTGACCGAGGCAGATCTGCACCGGATCAGGAAGGGATTCCACATCCCGAAGGAGTACATCCTGCTACTCCCTGGTCCCGGCTTCCGAGCGTGTACGGGGACTTCGGCTGACACGTGCATCTTCCTGTACGACGCACTGAACACCGATCTCCGGCTACCGTTGCATCCCTTTTTGATTGAGGTGCTGCAGTGGTATGGCTTAAGTCCAGTTCAGTTTATGCCGAACATGTGGCAGCATGTTATCGCCTTCGTCCTCCAGTGCCAGGCGGCCGGCGTGCAACCGCAACTCGTTCTGCTTCGGAGACTCTATCGCATCTGCCGAATGAGCAAGATGGAGGATCGGTATTACTTGTTGCTGAGGAAGGGGGTGAAGCTGATCGAGAATTCGGACTCCATCAAACACTGGAAGGAGAAGTATATTCTCATCCGAGGTCCCGAGCCGTGCGGCTTATCTACGGCGTGGAAAGATGGGGTCCCGAAGTGGGCGAAGAAAGAGCCGGTGCTCATAAGAGAAGAAGAGAAGGTGGTGGTGAAAATCCTCGGACTTCCAACCCTCAGTTGGAAGGATATCACCGAGGGGGTCTTGTTCGGTGGAGGTTTCAGTCCGATCGACCCCAGTACGGTCTTTTCTTGTTCTTGCTTGTCTTAGTGTTTTTTCAATTTTTTTTCACTAACTCTTTTGCTCGGTTCTTTCTTCGTATGCAGAGGCCCCCGGTATGGATTAGAAGGCGTTGATGGCAAAGAGTCGCGCAGCGAAGGACACGGACACGAGGAACAGGAAGAGGACCACGGCGGGGCCTCTTTCTGGCCGAACAGTACAAGTCCCCTCGACACCCTCGGTCCCCTCGGCACCCTCAGTCCTTGTGGAGCCGGTGACCGGGGCCCCTTCGGAAATGCCCGCTCAGGCCCCTCTGGTCGATGCCCCGGGTTTGTCGAGTGGGGCATTCTCTGCCAGCACAGCTCTGGCTTTGGAGGTGCCGCCGCTTACTGCCAAGGCGAAGGCCATCCTCACCGAGGAGCACAAGCATCTCTTCGTCCCTGACTGGAGGGTGATGAAGGTAGACGGTTTCCTCGGTGATGCGGGGATGTGCATGCAGGCGATGAAGCACCTGCCGACCCCGAAGGACCGTGCCGCGCTGAGGGCCGGCACCGTGGACGACGACGCCCTGTAGATAGCTCGGAATACTTTGTCGGTAAGTGTGAGTTGATTATGAAAACCCAAAAATTTTCTAAGTTTTTTGTTCGGTTTTAATCATTTCTTTTTCTTCGTTTTGCTCGCAGACTCTCTGCCACTTTAGCCACATGCTCGAGCAGTTCACCGAGCAAGAGAAGGAGATGAAGCTGGCAAATGATCAGGAGAGGTCGGAGTGCTCCAAAGCGGTCAAGCTGTTCGAGGCCGAGCAGCGACTCTCGGCTTCGCGTGCGGTCGAGGTGGGGCCATCGAGACGAAGCTCACCGAGGCGCTGAAGCACTCTGCAGCCGAGACGGCCAAGGTCGAGGCATTGGAGAAAGAGAGGGCTCGTTTCGAGGAGGAGCTCACGAAGGCCTTAAAGGCGTCCGAAGAGGCGCTGAAGGTGGCGGAGGCAGAGAAGGCGGTTCGGGATGAGGTCGAAGCCCACATGATGACAAACATGGAGGAGGCTTATGCTCGAGCGCTGAAGCATGTGGCGGCCTGCATCCCCAACTTTGACAGCTCCTCGTATTACTTCTACGATCCCATGGAGGGCGAGGAGCTGCTTCCTCTGGCAGAGATCGAGCCCGAGCTAGAGGGCAACGAGGCCGAGGAGGACGTCGAGGATGAGGTGAACGTCGAAGGAGCGCTCGTCACTGTGCCGAGCGAGGATACCTCGGAGCGGCGCCATGAGGTGGCCCCTTGACTTAGTTGCCTCTTCCTTTGTTGTTTTTCTTTTGTTTTGTTGTAATGCCGAACTGCGGCCACCACTCTCATGTACCCCTTTTTTTTAAATTTTAATGAAATGACTAACTTTTTGAGACTTTGGCCAAGTGTTTGAGACTTTCGTGTTGAGAACTCAAGTGCTGTGAACACCTTGAAAATTTCACTAAGTGTTGAAAACCCCTTTCGTTCCTTGAGTTGAGAACTCAAGTGTTGTGAACACCTTGAAAATTTTGCTAAGTGTTGAAAACACTTTTTGCTCTTTGTGTTGATATGTCTTTGCTTTTCAAGTCGTCGAGTCGAGTTCAGTAGCTGAAGCCTCTCGTCTTCGGATTGACCTAAAGGCAACGAAGTTGGCCCGCTCTCGCATTCGAGAGTATTTCCTCAAGAGCGAGTTGGACTTGGAACGCCTCAAGCTAAAGCGGTTGAAGCATCTTTCCGAGAGGAAACAACTAAAGAAGGCGCTGTCTGACGCTACAACGGAGAGAGGTGAATTGTTGGTTGAAGTCCACCACTTGCGAATAGTAGAAGAAGAGCTTTCGGCAGAGGAAGAAGAATTAGCAGCGGCGGTGGGCAAGTTGATGGTCGAGCGCGACGAGTTGACGGCGGTGGTCGACGAGTTGAAGAGGGTTACGGTCGATAGGAGCATCGAGGTTACTCATTTCCGTCGAATTATTGCCGGCAGCTCCGGTGCCGAGGGCTCCGCTCAGCTTCCTCGCTTCAAGATAGCCGTGAAGGACGACTCTCTGAAGTAACGAATCGTCGAGTTAGAGGGGGAGGTCGCTCGCTTAAAACCCCAATCTGAGTGGGTCAATGTTAGAAGTACGTCGTGCACTCGTGAAGAAAGCGACAGAGGAATTTCCTTCTATAAGCTTGCGACTCGATCGCCAGTTGCTCATCAAAGCCCTGCTGATGCACAAAGTGGTGTGGCTGCTTCGTCGAGCGAAACCTCAGCCGGCGCGACACTGAGAGACTCTACTAAGCTTGCTGGCTTAGGGACCTCAACGAGTGCGGGATCGCAACGACCAGGCGCACGCCGCCCCCGCCTGTCTCTTAAGAGGAACATCCCCTTTCCTAAGAGTCGACGAAGTATTCTTGTAATCTTAGCTTTTCGAATTTTGTAGCTCATCGTAGATAAGAGTAGCTTGGTCTTGTGACTCGAGTTTCTTTATACTATAGAAGTGAAAGCTTGTTTTACTCCTTTGCGCTTGTGGGTTTGCATGTTTTGTTGGTACTTGTTATTTGTTTGGTACCTACTTGTAACTTGCTTAAGAGCAAGGAGTAGAAGCAGAGCCAAGCCAAGCTTTGAGCTCTGCATTCATTGCTAGAGCAGATTCCAACGGTTGTGGGAGCAATTCCAAATGGCGAACCACTCCTAGCTCGCTTAAGAGCAAGCTTGCGAAGCGGAATCGAGCCAAGTTTTGGACTTTGAATGCGTCGTTTGAGTGAGTTTCAACGGTTGTGGGAGCAATTCCGAATGGCGACCACTTCTAGCTCGCTTAAGAGCGAGCTTGCGAAGCGGAATCGAGCCAAGTTTTGGACTCCGAACGCGTCGTTTGAGTGAGTTTCAATGGTTGTGGGAGCAATTTCGAATGGCAAACCACTTCTAGCTCGCTTAAGAGCGAGCTTGCAAAGTGGAATCGTGCCAAGTTTTAGACTCCGAACGCGTCGTTTGAGTGAGTTTCAACGGTTGTCAGAGCAATTCCGAATGGCGAACCATTTCTAGCTCGCTTAAGAGCGAGCTTGCGAAGCAGAATCGAGCCAAGTTTTGGACTCCGAACACGTTGTTTGAGTGAGTTTCAACGGTTGTGGGAGCAATTCCGAATAGCAAACCACTTCTAGCTTGCTTAAGAGCAAGCTTGCGAAGCGGAATCGAGCCAAATTTTGGACACCGAACGCGTCGTTTGAGTGAGTTTCAACGGTTGTGGGAGTAATTCCGAATGGCGAATCACTTCTAGCTCGCTTAAGGGCGAGCTTGCAAAGCGGAATCGAGCCAAGTTTTGGACTCCGAACGCGTTGTTTGAATAAGCGTCATTAAAGGTCTTAAACAGAGAGATAAAATAATCATAAGAGAATTATGAAGGGAAAGAAGTTCTTTATTGATAACTGCTAATCAGCCGCTTCTAAGTTGCAAGCCGTTATTACAATGGGAAAATAATGAAGCAAGTACAAAAAGTAAAAAGATAGGAATGGCTCGACATTTGAAGGTACTCGGAGAGGCGTTCAAACACCATCTTGGTACTTCAGTAAGTGGTCGGCGTACCAAGTTCTTGGTATCTCTCTGCCTTCAAGATCTTCAAGACGATACGCTCCGGGACGGACTACTTTGGAAACTTTGTATGGTCCTTCCCAATTCGGAGCTAGCTTACTCTTTTGGCCGGGGAACGAAATAGCTAGCTTTCTGAGGACTAAGTCCCCTTCTTTGAGATCTGTGGGATGGACTCTTTTGTTGTAGGCCTGCTCGATTCTTCTCCGATAATTTTGCTGGCAAATTGAAGCTCTTTTACGGAGCTCAACAATCAGGTCCAAATTCGCTCGGAGCTCTCTGGCGTTCTGCTCTTCATCATAAGCAATAAGGCAAGGGGATGGGAGACCAACTTCTAAAGGGATCACAACCTCGGACCCATAGGTGAGATTGAAGGGCAACTCTCCTGTGGGGGTCCGTTTCGTAGTGCGGTAGTTCCACAATACGTTAGGAAGTTGTTCCGCCCATAAGCCCTTGTCGGACTTATCTAGTCTCTTCTTGATGCCGGAGAGGATTTGCCTGTTGGCATTCTCTACTTGGTCATTGGACTGAGGATGGGAGACAGAGGAAAAGCATTGCTGGATGCCAAGGTCTTCACATAAAGACCTGAATGCTGCCCCTGTAAACTGTGTTCCATTATCTGTTATCAGGACTCGAGGTACGCCGAACCTACAGATGACATTTTTCCAGAAGAACTGCAGTACTTTGTTCTCAGTGATAGTAGCCAATGGTTCGGCCTTGATCCACTTAGAGAAATAGTCGATTGCCACGACTAGAAACTTGAATTGGCCTGGAGCTGGTGGGAATGGACCCAGCAAGTCCATCCCCCACATTGCGAAGGGAATTGGACTTGAGAGAGATGTGAGTTGTGTTTGGGGTAGTCGGCGGATGTTGGAGAACTGCTGACAAGGGCTGTATTGCCGGACATGTTGCTCGGCATCTCGAAGTAGGGTAGGCCAAAAATACCCGTAGTTCAAAACTTTCCTGGCGAGGGACCTTGACCCTGAATGGGCTCTGCCTGTACCTTCGTGGAGCTCTTGCAAGGCATACAAAACTTCTTCCGGGGAGAGGCATCTCAAGTAGGGTCTGCCATCTACTTGGGTATAGGAGTGTTTGTACAAGACTCCTTCAACACGGGTGTACCGCTCCACTCTCATTCGGATTCGACGGGCTTCTTTTGGATCTTGGGGGAGGATCCCATCCCTAAGGAACTCTATCAAAGGCTTCATCCAGTTGTCCCGGAGTTGGACGGGCAGCGACTCCATCGAGTCGGGGGCTTCCTCTTCTATGCTTGGTCTTAGGAGTACTTCGATTAAGACGGTCTACTCGAGACCTTGGAGGGAGGAGGAGGCCAATTTTGAGAGTGCATCTGCTTGGGAGTTCTCGTCTCTAGGGATCCATTGGATTTGTGCCTCTTCAAATGAATCCATGAGACTTTGGACCTTGGCTAGGTACTTAGCCATTCGGTCGTCTCGCGCCTCGTACTCTCCTAAGACCTGATTCACAACCAGCTGCAAGTCACTGAATATTCGGATACGTTGTGCTCCTGCTTTGTGAGCCATACCCAGGCCTGCTATTAGGGCCTCATACTCAGCTTCGTTGTTGGAGGCTTTAAAGTTGATGGGGAGGGAGTATTGGAGAACGAAGTCATCTGGGCCTGCCAGAATGACTCTGGCTCCGCTCCCTTCGGCGCTAGGGGTGTTCATCGGTTCAAAACCGAACCGAACCGAACAAAACCAAACCGAACCGAACTTTTCGGTTTGGTAAAATTGAAACCGAACTCCGAACCGAACATCTACTTTTCGGTTTTAACCGAACCGAAATATATCGGTTCGGTTCGGTTCGGTTAATAACCGTAATAACCGAACTTAAAGAAAGTATTTCAGTATTGAATGTTTACATTAGATTCTGAGTGAAAGACTCATTATTCAATATTCATTAAGCAAACAACAACCAATTAGCATTGTACTCATAATTTTTACACTACAAAATTACAGTAATAACTAGCAAATAAGCTTAAAATTTACAAATTACAAATGATTACAATTTACAACTAATCAACTATAGAAGCTTATATTTTACAATTTGAAATTACAAGTGTCTGACTTTCTGTAACACTTTTGTAGTTTGCAGGCCCTATCTGAGTCATCTCAAGCACTTCAGCATTTACCAGACACTGCAAAGTGAAGCAAAATATAAAAATATAGCAAAGTGAAGCAACAATCAGTGAGAAAGAGAGGGACCCTAACTGTGGGTGGATGCATGTGTGTTTGAATGATACATTTCACTAGGTTCAGCACTGCAGCCATGGTAGAGCTTTTCATATTATAAGGACCATAACATGATCTTTTGCTAGAATCATGCTCAAAATTTACCAGGTGTAAGTACTATCAGCAGATTCTTAAGCTGTAACAGTTTCAGGCATTTTCAAGTTAAGCAGATTGTTAGGCAGAAGATTTAATTTCTACAATGAAACAAAAGTAACATGAAAACTGAACCTTAAATCAGAGTCCCTCTACATGGCATTATTTCAGCATGTATCTTGCAGTATATAATACCAGTGGATATTGAAAGCAGAAAAACATGAATAATATGTAATAACTGTTACTGACATCAAGATTTTTAACTGCAAGATTTTGTAGAAATAAACTTCTAATGGAAGGGAAAACAAAAAGACTACACATAGAGTATATGTCGCACAAACGACACAACTACTTGCCACATAAATGAACAGATAGATTTAAGCAATATCCAAAAAACAGTTGCTTCAAGATAAATGTGAAAAAATGTATGTCATGCCAAATCTTTTAAAGGTCAAGGAAAAAAGTATAACATCTAATTATAAACAGTTATATACCACAAGCCAATAATTGCAAAACAAATGCAGGAAGCAAATATTGGCAATTCCCTGAGAAGATATGCTACTCCAATGAAGTATTCACCTGGAAGATATAGCAATCATAGTATCAGCTAGTATCTTAAAAAGACTTTGATGGTACCTTTTCATGATAAGAACATTGCTCTGAATAGAAAGATATGTTTATGATAAGAACATGTAGTTCAGATATTTCAGTTATTCAACTAATACCCGCTATTCGTAATTAAATATGCAGCTCACTAACTACCTCACTAGTAAAAGGGAAACAAAGAAATAGAAGAAAAAAATAAAAATGGATTGTCTACTTACATCAAAGAAAATCCCATACTGGAATAGCACACTGCCCTTGGTCACTAGTCTGGGGATCTAGCTAGCTGTGGAGTGCTTCCCACAAACTGAAGGTGGTGCATGTCAGGGGTTGGAAAACCCAGTACAGTATTCTGGAAAAAGAAAGAACAACTTGTAGTTAATTATGTGAACATTACAGGACGATTTCTGATAAATATTGCACGAAAGGTTCATAAACTGATAAACATACCCATTGCTCTGAATAGAAATATGCACGAAATGCACGAAAGGTACATAAACATACCTTTCCATTTGGAAGCTGAGCCAAAAATACTTTTCTTAGCTTTGCTTTGCTGATTAATTTTCCTCTGCAAAACTGTTAGTATATTGCTGAAGGGATGCAACAGTAAAGAATACTCAAACCGACGACATTCAGTGAAGTAACAATCTATCTCATCAGTCATCATGCTTTGAATTTAACAAAATTCAGTAAGTAACAATCGTAAAGCTCAGATAGGATTATTTCATCACTAGTCACTCCTAAATGATGATTAATTCATAGTGTACAACTTCAGAAACATAATCCATCTCATCATCACTTAAAACCAATGAGGAAAAATAAAGCTCAGTTAGGATTAATTCATCACAAGTCACTCCTACAAATCATTAAATAAATGATTCATAGTGTGCAACTTCAGAAACATAATCCATCTCATCATCACTCGTACAAATTGAAATCCAAGTTATCCAACGAAGAAGCAAACTCACATTCACATGAATATAACAGACTAGTAGAATGCTTTAGCATAATAAAATAGAATGATACTGTCACACTGATTTGTCTCACAATGTGAACCACCACCAAATACCAATCGAACTATCAAATTCTCCAAACCATGAACCCCTAAACAAAGAAAATATAATATACGAATGAATATAAGAAAAAAATTAGAAATAATATAATTTCACTATAAGAAAGAAAAAATTGAAAAGAATCTCACTTAAATATCAACAATTGCGGGTTCTGTTCCTCCAATCTTTGTTATTTATGTTTTAAAGTAAAACAAGTAATTAGTTAATAAATAAATTTAATCAATGTCTACAAATTACAATATTAACGATGGGTAGTAGATTACCATTTTCAATCCTATCAAGTTGTTCCAAATCTTCCTCCACACAAATTGGTCGAATATCGGACCGTAACCAATCTTGTGCACACACAAGCGCTTGCACTAGTTTAGGATTCAATGACCTCCTAAATGGATCAAGTATACGTCCGCCGATGCTAAATGATGATTCTGAAGCAACGGTTGAAATAGGGACAGCCAAAACATCTTTCGCCATTTGAGCAAGAATCGGAAATCTGATTTCATGTTTCCTCCACCAATCAAGAATTTCAAATTCTTCTTCTTCATCCTCACATTCTTCTGCCAAGTATTTATCCAATTCAGATTTAGAATCTCCACCTCCAGCTTCTTTCTTATATATCTTGTAAGATTGTTTATAAATAGTTGTACTTTCTGAACCAAAAGTAGATGAAGTATTAGAAGTGTTACAAGAGGATGAAGTGGTCGTGACTGGATCAAGTTTTCTTTTATACTCATTGTAAAACTCAACAGCAACCTCCTTGATTTCACCTTTATTGCAGCCAATTCTTCGTTATCATCATATTGTCTTAAAAAAGCAAACTCCACAAATCTCATCTTATGCCTAGGATCTAGCATCACGGCAAGAAAAAGATAGTATTTGACCTTTTCCAAAGTTCCCCAATATTTGTTATATTTGTCTCTCATTTTAAAAGCCATTGAAGCTAAATTCACATCAACACTGCTTTCCCACTGTTTCAAAAGGCAATCAACTTCATCTAATTCAGGCAAAAAATTATTAGCAGTCACATACAAAGACCCTGATACTTTCAATGTGAGATTATAAAAGTGTTCTAAAAATTGAACAAGTCGCCTGACATTATTCCAATCACCATCATCGGGAATCCCTTCTTCCAAGTCACTCCTAAAAAAAGGATCCATATGATTAAATCTTTCAAAAGCTCTTTCAAATTTCTCCGCCGTATCCAACATAAGATATGTTGAATTCCACCTAGTGGCAACATCAAGGCACAACATGCGCTTACTCTCAATCTTTTCAATCTCAATGCATTCTTTAAATTTTCTGATACGAGAGGAAGATTGTCTAATATATTTCACTGCCGAATGAACCCGACAAACTGATTTTTCCATCTCCTTTACCACATCCTGTACTATGAGATTTATTATATGTGAAACACACCTCATATGAAGATACTTGCAATTAAGAACACTATGCCCCCAATTGTTAATTTTATTCTTTAAGTGATTAACCATAACATCATTTGTGCTTGCATTATCAACTGTCATTGAATATACTTTATCAATACCCCAATCCAACAAGCATCTTTCAACTTCAATGCCTAACCCCTCACCCTTATGAGTAGAAATTGGACAAAAATTTAGAATCTTTTTGTGCATTTTCCAATTATTGTCAATGAAGTGGGCAGTGATACACATAATTTATTCTCTGCAAAGAGGTCCAAGTATCGGTGGTGATGGATACTTTTTGACATGTTTCTTTCAATAATTTTTTCAATAACCCCTTCTCATTAACATACAACTCATAAATGTCTCTTGTGATTGTCGAACGTGAAGGAATATGAAACATAGGACAACAAATAGACATGAATTTACGAAATCCATGATGCTCAACATGACTAAATGGTAGCTCATCCACTATGACCATATATGCAAGACCCCTCCTAGCTTCATCTTGGTTAAATATCCAATTAGTTAATACACCCTCCCTCTTCTCACCTCTTTGAACCGGTTGTAAACTCAATAGATTTTGTGAAGTCTCTTTATTGTGTGGATTATCACGACAACTACCCATGTGATTTTTCAAAGCTGTTGTCCCATTTTTTTAGTATTGGCATTAAACTGTTTTGCACAATAATTGCACTTCGCTTTCACACTTCCATCTAAGTCATTGATCTTAGTAAAATGAAGCCAAACTTCGGATCTAGATTTAATTGCTTTTCTAGTACTTTGTGAGGGTTGGGGTTGCATACTTGCTTCTACATGGCTTAAATTATCAACGGTAATAGAATTTGAATCCTCACGACCCCTACTATCTTGTCTATCCATATCAAAATCCATACTAATAGTAAAAAAGTTCACAGGTGACAGTGCAGCAAGCAACTAACAATTCTTCGAATCAAATCAACCAATTTAAACCAAACAAAAGTATAAACCAAAACTTATTATTTTCTCGTTACAAATTTAAAATTTTAACACTTAGAAATATCAAGAATAATTTATACCTTAGCACTTAGCAGCTTAGTTTGAGAGGCACTACGAATCGCGAGGCACTGCGAATCACGATGGAGAACTAGGGGACTAGAGGAGGCTGGTCAGGGGAACGACACCAGAGGAGGCCAGTATGGATGGAGATCGAGAGTCGAGACTCGAGACTGGTGTAACGCCCCGCCCCAATACTCAGACAATTTTAATACTTTTAGAAGACAAATTAGATACTATGTAGTACAACTGCCCACCACAGGCTGCCTCTCAAAAGGTGGTTAACCAATTAGGTGACTCTTGATCATTGGCTAATAGTATTTATACTCAAATTATTTTTGTAAACTTCCCATGTGGGACTAAATTTCACAAATCCTTCTCAAATCCGTCTCAAATATGCAGTACCAGTCGACTGTTCGCTGCCAAACTGGGGTATTACATACACCCCCCTTAGAAATCAGCATCCTCGCTGAGTACAGGGCACACATCTAGTGTAGGATCCGCCCTTTCTAGCCGATGTAGTATAGTCCTCGATCCCGGAGATCAATCACTCTCAACACCGCAGATCGGATACCCGGCTATCAATCATTACCTGTGACTCTCAATACCGCAGAATATACCGGATCCCGGAGATTAATGACTCTCAGCACCGCAGATCATGCTGACCTCTACTACACCCGGTGTCGAAAGTCGGCTCTGATACCATTTTTGTAACGCCCCGCCCCAATACTCAGACAATTTTAATACTTTTAGAAGACAAATTAGATACTATGTAGTACAACTTCCCACCACAGGCTACCTCTCAAAAGGTGGTTAACCAATTAGGTGACTCTTGATCATTGGCTAATAGTATTTATACTCAAATTATTTTTGTAAACTTCCCATGTGGGACTAAATTTCTCAAATCCTTCTCAAATCCGTCTCAAATATGCAGTACCAGTCGACTGTACGATCGACCAGTCGACTGTTCGCTGCCAAACTGGGGTATTACAACTGGAGGGTGCGACTATGCGAGGAGTCAGACCAGGGTCCAGGAGGGATGGAGATCGGGAGTCGAGAGCCGAGGATGGAGATCGACTGATGATCGAGAGTCGAGATTGAGAGTCGAGACCGTAGGGTTAAAGGAATTGATATTTGAGAGAGAGAGGAATGGATCTGTGAAATAGAGAGAGTCTGATTTGGAGATGAGCCTTGAGAATTAGAGGCCGAATTAATAGAGTGAGAAGGAGAAGTGGAGAACTCTAGAGAAGTCATTAATAGATAGGATTGAGAAGTGAGAACGTCGTCTACGTCGCTCAGATTCTCAGAACTCAGTAGAGAAGACTGAAGAGTGAAGACTGTGAGAAGATGAGAAGTCATGACTCTTGACTCATAAGTCATGAGAACTGAGAAGGGGTAGAACCGTAGAATTTATTTGGGTCCAAAAAAAGTTCGGTTTTTTTTGGTTCGGTTTTTTTAGAAGCCAACCAAAAACCGACCCGAACTCTCTAACAATACTACAGTTTGGATCAAAACCGAACCGAAAAACCGAAAAACCGAACCAAATTGATAAATTTCGGTTCGGTTCAGTTCGGTAATCGGTTTTAACCAAAGTATGAACAACCCTATTCGGCGCAAGATGACCCGTCTACATATACTGTCCAGATGAGAGGTCCTTTTGCTGCTTGACTCACTTTCGGAATGGTGCTCTCTATAATGAATTCAGCTAAGGCTTGAGCCTTAATTGCAGTCCAAGGCTGATAAGATATGTCATGTTGACCTAGCTCGATCGACCACTTCATTAGGCACCCGGAGGTCTCGGGCTTGTGCAGGACTTGCTTGAGCGGCTGGTCAGTAAGGACGACCACCGAGTGGGATTGAAAATAGGGGCGGAGCTTCTTAGCTGCCATAACCAAGGCGTATGCTATCTTTTCCAACCTCGGATAGCGGAGCTCAGCGTCTCTAAGGACCTTGCTCACATAATAGATAGGCTTCTGAGCCTTGTCTTCTTTCCTCACTAGGACAGCGTTGAGGGTTTGCTCGGAGGCAACGAGGTAGAGGTAGAGTGTTTCCCCAGGAATAGACTTGCTGAGGAGTGGGGGATTGACCAGATAGGCTTTTAGTTGGTCGAACGATTCTTGCTACTGTTGGGCCCACTCGAAGCTCTTAGCCCCCCTGAGGGCTTTGAAAAAAGGAAGACACTTCTCACATGACTTAGACAGGAAGCGCGTAGCGCCCCGAATTTCTAATATGATATCTTAGAAAATACATGGCACAATCCCAGCATCAACTTCAATGTAATAGTACACATAGCCCAAAAACACAAATAATTTTATTCAAACTTTTATTACATCAATCTTTACAACACAGCGGAAATACAAAACACCTTGAATTACAACTTTCTTTTTACAACACTTCTTTTTACAAAGTTTTACACAAAAGCTCAATTATCTCAAAACTATCTCAAGCATCCCAGTCTCCAAACTCTAAGCAACAACCTGTAACACCTGAGGCTAGAGATGATCCCTAACCCCCAAAACTAAATGGGTCAGCCATAAATGGTGTGAGTGACATAAACAAGCAACAACATAAATAAACAATAAGCATGGATTCTTAAACAACATGTACTGAACGAGAATAACGTATACTAAACATGTATTGTGAAGTAAGAAATGACAGGAAAACATGAAAACATCAAGTGTAGCTTAACCAAGTGGTAGAAGCAGAAAAACAGGAAAACACATGCATAAAACCAAGCCAAGAAAACACAATTTCTATATGCTGACTCTCTCATGCGTACTTGTCGGAGTCTATGCATCCCATTCTACATAGGTCCGGTGCAAGCTCTTAACATCTTCATATAATAGGGTGCAATAGAAGAAAAAGGTACAAGTAGTTATAGATCAAACTATTCAACACCGCAGTTCGTATACCCGGCTATCAATCCCGGTTATCAGTCACTCTCAACACCGCAGATCGGATACCCGGTTATCAATCACTCTCAGTGATTCTCAACACCGCAGAGTATACCCAACCCTGGAGATCAATGACTCTCAATACCGCAGAATATACCCGACTATCGATCACTCTCAATACCACAGATCGGATACCCGGTTATCAGTCACTCTCAACACCGCAGATCGGATACCCGGTTATCAATCACTCTCAGTGATTCTCAACATCGCAGAGTATACCCAACCCCGGAGATCAATGACTCTCAACACTGCAGAATGTACCCGACTATCAATCACTCTCAATACCACAGATCGGATACCCGGTTATCAGTCACTCTCAACACCGCAGATCGAATACCCGGTTATCAATCACTCTCAGTGATTCTCAACACCTCAGAGTATACCCAACCCCGGAGATCAATGACTCTCAATACCGCAGAATATACCCGACTATCGATCACTCTCAATACCATAGATCGGATACCCGGTTATTAGTCACTCTCAACACCGCAGATCGGATACCCGGTTATCAATCACTCTCAGTGATTCTCAACACCGCAGAGTATACCCAACCCCGGAGATCAATGACTCTCAACACCGCAGAATGTACCCGACCCCAAAGGTCAATAACTTGAAAGAACATTCATAGATATAAGAATACATCAGTACCAGTCGACTAATACGGAAGTAAGTCGACTATCCAGAAGGGAAGATTCCATGATTTTAAGAAAATAAACTAAGTGTTATAAGTTGACTTATAAAAGTCATAAGTCGACTTACCAGAGAATATAAGTTGACTTATAAAAGTCATAAGTTGACTTACCAGAGAGTATAAGTCGACTTAAAAAGTCATAAGTCGACTTACCAGAGAGAAACTCCAGAAATCTTTAAGAAAATATTCTAAGTGTGTCAGTCGACCGAAAATGGTCTAAGTCGACTGTCCAGAACGGATTTTCAAAAAAAAAACTAAAGATCATAGCAGCCGGGTCGTACCAGTCGACTGAAAGGTCATGCCAGTCGACCGTCGGCCTACAGACTGCATTGTTTTGGTTATACATGATAATCAAAATTAGGGTTTTCCAAAAGCAATCATTGTTTACTAAAATAATTTGTATTCAGATAAAAATGACAATCTCAAATAATCCTCTTTATGGATACATTTCCTCAAATCAACCAACATCTCAAAACTTAATTCTCATGTTCTTAATTCCTAACTCTTCCATTAGGATTTCTCAATACTGAATTTCTTCCACAACTCATAACCAAAAATCTGATTGTAATCACAAGATCCAGATGTTCATCCATCCAATCCCTTATTGTCGTAATCATACTCAAATCCTAAACATGCTCTCTAGCAAATAAATTCGACATCCAAGATTAATCAAAACAAACATAGATCAACAACCAAATTATACTACTCACATACATAAACAAATCAACCAATCAATTAAATTATTCACATATAAAACTCAAAGGACAAACCAAAACAATTACATTACTCACATAAAACATACACAAAGTAAAACAACATGTCACTCACCTTAGGAATGAAAAGATCCAACAAGAAAGCCTCTCCTTTTTGCTAGATCCAAAATCCTCCTCTTGATCCTCCCAAAATCACAAAATATAATGTTGTGCAGCGAATGACGGCTGCACACCCACTTATATAGGCCGGAAATAATGATTTAGGGTTTTAGAAATGCATTTGCAAAATAGTCCTTCCAAGATATAACTTTACACATATATAGTTCTATTCTTGGAAACTCAATAAAACCATTTAAATTAGGATTTAAAAAGTAAAATATATTCATTAATCTCAACCGGTACTGTTCAAAACGTCCAGAAAATATATTTTGCATTTTAACTCCAAAAAATGACAAATTTGCAAAAAGGTCATTCTTTTCTCAAAATTTGCAAATAGATCCAATTAATTTCAGAAAAATATGGAAAAATAATAAATAAATCCCAAATATTAAATAATGATTTTCCATAATGAAAATTTGACTTTGAACTTCTCAAGAAAGTATTTGCACGTGTTTTGCACGTGTTTTGCACGTGTAAAAGATAACTCTTTAGAAAATATCTATTAAATCTCCAGAAAATTATTTTAATTCATTTTCAAATCTTTAAAATAATATTTGAAAATACGGGGTTCTACAAAGTGCCCTATGGCCGCAAGGCGTCCTATAAGTTTTTGAACTTCTTTCACACTTGTAGGAGGAGCCATATCCAGTATGGCTTTGATCTTCTCGGGATTGGCCTCAATCCCCCTTTGACTAACCATGAAGCCCAGAAATTTACCAGATAAAACCCCGAATACACACTTATTCGGGTTCAACCTCATGTTATGCTTCCTCAACACGTCGAAGGCTTCTTGTAGGTCGGCGACATGGTCGGATCCATGGATACTTTTCACTAGCATATCATCGACGTACACTTCCATTTTTCGGCCGATCTGATTCTGGAAGACCTTATTGACGAGGCTCTGGTAGGTGGCACCGGTATTTTTGAGCCCGAAGGGCATTACTCTATAGCAATAGAGGCCTTGATTTATGACAAAAGAGGTCTTCGGGATGTCCGGGGGGAACATTCTAATATTGTTATATCCGGAGAAGCATCCATGAAGCTAAGAAGCTCATGGCCTGAAGTGGCGTCGATTAAGGTATCTATGCTGGGGAGAGGGAAAGGATCCTTAGGGCACGCCTTGTTTAAATCCGTGAAGTCAATGCAAATCCTCCAACTTTCGTTGGCCTTCTTGACCATAACAACATTAGAGAGCCATTTGGGATAGTTGACTTCTTGTATGAACCGGGCTTAGAGGAGCTTATCCACTTCTTCCATTATAGCTTGCTGACGCTCCAGGGCGAATTTGCTCCTCTTCTGTTGGACCGGTTTGGACCCTGGAGTAACACTTAGGAGGTGGACAAGGAGTTCTTCGGAAATCCCTGGCATGTCAGCAGCCGACCAGGCAAAGAGGTCATGATTCTTCCTGATGCAGAGGAATATGTCAAAACAGAGGGTAGAGGGGAGGATCTTGCAGATGAAGAATTTGTTGTTTGGATCTTGCTTTGAAAAGAGCACTTCCTCTAGCTCGTCTACTGGTTCTGACATAGGCTGGGTGTTCCCCTGGGGAATCTCAAGAGTCTCGAGGGAAAGGACAGGTCTCCCGGTGGAGGTCATGTAACACTTACGAGCCATCTCCTGACTACCTCTTACTTCCCCTACACCTGCCTTAGTGGGGAACTTCATTTTAAGATGATAAGCCGACGGGACGACCTCTAAAGCAGCTAGGCCAGGTCGGCCTAGAATCACATTGTAAGCAGCTGGGATGTCGACGACCATGAAATCAATTGGCTCCGTCCGGGTAGTAGGAGTTTTGCCAGCGGTTACGTCGAGTGTTATCACCCCTTCGATAGTCACTGGCACTCCCGTGAACCCATGCAGCATATAGCCGGCAGGCTTGAGCTTGTCCCGCGATAACTTGAGTCCTCGGAAGGCCGCCAGGAAGAGGATGTTGACGAACTACCATTGTCCACTAGAATCCTCTCCACTTTAAAATTAGCCATGTGGAGGTTAATTACTAGTGTGTCACAATGGGGGGTTCGGAAACCCTCCAGGTCTTCATCCGAGAAAGTGACCAGGACTCCGAGGCCTTTTGGAGGGGGTATGCTGTGCACCGAGTTGACTTTCCTGATGAAAGCTTTTCGAGAAGAGTTAGAGGTTCCTCCCATTGGACCTCCATGGATGAGGTGCAAGATGCGCTCTTCTTCGAACTCGGGAGTCTTGTCGCGCCTCTCGGGACGCTTGTTAGCCCCCCTGGGGGGCGGAGGAAGATCGATTCGGTCCTTTCTCACAAACTTAGACAGCTGCCCTCTCTAAATGAGGGCTTCAATTTCATTCTTCAGAGCCTGACAGTCATTGGTGTCGTGGCCGTGGTCTCTATGATATCGGCACCACTTCTCCTTATCTCTCTTCTTTCCGAGGGTATTCATCTTCGGGGCAGGAGGCAGGACTCCCTCTTTCTCAACCTCCATGAGAATAGTTGAAACATTGGTGTTGAGAGGGGTAAACTTGTCAAATCTGGGAGGCGGGCGGCGCTGACCCCCATTGTCCTTCTGGAGCTTCTTAGCTCCCACGTCTTCAGTAGCCTTCCTCTTATTTCCAGAAGAGGATCCTTCAAATGTGGGGCGATGTTCAGCCTCTTTCGTGCGGATGTACTTTTCACTTCTGAGAAGAAGGTCGGAGAAATCCCGCGGGGGCTTTTTGGTTAAGGAGGACCGAAGGTTGGAGTTGAGGACATTGGACTGGAAGGCGACTGCAGCGATCGATTGGTCAAGGAAGGCAATAGACCTAGCTTCCGCGGTAAACCGCTTGACATAATCTCTTAGTTTCTCACCCTTCTTCTGATTGAGGAAGAGTAGTGAAATGCTAGTCTTCTCGGTTCGACGGCTGCTCACGAAGTGGGTGACGAAGAGGGTTTCAAATTGTTCAAAGGAGAATATGGAGGACAGAGCAAGGCGGGAGTACCATTCCCGAGCCAGACCCTTGAGAGTAGCTGAGAAGGTCTTATACAGTAGAGCATCGGAAGCTTGGTGGATCAACATGAGAGTTTTGAAACTCTCGATGTGATCCACGGGGTCTGACTCCCCCGTATATGTCTCGAACTGTGGGGGCTTGAAGTTTGCTGGAATGGGTGCCTCCATGATGGTTCGAGAAAATGGGGGTCTGCTCGGACGGAGGGTCCTTCCTCTTAGTTCTTCTTCTCTATCCAGTTGGCCGAGGCACCTCTCCATCTCGTGAAGAAGGCAGTAGACCACATCGTCCCTTCGACGATATCCCAGTGAGCCTATGGACTCATCCTCGTACGAAGGGGAGCGTGGAGTTTGGCGGTGGTAGCTAGGGGAATGGTGAGGACTAGGGATGGGATGGCGGTGGCTCGGAGCTTGAGGAGGAGTTAGGGACCGATGGCGAGGACTTTGGATCGTAGGAGGAGTGGGGACCCTCTGAGCATTGTTGTTGTTGTTTGGCTGGAGATTAAGGGCCTACAAGATTGTAGCCTGGAACTCTTGGAATTCGGCTCGGGTGACAGGTCCGTTCTCATCCCTCTGGGGCTGCCGTCTAGCGGGAGAATGATGCCTTCTTCGACGGTATTCTGGGGACTCCCTCCGTCTTCTATGAAGAGGGGACCTCCTGTGGTCGCGACGACGAGGAGATCGCTCATTTGGACGTTCCTAGTGGGTGGCTCCCTCACGGGCCCGCCTTTCATCCAAACAGCGGCAAAGATCCTCTTCTTTCTGCCGGTTGATGAGGATGTTACGGAGATCTTCGAAAGGCCGAGGGTTATGAGATGCCATTGAGTCGGTTGAAGGGTTATGTACGGAGACGTGGTCCCGATGAAGAGGTTGCTTCTGAGGAGGAGGGCAGGAGGTCCCAATACCGGTGTTCTGGGGCCCGACTTGACCCCGCGGGAGCTGAAGGCTCTGAAGAGGAGGTTGCTCCTGCTGTAGGGGCTGATCATGCTGAGGGGGGAGTTGCCCCTGTGGCTGGACGGTTTGGAGGGGGACCTCCTATTGCGGTTGAGGAGGAGTGGGCCCACGGTTGGACCCTCTAGATCTGGGAGGCATGGCTGGAGGTGATCTTAACCGATGGAAAAGGATGGATTGCTACTCATGGTTCCTACAGACAGTGCCAATCTGTTGCCGCTGAAATCGGTGTGGGGACAAACAGATAGATTTTTGGATTCTTGGGATGTTGAAAAGTCAAATCTGAAACCTTTTTGCCGGAGTTTGATTGTGATCTCCCGCCGTTGACCTGCAAAAAGTGCGAAACACCGGGGTTGATCCCGGCGACGCACCCTCCGACGCTCAAGTCAGTAATCAAAAAGATTATGAATGAGCTTTGATTGGCAAAAGATTGACTACCTATTAACAGTGGGGGATGAGGGGTATTTATAGCCACGTTAGGGACCAGTTTCGGGATAAGATCAAATTCCTACTTTCCAGTGAATGGATAGAAGGAATCAGGGCCGTTGATTAAGTATAATCATAAACCCTAATTCTATCCAACTAGACTGGGTTTCTTGCAGGTTGGAACCTGCACCCAGTTGAGATGGATCCATTCGTGGGTTATTAGGCCTTTGGAAAAAAGACCCAGAAACCATTTCAAACCCGTTTGTAGGTGAAATTACCATTTTACCCCCGAGCTTTAAGATTTGTGCCCGATTTGGACGGTTTCGATTTAACCTCATTTTTAGCCATATCAATATTATATTTGGATCTACTAATCAAATTTTTGGAAGGAATTCTCAAAGCAAATGCATGATGAGTTAGAAATGAGTATGATGGATGAACTAACTTATTTTCTTGAGCTTCAAATACAACAAAGAAAGGATGGCATCTTTATAAATCAATCCAAATATGGAAAAGAACTAGTCAAAAAGTTTGGACTTGAAAATGCAAATGCTTACAAAATACCTATGGCCACTACTACGAAGCTTTCTAAAGATGAATCTGGTAACAATGTTGATAATTCTACTTATCGAGGTATGATTGGTAGTTTACTTTATATTATTGCATCTCGTCCAGATATTATGTTCAGTGTTTGTCTATGTGCATGCTTTCAATCGTGTCCCAAACAATCGCACCTGGTTGCCGTTAGGTGTATCATTCGTCTCAAAGGCACACCAAATACTGGACTTTGGTACCCGAAAAATAGAAACTTTTCCCTTGTAGGATTCTCTGATGCAGATTATGCCGGTAGCTTAACAGACCGAAAAAAGTACTAGCAACACATGTCACTTCTTGGGCAACTGTCTTGTCTCATGGACATCCAAGAAGCAAAACTCTGTAACTCTCTCAACTGCCAAAGCTGAATATATCGCTGCGGGATCGTGCTGTGCGCAGGTATTATGGATGAAACACACTCCAGAGGACTATAAGGTATTTTTTGATCACATTCCAATTAAATGCGATAACACTAATACTGTTCATATGACAAAGAATTCTAATCAACACAGTCGCAC
Organism: Hemerocallis citrina; assembly: GCA_017893485.1. NCBI lineage: Eukaryota > Viridiplantae > Streptophyta > Magnoliopsida > Asparagales > Asphodelaceae > Hemerocallis > Hemerocallis citrina. The sequence goes on along the minus strand of CM030368.1, from coordinate 198,564,866 downwards.
AAAACACATTGATATTCGGTATCACTTTATTAAAGACCATTTTCAAAAAGGGGATATTATTCTTGAATATGTTTTCACTGATTTGCAACTTGCTGATATTTTTATCAAACCTTTAGATGAAAACAAATTTTATTTTTTGAAAGGAGAACTCAATGTTATTGATATTTCGGCTTGAAAATTCATTTTGGTCGACTGGACGGGCGACGGTACGCCTGTGAGGGTGTACGGTCGACTAGGCGGTCGACCGGTTTGCTCTCGGGTCAATTTTATTTTATACTCTATTTTCTAAATGTTGGCTTTCAGTATTTGCGGTCGACCGGCTCACCCTCTGGCTTGCGTTTTGCCTTTACAAGATGTGCGGTCGACCAGTTTTCTCTCGAGAAATTTTTTGACTTATATGCTCAATCGGTTTTGCGGTCGACCGTGCGATCGACCGGTTCTTTTTCTGGTTGCACGTTGTGATTTTTAAGAACTATCTATTTTTTATACTATCCGTTTCTTGAAATTCCTTCTTGCTTTGCTTAATGAAAGTTCTTTTCATTTACAAATCGTTTTTGGGGGAGTATACTATATTTCCCATGTTTCATTTTTACTTCACTTTTGCCCCCTATTGGTGTGTTCAAAAAATAAGGAGAATATTTATGAATGTTTTTTAACACTGAAAAGTAAATATTTTTTATCTTCTATGAAGTATTGAATTAAGGGGGAGTATTTACAAATCTCTCTTAAAAGCTCTTTACCTATGAAAATCTGTGTTACAGGAAGTACTAAATTTAGGGGGAGTATTTATATGCCAAATTGTCTAATTTTTTACTTTCAATATTCAAAGGCATGTTTTGTTCACATCAAAAGAGGGAGATTGTTGACTCTTAGTTTGGTGTGCATTAAATATGTCTATAAATACTAATAAGTTTAAATTTAGTTGTTCAGATTTTCAGGATCAAATAATATCCATAAGAAATCCAAGAGAGATTCAAGAATATTTAAAGAATGAAAGTAATAAAGAAAGATTGAGAAATCAAACAAAAGAAGAAGATATTCAAAAAGAGCAGTTGATTGATTAGTGTCCAAGAAAGCTATCAAGACTAGTTGTTATCATTCTATATTTGTGAGATTTAATCTATATAAATTGATTGGTGATAGATTAATTTTTGGTAAGAATATAAAGTGAATTCGGTATGAACAGCGCGATACCGGTCGACCGCACCTCATGACGGTTGACCGCATCGCAGTCGACTGCAACTCACAGTTAAGTAAGAAGCAGTCGACCCTTCATCTCTCTACTTTACGTCACAGAGATGAACGGTCGACTGCACCAAAATTGCGGTCGACCGTACTTTGCGCTATTCACATTTCTGGAATGTATCGTTTCTAATTTTGATCGATACATTTCCTAGTCTATTTAATTGGCCGAACCCACTGTGTATTCTTCACCTATTACTTTTGAGAAAAATCTTCGGAACTAATCTTTCAATAATCAATCCGAGTGTGTGTGATAATTTTTGTATTCTTCAATCAGGATCATTTAGGATCTTGAGTTTTCCTTTTCTTCCACTTCGGTGAGATTGACGGGACTTGTGTTAGAAGTCCTGTGGGTGTAATAGGTCTCTCGGCCTGAATCCGAGAATCACTGTACAAGGGTTTGAGTATAGTGGAACGCTTGTGGGGGAAAATTGCTGCAAGTAGGTGGTGTGGACGTAAACCTGGGGGTCGAACCACGTTATATCGCTGCATCACTTATGCTATATGTGTTTTATCTTCTTATCTCTTTTATTTACTCTGCAGTTTACTTGAAGTTTTTTTTATTTCGCACAATCACCCTATTCACCCCCCAGGGTGATTAACAGGAGATACCTAGCTTGGTATCCAGATACCCATTTCTGTTCGAGGGTTTGCATATACACATATATGTTGTTATAATGTAAATGGAAAAGAATTTCTTTATTGAAAATAATGACTACTCATTAGTTTGGTCATAAATCAATTGAATTTTCTTATGCCATTCAAGGAAATACAATTTCATTATCCAATAAAAAATAAGAATTTATTTTTCAAAAAAAAATTAGTATAATAGGATTTAAGATAAAAAAGAGAGAGTAACTTTCAGTATTTAGTAACAGAAAATGGATTAAAATATTATCTATTTTGGATCGCTTTTGTTTTGGCGGCATGGTCAAGTGGTAAGGCGAGGGACTGCAAATCCTTTATCCCCAGTTCAAATTCGGGTGTCGCCTTCTCCAAAAAAAATGTTTTGATTTCTTATCTTGTCGATCTAATTCGAGAAATTTGAGCAAAGCAAAAAAACAATGTATCACGACTCCGTCTGGTATTAAATTAGGCCAGCTACGCTGATGGGAAATCCTTTTAGGGGTTTTGGAAAGGCCTGAAAAGAGTTTTCTTTGTATCCAATAGACTCGCGAGAGGCTATGAATGTTCAGACATGCAATCAGAATGGTTGGTCTATTCTTACCTCTTATAAGTATGGGGTAAAGGTCAAAGTTGAAAGAAAGAAAGAATATATGTAGTAATAGTGGTAATAGGTTCTACCAAACCTTTCATTGAAAGAAAGACAATAAGCTTAGATCAAATAGGAAATAGAGTGATAGATAGTTATCTATCTTGATAGTATATTTTTATGTTTTTTTCTTAGGAAAGAAGGGTATCAAATCGAAACAAACAATAGGTTTTATTATTCTTACATGCTCCATTAGAAGCATTTCTTTTCTATTTCCAAAGAAAAGGCATGTGTATCATCATCTTTATACTTAAGGATGAAGGGGAAGATAGAGGACAGCTTGAGGGCAAATTCAAAGAGCTGGTAGGTTAAACAAATAGTTAGAGATGCAGGCTTATGCACGACTTCTAGGAAGACAATAGGCTAGATGGTAGCGAGGGAATAGAGGAAAAATTCTCAGAGGAAGAAGTTTTACAAGCAATCAAGAACTTGGGACAAGACAAAGCTCCCGGACCGGACGGGTTTCCGATCTTCTTCTATAGATTATACTGGAAAATCATTAAATCAGATCTTATGAAAATTTTCAAGGATTTTCATGCGGAAGCTTTGGACATCGACAGACTCAACTATGCAAACGTGGTACTTATCCCAAAAAAGGGGGATTCAAGGAGGAGTGAGGACTTCAGACCGATCAGCCTTTTAAACGGATCTTTTAAAATCATCACCAAGGTTCTAGCCTCAAGATTAACACCTCACCTTAACGACATAGTCGGTGACTCGCAGAGCGGTTTCATCAGAGGAAGGGACATTATGGACAACGTCGCCTCATGTCACGAGATAGTGTATAGAGGAAGTAAGGAGAATTCAGATGGATTCCTTCTAAAACTAGATTTTGAAAAAGCCTACGACTCAGTGGAGTGGGATTGAGTGGACGAGGTCCTGCAATTGAAAGGGCTCGGAGATAAATAGAGAGCTTGTATTATGAAATGTTTTTTTTTTTTTGGGGGGGGGGGATCGTTTATACTGATCAATGGCAAGACCAGAAAAGAAATCAAATTTCGGAGAGGTCTTCGATAGGGTGATCCACTATCCTCATTAATTTTTGCTCTAGTGGCAGATGGCATAGCAGAAATGTTCAGAAGAGGCTCAGTGGAAGGGATTATCTCGGGAATCCGGATAAAAGGGATTAAGGAGGGTTTGTCGATACTACAATACGCGGACGACACTATTATCATTGGGGAGGTAAAGAGGGAGGAGGTATTGGCAATTTTGTTAGTTTTGAGATGTATTCAAACTTGGGCGGGTTTGAAAGTCAATTTCACGAAGAGTTGCGTTACTCCGCTCAGCGACAATCTATCCATTTTGATTAACGTTATCAAGAATACGTTGGGTTGTAAGGTGGCTTTCTATCCAATTACGTACCTTGGGACGCCCATCAGACCAGGGTCGTTAAGAAGAGAGGACTGGCAAGCTCTAATAGAGAAAGTAGAAAGGAAACTGGTAGGATGGAAGAGATTATTCCTAACACTGGGGGGGAGGATCACCTTGCTCAGCTCGGCTCTTAGTAGCCTACTGATGTATCTCTTGTCTATTTACGAGCTTCCAAAGTGGTTGATCAACAGGATCGACAAGAGTAGAAGAAGGTTTCTCTGGAAGGGAGAGGACGAAAATAACAAGGGAATCCATCTGGTAAATTGGGACAGGGTGTGTAAAAGGAAAAAATTCGGGGGGCTAGGAGTCCTTAACCTCAGAGATATGAATAGAGCTCTGATGAGCAACTGGTGGTGGAAGCTGAATAGGAGAAAAAAAGGCTGGTGGGTCTCTGCCTTTGGATCATATCGAAAAAGGAAGAAATTCATATTTGGAGGAAGAAGCCCTTACAGAAGGTCATCCTATTTGTGGAAAGGAGTTGCGAAAGTGGGGGATATATTTCACTCAAATACCGTGGTTAAACTAGGAAACGGAAAAAATACTACATTTTGGCAGAACGAATGGTGTGGAAACAATACTCTGGAGAGCTTATTCCCGGAAGCAGCAAGGAGTATGATCACCACAGGCTCCCTAGTCGCAGATGTCTGGCGTAACGGCAGACTGAGGCTAAAGCAAGGAAAGGAAGCGACACAGGAAAGCACCATCCAAATTCAAAAATTAAATAGATTATTACAAAATAAGGGAAGGAGAACTACTAACACAAAAGACATCAGGAATTGGACCCTAGAATCAAACGAAAACTTTACGGTAGCATCACTATACAACAGATTGAATGATGGGGGGGATCATAAGCAAAGATAGCAAAATCATATGGAAATCTCAAGCGCCGATGAAGGTTAAAGCTTTTCTCTAGCTGGTTGCGAATGACGCTATTTTAACAAGGGTAAATCTACTAAAGCGGGGAATACAGTTGGACGTAGATTGCTCTAGATGCAACAATGGTAATGAAGACACATATCACATATTTTTCAACTGTCATAGGGCTAAACTAACTTGGGAGGTTGTCAGTGGAGGGTTTGGGGGTTTACAGAACCCATCCTCAATCTCTGAGGCTTGGGAAATAGGAAGAGGTGATACGATCAAAAAAGAAGATAGGTAGGCGTGGAACCTGTCAGTAGCTGCGGCAATTTGGGGACTGTGGCTAGATCGAAACAATTTGTGTTTTCGAAATTTCAATCTTAGATTTACTGTTCCTATGCATCAAATTTATAGCTTCATTTTGTTAGAACCTGAATATAAAATAATTAAAATTTCCAACAGAATTTGTGAAGAATCAAAATCAATTGAAGAAAACAGTAAGTAGAAAATCTGCACAGAGTCGAGATTTGAAATCTCTGTCCTTAAAGCAGAACTTGCCCCGTAGTGTGACGGTTACCGGCAAATTGCTTCCCAGAATACAACTGTACCTTCTCTGAAGAATGCAACACCCTTGCTCCAGAGACAACGAACTGCTGTCTGTGTGTACTCTCAGTTGACAGACACTGACTCAGAGTAGAGGAAGAAGAGAGGAAAATGTCAAAAAAATCTATATCTGTATAGAAGACTTCTGTCTGGATTTATAGAGGAAAGGTGGACTGGAGACTGTTCAGCAGCTGCCATTACTCTGTAACAGCAGAGTAATGGGGACTCTCCAGATTCATAACCGGTGAGCCATTACTCTGCTGTTACAGAGTAGTGGGCACCAGTTACTGAATCTGAAAAGCCTTTTCAGTTCGGTAGGGGAAGAGTTTGTCTGGGCAAAAATAAAAATTTAAGCCAGACCAGACCAGACCAGACCAGACCAAACCGAGCCGAAGCCGGGCCGGGCCGGGCGCGCGCGCATGCGCGCGTGTGTGTTTGTCATTTTGGCTAAGTCCTTTCTCCACTACACGTTAGTGGTAGCCCCCGGGCCACGCCCTTTAGTCCAGTTTTCTAGTATATATACTAGACAAAATCATTTCCAATTTCCGATATGGGACTATCTATTTTCTCCCAGTTGCCAAGTTAGTACATTTCAAGTACCCAACTTTGGATCAACATTTCTCATTCATACGGAATTCGTTTTTGGCAAGTGAGTATACTATGGAATAGTACTCGTCGAGAGGATCGCAATCCACTCATTTTCCGGTGCCGCCGGTGGCCGGAGCTTGCCGGAATCCGGCCCAGAAAATTGCAAAAATTAATTCCAACAATCCCCCACATGAATGGAAATTACCAGACCATGTAATCCAGACACGACAGAAAAAACAAAAACATGACAGAAAGACTCTGAGAGTACATTGGAAAATCACTGCATCAGGAATGGTAGTAATTTTTCAACTTTGAACCACCCTTAGTAATTAGCTATCGGATTCACTTGACCAGGTAGTGATCATGATGTCTTGAACTACCCGGGCGTTCATGTGAACCTAGACAATAACTATCACACAGTTTCATCTCCTCACAGAACTGAGTTCTCTTGTTGTGTTCATTTTGGCCTTGAACATCCCTGGTTAATCATGAGTGAACTTGAAGAATGTAGTCTCTCTTCATTCTCCTAGAAACGGCCCCATTTCACACTCACAAGGTGATTGCCCATAAAGAGTATCCTGCTATACCCCACTTTTATTTCAAAGCTATGGGAATCATTAAAAGCCAAGCTTATCCTAACTATTTGCAGCCAGCACTTGTTTTATCATCCTAAGAATGGGTATGAGATGTTAATCTCTCAGTGCTTTCGTTGATTCAACAAGATTTAGTTGTCCCTTTGAACCTAGATCTTGGGATCTCCAATTTCTAGGTAGGGTTTCCATCAAGTATCCTCTTTCGTCATAGGCTTTAAACCCATTCCTCTTGATGATCTCACAACCTGCTCTCGCGACAGACCTTTAGTAAATGGATCCGCTAGGTTGTCGGCCGATTTTATATATTCTATAGAGATTACTCCATTTGAGAGCAGTTGTCTAATGGTTTTGTGTCGCCTTCTGATATGACGAGACTTACCATTATACATACAACTCAGTGCCCGTGCTATAGCTGATTGGTTGTCACAGTGTACACATAAGGCAGGCACTGGTTTTTCCCACATTGGAATATCCTCTAAAAAGTTTCGAAGTCATTCTGCTTCCTCTGCCGCTTTGTCTAAAGCAATAAACTCAGATTCCATGGTGGATCTGGCCAATAGCGTTTGTTAGAGGATTTCCATGATACAGCTGCACCACCAAGTGTGAAAACATATCCACTTGTGGATTTTGAGTTCTTTGAGTCCGATATCCAGTTGGCATCACTGTAGCCTTCCAGTACTGCTGGATATCTGGTGTAATGCAGCGCATAACTCTGAGTATGTCGCAAGTAGTTCAATACTCTAGTTATTCCTTTCCAGTGACTTCGTCCTGGATTACTCGTGTATCGGCTCAGTACGTTTATCGAATGTGCTAGGTCCGGTCTTGTACAATTTGTTAGGTACATCAGACTACCAATTACACGTGCATATTCCAGTTGTGATATGCTTTCGCCTGTATTTTTGAACAGGTGAAGACTGGGATCGACGGGACTTTTTGCTGTCCCATTGGAATAATTCTTGAATCTTTCAAGTACTTTCTCAGCATAATGAGCTTGAGACAAAGTAATCCCCTCAGATGTCCTGGAAACTTTGATTCCTAGTATGACATCTGCAACTCCCAAGTCTTTCATGTTAAACTTGCCACTAAGCATGCTCTTAGTTTGTTTGATAATGTCGTTATTGCTTCCAATAATGAGCATGTCGTCTACATATAGACAGACCAGAATGTATCCATTTGGAGTATCTTTGATGTAGATACATTTATCACATTCATTTATTTTGAAACCATTTGACATCATAATATTGTCAAATTTTGCATGCCACTGCTTTGGAGCTTGTTTCAGGCCGTACAGTGATTTTACAAGCCTGCACACCTTATTTTCCTGTCCAGGAACTACGTAACCCTCAGGTTGTTTCATGTATATTTCTTCTTCTAAGTCCCCATTTAGAAATGCAGTTTTAACATCCATTTGATGTATTTCCAGGTTACGTAGAGCTGCAATAGCTATCAACATTCTTATGGATGTTATTCTTATAACTGGAAAATATGTATCGAAGAAATCTAGGCCTTCTTTTTGCCTAAATCCTTGTACCACAAGTCTAGCCTTATGCTTCTCTATTGAACCATCTGGTTTCAATTTTTGTTCGAAAATCCATTTGCATCCTAGAGCTTTACATCCAGAAGGCAAATCGACTAACTCCCATGTATGATTTTGCATAATGGAGTCTATTTCACTTTTGATTGCTTCCTTCCACATAGGAGCATCAGGCATAGACATGGCTTCTTTGAAAGTTCTGGGCTCATTCTCTAACAGAAAGTCCGTCACAAAGTCAGGACCAAATGATTTTGATGTTCTAGCCCGTTTATTTCGTCTAGGCTCATCAGTATCATGTTCTGGTTCATCAACTGAAGTGCTTGCATTCCCTTGTTCACGTGTACGTTTGGGGTACGTAGTATCCTTGCACGGAAACACGTGTTCAAAGAATGAAGCATTTCTTGATTCCATTATTATATTTACATGGATATTTGGTATATCCGATTTGTATACCAAGAACCGATATGCACTACTATTGTGTGCATAGCCTATGAATATGCAATCAATCGTCTTAGGTCCGATGGTGACCTGTTTCGGGTTAGGTACTGCCACTTTTGCTAGACACCCCCCACACTTTGAGGTATTTATACGAAGGTAAGTTACCTTTCCACAATTCATATGGTGTCTTGCCGGTTTTCTTGTGAGGTATTTTGTTGAGAATGTAGTTGGCAGTCAGCAACGCTTCCCCCCACATATTTTGGGTAAGCCAGAATTCAACAACAAGGCATTCATCATCTCCTTTAGAGTTCGGTTTTTGCGCTCAGCAGTACCGTTTGATTCGGGTGAGTAGGGAGCAGTTGTCTGATGAACTATTCCATGTTCCGAGCAGAACATGTTAAATGGTGCATCATATTCTCCTCCTCTATCACTTCTAACGATTTTAATCGTTTTGCCAAGTTGATTCTCAACCTCAAGTTTATATTTTTTGAATTTATCCAAAGCCTCATTTTTGCTATGTAACAAATATACATAGCAGAATTTTGTGCAATCGTCTATGAAAGTCACAAAGTACTTTTTCCCACCTCTGGTCTGCACATATTTTAAGTCACACAGATCGGTGTGAATTAGACCTAGAGTTTCTGTGTTTCTTTCTACAGAACGTGATGGAGTTTTGGTGAGTTTGGCCTCCGTGCAAACTTCACATTTTTCTGAGTTATCTACCTTAAATTTTGGTAGCAAATTCATGTTAACTAATCTATGCATAGAATTTACATTAACATGGCCTAGTCTTTCATGCCAAACAGAGGAAGACTCAACAACATAGGCAATAGGAGTTATTTCATTAACTTTGGGAACAGCAGGAACAATAGTTTTAGGGATGACTGTCGTTACATTAAACTTGAACAGTCCATCCTTTACATATCTTTTACCCAAGTACACTCTATTCTTAGACAGTACAAAATTATCAGAAACAAGTACAACTTTAAACCCATTCTTACTTAGCAAAGAACCTGATATCAAGTTCTTTCTAATGTCTGGGACATGCAGCACATTTGTGAGTGTTAGCTCTTTGCCTGAAGTCATTTTCAGCACTATCTTCCCTGTTCCTTCAATTTTAGAGGTGGAAGAGTTTCCCATGAACAGCTGTTCATCTTTGTTGCACTTCTGGTAGGAGGTCAACATTTCCTTGTCCGAGCAGATATGCTTGGTGGCCCCAGTATCGTACCACCATTCACGAGGATTGCTCCCCACAAGATTGACCTCTGACACAACAGCACAGAGGTCCAGGTCAGAGATACCAGTGGACAAGTTCTCAGCTATGTGTGCGTGGGATTTTTCATTCCCTTTTACATGTCCCGTTTTTGAATAATTACTGTCCTTACTGCGGCACTCAGAAATTTTGTGCCCCAACTTACCACACTTGTGGCATTTCCCAGCAAACCTCTTTGCAAGAGGTTTTTTGTTGGAGGCCTGTGGCAGAAACTTCCTCTTCTTGCCCTTCTGTTCATGCTCCACCACATTGGCCTTTTCTATGGACTGATTTCCATAGGACCTCTCAGCCTTGCGATTCTCTTCTTCGATCCGCAACCTGATAATTAGATCTTCAAGAGACATCTTCTTTCGTTTGTGTTTGAGATAGTTCTTGAAGTCTTTCTACCCAGGTGGAAGTTTTTCAATGAACGCTGCAACCTGGAATGGTTCGCACAGCGTCATATTCTCTGCAGCAATGTCGTGCATTATAACCTGCAGTTCTTGGACCTGACTCACCACTGTTTTGGAGTCAATCATCCTGTAGTCCAAAAATTTGCCGACAATAAATTTTTTGGACCCGGCATCTTCTGTTTTGTACTTCTTTTTCAGGGACCCCCACAGGAGTTTGGACGTCTTGAAGACACAGTAGACGTTGTACGAGGAGTCTACCAGGCCATTCAGGATGTAGTTCCTGCAAAGGTAGTCGCCCTGAGTCCACGCATCAACTGCAGTAACGGAGTGTGAATCCATTGGCGCCAGCATCGGGGCAGATTCATTAAGGAATCTGTCCAGCTTCAATGTGGTAAGGTAGAACTGCATCTTCCCTTGCCACTTTTTGAACCCAGTTCCATTGAACTTCTCCGGTTTTTCTCCCACGGTTATGTGCGTGGGCAGAACGACCGAATGTGCCGCAACCATTTGTGCAGTCACATTCTGGGTCACCGGTGTTTCGGTACTGAGAAGCCCAGTAGCAACGTCAGTTGGTGTGTTTTCCATGTTCTGATTTTCTTCTCTGAAATTGGTTGAAACAGAAACTGTTAGATCTTTTTTCTGAACAGAACCTGTAAACAGACTTCACAAAATTGTTAGAATCTGTGAGGAAAAAATTCTGCTTTAAGATTGTTAGAACCTGAATATAAAATAATTAAAATTTCCAACAGAATTTGTGAAGAATCAAAATCAATTGAAGAAACAGTAAGTAGAAAATCTGCACAGAGTCGAGATTTGAAATCTCTGTCCTTAAAGCAGAATTTGCCCCGTAGTGTGACGGTTACCGGCAAATTGCTTCCCAGGATACAACTGTACCTTCTCTGAAGAATGCAGCACCCTTGCTCCAGAGACAACGAACTGCTGTCTGTGTGTACTCTCAGTTGACAGACACTGACTCAGAGTAGAGGAAGAAGAGAGGAAAATGTCAAAAAAATCTATATCTGTATAGAAGACTTCTGTCTGGATTTATAGAGGAAAGGTGGACTGGAGACTGTTCAGCAGCTGCCATTACTCTGTAACAGCAGAGTAATGGGGACTCTCCAGATTCATAACCGGTGAGCCATTACTCTGCTGTTACAGAGTAGTGGGCACCAGTTACTGAATCTGAAAAGCCTTTTCAGTTCGGTAGGGGAAGAGTTTGTCTGGGCAAAAATAAAAATTTAAGCCAGACCAGACTGAACCGAGCCGAGCCCGAGGCCGGAGCCGGGCGCGCGCGCGCGTGTGTTTGTCATTTTGGCTAAGTCCTCTCTCCACTACACGTTAGTGGTAACCCCCGGGCCACGCCCTTTAGTCCAGTTTTCTAGTATATATACTAGACAAAATCATTTCCAATTTCCGATATGGGACTATCTATTTTCTCCCAGTTGCCAAGTTAGTACATTTCAAGTACCCAACTTTGGATCAACATTTCTCATTCATACGGAATTCGTTTTTGGCAAGTGAGTATACTATGGAATAGTACTCGTCGAGAGGATCGCAATCCACTCATTTTCCGGTGCCGCCGGTGGCCGGGGCTTGCCGGAATCCGGCCCGGAAAACTGCAAAAATTAATTCCAACACATTTATATATGAACAGGTCATGCGGGCCAAAGAAAGAAGCTACGCATGGACAGGGAGTAGTCGGGCAATCCGACCAAGATTAGGGGGATGGCTCTTATTTTGTGACTATTGCACTTGTATTTCCTTTTGATTCCTGTCTTCTAGATTGATAGGATGCGCGATGTTTGTACTTTATTTGCTTTGTATTATGTTCTACTTTGTTTCGTTAATCTATCATTAATAGAACGATGACGATGTCATCTTTATTTTCCAAAAAAAATAATAAAATAAAATAAAATAAAATAAAAAAATAAAAAATCGTGAAGTCGAAAATACAACAAGAATTGAATTAGTTTGTGCTTGGATGGAAGACTGGCAATGTTACGGCAGTATGAGAGTTGTTGCTTTCATTGTTGACATCACTGAGGTTGGAGAAGAAAGGCATTGGGGGTGACTTAGACGTGATGAGATGGGGGGTGGGGAAGTGAAGGCCAACGGAGTGGTGGAGTGGTGGGCGACGGAACAGGGTGAGGAGTTGGAGCATGGCGTGGCGCAGCAAGGTGACGCTGAGGTGAGACAGACGAGGAGGAGGAGGGAGGAAAAGAGGGTTTGGTTGTAACTGGTTGCGACGGGGAATTTGGCTTCTGACTCACAACCGGTACTTGAGTTGGAAGTGGAACAACCCCTGCAAATAAAATGTACTCGGCCATGAGTTTCTGAAATTTGAATTTAAGTAATGTTATAGTCAATGTTGGTTACTTTCATGCACCTAATGAAATTTTAAAGGGAAAAAATGTATCTGTTGACAAAAATTGGCATATAATGATATATAGATCCACGGCGCCAATCTTTTCATAAACTTGAGGGGCACCAAGTTTTAATAGTAAAAAGATGGATGCATACCTGAAAGGAGTTGGCTGTGATCACTTTTCCCACCATTGAGCCGAGCCAAGACACCGAGCAACGGAGCACCGTTATACGTTGCTGCCTCTGTTTGCTCATAATTCTCTCTTTTGTCGATGAAGTTATCGTTAGCATCCGGACCACCGACAATGGCACCTTCCAAAACATTAGGGTTGTTGGCCTTCTTCTTGTACCATGTGCCATAGCCAGCCCTGCAGCCCACGAATGCAGGGTGGACCTTGATAGATGGGATAGATGCGCTGCGGTGGTGGACTTGTTGTGGGTAAGTTTGTCCGTAGCCCACCATGTAACTAGTTCCCCTCGGGTTGTCGCCAAGGATGTAATCAACCTAATTGAAAGTTACATGAAGCAAAAAATTACCACAAAAGGTTTTTCTTCTTTCATTAACTAAAACAAATGGTTATCAAGATTGTCAATTCATGAGGACAAAATGTTTACCTGAGACTTGGCAAAACTGAGAAGCTCCGCAGGAGTTGCAGTCCCAGAAGAACAATGGATGTTCCTTCCAGACGAGTGAAGATAGTCTGCGTGAAGTGTAAGTAGGAAAGAAGCACCTGTGACGAACTGGAGATTGTTCCAACTCTGGCGATAGAGCAAGCCACCAGGGGTCCTCCGGACATTTTTTTTGTCCTTTCCGATGTTTGCACAGGCGAAATATTCTGCCTTCTGCTGGTACTTCTCGAAGATAGGAGTGTGCTGGGCTGCCTTCCCTTGGAGAAGGAACTGTGAACGGAAAAAAGAGGAACGAGCGAAAAATTTTAAAGATCAGTAAGAGAAAAGATGCATGAAATTTTGTGAACTGTGAAGCATATTACAAAATAATGTCTTGCATGCTAACTGGAAATTGAAATTTTGTAATTCAAAAAGATTGTGCATAAAAACCGAGTGATTACACAAGGAACCAACTTTAGCCTAAAAAAAACAACCCTGTAATGTGTCAAAAATTATCTAAAACTCACCTTGGTCGCAAGAAGTTGCACGCCTGCAAATTTGACATCCCACCAAAAGCCGTGCATCCCTAAATATATCCCCCCAAGTGCATCGCCATTGTTGCCGACGTAGTCAAGGTAATGGTTGTCGTCAGTTGCCTGATACAACCATGCCGCAGCCCACAACAGTTCGTCCTATAATAAGTCAAACCCGAGTTCAAAATTTTGATCTTTTGGTGTATGAATGTATAATTATTTATTCATACATATCAAGTATGCCACTCACATTGTATCCGCTGTATGATTGATAGAAATCTTTTGTTACGGAGATGCTGCTATCATATTTTCCTCTATACTTGTCAGCAAACTCAAAGAGCTGAAAGGCAGAAAAGATAAAGTTATTGATGGATGAACAATTTAAGATACAACAGGAAATTATTATAAATAAATAACATGTATATCATCTAACATAAAGAAATTGCCTGGTTAAATTCTTAGAAACTGAATACATAGACTTTGTTGTAAAACAATAAATCCATGAACTAATCTTCATAACCATCATCTCTGAAAAAGTGTTACTTTCTAAATTTCCCAAAAGGTTCAGGTTTTTCTTTTCTGGAATCTAAGGATCAGGCTATATACATGAATTTGAAGAATTTAAAAAAGCATCTAAAGATGGAACAGAAGACTGATTGGCATTGTTTGTTGAATAATACCTGCTTGGCATGAGTCACTAGCTTGTTCGAGTAAGCAGGGTCTGAACTGCGGAAGACAAGAGAGGCTGCAGCCATTGCAGCAGCAGTCTCTCCAGCAAGATCTGAGCCAGGGTGGTTCACATCGAGTCGGTATGCCTTCCGGCTCGTTGTCATATCCTCTGGCCTTTGCCAGCAATAGTGATCAGAGTACCCGTCGCCAACCTGCGAGAATATCAAAAAATAAAATAAAATAGCCAACTGTAGTGAAGATTGGATGTAAACAGCAAGAATATCGGTATACATGCAATGTACTTATTTTGACTACTCATGTACCTCCGCATAGAGGACATAGGGTTCAGGATGTGCTTTGATTAGGTAGTCAGTCCCCCACTTGACAGCATCCATGGCGTGCCCTAACTCCCCACTCGAAGCCATCTGCCTCCCATACTCGACAATGCTCCAGCTCATCATAGTGATTGTGAAGGCCATCGGCAACCCAAACTTGACATTGTCCCCTGCATCATAGTACCCTCCTACTAGATCCACCTGCACGTTAATTTCCTACTTGTCAATAAACGCAATCTACACAAAATTAACAAGATAACAAGAAGTTGATCTCTACTACGTCGGGTTTATATGAATACCATGCACTATTATTTTCTTGCTAAGTTTGAGCAGAGTTTGAGAATTCATGACCTTTTTCTTTAAAGAATAAAATTGATGACATTACTAACAAGATACGCATGGTTCTGTTATGTGCATGCGTACCCTAAAAAAACCCCGCAAAAATAAACAAAAGAAAACAGAAAAAATTGAACAAAGAGTAAAGATTCAAAATACAAACTAAGAGCAATTAACTTGAATTCAATTGTGTTTTACTTTGTTTTGCTGATTTTAAGCAGACAGAGAGAATTGATGGCATTGTTTTTTTAAAAATAAAATTGATGACATTATTAGCATTACATGCACGGTTACGTGTACCAAAAAAAAAAAAAAATCAAAACCTGCAAAAATACAGAGCAATCGAACAAACAATCAAAAATTAAACTAGAAACGAAGAACATTACCCCATCGGCCTTGCCATCTTCAAGTCCAGAATTAGCCCTCCAAGTTATCCTCTGGTCTTTAGGAAGATACCCAGATCTCTGAGCCTCGAAGTAAAGTATACTCTTGCTCAAAGCCTTCCCATAATCATGCTGCCCACCTCCTAAACCCAATGGCATGAAACCTAACAGCAACAAATATACCATCAACATGACTCTGCTTCTCATCTTCTCTTCTTTCTTTTTTCCAAAAAAACAGGACTATACTTCTAAAAAGGGCTCGTATATATAGAGGTACAAAGATGTAGATTATAGGTGTAGATAAGTTGGATGAAAGGTTTAATTTTTCTTTTAGTTGAACGATTTATATATATCTATAAGATCGATGATAGGATTAATCTACATATATCTGTGCTATAGATGTAGATATATCTATATCTATCTGTGTTATAAAAGCATCAATAACTTTAGTTAAGTGATTAGTTTGTAACCATCCATTTGAATCACATGCAAAATATATTTTAAAAACCAACGTCGAGCTATCTCTAATCGTTCGGTGAATTGTTTCGAGATGATGGTCCATGCAATGATATAATTATTATGTTTTATTATCTTTCAAGAAGGTTAAGAATTGAGAAAAACAGAGAACTCGCCATGTTCTCTTGATGATTAATAGGATTGTTTTGGACACAACTTTTAATTCATAAACTGCTGTTGATGAAAATCTGCAATATGAACCGCCCAATCACTTTTCCTGTGGTTGGTAAGAACGACGCGATCCTAAGTAAGATCAACCTAAAGAAAAGAAATATGATAAGTAACACTATTTGCGATAGGTGTGAGCAGGAAGACGAAGATACAAATTATTTGCTATTCCTTTGTCCAAGAGCGAGAAGCGTCTGGGAGACGGTGGTCTTAGGTTTTGGGAGGTCAGTGTGTCCTAGGTCGGTTTCAGATGTGTGGAGGTCTATCAGAATAAACAGTGTGCAAAAAGAGAATTTATATTTTTGGAATATTACAGTAGTTGCAACTATGTGGGGGTTGTGCCTTCATCGTAATGAATTTTGCTTCCATAAGATTAATCATAGATTGTCATTTTTGATGCATAAAATATATTCCCTCTCTCACGATTGGAATGTTATCACAGGTGGGAAGAAGAGAATGCGTTTGGGAGACAAATAGTAGATTGCGGCAGCTTCTCAAGATTCGATAGTGGCCAGATCTATATGTCTATCTTATTTTGGTGCTATTCTCTATTATTTTGTGTACGGGATTTTATAATACGGAGTTCGATGTATTGTGTTTCGTTAATTGATCGTTAATGAGGCGATGACATTAGTCATCTTTTATCAACAAAAAAAAAAAAGACCAATCAAGTAAGATAAAAGAATTACAAGAATTGAAGTAGGCTATGGTTAACTAGCAATGTTACAGCAGGATGGGGTACTTGTAACATACAGATCACTAGGTATATCTCTTCTACATAATTTTCTCAACTAACCTAGTTTCTATTCAATTTGAAAATGTTTCATGAATATTTCTACGACTGGTGCCAATATGAGAATGTGTCTTAAGTGTATTATGTTTTCATAATGATCGTCGTTTCAACACGGTTTGAAAGTTGGAAACAAAAAACTTGCATCTCTCTCATTTATTTTATTATTTTCAGATAAAAGCTATCATACACTAAATGTTTTCACATGAAAACCTTGTGAGGTATTTTATTTTATATATACATGAAATTTTATTTTCGAAGGAAATTATAGTTTTACAAATTGATCTTTCATTCGCTTGATCAATAGTGTTCTATTCTTATTTTTTACTTATTCTTATTCTTATTATTATTTTATTTTTTTATATACATACAATACCAATTGAAATGCTACTGATCAAAATAATCATTTGCACTCTATAATTTAAGAGCTATTGGAGGAGACTAAACATGGCAACAATATCAGCATATCATGACAACAATATCAGCATATAAAAAAGAGTTCTATCCATCTTATAAGTGGTACAACTTAACTATCAACGAATTATCCTTTCATACACCAAAACAACTAATTTATGTCCACACTTATACTTTTTCCTTCTTGTAAAGAATGAAGCTACCCTACTAGAAAGAGCTAACATAAGAAGGAAATGAAGAAAAAAACAGACATATTTCTGTTTAACAATTACAATTTTTTTAAAATTAAATAATAAGAGACAGTACTACAAAGAAATAGAAGAAACCGAGAGAAGTTGAGAAAAAATGGGAAATATAGCACTAGCAGAAAAGAAAAACAGGAAAGAAAAACAAAGATGAAAACCGACATATTTTTGTTTAACACTCACAATTTTTTAATTTAAATAATAAGGACAGTACTACAAAGAAATAGAAGAAACCGAGAAGGTGAGAAAAAAATGGGAAATATACGATCTCTCCATAGAGGTAGATGTAGGTTGAAGATAGACATAAATTTGACAGAGTATTAGTAGAGCGAGATTTAATCCATATACATATGGTATGTATATGCATTTTTTCTAAACACATACTTGGTGTGAAAACGATACAAAGTTTAGTGGTCTGGGTTTGACAGAAGAGCAGAGGCCCAAGATGAGTGTAGGTCGGTCCAACTACTTAAAGGATTCTGTATCTGCATAAGAAGCATGTGTTTTTTCGCTCGATGTTTAAAGAAGACAGAATAAGGAGATATATAAGCTGAGAATTTTAGTATAAAGAAAGAGGGAGTTAGAATTTGTAACCACTTCCTTAATCTTGTCTTCTTATTCTTCTTGATTCTATTATGTTCTTCTTCAATTCCAAACTCTACAATTCTTGTATGTTAAATTCAATCAATAAAGTACCGAATTTTTTTAATTCAACTGTGATTCTTGGTTGAATTAGTGTAGAAGTGAGACTACTTCTATCAATTGGTGCTAATAAGCAAGTACAACTCGAGCCGAAAAGACTTTACAAGCATTCCCAACTCTCATTTTCGAAGAGCAAAATGTGCTGCTCTGATTTGGATGCAAAGTTGAAGCTAATAGGTAGAACTGCAACAAATCAAAGTTTCAAAGTTTGAGTGCTTTAAAATCCAATGTGAAAAATATACCATTTTGACATTCGAGTGTTAAAAGCGATATATATAATTAAAGACGAAGGGTCTAGACGTATCCAAACTCTTCATAACGAATAAAATAAGGGTTTTTAATATGTACACCCTAACAAATATGATAATGTCATATATATACCCGTCACAAATGTGTATTTTTGTATATGTCCCTAACAATTTGGACTTTATTTCATATTTATCCCTATGTTATATATCACTACGTTAACCATGATTTAACTCTTACGAGACGAATAGAAATCAAATTAGACAATTAAATGAGAAAAAGTTTAAGAGTTTTAAGGAAAATAATTGACGAAGTTTATAATCTATCATAAAAAACCAAGAGTGATGGAAAATTTGGAGAAGTAACGTGAGGAAGAATATGTAGTTATCAAAGATGTATTATTAGTTTGTCCATTTCTTTAAAAAAAATGAAGCAACTTTAAGAGTTAATGGGTCTCGATTGGATTAACAACTATCTAGACTTACAATGAAGAAGAAGATAAAGTTTGAATGGTAGATAAGATAATATTTCAGTCATTTTTCATCAAATTCATTAAAAAAACAGAAAATTGTCTCTTCTTTTGAGTTTTTTTAACTAGATGGATAATTAAGAGATGTGGCATATATTGTTAGGGACATGTATAAAAATACACATTTGTGAGGGGCATACATGATATTCACGTAGTTGTTAGGGATATACAAGTTAAAACCCCATAAAATAAACCAGCAAATTACACATGCAATGCACGTTTTAAAAAATATATAATCTAATCTAATCTAATCTTCTAATACTATAGTGGGATAATTAGGGTTGCCATTTGTAGACAACCTGTAATTTGTAGACAATCAACTATCTAATTTCAACCATTCATTTTTAAGTAGAGTTATATTAACCATTCATTTACTCAACTGTTGTTAGTTGCTATAATACCCTCAAAGTTCAAATTTATTTACGACATAATTATTTACAAAAGCTACACTCATCTCTAATAATAATAATAATAATAATAATAATAATAATAATAATAATAATAATATATATATATATATATATATATATATATATATATATATATATATATATATAGGGAAATGCTCTATTGAAAACGGGTCTAGTTTTTAACGGGTTGGAAAACAGCGATCTGAGCCGTTGGATCGCTCTTGATCGTAATCAACAGCTTAGATCGCTGCCCCTCAGATCCGCTCACATCTCCCACTAAGAGCGGAGGGGCATTTTGGGTAGTTCACGCCAAAAAATGCTTCAGACTTAGCGTTATTTGGCGTGAACTTCTTTTTTGTCGAAAAAAACTCTTAGGCCTTTGTTGGAAACAACGGCCTAGGTTGTTTTTAAAAAAAATCAACCTATGTACAAGTATTTTTCCAAACACTTGTACATACTCAGATCTCCATCTCGCTCACTTCGTCGACAACTCTCTCTCTTTCTCTATAGCTCGTGAAACCCATCCCCAAACCCTAACTCCCTCTCTCTCGATTTGAAAACCCTAGCTCTCTCTTGCTCGTTGCTTCTCACTCAATCTCTCCCTCTTCTCACACCCGTAAAAAAAGTCTTTTGAAGATTCCGAATACAAAAAAACGGTAATCCATACGAAATCTCCCTACCCCTAAAACCCTAATCCTAAAGAAATTAGCCAAACCCTACTCCCCTTCCTTTGTCTCCAACAGCGCGCAAGCACCACCTCTATCACCCTTTCGAAAACCCACATTGTGAAAGGTATTAACTTTTTTATATTTTTGTAGATCTAGCTAGGTTAATTGATTGAAATTTTTGAGTCAATATTTTAGTGTACAATTTGTATATTATACGTAGCTAATTATAGTGTTATTGTTGTCAAGCCCCGCTTCAAAAAAATACGGAATACGCGTACATGACATTGGCCCAGCGAATGACTAACGTCACCCATAAGCTGTTTATCTGATCAACTCAACAATATAAACAACACAGAACAATTGCGCAGGCAATAATAATAATCTCGTGAACAATAATACTTGGAATGAAATAATATAAAATATCCAAATACAATAATAATCCAACATCTGGAACAATAATAGCAATATTAGGATCGAAAGCCCACAATACAATGAAATAATAATAGTTCAATAATTAAGTCTTCATGACAAAATAATAATTTATTAAGCGGCGATGCTATCAATTTCTTCACCAATGTTGTTCTCCTAATCCATCAGGCAATTCTCCATCAACGCCTGTAAACACTTCATCTAAAAAGAGGAGAAAAATATCCTTAGAGCAAGTCATGGAAAGCAAGTAGAGAAAGCAGGAAACAATGGAATAACGGTATAACAATGGTGTCAATGGATCAATAGGAATCAATAACATGGCACGATAGTAATAATCAATAAAATGGGACAACCATGATAATTGATGCAATGGCTATAAACAATGATGCAATATTCGGTAACGGTAATCAATGATCAATAACAATAACATTTAGCCAATATTCGATATCAATAGAAACAATGATGAACAATATGCAGTGTCAATGTCATGTCAATCCTTATGTTTATTATCATTTTAATTCTAACTAATGTATGTACTACTGCATTCCATACTACAGGTTCGATACATACAATCAATTTTATTTAGACTTAAGTGGTGGGCTCTATAGTTCATGTACTCGGGAAATGGTATAAATGGTTCTTTTCAGTATTCAGTTATTCACTCATTCAGTCATTCAGTTATTCAATATCGGTATCCATGGAACAATATACAGTTATCCAGTTATTCAGTCATTCGGCCATTCGGTCATTCAGTAATTGTAGGGAAACCACGAGCTCCCCTCCGAGTACAGTCTCTATATTTTCCACTACTTAGATCAACTCTTAATCCCCGGATTGTTAACAATTTTATTAATGCAACAATACAATGCAATATGCAAATATGAGACATTAGACGAACATAGTATCAATATGGGAACAATAGGACGATAACTTAGATAGGACACTTAGAATGATGATAATGAGACACTAGGATCATGCAATGCAACACACATACATTAATTCATGCAATACTACAATATAGGATAATTAATCTATTAAAAACTGAAAAGTGAAATTCTGGACAGCAAGAGTAGTCTATACAAAAATGCAGTTTTCCGCTGACTTGGAAATCAAAAGTTGAATCCTTTAGAAAATCTGAAAACTAGACTTCCACACGGTTCCAATGCATATTTAAAGTTCAAATTCTGACAACAGTAGCTAGGTCAAACACATGGTTCTTTATAGATTTTATATTCAGGCAGAAATTCGACATCTTGTTGTTTTAATTTTAGAATCAGCAAAAACTCAATATTAAAATTAGTAAAAATATTTTCCAGACTCCTAAACATGTTAAGCAACAATTTGGAAATTTTCAGAGCAAATTTTTTTCATTTGATTAGCCTTTTTACTGTTTAAACATGAAGGGTATGAGAATCTGGAATTTTCTGAAAGTAAAAAAACACAGTTGTAGTAAAACGAGCATAACTTTCGCTACACAACTCGGAATTCAAAAATTCAAGATGTTCTGGAAACTAGAAAGATAAGGCTACAATTTATATTCAGAAAGTATTTCATTTTAAAGTCGTTTACTGGTTCAAAAATAGCAGTCAATAATCAGGTCAGCAAGCATATACAGGATTTTTGGGTAATTTTTCTTGAAAATGAATTAATTAGCATGATGGGTATCAATTCTATTAGTCAATAAGTTATATAATCAGCATGATGAGTGTCAAAACATGATAAATAAAATTAGAACACGCTCATACATCAATTTATCATCAATCGATCAAACAATATACAACCTAGCAATTGTGTCTACAATAATTCATTTGTGTGACGATTATATAAACAACCCTATTATCAATTCTGTATGCACTCCTGAAAGATCCAAACTTTAGAGTCAAAAGTGGCACGATGTCAAGAATATTGGGGTTAGCTCGTGTAAACCCTCAATAGACCCAATGAAGATGGTCAATACAGCGATATGATAATGAATATGATCTACTTGCAAGAATTTTAATGAAACTTGAATTTGATATAATTAACAATTTAAGAGGACGGTGACTTGTCTGTTAGATGGTAAAAACGAATACCAAAAATAACAGGATAAGAATCCCGAAATAACGAACACACGAACTAGCGCAACCCACCAATAGCACGTGCAATATACGTGCAAAAACCCAAATAGTCAATCAATACAGCACACAAAAAGACAAGTCAACAGCAGCACTCAAAGAGACTGCAGCAATAGTGGCAAAGGGGCTTGGGGTCGACAGCCTGGCGGCGGTGGCTGGAGGCGCGACGTCGATGAGGTACGGCGACAAGGAGCAGGCGGTGCTTAGGGAGAAATAGCACTGGTGGTCGGCATCGAAACAGGGAGCAGCGACAGGGTTGTTGGGTCATGGGGTTTCGACCACTGTTGTCGGAAGAAAGGGGGAGGAGTAGGGGGATTGTTGTGCTGGTGTGGCGGCGTGTCGATGAGGGAAGGCGACGCTCAGGAGTAGGTCGCCGGAGACGGGGACAGCACCGGGAGGGCGAACGGAGAAGGTGGGTTTAGGGGGATTTGGGCGGGAAACGACGGGGAGAGAGAGAACGGGAGGAGAGAGGAGAGAGGAGAGAGAATAAGCGGCTAGGGCTTCAAAATTGTGCAATAATTAGGGTTTGCACTAGGGTTATATTTATAGGGTACAATTAAGATATTGGGTTAGAGGTTTAGGATCCAATAATAGCGGTTTTGGGTCAAGAACAAATCAAATTGGGTTTTACAGTTCAATAAGGGATAGATCCAAATCAATAGAGTTCAGGATCAGAAAATAACCACAATTAAATAAAAGATAATATAATCAACAAGAATGGCCCGATCAAGAAGAACGAAGAATTTCATGAACAAATTCAATCAAAAATAAAATAATCAAGAAAGAAATTTGGCATTTAAAATATTCATTCATATATATATATATATATATATATATATATATATATATATATATATATACACACACATTAAGTCAAATAGTGAACTTCATATAAATTGAGCATGCTCAGGCTTAACATAACACAAAATAATAATAATAATAATAATGATAAAAATAATACTACCGATAACAATAATAACAACAATTATAACAAATATTAATACCAATAGCAATAAGAATAACAATAATAATGATGATGATGATATGCATCAAAATAGGATTTGAGTTTAACAATTTATTAAAATCCGAAAATTAATAATATGAATAGTCGATCAATTAGGGATAGAAAACAAGTTCAAATATATCGTTATTCAAAATGAATAAAATCTCGATTAGAAAACACTTTAATACAAGATCCGAAATGAATTTAGAACAAAATAAATTTATAAAAAAAAATCAAATTATAGAAAATATACGGAAAATACTAATTATCGGAAATGGGGGTTACAGTTATTGTCGTTGTACATGTAGTATTAGTTGTTGTTGTTCGTTGTTAGTAATAGCGCACAAAAAGATCCATAAATTCTGCAATTTTGTGAGTACGTCGGATTCACCACGCATAAGCCAACGCAACATGTAAAAGTGTGTTTGGATTCACGGTTTGAAGTATACGGCCGTGTAATGCTTTCGACTATTTTTCGTGAGTGAAAGCGATACATCGGCGTATATTGCAAACCGTGAGTCGAAACTCACCTATACAAATTGTGTTGGCCCATGTGTGGTGCGTCCGACCTACTCCCAAAGTTTTGGAATTTTTTTGATATCGTTCGTACGGTTTTCTACCGTAAATCAAACAACAACAACAGTTAATGTTTGAATTTCTATCGAGCGACTTTTCAGTAGGATACCATTGAAACGAGATCCAAAAAATACAAAATTTTGCGAGTAGGTCGGGCTAACCGCTCGTAACCCAACGCAACTTGTAGTTGCGAGTTCCAACCCATGGTTTGCGAGGTACGTCAATGTATCGCATTCTTGGCATTTTTAATGAGTGAAAGCGATACACGACCGTATCTTGCAAACCGTGGGTCGGAACTCGCTTGTACAAGTTGCGTTGGCTTGTGTGTGGGGAGCCTGACACAATCACAAAGTTTCTTTTTTTTTTAACGTCGTAGGTAGGTCTCGCCACTCACAAGCCAAAGCAACTTGTAGTTGCGAGTTCTCACCTACGGTTTGCTATATGCGTCCATGTATCGCATTCCCTACTTTTTCAAGAGTGAAAGTGAGACACGGCCGTATCTTGTAAACCGTAGATCGGAACTTGCTTCTACAAGTTTCGTTTCCTTATGTGCGGCAAGCAGGACCTAATCGCAAAGTTTCGTATTTTTTGAACGTCGTTTGTGAGGTTTTCTCACGTATTATGTTTCGTATCTATATATATATCCCAATCTTTGGTTAACAAGTTGTTTTATATATGATGTGTGTATTAATATTGGCTTAATTATTATTTTTTCAGATGAACAACAATACGAAAAATACGGCTGCCGGCGATAATTTTTTGCGGGTAAAACCAATCATTGATTCCATGCCGTTAGTCGAAGAACACTTAAAACCAAAGTTAGGTATGATGTTTCCTACTTTAGTTGAGGCCAAAAATTTCTATACGCAATATGCTCGATGTGGGAGTTTTGCAATGCACAAGGGTGGGAATAAGTTAAAGGGAGGAGTGTAAGTAGATAAGTCATATCTGTGTAATAATGTCGGGTCGTCGCCGAGTCAACATAGTGATGGTAGACGGGGAACAACATGTAGAACGAGTTGCAAGACTTGCATTCGTGTAAAACTGAACGAGGCACGTAATATGTGGGTATTGTATTCATTTCATGAAGCACACAATCACGAATTTCACCTCACCCGGTAGAAGGCATCTTTTGCCCCGAAACCGTTCAGTGTCAAATACGGATAAAAGAATAATAGATCAATTCAACCAAGCTAATATCCAGACATGTCGACAAATGCTCTTCTTCGAAAGTGCTAGTGGTGGTCACGATCAAGTAGGATTCACCAAAAAAGATATTAGAAATTTGCTTAGAGACTCGCAAGAAGCATTGAAATGACACGATTCGAAAATGCTAATTGATTTTTTCGAATCTAAGAAACAGACGGATCCTTCATTTTTTTATGACATTCAAGTAGATCCCGAATGGCGGTTGTCACATTGTATATGGGTTTATGGTATTTCTAGGATGAATTATGAAGAATTTGGCGACGTACTTTGCTTTGATGCCACGTACAATACGAACCGGTATGGAATGTTATTTGTTCCCTTTATTGGAGTGAATCAACATTGGTAATCGAATTTCTTAGGAGGTTCCAAATGAGACAGCCTCTTTGTTTGAATGGATTTTTGAAAAGTGATTAGGTGTAATGAATCGTGCTCCATCCGACATTGTCACCGATCAAGACCGTGGGATCGCCGACGCAGTGAATAAAGTTTTTCCCCAGACTCAGCATCGGTATTGTATTTGGCACATATTGGATAAGTTACCGCAGGAGGTGCGTATGTCGAATGATGTCGACAAGTTTAGGGAATCATTGAAGACTGTCATCTACAGTTCCGAATATATACATGAATTTGTAGAAAAATGGAATTTATTGATTTCGCAATACAGATTAGAGAATAACAAATTGTTGAACGATCTATATGATATCCATGAAAATTGGGCACCTATCTATGCTAAAGATTCATTTTGGGCCGGCAGGTTGAGTAGCCAACGGGTTGAGGCATTGCATTCTACCTTGAAGCAACATACAGAAAAGAAATATTCCTTACATGAATTTGCCGTCATCTTCGATCATTTTGGGAAGGCAAAAACACTATGAATTGAAAGAAAATCATCGGAACCGTGAGAAGAGACCGAAGTTGAAGAGCGAATGGGCTTTGGAGGCACAAATGACGCGAACATACACTTTGAAATTTTTTACAAATTCCAAGATGAAGTTACAAAAAGCTTCATGTATAATGTGACATTCGTTGCCGATCTTGAGACACCGGATAGTTCAACCTTCCATGTGATACTTTGTGGAGAATCAGAACCGGCTCGCTTTCTTCAGTTATGCAAACTCTGTACAATTATTACATGTTCTTGTCACTTCTTGGAGTTCGTTAGCATTCCTTGCAGGCATATCTTAGCAGTTCTTCGGTTCAGCCATCACACTTCTATTCCGAATGTATATATTAAAAGAAGATGGACCCGAGATGTGATGAGAAAAAGTTATACATCTGTTCCAACCGAAGGCAATATCGAGAATTTTGCTTCCCAATATTATGAGTTGAGCTACCTGCAAAACAGATTGTCGATCTTGGTTGTTCCTCCAATGAAAGTTACTAATACATGCTCGAGAATTTGGTTAAGATCATTGACGGCATCTCTCAGCTATAACCCGGATTGGGTGAACATCCCGAAGAGGCCTCTCAACCGAATGATAGAACACAAGCGCTTGGTAGTGCACAACCGCATGGTAGTACACAACCACATGATGAAGGCAGTGGACATGTACCTACACGTGTGAGGGACCCACAAAAATGCATTACAAAGGGAAGGCCTCGAGCCAAGAGATTAAGGCCGATAAGAGAGCAACTTCTCTTTAAAAAATCGAGACAGTGCAGAACATGCGGTATTGTGCAAATAAATCATGATTCAAGAAATTGTCCAACATTATTTGAGGGGTAATACTTGTTTTGAGTTGCTCTTCATTAATTTATATTTATTTTATTTGATTTGTGGTAAAAAAAATTGTCACTAACTAAAACTTGTCATTTAATTAACAGCAACCAATCCGCAAGAAGTGAATCCATCCGATGAAGAGAGTTCCGACGAGGGATATGATGAAGCGTTGTGAAATTATCTTTGTATGTATATTTCGAGTATGTTAGATTTGAAATGCAATAATTTGGAATGTTGTTGATGTGTAAGTTTTTTTGTTAAAATTCATGTTGTTTGGACTCAAGTGGTGTTGTTTTGTTGTTGCTGATTTTATTGTGTATTTTTATGTTGGTTGGATTGAAATATATCAGCTACAGCTGCTTTTGAAACTTTTAATTATTATTTTTTTTTTCCGTTTTATACCTAGACCGTTGTCTCCAACGACAACCTAAGTTATATGAAAAAAATTGGACTTTTTTGAGTCCCTCTCTGTCTTGGCCAAGCCAAAAGAAGCAACAAACTCATAAAAAATTCATCTTTCTTTTAACTTAGGCCGTTGTCTCCAACAACAGCCTAAGTTATATGAAATATTTGGAATTTTTTGAGTCCCTCTCTGTCTTGGCCAAGCCAGAAGAAGCAACAAACTCGTAAAAAATCCAACTTTTTTTTTAACCTAGGTCGTTATCTCCAACAACGGTCTGAGTTATATGGAAAATTTTGGAATTTTTTTGAGTCTCTCTCTGTCTTAGCCAAGTCAAAAGAAGCAACAAACTCAAATAAAATCCAACCCTTTTTTAAACTAAACTCAAATAAAATTTTGTAAAAAACACATTTTTTTATTATTATAAAAACCCTAAAATGTAATTTCTTTTGGAATGTGCATACCTATTCGGCTTAACACCTAACCCCTAACCATACCCCCTAACCCATAATATTTCAACCACAGATTTGGTTAGGGTTAGGGTCAAGTTAAGGTTAGGGTTAGGGTAGGGTTAGTATAAATGATTGAATCTATTAGATAATACATGAGAACTAGTTCGAATCGAATGTTTCAATAGAGAACGATACAGGTTGGGAATAAAATATGGATCACATGAATAGAATATATCATATTAAGAAAATTTTCAAATTATTACTGATTAAGATGGTTTATTACGTTACATGTGATGCCAATAGATGTGTTCACCACAGAAATCAAAGATGCCACAACATTTAAAATTTGAAATAATTTTAAATTAAACTAGGTTCTCTTCTACCATAGAATTCACCACAAAAATTTGGGATTACACATTTTTTTTTAAAAAAAATGGAAATAAAAAATAGGTATGCACATTCCAAACTTCACATAACCCTCCTGTACGCAAGCCGTTTTTGTCAACGGCCTTGCCTTTTTTTTGTTACAAAAATTTGGGAGTACACGTTTTTTTTTAATTATTTAAAGTCCACAACCCTACACAACTGCTACCCTAACCCTTGCATAGCCCTCCTGTACGTAGGTCGTTGTTGGAGACAACGGCCTTGCCTTTTTTTTTTTTTTTTAATTTTTTATTTTTTTACATGTACTAAAAAATAAAAAAAAATCTATCGATCTCTACCATAACCCTACTCATAACCCATCACTATCCTGTATCTCTGCTATAACCCTACTCATAACTCTACCCTAAACCAAGAACCCTACCATAACTCTAAACCTTTAACCCTACCATAACAATTAACCCTTTACAAAAAAGAATAACATATTTTATTTTCTGGTAGATATTTAATCATTTATCCTTAACGATTGTATATTGTTCATTTAGGTGGCTAAAAATGAAAATTAATAAAATATAGAGACAATATAACTCATATAAATGTCTTTTGCATACAGTTCGAGGGACATTGTTCGTAAAGAGTTGAGAGAGAGTTGTTAAAAGTGTAAAAAAAAATGTTCCAAATTAATCATATAACCTAGTGTCACCGTTGGAGGAGACAACGGCCCTAGTTTCTATGTATTATCTAATAGATTCAATCATTTATACTAACCCTACCCTAACCCTAACCAACCTAACCCTAACCCTAACCAAACCTGTGGTTGAAATATTATGGGTTAGGGGAGTATGGTTAGGGGTTAGGTGTTAAGCTGAGTAGGTATACACATTCCAAAATAATTTACATTTTAGGGTTTAAAATAAAAAATAAAAAATAAAAAATAGGTTTTTACAAAATTTTAAAACATAAATTATTTACTGGTACTTATTTAAGCATTTAACCTTAACGATTGTATATTGTTCATTTAGGTGGCTAAAAATGGAAATTAATAGAATATAGAGACGATATACAAGCATATGAATGTCTTTTGTGTAGAGTTCGAGAGACACTGTTCGAAAAGAGTGGAGAGACAGTTGTAAAAAGCATAATTTTTTTTTCTTCCAATTTAATCAGATAACCTTGGCCATTGTTGGAGAGAACGGCCAAGGTAGTAACCAAAAAAAATGGGATTATTTATGAATTGTTGCTCCTTTTGGCTTGGCCAAGACAGAGACAACTCAAAATAATCCAAAATTTTTCATATAACTAAGGCCGTTGTTGGAGCCTTAGTTAAAAAAAAAATGGGATTATTTATGAGTTGTTGCTCCTTTTTGCTTCGCCAGAGACAGAGAGCAACTCAAAAAATTTCAAAATTTTTCATATAATAGGCTATTGTTGGAGACAACGGCCTTAGTTTAAAAAAAAGATTGGACTTATAACCTTAGTTTGTTGCTTCTTTTGGCTTTGCCAAGACAAAGAGTAGGGATGGCAACCGGGCCGGGGTAACCCGTGACCCGCTCGCTAAACCCGGCCCGTGAATATATGGTTCGGGTCCGGGTCGAACCCGTGGGTCAACCCGGGTCGAGTAATATGGATTTCCAACCCGTGGGTCAACCCGGGTCGAGTAATATGGATTTCCAACCCGTTGAACCCGGCCGACCAACCCGGTGAACAGTAGTCAACCTGCCTACCAACCTGCAGGTTGTCCCGTGGGTTTCGAACCGTTAGACCCGTACGGGCCAAATGTTCTACCCGCGCGAGTCGATCGTTCGACCCGCGGGTCCAACGGACGAAAACAAAGCAACGGCTCTGTTCTAGCCATTTTTTGAACTTTTTGTTTTTTTTTTCTCTTTTTCCCCTATAAATAACCCTTAAACCACTCTAAAAAATTCACACCTTATTCTCATACTCTCTACTACTACCACTACTACTACTCAATTCAATCTCAATTCTTTTAAATATTGTCAACAAAGAAGCCATACAACATAAAAGCGACAAATTACGATCGTATCGAATTCAACATTCAACTACGTCTACTTCAAGTCTTCGACTCCTCCAAGGCTCCAACAAAGAAGCTGTCTTTCTTTCTATATACGAGTCCGAATTTCTACTTCTACTTCTATTTTTATTTTCGCTCTCATTCTATATACGAGTATATGCGAAGTACGGTATCAAATTTTCGCAACCCTCTTATTATCTTGATAATTTTTTTGTAGTGTAAATTTATTGTATCATATTTGTTTATTGATTTTTTTTATCTTCTCTCTCACAACCCTCCTATTGTTTTCTAGATTTTTTTTTAAAATTTATCTCGCCTAGATTGTATTTAAATTTTCGACATACACTACTATATCAACATGTCTAGATCGCGAGGTAGCGGTCGTAGCCAAAGTGGACAAGATTCCACCGGCACATCTCGTAGGCCTCCAATTGTCCCACAAATTGAGCCCACCGAAGAGTACCATATGACCGAACGCATTGGTACACACGATGAGTTTGTAGGAGACATAGACATAAAAGAAGAACCACAAACACAAGAAACCGAAACAACACAACCGGATAGTAGTAGGAAAACTAGAGGAGAAACTAGTGATTGGCACAAATTTTATGATTATATTCCGGAAGAAGTAATTCCAGGTGTAGGTATAAAAATTTGTAAAACATGTTCGAAGCCATACAAATGGAAGAAGGGTGAGGGAACGGGTACAATAAAACGACACATCTAAAATGTACACAAAGAACTTCTTGTAGACCTACCCGGCCAACAAAAAATTCACCCTAGGACCGGTGTAGTTGGTAGCCATTCTTATGATCCCGAACTTGTTTGTCGGGAAATGGCCCGACTATTAATCAAGGAAGAGTTACTATTTTCCTATTCCGAGAGTAGGGACTTAAAAACTTTTAATCAAACCGCATTAAACCCCAATTTTAAAAGAATCCCTAGGAATACTTGCAAATCTATTGTTTTAAATGTACAATGAAATGAGAGTAGCTTTGATTGCCATTTTATGGTGTTTAACTTGTAGAGTTTCTTTAACTTCCGATTGTTGGACGGGTTGCAACAATATTCCAATAATGAAAATAACTTTTCATTGGATCGATAGTAATTGGATCATTCAAAAAAGGATCATATCACTTGCCGCGTTGCCCTATCCCCATAGTGGTAATGAAATTGCAAATCGTATTTTAGAAATTTGTGATGTTTTTCATATTCGTGATAAAATTATGTGTATAAGTTTTGATAATGCATCTAACAACAATGCATCCATTAGTATACTAAAAACCGCATTAAACCCTCCATAAGATAATATTTTTCATGTTAGATGTGCATGTCATATTTTAAATTTATGTGTTCAAGATGCATTAATATAGTTAACATTAGAAATTATGTACATTTTATTGCATTAAGTGGCCCGATATTTTAAGAATGGAAAGCTTGGTGTAGGCTTAAAAATGTACATTTTAGAAAATTTTCAAAGGATGTTAAACACTGATGGAGCTCTACTTTTGATTTACTATATGTTGTTACTGAATATAAAGCATGTATAAATGATTTTTGTATGACAAAAAATATGTCAAATTTTGAAATGACTCCCAAGCTTGGTTTTATGCCGAATCTTTGTTAAAATTTTTAGAACATTTTAAAACCGCAACTTTCAAAATTTCAAAATCTTATGAATCTACTTCTAGTAGCATTTTTATTTCAATAGTTACTATGATGCAAACTTCCAAAGAAATGATCGATGGTGCTTTTATTAGTCATATTGTGAAACCTGCATACACCAAAATTTTGAAGTATTTTAATCTTCCTCCTATGTTGTATTGTATTGCTACTGTGATGGATCCTCGTGTCAAATTAGAAGGTACGAAGAGTTTGATTGAAATGTTTTTTAATTTACTGGGGAAGAAGATTCTGAAATTGATTTGGGAACATTTTTAGCTAAATTTGAAGCGACATTAAATAACTTGTATGATTTTTATGATAGTAGTTTTTCATCTAGTAGTTGTTAGAAAATGAGTGTTTTAGACACCATTTTCGAACCGATTTTTGAGCAATTTTTTGAGTAAGATCCTCAATGAATTATTGAGAGATCTTGATTGATTTGTGTTCTCCTTCGTGAGTAGATCAAAATCATATATTGGTTCACTAAAATCGGTTAAGGGGTGAATGAGAAATTGTCTCTCAAAGTGAGACGTTTTCATTCTTGAAAATGGGTTAAGGGAACATAGTCCCACATTGGAAATAACAAAGGAAATAGAAGAGGATATATAGTAATCTCCTTCTAAGCATTGTAAGATGGCTAGAAGAGAGGCTCTCTCTCGCGCGCGCAGGGGGGGTGCAAATCACGGACAGGATTACATGCGACTTGTGTGCGCCCGCACGACCTGCGGACACGAATGCCGGACCGATTTGATCCCATCCCGTGCAGAGCCACTTTTTGCTACAGTTTTCTTTTTGTAACGGCTGAAATGAATGCAGAAACGGTTCTGTCTGCCGTTTCAGTGCTGTATTTAATATTTTGTCTGCCATTACGCTGAAGGCATTCAATTCACTGTCTGCCGTTACAGTGAAGGCTGTTAATGCCTTGTCTGCCGTTACAGTGAAGGCTGTTAATGCCTTGTCTGCCGTTACAGTAAAGGCTGTTAATGCCTTGTCTGCCGTTACTGAATAACCCAGGCTCTATAAATAGAGGCCTCCCCTTTACTTTCTTCCCTGCACAAACCAGATCCTCTTCTCTTCTTCTTCTGTACTGTTCGTCCATTCTGCTGTTGTTGGTAAGTCGGTGATAGGTTCAAGCGCTTGTACTCGGTTCGGGAGTGGTACGTGGTGCCTACGGGATCGCTCCAAGTCGTTGCATCCTGGGAGACAGACGCCTCCGTTCAATCCAGCAACCGGAGAGAGGCGAAATCTGTTTTAAGGACACTGTGTGATACACAGGCCTCGGCTTTCTTGGAGTTGTACTTTTCATTTGCTTACTGTAAGTTGATTAATTTATTTTCCTTTTCTTCTTCTTTCGGATTACCCTCCTCTGTTCCCTTCTCGGTTTTTCCTGTGCCTCTCTATCTTTCTTTGTAAAAGAAATTTTGTAAACATTTTTTGTAACAGTAGTACTGCTACTTTAGTTACTTCTTCTTCTGCTACTTCTACAGGTAAGGATAAGAATAAATTAGATGATGCCACATTTAATTTACTTGCGAAAATTCAATCAAAAAAAGCTATGACTAATCAACCAAATGAATTACATGGTATAATCAACAAGATTCTGAAAGTTTTACTTCTTCACTAGATATTTTACAATGGTGGAAAGACCATAAACATACTTATAGTATTCTTAAATATATGGCTAAAGATCTACTAACTCCTCCTGTCTCTACAGTTGTTTCAGAAAGTGCATTTTCTATAAGTGACAGAGTTCTAACCGATTACTGAATAACCCAGGCTCTATAAATAGAGGCCTCCCCTTTACTTTCTTCCCTGCACAAACCAGATCCTCTTCTCTTCTTCTTCTGTACTGTTCGTCCATTCTGCTGTTGTTGGTAAGTCGGTGATAGGTTCAAGCGCTTGTACTCGGTTCGGGAGTGGTACGTGGTGCCTACGGGATCGCTCCAAGTCGTTGCATCCTGGGAGACAGACGCCTCCGTTCAATCCAGCAATCGGAGAGAGGCGAAATCTGTTTTAAGGACACTGTGTGATACACAGGCCTCGGCTTTCTTGGAGTTGTACTTTTCATTTGCTTACTGTAAGTTGATTAATTTATTTTCCTTTTCTTCTTCTTTCGGATTACCCTCCTCTGTTCCCTTCTCGGTTTTTCCTGTGCCTCTCTATCTTTCTTTGTAAAAGAAATTTTGTAAACATTTTTTGTAACAGTAGTACTGCTACTTTAGTTACTTCTTCTTCTGCTACTTCTACAGGTAAGGATAAGAATAAATTAGATGATGCCACATTTAATTTACTTGCGAAAATTCAATCAAAAAAAGCTATGACTAATCAACCAAATGAATTACATGGTATAATCAACAAGATTCTGAAAGTTTTACTTCTTCACTAGATATTTTACAATGGTGGAAAGACCATAAACATACTTATAGTATTCTTAAATATATGGCTAAAGATCTACTAACTCCTCCTGTCTCTACAGTTGTTTCAGAAAGTGCATTTTCTATAAGTGACAGAGTTCTAACCGATTACTGAATAACCCAGGCTCTATAAATAGAGGCCTCCCCTTTACTTTCTTCCCTGCACAAACCAGATCCTCTTCTCTTCTTCTTCTGTACTGTTCGTCCATTCTGCTGTTGTTGGTAAGTCGGTGATAGGTTCAAGCGCTTGTACTCGGTTCGGGAGTGGTACGTGGTGCCTACGGGATCGCTCCAAGTCGTTGCATCCTGGGAGACAGACGCCTCCGTTCAATCCAGCAACCGGAGAGAGGCGAAATCTGTTTTAAGGACACTGTGTGATACACAGGCCTCGGCTTTCTTGGAGTTGTACTTTTCATTTGCTTACTGTAAGTTGATTAATTTATTTTCCTTTTCTTCTTCTTTCGGATTACCCTCCTCTGTTCCCTTCTCGGTTTTTCCTGTGCCTCTCTATCTTTCTTTGTAAAAGAAATTTTGTAAACATTTTTTGTAACAGTAGTACTGCTACTTTAGTTACTTCTTCTTCTGCTACTTCTACAGGTAAGGATAAGAATAAATTAGATGATGCCACATTTAATTTACTTGCGAAAATTCAATCAAAAAAAGCTATGACTAATCAACCAAATGAATTACATGGTATAATCAACAAGATTCTGAAAGTTTTACTTCTTCACTAGATATTTTACAATGGTGGAAAGACCATAAACATACTTATAGTATTCTTAAATATATGGCTAAAGATCTACTAACTCCTCCTGTCTCTACAGTTGTTTCAGAAAGTGCATTTTCTATAAGTGACAGAGTTCTAACCGATTACAGGAATCGCTTGAAGCCCTAATCGTTGGAGATGCTTGTCTACACGGAAGACTGGATGAAGGCCGAAGATAGGACTCAAGGAGTAGGGTTCGACACGTCTACAAGCGGAAGCAACTCGCTGAAAGAACAACAACAACAACAACAATAGCAACCAATATGAAGAATTGAAGACCAACAAGAATATCAACAAATTGAAGACCATCAAATTGAAGAAAATTGTAAATGTAAAAAAAAATTGTATAAAATCTTTGTTTGTTATAAAAAATTAGCATAAAAGAAGATAATTGAAATTGTATCGAAGAAATTTGTTATTGTATAAAACAAATTTGTAGAAAATCTTTATTTCTTATTACAGATTAGGAAACTTGTATAAGTTGAAATTATATTAATAATATATACATTTTTTTGGCAATTTCACTCTTTGATTCTTATTCTTATTATTTCATTTTTTTTATTATTATTAAAAAAAGTTAAGTTTAAAAAAAAATTAGACGGGTCAACCCGTGACCTGGCCCGACCCGACCCGGGTTGGACCCGAATGGGTTCACGGGTTGGGCAGGTCGAGTTTTTGCAATTCTGACCCAGCCCGACCTGGCCCGGTTGCCACTCAGACCCGACCGAACTCGCCCTAGTTGGGTTCCAACCCGGCCCGGTCGACCCGTTTGCCAACCCTAACAGAAAGGGACTCAAAATAATCCAAAATTTTCATATAACTTTGGTCGTTGTTGGAGAAATGGCCTTAGTTTTAACAAAATATTTGAATTTTTGATGAGTTGTTGCTCCTTTTGACTTGCCCAAGACAGAGAGCAATAAAAAAAACAAAATTTTCACATATAACTTAGTGTAAAAAAGTTTTTTACATTTTTGATGAGTTGTTGCTCCCTTTGACTTGCCCAAGACAGAAAGCGACCCAAATAAATCCAATTATTTACATATAACCTAGGCCGTTGTTGGAGACAATGACCTTAATGTAAAAAAAATTAGATTTTTTATGAGTTGTAGCTCCTTTTGTCTTGGCCAAAGTCAGAGAGCTACTCATCAAAAATCCTATTTATTAATAAAACGTAGGCCGTTGTCGTCAACAACGGCCTGAGTTTTTAAAAAAAAATTGGCCAAAGTCAGAGAACTACTCATAAAAAATCCTATTAATTGATAAAACTTAGGCCGTTGTCGTCAACAAGTTTTTTTAAAAAATTTGGCCAAAGTCAGAGAACTACTCATAAAAAATCCTATTAATTGATAAAACTTAGGCCGTTGTCGTCAACAACGGCCTCAGTTTAAATATATATATATATATATAATGAGATGTTAACACATCAGCTACAGTTGCTACACTACATTCACATAAAAACTGCTATACACAATCTCATCAGCAACAACAGCACATTAACACTTAAATCCCACCAACATCTACAATTAACAACCAAAAAAAGCAGTAACAACCGAAAAATCAACAACAACAACAACAACAACAACCACAACCAAATTAAGAATCAACAAAAATTAAAAACAACAACAACAACAACAATAGGTTCTATCAATTACAATCAACAACAACAAAATATTTAACGAGGGAAAGAACAGTTTCAGGAAACACTCAAGCACCGGGCGTGTAAGTTTGTGGTGCTCGCCTCTTCTGAGGAGGTTGTCATTGCCGGATTGGGGATGACGCCGGTGCAATTCTTCTTCTTCTCCGTCTTCTTGTCTGTTTTCAACAACACTTTCTTGATGCTTTTCTTCTTGCTCTTCTTCTTGAGGTGGAGATGGAGCATGATATTGGCGTTGTTGCCCCTGACCCGATAGCCTACCCCTCACGCTCTTACGCCGCTGTTTACGTAAGGATTTATCCAAATAACGGTTCGAAGCTTCACCCTCTCCCAAAACATCTAAATTGCCTCGACATGAAGAGAGCATCTTCTGAGCGAACTTCTTCATAGGTTGGGTAGCATTACTTCTGAATACCCGCGCGCATTCTTTTGCCATATCCCATGTATTATCGATGTAAAACACAAAAACAAGTATATTAAACACAGTACGGTTTGTAATAAATTTAATCAATTTAAAAATAAGGAAATTTCAACAAAATTTAATCATTTTACTTACCAATGTACGTACAGATGTTGCCTTTGGTTGGAACATGGGTTGTGAACTAGAATACGCGAGTGATTATTCAATCTCTCTCTCCTCAATTGGTTGTTGAATACCAGCAGGTAGTTCTGTATTCGGAGAGATATGCAAACATGTAATAATCTTGTACCAATCCATGTACTTCATTTGCTGCATGCCATCGTAAGGGGGAACTTCATCAATTACAAGTTCAAACCGTCGCTCATTTCAATCTACAACATGAGCACGGTGGAAATCTGCCCAACCATGGGTAGGCATACGACCGGTGCCCCTAACAGCATGTAACTCAAAGTTTTATAGGTCTTCGCTTAGTTCGGGTACAACCTGTTGAAGACCGAATTGCCGAAGGACTCTGTTCGGCTGCGGATGCTCCATTGTACCAAAGTTGATGAATGGAGCCGTCGTCATCCACAACTGTGACCCGGTCGTGCACACCAGTGGTAGTCTTCCCACCCACTCAGGTGTATATGATACCCAAATTACGAACTCTTCTCGTAGTTGGTCGAGCTCGTCTCTGTAGTAAGTTAGTACACCATTTGGGTTGTCTCTATAACTCTGTCTACCTGCCCAATATAAACCTAAAGGTGCTAACATATCCACATTTGGTGCTTTGGCCATCCAACCATCTGCCGGTCTCATAATTCGGGGACGACCCAAGTGTAGATGCTCCCATGACCAAATCTATAACAATACCAATGGACCGGTCATCTCGGTTCCATCTAACGCAACCGAACACAGCGTCCTGTACAATGTTGCTAACGCGCAACTTCCCCAGCTGTACTGGCTAGCTAGGCCTAGGTTGGCGAGCAATCGTAGATATATAAGCGATACGGTATCTCCGGATGAGTTAGGCAAGAGAACCCCTTCAAGCACCGTTAGAATGTATGCTCTGGTGTAGCACTGCACTTCGTGGTCGGTCGATTGCTCAGTCAACCTCTCTTCAAAATACTCCTTCAACCAAGATAGTCGGATTGATTGTCCGACAAAAATAAGTTTATCGTCCTCGTCCTCCTTATTAAACTCTGTACCGAGGAGTTCATTGCACAGCTCTCTCTTATCAAAATTTATATTACCCGTTACGGTGATCCCATCTATTAGAAGACCAGAGATCATCGCTATATCCTGTAGCGTCACCGTCATCTCTCCGACCGGTAGATGGAAGGTGTGCGTCTCCGACCTCCATCGCTCGACGAGTGCTGCAAGAAGTGCTCGGTCGAGTTTCACCTGACCCATCATACTGATTCTGTAAAAACCAGCCTGGACTAGGTACTCGACGGTACGTGGGTGCACCGTCATAGTCTCGTGAGTGCGAAAATTATACCTCCTCGTCGTCCCACCCCACACTGCCTCAGATCTGTGGTGGTCTTGCAAAGTGAGCACATCTTTATAAAATGGTCCTGGACCTCGTTCTGCTGTTGAAGAGGATGCACCAACCTACAATCAACAATCACAAATTATTATTAGTGTAGTAACAATACCACTATATACAAAATTCACAATGAAAATTAATAGTTCTCTTACTTCTGTGGAATGTTTACCCCGACCACTAACAGATGGCCTTCTAGTTCCCCTCGTTCTAACCATTTCTCTGTAAGAATTCACATATATAAAATAATTTGTTCACAAAAATTGGCATATATATAGATACGAAATAAAATACATGAGAAAACTGCACAAACGACTTTCAAAAAATACCAAACTTTGCAATTGGGTCTAAATTGCCGCACACAAGCCAACACAACTTGTAGAAGCGAGTTTGGACTCCCGGCCTTCAAGATACGGACGTGTATCGCTTTTATCTTGAAAAAAGAGCGGAATGCGATCTAGAAATGAATATATAGCAAACCGTGGGTGAGAACTCGCAACTACAAGTTGCATTGGCTTGTGAGTGGTGAAAACGACCTACTCGCAAAATTTCATAACTTTTCAGCCAGTTCTCTATTGAAAACTCGCTAAATACATAACAAAATACGTGAGAAAACCACACAAACGACCTAAAAAAAACAACAAAACTTTACGATTGGGTCGGGCTATCCGCACACAAGCCAACACAACTTGTGGAAGCGAGTTCCGACCCACAGTTTGAAAAATACGGCCGTGTATCGCTTTCACTCTTGAAAAAAGTGCGGAAAGCGATACATTAACGTATCTCGCAAACCGTGGGTCGGAACTCGCAATTACAAGTTGCGTTGGGTTGTGAATTATTAGCCCGACCTACTCGCACAGTTTTGTATTTTTTGGACTTCGTTTGAGCAGTTTTCTAGTGAGACCGTACTAAAAAAGTTCTGTGGTATATAGAAGTTTTTTCATATACGCGACAAAACAATACAAACGAGATGCAAAAATTCTGAAATTTGGCTGTTATGTCTGGCACACCAAACACAATCCAACGCAACTTGCAGAGGTAAGTTCCGACTCTCGGTTTGTAATATACGACTGTGTATCGCATTATATCTATTTTATTGAATAAAAGTGATAAACGGACGTATCTTGCAAATCGTGAGACAGAAATCACCTCTACAAGTTGCGTTGCCTTCTGCGTGGTGAGTCCGACCTACTCGTAAAATTTGGGAATTTTTGGATCTTATTTGTTTACTTTTCAGCCTTTTCCTATATTCTACAACTACAACTAACACTACATCTACAAAAATATCAACAAAATATATACAACACACATGATACAAAAATTGTAGACTCTCTAAATTGCAGACTACTACGCATAATACAAAAAATCAAACTCAAAAATTGAAAAAAATCAATGAATTAACATAATTCATTATACTAAATTGTGAAAAAGTGAATACCTAGTCCAGAGAGAGAGAGAGAGAGTTGTCGCAGATGTGAGGAGTCGCTGCTGTAGACGAACAAGTTGTAGAGTCTAGGGTTTCGAAGAATTTGTGCTAGGGTTCAAGTGATTTGGGATTTCGGATTAGGTTAGGGTTTGGGGTATTCGGGAGAGGGAGAGAGAGATAGAGAGGCTTCGAGAAGAGGGGGAGATCGAGAAGAGGAGGTTGGAGTAGAACTAGAGTTTGGGAAAAGGGTTTCGAGAACTCCAGAGAGAGAGAGAGAGAGGTCGCATTACAAGTGAGGGAGATCGATATCTGAGTATGTACAAGTGTTTGGAAAAACACTTGTATAGCTGATTTTTTTTTTAAAAAAAACAACCTAGGCCGTGGTTTCCAACAACGGCCCAAGTATAAATTTTCACAAAAAATAAACTTCACGCCAAAAACGCTAAGTTTGAAGCATTTTTTTGCGTGAAGTTCCCAAAATGCCTCTCTGCTCTTAGTGGGAGATCTGAGCAGATCTGAGGGGCTGCGATCTAAGCCGTTAATCACGATCATGAGCAATCCAACGGCTCAGATCGATGTTTTCCAACCCATTGAAAACGAACCCATTTTCAATAGCATTTCTCATATATATATATATATATATATATATATATATATATATATATATATATATGAGTTGGGGTTTGTAATAAACAAACCCTAACTTTGTAACTATATAAACACATATAATACACGTTTAAACTATATCCAACAAATATAAATGTGCACCGCACGTGTAGCCCAAATCAAAACATTCAAATATAAACTATTTTTTTCTTATTTGATATATATTCATTTAATTTGATAACTATATTGTAGACGTGCATTGAACGTACATTATACTAGTCTCTAGTATTATAATGGGAGAGTTGGGGTTGTAATTTGTAGATAACCTGTAATTTGTAGACATTAATTCAATCATCTAATCTCAACTATTTATTTTTAAGTGGAAGTTATATTAACCATTCATTTACTTAACTGTTGTTAGTGACCATAATACCCTCAAAATTTAAATTTATTTATGATAGAGTAATTATTTACAACATTGTCATTCATATAAAATAAAAGTTGATGTCACTAGGGATAATTTGTAAAGAGTATGTGATGAGTAAAGGGAGATTTCAAGTTCGAGACCAGATTATATCTTAGTATTTACTTTAAAAAGAAAAAAAAAATTGATGGGACGTGCATCACGCATGTAGATTACTAGTTATTATAATGGGAGAGTTGGGGTAGTCATTTGTAGACAACCTGTAATTTGTAGACATTCAACCATCTAATCTCAACAATTCATTTTTAAGTGGGAGTTATATTAACCATTCATTTACTGAACTGTTATTAGTTACCATAATACCCCCAAAGTTCAAATTTATCTACAACACAATTAATTACAAAAGTACCACTCATATAAAATAAAAGTTTATGCCACTAGGGGTAATTTGTAAAAAGTATGTAAAAGTAAAGGGAGGTCTAAGGTTTGAGGCCATATTACGTCTTATTATTTACTTTATAAAATAAATTAAAAAGTTGATTAGAACGTGCATCGCACATGCTGATTACTAGTATAAATTAAAAGTTTGTACCATTATGTGTAATTTATAAAGAGTATGTATGAGTAAAGGAAGGTCTTAAGTTCAAAGCCATATTATGTCTTATTATTTACTCTAAAAAAAATAATTAGGACATGCATTGCACGTGCAAATTACTAGTTTTTTAAAAGTAAAACTCGGACGTAATATGGATTCAAACCCGAGAACTCATTCATATTAGTTATATACGTGTATTACACGCATTGATAGATTTACAAATGACAACTCTTCTCACATTATAATATTAGAGATATATATATATCCTAATACAACACGGGTCAATAGCTATTGAACATGAGACATGAGATGAGAAGTTCGAAAAAGTAACAGGGAAAATATGCAAAAATTCAAACTAAAATAACCATTTAAGGGAAATATATAAATCAATTATTCAAGGCCTAATATGATATTTATATTTTCAATCCAAAATTAAATTTAGGTGTACATCGCAAGTCTGTTCACAGATATTCTCTACATCAAAACACCATTCACTGAACCTCTACAAGAACAATGCTGGGCCTACAATCAATATTCATGAAGAAGAATGCCTAAACCAAAATAATTTTAAAAAATATACAGAAACTTTTATCTATAACCAGAAGTGGTGCAATTTTTTCCAAGACCGGAGCTAAAAATGAACTACTTTGTCCTCAGACCTGGGACACTGCTGAGCCCCATCTTCCTAAGCACAAGTTTAGCAATAGCAGGAGGGTTGTCGAGTCCCATGCTTCGACTGAACTCATTTGCCAGGAGTACGAGCTTACATTTGTCTTGGCCGATACTCTTGTTTGAATTGTAGTAACCGAGCCATGCCTGATATGCTGCTTCTTTGTTCTTCATCTCCGCGTGATTTAATGCGTGTTCAACCTATGTGCAGACCAGAGAAGACATCAGTTAGGCAGCGTAACAAAGAGGATTAACGCATTTGGGTCGATAATAAGATTGAAAAAAAAAAGCATCAAATAATATGATCTATTGATCAATTAGATTCCAAAAGTAAAGACTGCACAGATGACAGTTTGAGTTGTTCACTCTATCTGGATAGCTGGAGCTAATGTGGAAATATAACTTCATTCATCCTAACTGGAGGTTGTTTGGGAACCATTTCATGGAATTAAGATAACTCTAATTATCTTACCCAAAACAATAGATTACTACTTAAATTCTGTGCGACTCTATTTGTTTATATATTAATGTTAGTTTGGCCGATCTTCCTCGAACTCCACTTTGCCACACTTCCCATATAAGCAAAGAAAAGTAATCTTTTAGGCGGAGCTATAGGTATGCTACCTATTGTTTACCCTCTATAGGTATATTTTAGTTATTTTAACCCCATAAACAAACAGACCACTACACTTGAATAATAAGCGAGGGACTATTTTAATCTTGCATGCCTTGGAATGATATAGGGGTTCCCAAAAACAAGTGCATGGGTATTAAGAAATGCTGAAACTGATGAATTTTTCTAATTATTGCCAGGGTTAGCAACACTCGCCATAATTAAACACTCACAATTGATTATAATTTAGCATACTTTCAATTAACCTTCTTAGTTTTCTTTAGTTTATGATGTAAATCGTTCTCTTATGGATAACAGTTCTATATACATATATGAACTGTTCTTAAATTTCAAGATGTCATCTTATCCACAGACAAATTCAAAGGAACTATAATTCGAGAAATGCTACACATATCTCCTTTCCTACCCCAAACTTAGATGGGTTTGTCTTTTAGTGATTAATGGACCCAACAATCACTAAAAGACAAACCCCATGTAAATTTGGGGTAGGAAATGAGGTATGTGTAGCATTTCTCAGTCCTAAGACAAAGATGTCCCTCTACAGTATGTACTTGTAGGTATAGAGTCACAGAAGGCTAGAGCATTCAAGTAGAAAAGAGAGAACAAAAGAACAAGAAGAACTCACTTTCTTTCTGGTATCTGGGTCTATGAGCGGCATTGGGGCCTGAGTTATTGGCAAATCCTTAATGCTAGATAGGAAAAATTCTTCCCATGGAGCCAGTACCAATATGCCTTCTCCTTCCTTACCTTTTCGACCAGTCCTCCCAAGTCGATGTATATACTGCTCTCTATCAGCAGGTACTCCAATCTGTAACACACAAAAATAAGTATCTAGAAGATCCCATAAACGAGAGAAGGAATATCGGTAGAGAAAATAAAATGTCTATTAAAGCTTGCATAAAACCAAGAAAACTTTCCCTGTTCGTGTGATATCCCTATTTATCAGCTACATAAGTCCTACAGATTGTACCATTTACATTTAAGGGCTATTTGTTATAACTTTACTGTGAACCAACAGAGAACTTGCAACCAATTTTCCCACGGCAAATGACCCGAGTTAAAGACCCTGGTTGCTAGCAAACAGCACATCTTATTGATTTCTAAACAAGAATTGGATGCTTAGTACCCAAAAAAATAACCCTGTTCACCCACTACTAGAAAATCCGAGATTCTAAAACATGTACATGATTCCAAAAGCATTTGGCTAATTTTGCAAATTGCTTACTGGAGATAATTAATGAATACTGTGTGAAATGACATGGATAAGTTTCTATGTAAGATCATACTCAAGGTTTCAAATTAAATCTAAATGCA
This sequence comes from Hemerocallis citrina, assembly GCA_017893485.1. Classification (NCBI taxonomy): domain Eukaryota; kingdom Viridiplantae; phylum Streptophyta; class Magnoliopsida; order Asparagales; family Asphodelaceae; genus Hemerocallis; species Hemerocallis citrina. Next base: position 198,520,355 of record CM030368.1, on the reverse strand, counting down.
TTCACATTCGAAATGGAGCCAAGTTCGTAAGATGTGCGAGTCTAAACTTGAAACTTATTATTTTTCATTAAATATACTACTTTAATGTATGAACAAAATGTATTATTTTATAGTAATATTTCCATCCAATGCAATTATGTTAATTCACGGACATATTTTGATTGATACTAAACTATTGATCTTTAAGCACATATTTTCAACCACAGGATCGAGAAAAATATAAATTGAATATGGAAAAGAACTAAGACACCTAAAGACTTGTATAATGTTAAAAACATCAAAATTAACACTTTTTTATTGCTCCTTTTTTTTGTTGCCAAACTGAATCTGATGTGGTTATCTGAGAAACAAAATAAAGTGTGTTTGTAGTGGTGGTGGGTGGGTGGATTGGGCGATGGTTTTCTTTGTTCTTTTTTTCACTTTAATAAGGCATGAGTGAGAGTTTTGTCTTCTGCAGAAAACTATAGAGGGTGTTCAGGGTAAGGTGACTGGTACTAATCAAGAGAAGGTTAGGAGTGTGAGTGAGGAGCTTAATAGTTATTACGAATAAGAGAAGCGAGTACCTACCAGCATGGACATATCATTGTAACTGATCATTTGTTTGTGATGGTGGTGGTGGTGTGTGTGTGTGCATCCTCTTATATGCTGGTGTTCAACAGATTAGTGAATAAACTTCCTTTTATGAAGAATGGAGCCACATAGTTAGACTTCGAGCTCTCTTTAAAAAAAAATAGACTTCACGACAAGAATCATGGAGGGATACAAAGTATAAACATTATGTTAATATAAAGCATGGTTGGGCCCAATGAGAGAAGCACGTCATATGTCTAAGAGACTATCAAGGTTTTCATTGGTAATATTTACGGATTCAGCATTGCTGGAGGATGCAGGCAGAACCTTGCCCTATTTGGGTTTGCTGTTGCCTATGATATTAACTTGATTAGATTATTAGAAGCTTGTTTAATAACATGCTATAGCACTTGTGGAACAATTAACGAATGTGTGTAAATATCTAGCATTGGCAAGAGAAAAGATTGGATGAGGAGATAAATACTAGGTATCAAAGAATAAAAGCACTTTGCACAATGAAACTACCTGTACAACAAGGGTGACATCTGGGTAATCAACTCCTCTTGCAGAAACATCAGAACTCACAAGAATATTACCCTTTCCTTAAACTCTTTGGATACCCTTGTTCTGTAACTCTGCGGCTTTCTAGAATGGATTTCTCTAACGTTTAATCTCAACCCAGTTAGAAGGTCAGCTACCAACCTTGTCACCATTGCAGTTGTACAAAACACAATTACCTGAAAATGCCTCTCATTACAGCTTTGCAGGCTAAACAATCAAAATACGATCACACATCAAGCACTTTCTATCAAAGATGCATACCTTGTAGTCAACATCCTCAGCTACATGGTCTTTCAGAATTCCATACAGTATCGAAAATTGCTTTTCAAGAGGTGCAACTAAATGCATTTGTCTAACCTGCAACACAAACTCACGTTAATGACCGATTTTTGGAAGAAAAAAATTCACATTACTGACACTCAAATTTGCTGGATCACAATAAGCAGATTTTATGCAAATTATACCTGTGCATATGTGTTTCTTCACTGCCCTCTTCAACAGTGTTAACAAACTCATGGTCTCTTTTCATAGCAATATAACATATTTGACGGACCTGAGATCAAACATCAAATTCAATGAGACTTTCTCTACTACCTTTTATCTGATAACTAATATAGGGGCTACAAGAACCTCATCTGGAACTGTAGCGGAAAAAAGAAGTGTTTGACGTTGCTTTGGAACAGCAGCAACAATTTTTTCAATATCTTTACGGAATCCCATATCCAACAAACGATCAGCTTCATCAAGAACAAGCACCTTCATACCCATCAGTTGAGTTGCAAATCCTGGGGTGTTTTCGGTGTGATCTCTGAGCCTTCCAGGAGTCGCAACAAGAATCTGCGAACATATTACTTCATTAATCATTTGCATAAAGCATATCTTCTGTGAAAACCCAAGTTAAGTTTCTGACCTGACAAGGGTTAGCCTGCATTCGTTGCATTCGTTGCATTCGTTGCATTCGTTTCTGTTCAAGGGCTACCCTTGTGCCACCTATTACAACTTGCACACCAATAGAGGGGTGGAATTTCAGAAGTGCGCTAGCCTCGGTGGCAGCTTGATCTGCAAGCTCACGAGTTGGGCAAATAACAAGCACATTGATTGGAAGCCTCGTTTGATCACGATTGACAGAAGGTAATTTCAAAACAATCTCTACTGCTGGAAGCTAAAATTCAATATGTTTGGTAAATATAAGATACCCCCAAACTGACAAACGCAAGAGTCAATAAATATTTCTTAATAAGGAAACTCATTTGAATCAAAAGAATATCGCCGCAACTTTGGAGACATTACCAAAAATGCTACAGTTTTTCCTGTTCTTGTTCTTGCTTTTGCTAGAACATCTTTACCTGCAATACAAAATGCTGGTCAAGAATATTGAACCATGAAAGGCACACTTGACGAACAGATATATTGTTTTAAATGATATGTTATTGACAGGAAGAAATCTTTAAATTACTAACATCTATAAATATCCAAAAAATCCTAATTTATATAACCTAAAGTGCCTATTATTTCAAAAAAGTGAAAATATAAAAAAATTTAAAATTAAGAAAAAAAAACTTTGATGTGTAAAATAGGACTGCGAGTGCTAACTTGGATAAATTATTTGCAAAGAAGTTAACCTTTAAGGATAACAGGAAGGGTTGCTTCTTGCACTAAAGTCATCCTCTCATAACCAGCTGCTTTTACTCCTTTCAGTGTTAAAGAAGATAAGGAACATTGATCAAACCTGTAGCACAAAGAGGAACAGTTTCAATAGATAGAATTTGGAGTTTATATAAATTCAATATTACATAGGCATCTCTAAGACTAACAAGTAGATTATTTTGTTTGCATAGCTGTACTAATATACATCCAGAAATGACACAAGTACACAACATAAAGAATGTCTTATATAATAAGATCTGAAATCAATAAATATGAGTGGAATTCTAGCAGAATAATTGAGTGAATTAGTTTTTTTAAGAAAATAATTGATTGATTAATAGGCTCAGGGTATATTTTTGATTAAAAGATGACTACGTCATCGCTTCATTAAAGAGAAATTAACGAAACAGAAATACAGATACATAAAATGCCCGAAGGCAATAACCAAGAAAGATCTCCTAATAAGACAACAACAGTTTGAGCATGGAACAAAATACATGATCACCCAAAAACATCAAAATAGTAGTACAACTACTGATCCCATTTCTGTGCCGTCTAAGTCGAAGAACTCTAGCTGTTCCACCACCTGAGAACTACTACTCTCCGAAGCGTATCTTTTTCCTGGATTTGAGGAGCCCTGTCCATTCATAACAGCAGAAATAAATTTTGTGCATCAGAAAAGATAATCTATGGTTAATGTTATTGAAGCAATAGTCGTTGCGATCTAGCCAGAGGTTCCACATAATTGAAGCAACAAAAAAATCCTACTCTAGTCTAACATCCTTTCTAATCATGTTCGATCTAAGGTCCCCCCATACCTCAGACGTAGATCCTGGACACTGTAAAACCCCGTAAGTGTGACATACCCTCTCCCAAACCCATCTAGCTCTATGGCACTCAAAAAAGATGTGATTCGTATCTTCTTCGTGCTGTGGACATCTATTACATATCGCATTGTCCAACATTCCCCGCCTCCTCAAATTCATCTTCGAAAGAATCGCATCCTTATCCACCAGCCAAAGAAATACTTTAACTTTGGAAGGAACGCTGGAGGCCCATATTACATTTGCTACCTCGTTTCTAATTCCTCCATCATTCAACCATTTGAATAAAGAAGAGACCGAAAACTTGCGATTCGCCTCCAATATCCACCATCTCTCATCTTCCGATTGTTGAGTGTAGTTTCCTTCTATACGAATGAAATTGTTGATCAGCTGAAGCTGGCTGATGGATTCCTGATCAAGAGAGCCCTTGACATCTAATCTCAAAATGTTGTTCTTCCATACATCGCTCACCAGTGTGTCGTTGTTTAATACAGCCTCCGCTTCAGAAGGGAACAATCCCATAAGCGAGTTGTCTCCGCACCATTTGTCCTTCCAAAATCTTGTATTCTTGCCATTCTTTAGCCCTACAGATAGTGTTGCTATGATAAACATCGCCCGTCCTGAACACCCCTTTCCAAAAGAAAGATTTCCTACTGTGAACTCCTTTCCCCCCATATCGAAACTTCTTTCTTGCCCGATAATTAGTGAGAGACTTACACCACCAGTTGTTACGTTGAATAGCCAACTTCCACCACCACTTACTTAGGAGTGCTTTGTTCATATCTCTAAGATCAATGATCCCCAATCCACCAAACTCTTTCCTTTTGCAAACCCTTCCCGAACTAATAAGATGAATCCCTTTATGTCACGCACCGCTTCCCAAAAACATGGAATACGAGCGTGTGACGAAGCCCAGCGGATGATTTTAACATCATCCATAAGCTGTAGGATTGACTCAGCATCACAACAAGAATATAACAAGTATACACAACCACGCATACATGAATAATTTATTAAGAAACAGAAAACAATTGAACCAATAATAATATTCAAATAGTTTTTAATGTCTGGATCAAAGGTAAACTCGGGAACAAAAGCCCGTTACAAGTTTCAATAGCAACAAAATGAAATAAACTCAAAGACAGGATAATTAAAGCAAACTTTTTCCCAAGTGTAGCCTAGAACGTCTGCTCATAAATTCAAGCAGGTAGCACGTCTCCAAGTCTGCTTAATAAATATAAAAAGGGAAAAGTAGAGAAAATGCCCTTAGTACAAGTTAGGGTCACAAATAGTAAAACGAGTACAAGTAATGTGGAACAAGAATTGGAATCAAGAATGTAACAGAGATACAACAAGTAGTGGAAAACCAAGCACTAACTAGCAAGAAGGACAACTCGAGTAAACAGACTGGATAACAAGTACTAATAGTGGAGTAAGTGACAAGTGAACACGTAGGGTATCTAACCTCAAGTGACAGGCATCAAGTACAAGTGTCAGGTAACAAGTCTCAAGTCTAGTGTCAAGTCTCAAGTCTAGTGTCAAGTTGTCAAGTCTCAAGTATCAAGTTGTAAGTGTCAAGTATTATTGTTCAAGTATCAAGTCTCATGTAGCATGTCATCAAGTATCAAGTAAACATGTATCAAGTTCAAGTTTCATGTTTCAAGTCTCATGTATCATGAAATCAAGTATCGAGTAAGCATGTATCATGTTCAAGTCTTGTAGTTATTACTATCTAGGTAGCACTTCATGCATCCATCTTTTTACTACATGGTTGCTACAGTCAATACAATTTCGTTTAGACCTAGTAATGGAGTCTATAGGACGGTGTACTCAGGTATCAAGTAAAGCCGGCACGGTTCATGAATACGAAAATAAATAACAGGTTCACGAAGCAAGTTCGTGAATACTAACAGGTTCAAGACCCACACAGTGGGTTCATGAATACAACAGGTTCATGAGCCAAGTAACTGGCTCCATGAATACAACAAGGTGCAACAGGTTCATGAACCGAGTACTGGAAAACACGGGCCCCCTTCCGAGTACACTTACCTATATTGTCCACTACTATGCTCTTTCCTTTAAACCCCGGCTTGTTACTTTTATTAATTTTTATCAAACAAGCATACATGTGTGCGAAACAAGTCAAGAAATCATGGTCATGGACATGGGACAAGTATAAGATATTTATATGGCATAATCGAGGGTCAACATAAATAAGAATAACACGAACAACGAAAATCTCAAATCTGGACAGCACGACGTTGCTGTATCAAAAGCGTGATTCCCGTTGCTACGAGATAGCAAAAGTAGATCCGTCAGGAGGTCTAGAAACTAGACTCCTGCCCGGTTCCAACGCATATAATTAAGGTACATGAAAGTGGTGGGAACATGCGTCAAAACAGCGAACTACACAGCTAATGTGTTCAGGCAGAATTTGTGCATTTAAGTTTAAACATGTGAAACAGGGTTGAAATGTTGTTAATTAATTCTAAGAAAATTTGGAAAGGTTCTCTAGGGTGTCCAACAACAGCATATAAAATTTCAAATCAAACGCTTACTGCTAACATAGTTAAACTAATTCGCAAACTAAAGGTGTGCAGCAGTTTTGCGAATTTGCGACTAACGACACAGCTGCAGTAAAACTGCGATAACTCCTATGCCGTAACTCGGAATTCGAAAATTCCGGAGGCTATCGATATCTAGACATCTAGAGCTACATTTACTGTTCAGGGCTCGGGTTCAGATTCTAATGTTAAAGGGGTCAAAACAGCATAGTAAGGTCCAGGACAGCAACGAGTGGAAATGTCTTACGTGTATAGGTTGCATGAAAATTGGTTATTAGGCGTCTAGGTTAATGTGTGATATCATACGGGGTAATGGTTATCAAAATAGCAAGTAATATTTATTTCTCGACTCTAGTGGGTGCAAGTCCATCACATACAAGATATAACATATGTCTACAAATCTAGGGTTCCTTAATTTCATGTGTTCAGGGAATAAAATGAGTCCAAGTAGTTGTAATATAATACAATGAAATTATTGTGACTCTTAAGATTATGAAATTGATGAAAATTAATATTTGATCAACAACGACGAGTCAAAGAGGAGTCACAATTTCTAACTATTTGCAGTATTTTCAAATGGACGCTTGTACTAGAACAAAAATATGTACAAGAGGAATACTTGCCTGATTTGACGACGATTAGATCCGATAGTTGAAGAAAACGGGATCGATAAACCCCAGGCAAAATCTCCCAAAAGCACGTGTGAAGCACGTGCAAGAATTCAACAGTAAGAACGAAAATCCCACACACCAGATCCGCCAAAACAGCATACAGCAATCGGAATCGGCTGCGCCAAAACACGGGACACCAGAACGCACCAGTCAGATCGCTCCTACGCAGCGGATCGGGACCGAACAGGGGACAGCAAAATGGGGATCTATTGTGGGCACAACACAAAACAGCGTTCTCCACCAACCGCTGCTCGTCTTCTACCTTACGACGGCAGCGAGCGGAGAGAGAACGGGACTGCAGCGCGACTGCGGCGGCACCTGCGGCGACGACTGGCGGAGGGATTGGCGGCGCGACGTCGAGGAGCGACGCGACGACGGGGTGGCGACGGCGGAGCCTGGTGCGTGCTCTGCTTTGGGTACAAGAACAGGGGAGGAGGAGAAATGGGGTGTTGGCGATGCGACGGAGGTGGTGTTTTGGTGGGTTGGGGACGGTGATCGAAGGAGTTGACGACGAGGGCGATGGTGGAGGTGGCTGGCGATGGTAATGGCGATAGGTGATAGGTATGGCAGAGTGGGTTTATGGTGGAGGTGGTAACGATGGTGTTCTGTGGGGACGGTGATGGCAAGACGGATTTTGAGGGGATGACGAAGGCGATGAGGGGAGTGAGGCGACGGTGGGAGTCGAAGGGTCGACGGCACAGGCGACGGAATTGGGTTCGATCGAGTGCGAGGGAGAAGGAGACGAAAGGGAAGAAGTAGGCGGCGGGGTTTTCTTTTGGGTTTGTACAGTAGGGTAGGGTTAGGGTATAGGGTTTATATATAGTAGGTTATTGGGTTTGGGTATTAGATGGATTTGGATCCAATAAAAGATGGGTATAGGTTTTGGGTATTAAATGGGTTATTAAGATCTAAATGAAAAGGTCCAATAGAATAGATAAAATAATAAATGAAAATTAGGATTATACAATAAAATATATTTGTACTAAAATATGGAAATTATTTGAAATGACTACAACTACAATTAATCGGTAGAAATAGATTTTTAAATTAAAAATCAAGGGTAACAATATTAATAGTAAAAATACTAATAATAGTATTGATAACAAGAATAATAAAATGATAATAATAACAATAATAAAAATTTTGGTATACAAATTGAATAGGATTTAAAATGATAACGAATTTATAAATAATTAAAATACGAAAAATATTCTGAAAATATGCATTTGGGAAAACAGGGCTTACATTTTACCTCCTTCATTAGCTTCTTTCCAAAGAAATTTCCTTCTACATTTATCTATCTTGTGGATTACCCATACCCGTAATTCATAAATAAACATAAGATAGATAGGAATACTATTGATGACAGAATTAAGTAAGGTAATCCTGACCCCTAGAGTTAAAAATTTCCCCTTCCAGATAGTCTTTTTTCGATCCTATCAATTAAGGGTAACCAATCTTCTCTAGTAAGCTTTCCAGGCCTGATGGGGATCCCTAAGTAAATCAGCGGAAACTTTCCCTTATTGCAATAGGCTCAGGGTATTGGATCGCGTGATTTGCTTTCCTCACAAATATTGGAAAATGCGGAGACTCTCTCTCCTCCCTTCCACCTCTGATCCTTCAAACATCCCCAAACCCCCCACCTCCACCACCTCCTCCGCGGCCACCAATTAAACATCAGCCTCCCCCGCCTCTACACTATCGCAGCCTCCTCCAACACCCCTAAACCCACCTCCTGTACCTTTCTCTTCCACCCCCTCTTCAAAACTCACCCCAACTACAACATCAAACTCCAAAACCACCACCTTTTTCTACCCTCTACCCTTTGCCCCTCTGCCATCACATGCCATAAACTAACCCAAAACTTAATACCTTCCACACCTTCTCCTCTAACACCAGCTACCACCACCACCTTCACCTACACCTACTCCGCATTTTCGGTGTTCGCCATGAGAGACCCGTCGGACCGTGTTCGAGGGCGGGATAGGATCTGGATCCCTCGAGAACACAGCAGCGATGATGAGAGGCGTCATCCCCGCGGCAGGCATGGTCATGAGGAGCATACAGCCAGAGGTCATAGGGAGGGTCGCCACCTCAGGTCATCGCCTAGGAGATATGAGGAAAGGAGGGGAGCGGGACCGGCTTCACCTAGGGTGGTCACCGACAATCACGCTACGCAGGGGAGAGCAGGCAGCGATCAGGGGAAACATGAACTACGACGAAGAAGGTCTCGTTCACCACACAGAGCACCACCCACTAACCACAACTCTGAACTTTGTATCCTGAGGAACGTCAGGAAGTTATCACCATCCCCTCCGCATGAGAGACAACAACACCAACAAACCCCATTAAGAGGAACTAAGCCACCGCAGGTGCAACATCAGCAGAAGCAGTCGCCGAACACAGGCTCATCTCCGCAGCATCAACTACATAGAGAGACTCTGACTCTCACCGCAAGAGCTTCTACGAGGTCACCAACGCCAGTCATATCCCCGTCAAATTTCACTGAACAACAACTCGTAGCGGCACTCAATGATTTACGCCGAAAGGAGGAGAAAGTGGGGACTGAGGAGGGGGAACCTTGGGAAGTCTACCGATCAAAATCTTCAAAGAAACGAGAACTTCTGCGGGGGAAGGAAGGGACAGTGTCGTGCATGTTCGTGGTGATCCTTACCGGAAGGAGGAGTGCCAGTATGGGGTCTTCGTATGCATTGAATGCAAAGATACGGGACACAAAGTTCATGTGCCCCATTAGAGGGGAGAAGAGGAGAGGAAGGCAGGCGGAAAAGAGGCACCCACTGGTGTCGAAGGAGTCCGGACACGCTATCGTAACGCTCACCGGAAAAATGATGGCGAACAAAGAAAGGCTCAAGAAGACGCTGGGGGTTATCAGGGCGGTGAGAGGGTGGCCTTCGACGTCGGAGGTCATCACTGGGCTAAGAAGCCTCTCAGACTCGTTTAATCGACGAAGTTGGGATCTACACAGAATAGGTGATGTGTGGATCGCGGAGTTTCCGACGACCGAAGGCATCGCGGCACTTGCAAGGAGAGACGAACTCAAAATTAGTAGGGGGCGGTTTGGAATATGTATCAAGCCTTGGTCAGGGGAGGAAGGGCCATTGAACAGGACACTTCGACGGAGAAGTGGATCACCTTAGGCGGGCTACCATTTCATTGCTGGGAGATGGGGGGGTTTCAGGACGTGGTGCGAAGGTTCAGCAACGTGCTGGAAGTGGACGAAGCCACCAAGAAGCTGAGGGGAAGATTTGCAAGAATCAAAGTTGCGTGCCATGCCACTGACAGAATCCCAACGGCGATTAAAACAATGGTGGAGAATAGGTGCTTCGCCGTTACGGTCAGGGTTGAGGAAGAAGTCACCGCGACAGCGGCCTATACAAGACCGGTTAAGCAGGCGGTGGCTAAAAAGTTGTCCGGAGATGAGGAAGCGAAGCGAACGGAAATCGCAGCGGGGAAAAGGAAGATGATCGAAGAAGATGAACTGCGTTCGAAGTTGGCTGAACCGGTAGCGGTCTGCGAACCGGTCCACGAACAAGAACAACAGCCGCTCATCAACAAGGTGCACGATTTGGGAGGAAATCGGGATGAGGCGGAATTTTCGATTGGGAAATCGACGAAAATCATGGAAAAAAACGCAGGGCCCACCAACAATTCAGCGAAAAGGTGGGAGGGGACGGCTGTACTCTTCGGTGTGGGGCACAAGGAGGTAGGCGGGGATCGTCGCAGGGATGGCACTGTAAGTGGGGGTCCCATCGAAACAGGGTACGAAAAGGATGAGAGGGTTTTAGGGGGCATAGGCATTGAAAAGTACAAAGCGGGGAAAGAACCGAGTATTGGGCTGAGTGCGAATTCAAATTTGAACTCAACTGAGTTGGGCTTAATAAAGAGCTTGGGCCAGCCTTCAGTTCTGGGCTGGGATGGCAACAATCAGATTTTACCTTTGATGGACCAAGGGAATAACTTAGAAGAGCTACGGAATTCTTCTACGGGGGGAGGAAAAGCGGTGGTATACAAGGGAGGATGCAGTGAGGTGATCAATAAAATCACTTTAGAACGAGAAGAAGAAGATGACGGAGAGCAAGGAAAAGACATAGAGGCAATGATACAAAAAGAGGTGGACAAAAGAGTGCAACGGGAGGTAAAGAAAAGGGTTAAAGCTATGTTGGGAAATTGGGCAGTGGAAAAGTGTAACAAATTTGCGGAATCGTCAGAATCAGACAACGACTCAATCATGTCAGGGGAAACACAAATAGGGGAGGAGTTAGGATTGGAAATCACTCACGAAGATACTCCCAGGGTGGACTCAATAGCCCAAAAGAAAACTGACAAGGCAGCAGGGGGATACAGGCATAGTAATAGACAGCGTAGCAGGGGGGACAAGTCCATGACGGTTAAAGAAATTTACTAAAGGGTAGGGAAGAGGAAAAGCTATGATAACATTGCAAGTACACACACGCCTATATCTATCTTCGGTTTTATTCCTGATTACTTGTTAATCCAATTAGCTAATGCTTATGGTATTAACTTGCTCCATGATAAAAACACTTACACTAGCATTGTACAAATAATTCGGGATAGGGAAATAAATAATATTTTCGAAGTAAAGAGGGTTTTGGGTGGGCAGAATATTGATGATTGCGTCTCCAAAAACTTAGTCAAATTGGGTGATGGTGATCAAGGTGGGGAGGGAAGCCAGGGTGTTAATGTGTAACATCATTTTCTGGAACTTTAGGGAGCTTGGCAGCTCAGCCAAGCGTAGAATGGTAGGGGAGGTAATTAGGAATAACAAAATTGATATTGTCTGCCTGGAAGAGAATAAGCGGTCTCAACCTGTAGAACCCCGTATTTTCAAATATTATTTTTATTATTTGAAAATGAATTTAAATGAATTTTGAGGATTTAATTGATATTTTCTAAAAGATTTATCTTTTGTACACGTGCAAAACACGTGCAAATGAGTTTTGAGATGCTTGAAAAATTAAGAATTCTTTATGAAAAATCATTATTTATTATTTTGAAATTATGTAGTATTTTTCCGGATTTTTCTGAATTTAAATAGTACTATTTGCAAATTTTAATAAAAGAAGGGCTTATTTGCAAAATTGACAATTTTAAGGGTTGAAGTGCAAAATGTATTTACTGGACTTTCCGATCAGTATTTGTTAAGGTATAGAAGTATATTTTCATATAAATCCTAATTTTAATGAATTATGAGATGAATTTCCAAAAGAAGATATATATATATATATAATTGTATTTGGATGGATTGTTTTGCAAATGTAATTCCTAAACCCTAATACTTGATCCCGGCCTATATAAGAGAGTTTGCAGCCGTCATCCGCTGCACAACTCAGATCTTATTATATTTCTATTCTCTTGGTGATTGAAGAAGGAGTTCTTGGATCTAGCAAGAGGAAGGCTTGTGGATTCTTCTTGATTCTAAAAGGTGAGTGATATAGACTTGTTTGTTTATGTGTATGATTGCATGTTGTTTTGTTTGATGATTTCGTATCTTGTATGAAATCGATGCCATGGTTGTTATTCATAATATACATGTGAAATCCATGATAGATTAGTAGATCTCGATTGACAATTCTTGATTGCTTGAAACACGTTAAGATTCGATTATGATTATTGAAGATAAGAAATTGGATGGAGGAATCTCTAGACATTGTTATTTACGAGTTGGATTAGATATGAGTAGAGGAAGAGATTTGGTATTTGAGATTGACTCCAGTATTGATTATTGATTTCAGACCTAAATTGTGAGATCTGTAGGCCGACAGTCGACTGGGACTAGGTATCAGTCGACTGGTACGACCCTAATATTGTATCTTTAGTTTTTCTCGAAATTCTCTCGGGTAAGTCGACTTATGTTCTTATAAGTCGACTTATGTCCCCTTTTAAGTCGACTTATGTTTTGATAAGTCATCTTATGTTTTGATAAGTCTTCTTATGATCTTTATAAGTCATCTTATGTTTTGATAAGTCTTCTTATGATCTTTATAAGTCATCTTATACTTTTGATAAGTCTTCTTATGATCTTTATAAGTCATCTTATACTTTTGATAAGTCTTCTTATGATCTTTATAAGTCATCTTATACTTTTGATAAGTCTACTTATGATTTCTATAAGTCACCTTATATTATTGATAAGTCTACTTATGATTTTTATAAGTCATCTTATACTGTTAGCACTTGGATTGTTTCTTGAGAATTATTGATAATTATCTCGGGTAAGTCGACTGATGGTTGGTTAAGTCGACTTACTGCACTTGTTATAATCTTGACTATTAGTTCTCGAGGCAGTCGACTTATTACGGCATAGGTCGACTGGTTCTGATGAGTTTTCATGATCTTGAAGGTTCTTGTTATCGTTAGTTTACTTGTAGATGAATATGTTCGTCGGTGTAATAGTCACTATTGGTGATGCATGCCGGGTTCGTATTCTATCTATACCCTCTTTAGTTTGTTTGTAGATGAATATGTTCGTCGGTGTAATAGTCACTATTGGTGATGCATGCCGGGTTCGTATTCTATCTATACCCTCTTTAGTTTATTTGTAGACGAATATGTTCGTCGGTGTAATAGTCACCATTGGTGATGCATGCCGGGTATGTATTCGATCTATACCCTCTTTAGTTTATTTGTAGATGAATATGTTCGTCGGTGTAATAGTCACTATTGGTGATGCATGCCGGGTATGTATTCGATCTATAATATCTTTAGTTTTTGTAGATGGATATATGGGTATCCGATCTATAGCATTATTGGTGATCGATTGTTGGACATACATCGTGGCATTGAGATTTATTGATAATTGGGCATGTTCTGAGATATGAGGAATTATTGTTTGATTGGATCAGTCGACTGGTTCTTAAGTCAGTCGACTGTACCGTACAGTTGAACTGTACATATTTTGAGAGAGATTGATTGATGGATACTTGATCGTTGGTATTGTTTCTCGACTTGGTTCACTCATGTACTGGCCTATCGTTCTTGTTTCAGATTACATGTTCAGTTTATGTATTTTTGTTCAGTACATGTTGATTGAGAATTTATGTTTATTTGTTATTTATGTTTGTTGTTTATATCACTCACACCAGTTATGGCTGACCCCGTAGTTTTGGGGGTTAGGGTTCAACTCTAGCCTCACATGTTGCAGGTTATTGCTTAGAATTGGAGGCTTGGATGCTTGGGTTAGCTTTAGAGAGTATGAGTGAGATGATAGAGCCATGTGTAATTTTGTAAAGAATAGTGTTGTAAAAGAATTATTGTAATGTAAGGTGTTTGTATTTCCGCTGCTATTTGAAAGAAGTTGTTGTAATAAAGATTTGGAATAAAATGACTTGAGTTTTTGGTCTATGTATATTGTTACATTGAAGTGGATCGCTGGGAAAGTGCCACGTATTTTCTAAAGTTTCGTATTTAGAAATTCGGGGCGCTACACAACCAACGGACATGTTTCTCAGGGGGTTAAATCTACAGCATATACAGGGTTGGATGGTTCTTGACGCCAGGGGCGCATCAGGGGGGGTAATGGTAGGGATCAATACCAGTAATTTTGACTTACTGGATGACTGGGTGGGCAACTTTACGGTATCAAAGGAAGTATGATTGGTGGAAGGAGATAATCACGGCGGTGTATGGCTCAAATGACAGGGGCCGTAGACAACAGCTCTGGGATGAACTATATCAAATCAGGGGCAAATGGACCTTGCCATGGGTAGTAGGGGGAGACTTCAACATTACCAGACACAATCATGAAAGAAAATGCGGGATGGAAAACGGGCACGATAGAAGCCGATTCAATCAGGTCATATCCAACCTTATGTTGATGGAAATACTGATTAATGACCGAAAGTTTACTTGGTCTAATAATCGGAGGATCCCGGTACTTGCAAAACTAGATCGAATTCTGGTGTCGATAGATTGAGAGACGAAATTTCCATGGGTGATGGCGAGATCATGCATACGAAACACATCAGACCATGTATTGATCATTATTGGCACTGGAGAGCAAGGGAAGCGGAAAAATAAGATCTTCCGATTTGAAAAGATGTGGCTAACTAACAAAGAGTGTCATGAGTTGGTTAAGTCAAGCTGGGAGGAGGTAATCACACAGGGGGAGCCGGCAGGGAGGCTCGTGAGGAAGCTCTCAAAGCTGAGAAATAAACTGAAAAAGTGGAACAAGGATAAGTTTGGGAATATCATACACAGGAAGGAGGCCATCCTACAAGAAATTGAGGCGCTAGAAAGGAAGGAGAAGACTGATGGCCTGGACAACACACAATTCCAAAAATTGGCATCATGTAGGCAGGAAATTCTAGACACCTATAATAGGGAAGAGATCGTGTGGAGACAACGTTCAAGGGTGCGATGGTTAGCTGAAGGAGATGCAAATACCAAGTACTTCCACAAAATCGCAAGTATGCGGCGTAGAAGTAACTTCATCCACTCATTGGAAATTTGGGGGGGGGGGGGGTGACCATTTCAGAAGAGCAGCATATTGCAAAACACGTCTTCCAGACGTACAAGGTGTTCAGCCAGAATAGGGAGAGACAATGTGGGGCTGTTGAGAACCTCTGGGAGGAGGTAAGGGAAGATACTAGAGACAGAATAATGTCATTACAGGACTCATTTACCATGAAAGAAGTGAAGGCAGCAATTTGGGGAATGGGGCAGGATAAGGCACCAGGATCAGATGGATTTCCGATCTTCTTCTATAAGCAGTTTTGGGAAATTGTGAAGGTAGACTTTATGGACATCTTTAAAGCGTTCTACGAGGAACACTGGAATTGGGTAGGCTGAATTATGCGAATGTATGCCTAATTCCAAAAAAAACTGGGGGCCAAACAAATTGGGGATTTTAGACCTATTAGCCTGATTAACTGTTCGGTGAAGATCATCACAAAGGTACTGGCAAATAGACTGAGAGGTTTAATTGGGGATATTGTGGAGGATTATCAAACATGATTTATTGTTGGAAGGGACATTCTAGAGGGGGTGGCATTTGTCCAAGAGGTCATACAGGACACAAAGAGGCGTAGGAAGGCAGGTTATATGCTTAAGTTAGACTTCGAAAAGGCATACGATAAGATAGAATAGAAATACCTACTGGAGATCCTAACGAGGCAAGGGTTCGGAAACAGATGGATAGGATGGATTCAAACTTGGCTGAATATAGGGAAGGTGAGGATCCTACTCAATGGAAAACCTGGTAACGAGATCAGATGTAGGAGAGGGCTAAGGCAGGGGATCCACTGTCACCATTGCTTTTCACCCTTGTGGCAGACGGATTACATAGAATGTTACAATCTTACAAAGAAATGGGACTCATTAATGGTCTGGTAGCAAGGAGGGAAGTATCAGTGGTTATTAATGTACAATATGCGGATGACACGCTTATTTTCGAAAAATGCGACATGGCACAAGCTACAATGCTGAAATGGGAATTGTATCTTCTTGAGGAATGGTCCGGGTTGAAGGTTAACTTTCACAATAGCACAATTACTTTATTGGGAGATACAGAAGAGGTGGGGAACACAGTCGCAGGCATCCTGAATTGTCCTATTCAAAAGTTACCAATCAAGTAACTTGGTATGAATATTGGCAGCAAGAGACCGCGACATGTGGATTGGAATGAACTTATTGACAAAATTGCCAAGAGGCTGGATGGATGGAAAGGGAAAATACTTTCCTTCGGTGGAAGAATCATTATGCTGAACTCGGTTAAAAACTCGATACCACTATACTTTCTATCATTCTACGAAATACCGGTGTGGACTATCAAGAAAACTGTTAGACTTAGACGGCGCTTTCTGTGGCAAGGGTCGGGAATGGATGGAAAAGGATATTCCCTTATCAAATGGGGGATAGTATGTAGGCGAAAGGAATTTGGAGGTTTGGGCGTGATCAAACTTCGACAAATGAACCAGGCATTACTGTGTAAGTGGTGGTGGAAATTGAAAACAATATCAAAGGCTAAATGGGCTGGGATGGTAAGGGGATAATATATTAGAAATGGTAGTGTGCACCAAAAACAGAAAAATACTGGGTCTATGTCGGGGCTCTGGCAGGGGTAACGTTCGCCATTGGTAACGAGGACAATTGAATTCTGAAAGGACAGATGGTACAGGCCAATCAATCTAAAAAGAAGATTCCCAGAAGCATACAAATTTGCTACAGATAAGAATGATTGGGTCGCAAGACAATGGAGGAATGATGCGTGGAGACCGAGAATGACGAGAAGGCTTAGCAGGGAAGCTAGAAGAGAAAGGCGAGAGCTAATACTGTTCTTAAATTGTTGGAAGCCAACGAGAGAGGAAAATGAAGACAAAATTATGTGGAAGGCAGAAAGAGAGGGGATCTTCTCGGTTAAGTCAACTTATGAAGGACTAAACGATGGGGGTATTCAGGTGCATGACCCCAGATGGAAAGTTAAGTTCCACTGAAGATTAAGGCATTTAATTGGTTGGTAACCAAAAATGCGGTACTCCCAAGGGATAACTTAGCATAACGAAAGTGGCAGGAACCCGGAATTTGTGTAATGTGTAATAGGGAAAATGAAACTATCGACCACTTGTTTATTAAATGCCAGTATGCAGTGCCAATCTGGGGGGACCTGCTCCGTAGGTTACGTATAGCAGGAGTAGGGCCGGAAACGGTAGCAGATATGATGTAAAACTAACCCTAAATAGAAATTTCCAAGATTCTTAATGGATTAATTTTACCAACATATAGTGCGGATTAAAGTTAGAAATTTTAAACAGTTAATTGGTTTGATGGATTTTCAAGAACTGAATCACGTTTAATAATCTCAATTAATAATTCAACTCTACAATCAATAATTAAATTCCTAAGTGTTCTCAGCAACTAAAAGATTCAATATTGATTCGTACTCTAATCAAGCATGTGGAACACTCAATCTCAATATTTGTGGTCGACAGTTAAATTAAATAATATAATAAATTTGATAGATGGTATCACAAATAAATGAGTATTGGAAGAATTTACCGGGTTCGAAGAAAGTGTCGCGATTGCACGAAGAGATGAGGTCTGTTGCTGCTGGATTGGCGTGGGTGGCAGGGCGACGACGACAGGAGGTTGCGACGGGCGGTGCGCGGGCGGCGCGGTAGTCGGAGGTGGAAGGGTGGCTGCCGTCGCTGTGGTTGCTGCTATTGACAGAAGGAGAAGGGAGAGGAGCTCTAGCGTCGGGATGAGGGCAGGGCGGCAGCGACGAGGGTCGCAGCAGCGGAGGCACAGGGCGGCAGTGCTGGAAGGGGCGGCACGACAAGGGAGTCGCCGGTGAGAGTAATGGGTCGGGATTGAAGGAAAGAGATGAAAGGTGGGAGATGATTAGGGTTTTGGATTTTGGGATTTGTTTTAATTTGGGGATTTGGGGGTTTTAATTTGGAGTAGATTTTAGAGTTAATCACTAACCCTAAAATTGTATTAGGATTTATCACAAACCCTAACAAGTTGGATCTCAATTGTATCACACAAAGGAGAAGATGAAGAGCAAAACTCCAACACAATAATTTTAATCAAGAATAGCATATTTTCTCATTAATCTCAAGGCCTATAAATAGGCTCAAAACAAATCTTGATAAAAATCTCAAAATATTCAAAAAATCTCGAAAATATTCTAATGCATAAAAGAAAGATTACATATGGCTATAATTGCCAAAAACAAATATAACACGAAATAAAATACTGAACTAAACAGAATAGATGTCCTCATCATTTTCTCCGGGTGGGAGAGAGCTCGATCCAGTCGAGTCAAAACCAGTGATCCTGTCATGGTGCTCCAAAAGATCTGGATCTAGTTGCGGGAGCTCCTCACGATCACTGCAAGTGTCATCCAACTTCGGTTTGTTTTTCCACCTCACCAAATATTTGTGCATACCACCATCTCTTGTAGAGATTATCTGATCATCTAAAATATTATTCAATTCTTCGGTGGATAAGTAGTATAAGGTAGAGGGGTAAATGTGGGAATCTCACCATTAGGCTGCAGGGTAGGCTCATCTATAAGAAAATTTCTAGGATTGAATTTTGAGCCTTCATAGAGTACTAAATCCTCAATATTGAAAGTCTTACTTATGCCAAAACCTTCAGGAAGGTCAACGACATAGGTATTATCATTGATTGTATGTAGAATCCTAAATGGGCCTGCAGCACATATGTTCAAGTTCTTAACGGATCCAACTGGAAACCGTTCCGGATGAATCCGAACCATCACCTCGTCACCAATATCAAAAGTTATAAATTTCCTTCTAGTATCTGCTATTAACTTGTAGTTAAAATTATTCTCATTAAGTTCCTTGGAAATTTTTCTATGCAAGTCATGAATGTGATATGCAAATGTGGGTGCAGACTCTGTGACTCTAGGATGTTCTAACACATGGATAAAATCTATAGGCTGCCAAGTGACTTCGGAAAGGATGGGTGACTCAGGTACACTCAATGAAGGTTACTGGACAGACTGAATACAATTGAGAGACTGGTCATTCTCTTTTTTATCAAAGTCATCACTTATATTAGGTTCATAGGTAAACTCATTATCGGGCTCATCAGCGATGACTGCGGTACCCTCTACTATACTGATCATACTTGGGCTGGGGCAGTTACCATCAACATGGCCATATCCCTTATATATATAGCACATAGTGAGAGGATCAATCTTAGAATAGTCTCTTTCAGTGTTCTTACTCGTGTTGTCATTTCTAAGTGGATAGGAATTTGAAGTATGTTTGTTTGGGTAAGACTTGTTATGGTACTGAGGAGATGAGTGCTCAAGTCTAGAGGGATCAGGAGAATTCATTCTGGAGGAATGATCCATCGAATCGCTGGACTTGTAATAGGAACTTGCTTTAAGGGAATCCATATCGAGGATAAGAGCATAAGCAGCCGCTAAAGAGTCCACATTTCTATGAATTAGCTCGTTTCTCAGATCGGCTCGTAATCCAGT
The DNA here is from genome assembly GCA_017893485.1 of Hemerocallis citrina. NCBI lineage: Eukaryota > Viridiplantae > Streptophyta > Magnoliopsida > Asparagales > Asphodelaceae > Hemerocallis > Hemerocallis citrina. The sequence goes on along the minus strand of CM030368.1, from coordinate 198,500,527 downwards.
CCTGAACCTAGAGAGAGTTTGTTTTTCACTCTTTTTACCTAAAGCATTGCACCGAATAAGGAAGTCATCAAATTTATCAACATATTCTTGTGTGGATTTACTTCCTTGATACAGTTGGTTCCACGAATCAAGCAACCGGGTGTAGAACGATAACGGTACATATCTGTTAGTGAGCTTCTCTTTCATAGCTTTCCAAGTGGCTATGGGTGTCAGGCCTCGACCTCTGCGGGCTGTTCAAGATTGGTCCAATGTTGTTGAGCTTTACCCATCAATTTCATAATGGCAAATTTAGCTTTCAGGGCTTCACTCATGTCAAACCACACAAAGTAGCGGTCCATCGCACGGATCCAATCAAGGTAAGCTTGGGGTTCCATGTGGCCTTCAAAATGGGGAACGTCAGCCTTAACGTTCTTCTTATATTGTTCGTCAGGGTCACTTTCTTGACGTCGATCGTCATGAACATTCCCTTGAGGGATCTGACGATCAGCATGAAGCTCAGAGGCAACAGTTTGATTTAATTCCACTTTCTTAAGCCTCTGATTGATATTGGCAAGAGTTGCTTGAATGGCAGCTAGGATAGCAGAAATATCAGAGTTGTCCATCTCAGTTCGGGAAGGTCTAGGGTTCTAGTTAGGTGATTTGGGAGGGATAAGAAAGACTCTTCAGAATCTGGGATGGTGCTGCGAAGACGCATTCACCAAAAGTGGAAAACTAGGAGTCGTGTGTGTGCTAGTTTTTTTTTAATAATAAATCTGAAATGATCTAAAATAAAGGGAAAAAAAAAGACTACACGATCCTAAATGAATACAAAAATTGATGTCTAAATGATGCAAGAACTAGAGTTTTAAGAACCTTCACTCTGATACCAAAATGATGTAAAACTAACCCTAAATAGAGAATTTTCAAGAATCTTAAAGGATTAATATTACCAACATGTAATGCGGATCAAAGTTGGAATTTTAAACAATTAATCGATTTAATGGATTTTCAAGAATTGAATTAAGTTTCACAAACTCAATTAATAATCCAGTTCTAACAGTCAATAATTAAATCCCTAAGTGTTCTTAGCAAGTAAAAGATTCAATATTGATTTGTACTCTAATCAAGCAGGTGGAACGCTCAATCTCAATATTTGTGGTCGACAGTTAAATTGAATAATATAATAGAGATGATGAAGTAGTATAACACAAATATTTGAGAATTGGAAAGAGTATACCGAGGGTTCGAAGAACTCAGCGTAGATCTCGAGTTGAATACGAAGAGCACAACGATCAGCAACAATAGGGAAAGCAACAGCCAAGAGCAATGGCAGCAATCAAGAGAGGTGGCGGCGGCAGTCGATGGGGAAGAAGAAACAAAGGAGAGAGAAGGGGTTAGGGTTTGGTTTGATTTTATTTGAGGGATTTTTAATTTGGGAGTAGATTTTAGAGTTAATCACTAACCCTAAAATTGTATTAGGATGTATCACAAACCCTAATAATTTGGATCTCACTTGTATCACGCAAAGAGAGAGAGGAAGAGCAAAAATTCAGCACAATTTTGTTAATCAAGAATGACATATTTTCTCATTAATCTCAAGGTCTGTAAATAGACTCAAAACAAATCTTGATACAAAATCTCAAAATATTGTAAAAATCTCAAAAATATTCTAATGCATAAAAAAAAGATTACATATGGCTATAATTGCCAAAAACAAATATAGCACTGAAATAAAATACTAAACTAAACAGAATAGATGTCCTCATCAAGATACTTGGGTGGACTGGAGGAATATCAATGTGCGGAGAGACTATATTGACATTTGGGGAATTAGGGTAGCAGGGATTTGTTGGGAGTTATGGCTAGAGAGGAATAATAGGATTTTTAGAATTACACACAAACACATCATGCAGCATCAACTATTATTCAAGATTATTGCTAATATCAAATTCTGGTCTCGCTTGGCAAGGTCAGATGCTAAGAAGAAAATCAAGGACATGTACGAAGATGTGAGCAACCAAACTAATGAGGTAGATAAAGATGAAGGGGAGGATGCAAAGGAGAGCGAGCAATGGCCATTATAAGGAATTGTCCCCTCAACCATGAGCTGAGGTTTTTGGGAGGACCCACATTGTAATACTGATTGTATGTAATTTTTTTTATTTTTTTTTTTTTTGTGTGTGTGTGTGGGGGGGGGGGGGGGGGGGGGAATCTTGGATGGGATGGGTTCTCGCTTGTTTTGGATGGGGGATGAGTCCCATGGGGTATGCCGCCATGAACATCATACCCCTTTTGGTTGATTGTATGTTTTATTAAAATCTTTTTAATGAAGCATGGGGGGCTTTTGACCCACCGTTACCGATAAAAAAAAAACAAGATTAATAGGCTCAGGTAAGTGTAAGCATAGCTTAGAACAAGGCTATAGCTTTTCAGCTTCTGAATCAGAATTTCAGAGACTCTTGAGGGTTAAATGCAACATAACAGAACAAGGTATGTATTGCTTAGTAACATTGCTAGGTTGATCACTACTATTGGACATGAATCAGAATTAAGAAAGAGAAAATAATGGGAAATTGTAATCTGGCGCTTACAAAAATTTACAAAAGTAGCAACACTATAGGGCAGCAGACTTGAATCAGGTTCAGCCAGTGCAAGCAAAAATATGTAAAACATGATATAACCCCTCAAACACTTAATCTACAGTGTAGGTACCTGGGATGGGGAGCTAGGCAAGCTACCTAGGGAACACCCATCATCTTACAACGATGATATAGGATGAGCAGAGTTATGCTCCTTCACATAATGTTTATTGCCTTAAAAATCTCGGTACTGAGAATTAATTACATCTGCCTCACATTGGCGAATGGTATGGCATTAAGCTAGACAGGTCCAAACCCACTGTCCACCATGTTACCAAGGCAAAGACCACATTAAAACAACATAAGCTATTACAATCATTCAATCACAAGACACTGTTAGAACTTTACCTATGTTATCCAGTTGTAACAATCACGTGAAGCAGGAGTAGGACAAGTCTCAACTTCAAAAAAAGATATCACTTAGCAATTAACACTTCTTTACAGCATTATTTGCTCTCAGAACGGCATAAGTCCAACATTTAACAAATTGATAAGAGAACACCATCAAGCATGTGTATAACCTTCCATAATAACAATGATAGCAAACATGGCATGTACCAATATCCTTCAGCAGTGAGTATAAGTCTACTAAAAATCATCTTTCAATCATGCAAAAGATCCGGGTTCAGCTCCGTTCAAATTACAGGATTTACAGCTATAGTCTATCTTATACAAAGTAGCACACAGAAAAAGAATGCATCACCAACAAGATTCTCGAAAGAAAGTCAACTAAAAATCATCTTACAATCATGCAAAAGATCCGGGTTCAGCTCCGTTCAAATTACAGGATTTACAGCTATAGTCTATCTTATACAAAGTAGCACACAGAAAAAGAATGCATCACCAACAAGATTCTCGAAAGAAAATAGAGTACAAACATGCAACTATTATCAACTAGGAAGCAACAAATTGAAAGAACCACTGGTTTTAACCACACATAAAAGCTAGCACCTACATTGTTCATTCAGTGCCTAAAACCAACTAATAACTGAACAACATCACAAACCAAAAAACAAAATTTACCTTGTATTGCTCAAATAAGAATCCTCACCCCCGCCCACACTCCTCACCGCAGATTTCCCAACACTCTTCAACACTGAATCCTTCATGCCCACTTTCTTCTCATCAACCTCATCGTCACCAAACAAACCATCATCAAACCTAGAATCCTCACCCTCCTCATCCTCCTCCTCCGAAATCTCATGAAGAGGAGCTTTCCTTCCTTGTTTATAGCTAGACTCAACCCCATCTTTCCCTCCGCTCCCACCAAAACTCCCTCCCCTCCCACCCCTCTTCTGAGATAAAAACTCATTCCCCTCTTCCTCATCCTCGTCCTCAGAATCACTCCCAAACCTCATCTTCTTATCCGAACCCCTACCATTTCTCAATCCATTGGAACCACCCCCTCGAACCCCTATTCGGTAGTGAACCTCTCGAACTCCTCTCCGAAAAACCACCTGAATCCCTTCTATCCGAAAAGCCACCCGAATCCCTACCACCTCTCAATCCATTCGGACCACCCCTCGATCCCCTATTCGATAAATTCCCTCTCATATTCCTCCTATCCGAAAAACCACCAGAATCTCTATCCCTAACCCTAACCCTACTACTACTATCATCATCATCATCATCACCATCACTACCACCCATTCCAAGCCTAATCGAACTCGTATTGAGATCGCTTACCCAGTCGCTGAGCTCGGCCTCGTCGTCAATCAAGCCCTTTCCTTTCCCACCGGAGATGGCTCCCGCTGACCGGAATGAAGACCGGGCGTCGTCGCGTGAGTCACGTGACCTCGCCGGAAGACTGGAGAGGCATCGGACGGTGGAGAATCGAAGGGAGGAAGGGGCGAAAGTTAGGGCTTTGAGGGCGAAGCGGGGATGGGAGAAGAATTTGAAGGATGTGAGGAGGCGGAGGGGGAGGTGCTGGGCCGTCATCAGTTTAGTAATAGGGAATTTGGGGGAAATTTGAAATCCTAATTTTGAAGAAGAAGGAGGAGGAGGAGAGGTTTTAGTAGGGTTTATGTTTTTTTTCAGTCGACTGTTATAACAGGGGGATAAGATTTTATTTTATTTTTTCCCACTTCATTTTTGGCGCGCGTCACGTTTTAAATGGGCCTCGATATGGGCTGGGCTTGGACAAGGATGGATGTCCAAAATGTAAACCGTGTTTTTCTTTATTTTAAAATCTTATATTTGCTAATAGAAAATCCTGATTCATGTAGCCAAGAAGGTTTCTCTGTCATAACCTTAATAAAGGAATTAGAAAGGAGGAATCATTACACATGCTTAATAGTTGACACCATCCTCCTTTGATGAATGACATTGTGGTCTAGTAAGTAATTAAGAGTTTGGAAGATTGATACCTGTTAGAACTATGGATGGGAAGAAATCTTTTTTTGATTGATTATTGATTGAATAAACTGAGTACAATATGTCTCCTATATATAGAAGAGAATGGAATATTAAATCAATACATTATTCGATATAGGACTAAACTAATATCTCTCATAATATATATATATATATATATATATATATATATATATATATATATATATATATATATATATATATATATATGTAGGGTTTTGCTCAGTTGAAAACGGGTTCGTTTTCAACAGGTTGGAAAACAACCATCCTGGCCGTCGATCTCGATCTGATCTTGATCAGCGGATTAGATCAAGATCCGCTTTAGTCTCCCACTAACGTTCCCAAAAGCGGAGGGGTAGTTTTGTCACTTCACGCCAAAAAACGTTTCGGACTTAGCATTTTTTTGGCGTGAAGTTTTTTTTTTTATCGAAAAAAACACTTAGGCCGTTGTTTTCACAACAACGGCCTAGGTTGTTTTTTTTAACAAAAAAACATACCTTGGCCGTTGTTCTCAACAACGGCCTAGGTATGTACAAGTGTTTTTCCAAACACTTGTACACACTCAGGGCTTCATCTCCCTCACAACTCTCTCTCTCTCGCTAGTGGACCTCAATAAACCCATTTTTCCAAACCGTAGCTCTCTCTCTATCGAACTAAAAAACCTACTCTCTCTTGGTCGTTACTTTTCACCGAATCTCTTCCTATTCCCAGTCTCTAGCCCTCTTCCTTTGAAGATCCCAATTACAAAAAAACCCTAACCCTTACGAAATCTACCCAACCCTAAAACTCTAATCCTGAATAAATTAGTCAAACCCTACTCCCCTTCCTTTCTCTACAGCAGCGCGCAGCGGCCTCCCGAACACCCTCATTGTTAAAGGTACTAATTTGTCATACTTGAGTAAATTGATTGGAAACTGATTGGAAATTTGTCCTAACTAGGCTAATTGATTGGAAATTTTTCTCCAGTGTTTGAGTGTATAATTGCTATATTATGCGTAGGTATTTATAGAGTAGGTAATTCTAGTTTAATTGGGAAAGTAGACGTAGTATTAGTTGTTGTTAGTTGTTATTCGATGTTAGTAATAGCGCACAAAGCGAACAAAAATTTGTGGAACTTTGCGAGTACGTCGAGCTCGCCATACACAAGCCAACGCAATCATAGAAGTTTGTTTGGATTCACGGTTTCAAGTGTACGGCCGTGTATCGCTTTCAATTCATTCCCGTGAGTGAAAGCGATATATCGGCGTATTTTGCAAACCGTGAGCCGAAACTCACCTCTACAAATTTTGTTGACTCATGTGTTTTGCCGCCGTCCCACTCCCAAAGTATAGGAATTTTTTGATCTCGTTTGTGCGGATTTGTACCGTATATCAAACAACAACCTCAGTTCAAGAGTGAGGGGGATGCGAGCGAGACACGGCCTTTTCTTGCAAACCGTGGATCGGAACTTACTTGTAGAAGTTCCGTTACCTTGTGTGCGGCAAGCCGAACCCAATTGACGAGTTTTGTATTTATATGACGTCGTTTTCGACGTTTTGTCACTTATTTTTGTTTCGTAGGTATATATATCGCAATCGTTTGTTAACAAGCTATTTTATATATAATGTGTATATTAATTGACCAATAATATATTTTTACCCCAGATGAACAACGATACGGAGAGTTCTGCTGCCAGCGATAATTTTGTGCGGGTAGAACCAATCACTGATTCCATGCCGATAGTCGAAGACCATCTGAAACCAAAGTTAGGTATGACATTCCCCACTTTAGTTGAGGCCGAGAAATTTTATTCTGCATATGCTTGTTGTGGGAGTTTTGCAATGCGTAAGGGTAGGAATAAATTAAAGGGGGGAATGGAAGTAGATAAGTCATATCTCTGTAATAAAGCTGGGTCGTCGCCGGGTCAACATAGTGATGGTAGACGTAGAATAACCAGTAGAACGGGTTGCAAGGCTTGCGTTCGTGTAAAATTGAACGAAACAAGTAATACATGGGTGGTGTATTCATTTCACGAAGAACGCAATCACGAATTCACCTCACCCGGTAGAAGGCACCTTTTGCCCCGGAACAGGTCCGTGTCAAATACGGACAAAAGGATTATAGACCAAATGAACCAAGCTAATATCCAAACATGTCGACAAATGTTCTTCTTCGAAAGTGCTAGTGGTGGTCATGATCAAGTAGGATTCACAGAAAAAGATGTTAGAAATTTAGTTAGAGACTCGCAAGAAGCATTGAAAGGACACGATTCTACAATGCTAATTGATTTTTTCGAATCTAAGAAACAGACGGATCCTTCATTTTTTTATGACATTCAAGTCGATCCCGAAGGACGGTTGTCACATTGTATGTGGGTAGATGGTATTTGTAGGATGAATTACGAAGAATTTGGCGATGTAGTTTGATTTGATGCCACGTACAATACGAACCGTTACGGAATGTTATTTGTTCCGTTTGTTGGAGTGAATCATCATTGACAATCGACTTTCTTAGGAGGTGGGTTCATTCCAAATGAGACAGCCTCTTCGTTTGAATGGTTCTTTGAAAAGGGGTTAGGGGTTATGAATCGTGCTCTATCCGGTATTGTCACCGATCAAAACCGTGGGATCGCCGCCGCAGTTAAGAAAGTTTTCTCCCAGACTCAGCATCATTTTTGTATTTGGCACATTCTGGATAAGTTACCCCAGGAGGTTCGTCTTGGTTTCGATGTCGACAAGTTTAGGGAGTCCTTGAAGAATGTAATTTACAATTCGGAATATATACATGAATTTGTAGAAAAGTGGAATATTTTGATTTTGCAATACGGATTAGAGAGTAACAAATGGTTGAACGATATATTCGATATCCGTGAAAGTTGGGCACCCATCTACGCTAAAGAATCATTTTTGGCCGGCATGTTGAGTAGCCAACGGGTTGAGTCGGCACATTCTGCTCTGAAGCATCATACAGAAAAAAAGTATTCCCTGCACGAATTTGCCATCATCTTCGACCATTTTTTGGGAAGGCAAAGACACGATGAATTGAAAGAAAATCATCGTAACCGTGAGAAGAGACCGAAGTTGAAGAGCGAATGGGCTTTGGAGGCACAAATGACAAAAACATATACTTTGAAAATATTTTACAAATTCCAAGATGAAGTCACAAAAAGCTTCATGTACAATGTGACATTTGTTGCCGATCTTGAGACACCGGATAGTTCAACCTTCCATGTGATACTATCTGGAGAATCAGAACCGACTCGCCTTCTTCAATTATCCAAAATCAATGGAATTATTACATGTGCATGTCACTTGTTCGAATTTGTTGCCATTCCTTGCAGGCATATTTTAGCTGTGCTTCGTTTCTCCCATCACACACCCCTCCCGGATGTATATATTAAAAGAAGATGGACTAGGGATGTGATGAGAAGAAGTTACACATCAGTTCCAACCGAACCCAATACCGAGAATTTTGCTTCTCGATATTGTGAGTTGAGCTACCATGCAAAACAAATTGTCGATCTCGGTTGTTCCTCCAATGAGAGTTACAAATACACGTTGGAGAATTTGCAGAAGATCATTGACGGGGTTTCTCGGCTACAACCAGGATCAGGTGAACAACCGGAACAGGCCTCACAACCACATGATAGTGTCGAAGCTGGAGGTAGTTCACAACCGCATCCAAGTGCACAACCTCATGATCAAGGGAGTGGACACATACCTATACGCATTAGTGACCCACAGCAGTGCACGACAAAGGGAAGGCCTCGCGCCAAAAGATTGAGGCCGATTAGAGAGCAACTCCGCATAAAAAAACCGAGAAGGTGCCGAAGATGAGGCATTGTCCAAATGAATCATGATTCAAGAAATTGTCCAACTTTATTTGAGGGGTATGACTCGTAACTTTTATGTTTGTCACTCATTTAAATTTATTATACTTTATTTGTGGCAATTGAGTTTCTTACTAACTAAACCTAATCTTTCAATGAAGGCAAGAAGTAATTCCTTCCGAAGAAGATAATTCTGAATCGAGATATGACGATGCACTATGAATTGTAATTTTTAAAATGTAATTGTTGGGTATATATTCAAAACTCTTTATGCCACTTGGTTAATTACCTTTGATTAGTAACTGTAAATGTAATTCTCGAGACATAAGTATCGTTTGTTTGTGTCGTTTGTTAATATTGTTGTGGTACGCAAATATTGGTTTGTTACTCAATTGTATCAGCTATAGCTGTATCTGTATTTGTAGATTTTTTTTTTAAACTGAGGCCGTTGTTGGAGACAACGGCCTCAGTTATTTCATGAGTTTGGTTTTTGATTCAATATAACTAGTTCAAAAGGAGTTGATAACCTTAGGCCGTTGTTTACAGCAACGGCCTAGGTGATAATCAAAAAATTTAAGGTTTGGGGGCCTGGGTGGGTGCTCTCTGACTTGGAGAACACAAAGGGAACAACAAGTCAGAGAGCAATCTCATTTTTTATAAATACCTAAAGCCGTTATCTGAGACAACGGCCTAGGTTATAGTCAGAAATTTGTGATTTTGAGGGTGCTCTTTGACTTGGAGAACACAAAGGGATCAACAAGTCAGAGAGCAATCTCATTTTTGATAAATACTTAAAGCCGTTGTTTGAGACAACGGCCTAGGTTATAGTCAAAAATTTGTGATTTTGAGGGTGCTCTCTGACTTGGAGAACACAAAGGGATCAACAAGTCAGAGAGCAATCTCATTTTTGATGAATACCTAAAGCCGTTGTCTGAGACAACGGCCTAGGTTATAGTCAGAAATTTGTGATTTTGGGGGTGCTCTCTGACTTGAAGAACACAAAAGGGATCAACAAGTCAGAGAGCAATCTCATTTTTGATAAATACCTAAAGCCGTTGTCTGAGACAACGGCTTAGGTTGTAGTCAAAAATTTGTGATTTTGAGAGTGCTCTCTGACTTGGAGAACACAAAGGGATCAACAAGTCAGAGAGCAATCTCATTTTTTATAAATACCTAAAGCCGTTGTCTGAGACAACGGCCTAGGTTATAGTCAAAAATTTGTGATTTTGAGGGTGCTCTCTGACTTGGAGAACACAAAGGGATCAACAAGTCAGAGAGCAATCTCATTTTTGATAAATACCTAAAGCCGTTATCTGAGACAATGTCCTAGGTTATAGTCAAAAATTTTGGATTTTGGGGGTGCTCTCTGACTTGGAGAACACAAAGGGATCAACAAGTCAGAGAGCAATCTCATTTTTGATAATTACCTAAAGCCGTTGTCTGAGACAACGGCCTAGGTTATAATCAAAAATTTTGGATTTTGGGGGTGCTCACTTTACTCTTTACTCTTTACGTACAGTCTCTGTGAAAATTTATACCAAAGACAGATGATCTGCACTTGTATATCTTTCCGCTATATTTTTTTTAAGTGCCGATTACTACCACCTTTCAAACCAATATATAATCATGGTGGTTAAATATGTAAAAAAAAATTGATAAAAAATAATTTTACAATCTTCTCTTCACTCTTTGCGTACAGTCTCCCTCGAACTATATACCAAAGACAGATGATATTCGCGTATCTATTGTTTATAATCTTTTTATTACGTTACAATTTTTTTCCTCTATCTAACCAATATAAAATTATTAAGGTAATATGCTTGAAAATAATTCTGAGTTATATAAAGGAGTAAGTTTACATGTATAAGGTTAGGGTTAAGGTGAAGGTTATGAATTTTTTGATATATGGGTTTACATGTGTGGATGTACATATTGTTTTTTCTATATATAGGCTACACGTGAGGATCTACATGTTGTTTAGCTTGGTGCATGTTCCCATTTAGGTGTATGTTGAAAGTCTGCTGGCATGTGATTTTGTTGAGCTTAACAACAAGGAAGAAACTAGCAAAACAACAACATTTTTGAATCCCAATGGCAAAACATGGAAAGTTGGGTTAATTAGAGTAGCGCAGAATCACATGTGTGCATTGATGGAGAGAAGTGGAGAGAATTCACAGGTTCTAATAAGCTAGAAGTTATATGTCAGTGTTCCATTACAAAGGGAATATGTTCAGCTTTTTCCTGTTAATTTTATTACGATTGTGATTTTTTTAGTATGATATATAATCTATTTTATTGTGCTAATACAATACCCACATATCCAAAAAATATATACCGGGTTGGTTTACAAGTATAAGGTCAAGGTTAAGGTTAGGGTTGTGCTAACCCTACGATAACCCTAACCCTAACCCTTAACCCTACTCTGCTAACCTTACAATAACCCTAACCTTACGTTAACCCTAACCCTAACCTACATATCACTTTTATTAAAATTTTTTGGTTATATGCAGAATATGTATAAATTTTTTTTTGCTGAAACTTAATACATGTCTACTCCCAACAACCACAAATTAATGATAAATCAAAACCAGATTTTACCACAAATATTTTTCTTGCAATAACCCTAACCCTAACCCTAACCCTAACCAAACCCCTGACCCCCGTTAACCCTAATCCTTCCCGTAACCCGCTTTAACACTAATTAGCAAACTTGTTACCCTAACCCTAACCCTAACCCTAACTCTAACCCTATCTAAGTCGAGAACACCCCAATTTATCTCTTTTTGGCCTAGAGTCCAAGGCCGTTGTTGCAGACAACGGCTAAGGTTAAATACCTTAGGCCGTTGTCTTTAACAACGGCCTAAGTCTTAGGCTCATACTTTTACAAAAGCAAAAAGTCATAAAGGACCCCTTCATCTGGATGCCTTAAGCCGTTGTCTCAAATAACGGCCTAGGTATGAAATTTTTGGGATTTATACAATATTCTCTCTACTCTTTACGCACAATCTCCGTAGAAATTTATACAAAAGATAGATAATCTACACTTGTATATCGTATAGGTATATTTGTTTATTTGCCCATTACTTCCACCATTCAAAGTGTCTAGAAGAACTGCACACAATTACTTCACGACGAGATTCCACATCCCAAATTTTCACAGAAGCAACAGTTTACATGTAGTGTTTGAGGGTAATCTATGAACTTTTTTGGAATACTCTTCACATTGGTTTATAAATGTGGTCAAATATACATGTGGTTTTCAGTTACGGTTTTCCAATACATGATGGTCCCTATTTAGACCATTTTTTCCCGAAAATAATCAGATCCAGTTCTTGATGGCCAAGTATTTTGATCTGATTACTCTCCCCTCAAAAGCGAACCGAATCTTTTTTATTTTAGATTTCTTCTTGCCCATCATAATTATTGGATATTTTTGATATCCACATGTGAATTTTTCGATTTTGGCCTTAAACTACATGTGGGTATGTACACATGGTTTTTCCCATATTTAGGATACATGTGGGGAGGTACATGTGGTGATGTAGTTTAGGTTTTTTCCATATTGAAGTGTCTGCAATAATTATTCTTCTTGGTCTCTAACTGCATCTTCTTCCCTTCTGTCGCTATTAACAGAGGATCTGCACCACTCTGTTCATAATATCACTAATGTACATGTGAGAATCATCCAAAAATTGTATGTTATTTCATTGTACATGTGGGTTTTTCCAAGTATGGTTTACATGTGGGGAGCTACATGTGGTTTTTCCTTTACATGTGGGGTTTTACCTTATTGGTTTTCACCATGATGAACTTGTGGAAATTTATACAAAAGATAGATAATCTACACTTGTATATCGTATAGGTATATTTGTTTATTTGCCCATTACTCGAAGAACTGCACACAATTACTTCACGACGAGATTCCACATCCCAAATTTCTACAGAAGCAACAGTTTATATGTAGTGTTCGAGAGTAATCTATTAAATTTTTTGGAATACTCGTCACATTTGTTTATACATGTGGTCAAATATACTTGTGGCATATTCTGTTACGGTTTCCCAAAAAAAAAAAGTCAGATCCAGTTCTTGTTGGCCAAGTAGTTTGATCTGATTACTCTCCGCTCAAACAACGAACTGACACTTTTTAATTTTTGATTTCTTCTTGTCCATCATAATTACCTGGTTATATTTTTGATATTCGGAGATGGGTTTTTGAATTTTAGGAGAGTGTTTTCGGAAGAGTGCAAAAAAATGGGAAAACTACATGTGGGGATGTACCTGTGAATTTTTCAACTTTGGTCTTACACTACATGTGGGAATATACATATGGTTTTTTCCCATATATTGTGATGAAATTTAGGTTTTTCCCATATTGAACATGTGGTTTTTTCCAAGTATGGTTGTAACGCCCCGCCCCAATGCTCCGACAAATTATAAATACTATGTAGTTCCACTGCCCACCACAGGCGGCCTCTCAAAAGGTGGTTAACCGAATTGGTGACTCTTGATCATTGGCTAATAGTATTTATACTCAAATTATTCTTGCAAACTTCCCATGTGGGACTATATTTCTCAATCTTTCTCTCAAACTCCCTCAAATCCCGTGTACCTCACGTACACGTCATTCAGTAGCAGTCGACTGCTCGAAGCACCAGTCGATTGTTCGTTGAAAACCTGGGGTATTACAATGGTCCACATGTGGGGAGCTACATGTGGTTTTTCCTTTACATTGGGGTTTTTACCTTATTGGTTTTTTCCATAATGAACTTGTTCTACAACATGTGATCACACATCTTCTTCCCAATCTCGTGAAATTTTTCCCAGTTGCATGTATGGTGAATGTCTTCAGGAACGTCTTCATTGTAAACAATGCAAAACGATTTTGTACATTATATATTATTGCTCAAAAAATAAATAATATATAACCAAAAAGAAACCAAAAAATATAATATATTCTTTAGTTACGGGCCTAAAAATGGAATTGAATAAAAAATATAAACAAAAAAATATTCATATGAACGTCTATTTTGTAGAGTTCAGAAGGCAATGCACGTAAAGAGTGGAGAGACACATGTCATTAATGATAGAACTTAAATATCCATAAACTCTCTACTGGAAACTTATTACCTATCTACTCCCAACTATAAATAATCCTACCCTAACCCCTACAATGAAGCCAAACCAAACCACTTACCTTACAATAACCCTAACCCTACCCTTAACCCCCTTTAGCACTAACCCTAACCCTAACTCTAACCCTAACGTATCGAATAGATTTTTTTTAAAAATATTTTTTGAGTTGTTATGTACATATTAAAACGACGTGATTATGTAGTGGTTAGTTAGGTGTAGTCAAATTTAAAAAAAAAAACAATTTAATATTGTTGTACAAGCCAAGTTCTCATCTATCTTTTGTATAAAGTTCCACAGAGATTGTTCGTAAAGGGTGAAAAGAAAATTGAAAAATGCAAACAACCAATTAATTTTTGGCCTACAAAGTATGAACATTATATTGAGGGGTTCTTTGACCAGTTGCTATTTATAAATACCAACAAGTCGAGAGCAAGACAAATTTTCTATTTTTTTCACCTACAACTAAGGCCGTTGTCTCCAACAACGGCCTTGGGTGTACACAATAAAGTGGAGCTGCTCTGACTTGTTGGCTCTTTTTAAATACCAACAAGTCGAGAGCTAGACAAATTTTTCTTTTTTTTACCTACAACTGGGTATATCTATAAACTGGATGTGCTCTCTGACTTGAAGGCTATTTTTAAAGCCAACAAGTCAGAGAGTAGCACACAATTTTCTATTTTTTTCACATACAACTTAGGCCGTTGTCTCCAACAACGGCCTAAGGTATATCTATAAACTGGAGCTGCTCTCTGACTTGTTGGTTCATTTTAAAGCCAACAAGACAGAGAGCACAAAAAATTTTCTATTTTTTTCACCTACAACTTAGGTCGTTGTCTCCAACAATTACCTAGGGTATATCTATAAACTGGAGCTGCTCTCTGATTTGTTGGTTCATTTTAAAGCCAACAAGACAGAGAGCACAACAAATTTTCTATTTTTTTCACCTACAACTTAGGCCTTTGTCTCCAACAACGGCCTAGGGTATATCTATAAAGTGGAGCTGCTCTCTGACTTGTTGGTTCATTTTAAAGCCAACAAGACAGAGAGCACAAAAAATTTTGTATATTTTCCTACTACATCCAACAACGGCCTTAGGTATATGTTTAAACTGGGTATATCCAAAAACTGGAACAAGTATAATTTTCTATAACCTAGGCGGTTGTTTGGGGCCACGGCTTAGGTTTAAAAAAAAAAAACTATATTTATACTGAGCAGCTGAAGCTGCTACACTTGTACACATCACCAAATTCCAAACACTTTGCCATCATCTACATTCTCCGACTAAATTCATATATACAACCACCAAAATTACCCACCATAATTGACTATCAGAAATTAATAACAACAACATCAACTACACTTACACTTAAGAACAACATTATCCAATAATTAGTTACAACAGGTTAAAACCCACAAAATCAATAAAAAAATTACAACCTCCAAAATGCATTGGCTAAGCACCGGGCGTGTAATGCTGTGGTGCTCGCCTCTTCCGACTACGGTTTCGGCGCCGCATCGTGATTGGCGAGTCGGGGATTTCATCTTCGCCACCCTCCTCTTGTTGTACGTCTCCGACAACCCTCTCCCCACTCTCTTCATCCTGCGCTTCTTCGTGAGATGGATGTGAAGTTGAACCTTTTCGTTCTCTGATCTCACGTTCCCGTTGCCCCATCAATGAACTTGGCCTACCCCTCACACTTTTACGTCGGCCCCCCCTCGGTCCGTGTAATGCTCGATCCAAACGTTCGACACATCCCAAAGCATCCATATTGCTACGGCATCCAAGGAGCATCCTCCGAGCGAAACTCTTCATAGGCGTGCCCACATTACTTTTTAGTACATCCGCGCATTCTTTTGCCATGTCCATCGTGTTATCAATCTAAATCAGAAAAAACCAACAAAAATAATTACACAAATTAAATAATTGAAAAAATTTATGAACTTCACGTATGAAGAAGATTAAAATAAATATGAAGATTGAAGTTACCACTGTACGTATAGCTGTGGCCTTCGGTTGGAACATGGGTTGTGAACTGGAATATGCGGGTAATGGTTCAATCTCCCTCTCCTCAATTTCTCGTTGGATACCAGCAGGTAGTACTGTATCGGGAGATATGTACAAACATGTATATTGTCAGAACCAAGTCATGTACTTTCCTTGCAGTCTTCCATCGAACTCTGGAACATTGACGAGTACAAGTGCAAACCGTCGCTCGTTCCATTCTGCAATGTGAACACGATGGTAACCTGCCCAATCATGAGTAGGCATGCGGTCGGTACCCCTAACGGCGTGTAACTCATGATCGTATAGGTTTGCGCAGCTTGGGGGACTATCTTGTTGAAGATTGAACTGACGAAGGACTCTTTCCGGTCGCGGATGCTCAACTATACCGAAGTTGATGAGGGGAGCTGTCGTCAGCCACAACTGCGACCCGGTGGTGCATATTGGCGGTAGTCTTCTCACACGCTCAGGTGTATACGGTGCCCAAATCACAAACTCTTCACGTAGTTGGTCGAGCTCGTCTCTGTAGTACGTTATTACGCCATTGGGGTTGTCTTTGTAACTCCTTGTACCAGCCCAATATACCCCTAATAGTGCTAACATAGCAGGATCTTCAGGTTGGGCCATCCAACCATCCTTGGGTCTCCTAATGCGGGGACGAACCAAGTGCAGTCGCTCCCAGGACCAAATCTGTAACAAAACCATCGGTCCAGTCATTTCTGATGCTTCAAGCGCTACATGACACAACGCCCTGTATAGCGTTGCCAACGCGCAGCTTCCCCAACTGTACCGGCCAGCTATGCCTAGGTCGGCAAGCAATCGTAGGTACATGAGGTGCACCGTATCGCCCGATGAGTTAGGTAATAGAACCCTTCCGATCACCGTTAGAATGTAGGCTCTGGTGTAGGACTGTACACAGTCGTCGGGCGATTCGTTGGTCAGCGTCTCATCAAAACGTTCCTTCAACCAAGATAGTCGGATTGATTGTCCTTGGAAAATGTCACCATCGTCCGCATTCGCCTCATCAAACTCTGTACCGAGCAGTTCGTTGCACATCTCTATTTTATCAAAGTTAATATTGCCCGTCACGGCCAACCCATCTATTGGAAGACCGGATATCATCGCTATATCCTGTAGCGTCACTGTCATCTCACCAACCGGTAGATGGAACGTGTGCGACTCTGGCTTCCAGCGCTCCACGAGTGCCGAGAGAAGTGCTCGGTCGAGTTTAACATTCCCCATCATGCTGATTCCATAGAAATCGGCCGCTACAAGGTACTCGTGGGTGCGTGGATGCACCTTCATGGTCTCGTGGGTGCGGAAATTACACCTACGCGTCGTCCCACCCCACACTTCCGTGGATCTGTGGCGATCTTGCAAGGTCAGTTCGCCGGGATTTATTGATCCTGGACCACGACGTCCTGTCATCGAAGGGGATGCACCAACCTACACGAACCAAAAAACATAATTATTATTAGTCTCAAATCAATATCACTAAATACAAAATTAGGGACAATACAAATTATTAGTTCTCACATTCTCTGTGGAATGTTCCCTCCGTGCTTCCTGAGATGTCCTTTCCCTTCTGGTTCCCCTCGTTCTAGCCATTTCTCTGTAACAAAGTTTGCATATATGAAACTAATTAATCGGCGAAAATTAGCAAACACAAACCAACGAGGTGAAAAAATTTCAAGAGTTCGCTTATATGCGTCAAAACAACACAAACGAGATGCAAAATTCCTAAATTTCGCCGTCAACTAGGGCACACCAAACACAAACCAACGCAACTTGTAGAAGTCAGTTCCGACCCACGGTTTGAAATATACGCCCGTGCATCACTTTCACTCTTTAAAAATAGAGCGGAAAGCGATACATTGACGTATCTCGCAAACCGTGGGTCGGAACTCGCAAATACAAGTTCCTTTGCGTTGTGAATGGTTAGCCCAACCTACGTGCACTGTTTCGTATTTTTTCAACTTCGTTTAAGCATTTTTGTATTGAGACCGAACTAAAAAAATTTCGAGGTAGATTGAAGTTTTTTCATATACGCGTCAAAACAATATAAACGAGATGCAAAAATTTCAAAATTTGGCCGTTGGGTCGGGCTCCCCGCCCACAAGCCAACGCAACTTGTATATGGGAGTTCCGACCCACGGTTTGAAAGATACGACCATGTATTGTTTACACTATTGAAAACTGAGCGGAAAGCGATACATAGACGTATCTCGCAAACCGCGAGTCAGAACTCGCATGTACAGGTTGGTATGACTTGTGAGTGGCCAGACCAACCTACTCGCAATGTTTCGCTTTATTTGGACTTCGTTTAAGCTATTTTCACCTCATAACGTATTCCACAAGTTCCGAGGTCGATTAAAGGTTTTTTTATATACGCGTCAAAACAACAAAAATGATAAACTTATTTCCTAAATTTGGGCGTCAATTCTGGCACACCAAACACGAGCCGCCGGAACTTGCAGAGGTGAGTTTTGACTCTCGGTTTGAAAGATACGGCCGTGTATCACTTTATATCCGTTGTATGGAATTGAAATGATAAACGGACGTATCTCACAAATCGTGAGACGGAAATCGCCTCTACAAGTTCCGTTACCTTCTACACGGCGAGTCCAACCTACTCATACAAATTTAATTTTTTCATCTCGTTTTTTTTCATCTCCTATATTCCACCACTACAATTACCACTACATCTACGAAAATGTCAACAAAATGTACACAACATACATGATCAGAGCTAATTATATACTCTCTAAATTATAGACTACACTACCATGCATAATACCAAAAAAAAACAACTCCAAAATTGGAAAAAAAATCAATAAATTCAAAGAGTTCATTATAGTAGATTGGGATTAAGAAAATACCTGGTCCAAAGAGAGAGTGATAGAGAGTTGGCGAAGATGTGAGAAGCCGCTGCACGCTGTTGTAGACAAAGGAAGACAATTTGTGCTAGGGTTTAGATGATTTGGGAATTTGGATTTGAAGTTAGGGTTTGCTGTATTCGGGAGAGGAAGAGAGAGATAGGGAGCTTTCCACATGGGGCGGAGATCGAGAAGGCAAAGAAATCGATGCCAAAGGGGTTGGGAGAGTGAACTAGGGTTTGGGGATGGGTTTCGGGAGATCGAGAGAAAGAGAGATAGTGTTTATGACAAAGTGAGGGAGATGAAGCCCTGAGTGTGTACAAGTGTTTGGAAAAACACTTGTACATACCTAGGCCGTTGTTGAGAACAATGGCCAAGGTATGTTTTTTTGTTAAAAAAAACAACCTAGGCCGTTGTTGAGAACAATGGCCAAGGTATGTTTTTTTGTTAAAAAAAACAACCTAGGCCGTTGTTTCCAACAACGGCCTAAGTGTTTTTTTCAACAAAAAAAAACCTTCACGCCAAAAAAACGCTAAGTCTGAAACGTTTTTTGGCGTGAAGTGACGAAAATACCCATCCGCTTTTGGGAACGTTAGTGGGAGACTAAAGCAGATCTTGATCTGATCCGCTGATCAAGATCAGATCGAGATCGACGGCCAGGATGACTGTTTTCCAACCCATTGAAAACGAACCCGTTTTCAATGGAGCAAAACCATTTATATATATATATATATATATATATTATGAGAGATATTAGTTAGTTCAATATATATATATATTATATTATGAGAGATATTAGTTAGTTCAATACATTATTCGATATAGGACTAAACTAATATCTCTCATAATATAATATATATATATATATAAAAAATATCTAACACCCCATCTCAAACTCAAGTTAGTTCAAACAACATGAGTTTGGAATATTGACTCAATTGATGTGACAGGGACGACAAATTGTGATACTTGGAACGATGCTCTATGGCGCATGTGTTGGGATCTCATCCCGGACTTGAGAATAGTAGTGGCAGTAGAAGGAAGTTGCGGTGGAAGGATGTAGTGGTGGCGCACTGTTGGGATCTGCATATCCCGAACTGTGGCGGGATCTCCATATCCCGATCTGTTGGGATGTCACCCGAACTGATAAGTAGTGGAAGGAAGTGGTCCACTATTGGCACATGTTGGGATCTCACCCCTGACTTGAGAATTGTCCCTGAACTGAGAACTGGATGCGAAAAATGGTGGACGTCGACAGAAGGTGAGGAAGACGAGAACTGTGATGATGTTGATATCTCCCCCTCTCAAACTCGGCGTGAGTTTACTGACAAAGACTGTAGAAGCTGAAGGACCTGTAAGAAATTTTTTTATTTTATATTATTATTATTATTATTGTCACCTCCCACTTTCCAAAAAGAATACGGAATACGGATACACAACAAAAGCCCAGCAAATGATTTTTATCATCCATAAGCTGTTCAGGAATCTTTACAATATCTCACAAAATAATCAGAGTCGGAAACAAAAGAGTCAACCACACATGCATAACGGAATTAACAAACCAGCATAATTTACTTGAAACAATATATAATATTCTCAAATAAATCAGAATCTGGACAAGTCAAATATCCTCGGTCACATCGCCCAAATACAAAATAAATATTTAAGTACTCAAAATACATTGTTCCAAAACAACAACAACAATAATACTAATAAACAAGAAATCCAGCACTAATATCTCATTTCACCAATACCGTCAGACAGCTGACCATCCTGATCTGCAATTAATAATTGCAGGAGAAGGAAAGAGAAAAACAAGTACCCGTCAATTGCAAGTTACGGGCCACTTATAATGCAGGTTACAAGCCCATGGAAAACTAACAAATAATATGGAATAATGCATCAACAGTGATAACTAGCATGAATCAGTAAAACAAAGTCAACTAGGATGGTATACTAACAGTACAAATGAATGTGTCAGTGATTGTGTCATATGGCAACTAACAGTGCCCAGTAACAGCAATCTCAGTATATCAGTGTAACATATAATAGTATCAGTCCAGCAGTCTTAGTCTAACAGTATCAGTCTTATGTTCTTACAATCTTGTGTGTATTACTAGTTAGGTAGCACTTCATGCATCCCGGTTTTTACTACATGATTGTTACAACAAATAGTTTCGCTTTTAGATTTCATAGTGGACCATAATGGGGCAGTGTACTCAGGTAGCAGTAACAGTAGCAGTAGCAGCAAAGTAATAGTAGCAGTAGCAGTAGCAGAAAAGTAACAGT
Organism: Hemerocallis citrina; assembly: GCA_017893485.1. NCBI lineage: Eukaryota > Viridiplantae > Streptophyta > Magnoliopsida > Asparagales > Asphodelaceae > Hemerocallis > Hemerocallis citrina. The sequence continues at coordinate 198,479,428 of CM030368.1, read as the reverse complement.
AACAGTAGCAGTACGGAACACTAGTTCCCTTCCAAGTATACGTTTCCATATTTTCCACTACTAGATCTTCCCTTAAGAAACCCCGGCTTGGTTATTTTTATTATGGTCATCTGTAACTCCCTGTCTCAGTTGTACGTATTTTATTACGTGAATTTTTGTACTTCAATTTTCAGATCAGTTTTATTTTTCTCTTTTCACTCTTTATCTAAAGCCAGAATATTTTTCTGATCAATTCTATAATTTTGTGATTTTTTCGATCAGAGTTTAAATACAAACATTAACCTTAATTAATCCTAATCCTAATCCTAATCCAACAGCTAACCTAACTCTGTTCTCTTACACCTTATTTTCTTCCTTCCTACGCTTCATTTTCTCCCTCCCTACTTCTCCACTTCTGCATATGCCAATCTCTTCCCCTCATTTTTCTCATTCTACGCCTAACTCCTTCTCATTTTTCCACACATATGCCTAATTTTTCTACACTCATCTCTTTCTCCCTTTATTTTATACACACAACATGCATGCATACACCTTGCATGCACCATGTTGTCCATCTCCTTTTCTTTCTATATATACACACACACACACATCACACCTCACTCTCACATCTACATCTCATTCTTCATTTTCCCTTCTTCTCTTTCTCTGCCTTCTTCACACCCGAGAGCTCAAGCAACACCCGAGCTCCACTTTACCTTCCACCTTCGAGCCAACGACTCCGCTTCTACGATCCCGTGAACCCCGAAAAACAACCCGACGCTGCGCCATCTCCTCGTTGTTGTTGTCACTCACCATTGGCAAATGGAAAGAAGAGATCAAGAATTGGTAGTGGGGATGAAGAGAAAATCGGTGGAAGAAAAAAGTGAAGCAGGGAAGAAAATGAAGCTTTCTTCATCTTTATCGAGATTCGGCAGGATTTGTGAATTTTGTGGCAGTAGCTCTGGCAAAAGTGCTAGCTACCAGGAAGCCGCGATCGAGCTTGGCAAGGAGCTTGTAGAAAGGAATATCGATCTCGTCTATGGTGGTGGGAGCATCGGATTAATGGGCCTAGTTTCCGACGCTGTTCGTGCTGGTGGCCGACACGTTTTGGGAGTGATTCCCAAGTCGCTGATGCCGAAAGAGATTACTAGGGGAACTGTGGGAGATGTTAGAGTTGTCTCTAACATGCACGAGAGGAAGGCTGAAATGGCTCGCGCTGCTGATGCTTTCAAAGCCTTGCCCGGAGGTTATGGAACACTTAAGAAATTGTTCGAGGTGATCACTTGGGCTTAATTGGGGATCCACAGCAAACCGGTAGGTCTTTTAAATGTTGATGGATATTACGACTCACTGCTATCCTTCATAGATTCAGCTATGGCTGAGGAGTTTATATCCAGTAAGGCCAAACGCATCTTGATTTCTGCTCCATCTCCTAAGGAGTTACTAAGAAAATTTGAGGAGTTTGTGCCAAAGCGAGATGAGCTTGTGACTCAGCTGAACTGGGATGTTAGCGATGTCGGTGGTTCAGATTCTGAGCCTAGACATTAAATTGTTGATTCCTCCAGTTGAGGATGCACAATTTGTCTTTAGTTGTTTTCGTGCCTTTGTACTCTTTGTTTCTTTTATCTTTTGTTGCACTCTCGATTGAAGAGTATTGCATTCGCTTCTTAGCTATCCTATATCCAGCCTGAGTAAATTTCGATGACGAAATTTTTTTGTAAGGTGGGTAGGATTGTAACTCCCTGTCCCAGTTGTACGTATTTTATTACGTGAATTTTTGTACTTCAATTTTCAGATCAGTTTTATTTTTCTCTTTGAACTCTTTATCTAAAACCAGAATATTTTTTGATCAATTCTATAATTTTGTGATTTTTTCAATCGGAGTTTAAATACAAATATTAACCTTGATTAATCCTAATCCTAATCCTAATCCAACAGCTAATCTAACTCTGTTCTCCTACACCTTATTTTCTTCCCCCCCACGCTTCATTTTTTCCCTCCCTACTTCTCCACTTCTGCATATGCCAATCTCTCCCCCTCATTTTTCTCATTCTACGCCTAACTCCTTCTCATTTTTCCACACATATACCTAATTTTTCTACACCCATCTCTTTCTCCCTTTATTTTATACACACACCATGCATGCATACACCTTGCATGCACCATGCTGTCCATCTCCTTTCTTTTCTATATATACACACACACACACACACATCATACCTCACTCTCACATCTACGTCTCATTCTTCATTTTCCCTTCTTCTCTTCCTCTGCCTTCTTCACACCCGAGAGCTCAAGCAACACCCGAGCTTCACTTTACCTTCCACATTCGAGCCAACGACTCCGCTTCTACGATCTCGTGAACCCCGAAAAACAACCCAATGCTGCGCCATCTCCTCGTTGTTGTTGTCGCTCACCATTGCTATAATTGCCCGCTCGCTGCCATCTTGCTGTCATTCTTGCCACTGTTTTGCTGTCGTTTATTACCGACGTTGGTTCTTCTTTCCGTGGTTAACACCATCACCGAAATCGTCACGTTATAAGGCAAGTAACCTTGTACATTCTTTTTGTTCTCGTACAAGCATTTTCCTTGGACTCGTGGTAAGTAGTCTAGTTATCATCATGTTTTATTATCAAACTCCGTTCGAGTCACTGGTTTCATGATATATCAACTCAAGAGTGAACCGTTAACACATTTCGAATCGTGTTATCGAATATCGAATATTCAACCTTACTATCTCTAAATTTCTTGACCTTGCACTAAGAATTCGACCATGTTCCCGATACTAGATTAAATATTTTTTACGTAGAATCGTAGCCCATCGAGTCCCGAATCCAAAACATCTTACGGTTTCTCAATCGGATGTATAGATTGTGAGATATCGCAATTTTACTACTGACATATCATGAATTTCTGAACCTGCACGGGATTACTAACCGGTATCTCGTACTGAGAATTTGACCATGTTCCGGACACTGGATCGAAAAACTTTCTACATGAAAATCGTAGCCCTTCGAGTCTAGATATCCGGAACATCCTACAATTTCTCAATCGAATTTATAGATTGTGAGATATCGCAATTCTAGTGTTGTGACTCTGAATTTTCAGAATGCGCGCGAAACATCGAAACCAGCGAAGAATGAATTTGTACGCATAGCTACTGTCTTTGGAATGTATCGTGTGAATATGCGTTGGAACCGGAAGAGAGTCTACTTTCTAGAATCTCTGACGAAATTGGATTTGCTTTTCTGTGACAACAGAAAAGTGAATTTGAATGCAGATATGTCAAGTTGTCTAAAAATCCATCTATACATTTTTGCATATAAACCCGATATTTTTCATATTTAATGAACTGAATGTATTATTGTTCTTGTAATAATAACTTGCATAGATATAATAAGTTGATAGAATGTATTTTATACCACTTGATAATTCTATATTAACTACTCTCGATACATGTACTCGTTTTACGTCTCATGTCCATGATTACTGTCCTTAATATTTTTCTTGACTAAACTATTTGATTACACCGTTCCACTAGTCGTACCAACTGCATGTTCATAATTAATTATAAAAGAATAACAAGCCGGGGTTATAAGGGTACGGCTTAGTAATGGACAATATAGGAGAGTATACTCATAAGGGGGCCTGTGTTTCCCGAAATAGTGATTATTGATTCTTGATTCTTGATTACAAAATTCTTGATTACATAATTCTCGATGATTCATGATCACATGTCTTGATACTATCACTGGAAGACCCGAGTACATAATCCTATAGAATTCACTACTTAAGTCTAAACGTCACATGATTGATATGCACCAAACTTGTGGTATGGGACACATGATTGCGTGCATTAGATAAGTTAATAAAACAGATAAACTTGATATTTCCACTAAGCATAATTCTTGATTACAAGATTCTTGATTATATGATTCTTGATTACATGACTCTTGATTACATGACTCTTGATTACATGATTCTTGATTACATAACTCTTGATTACATGACTCTCGATCCTTGATTACATGATTCTTGATTACATAACTCTTGATTACATGACTCTCGATCCTTGATTACATGATTATCGATTAACTGAGCCTAAATTATCAATTGCTTTTATCTTGAAGTCTAGAATACACTAGTTATAGTTATTACTTACATGATCATATTGTCTCAGTTCTTTGCTTCCTTCTATATTGTATTTGCACCATTACTTCTTGTTTCTTCCATGTTATATCTTGTTATATTACCTCTTTTACTACTTGTTGCTACTTGCTGTCCAAAACTTACTCTAAAGGGAACTTTTCTATTTTCTTTGAGTTAATAATTATACAGGTACTAATGGACCCGACGAGCAGACTCTCTAGACGATCGTTGCTGCTTTATTGCTACTTAATGTTGTTTTTCTTTCAGTCGCTATTTTATCTAGTTGTTACAGCGAACTGCTTATCGTACTGTTTTAATTCTGGCACCTTGTACTCCCGGGCATCTTGACCCGATGTTGATGTATTATCCAAATGATGGTTATTCTATTTTCAGCTCTTGTGATTATTATATTTGCATGCGTGAATGTGTTATAAAGATCTTGTTGAGCTTATAATTGTACAGCTTATGGATGATTTATATCATTCGCTGGGCCTCGGTTGCGTGCCTGTATTTCCGTATAGTGGGAAACGGGGCGTGACAGGTTTTTAGTGGTATTAGAGCCTAGACTCGAACCATGCTAAGCTCAACAATATACACACCACGTGGATCACATGAATGTTAATAACCAACTTGCCATCTGGAGATTTACCCCATTCGAATATGCATTTCAGACTATAGTTCACGGAGGCTCTTCGACTTCTACACCCAGTGATGAACTATCGGAGATCGTCGTCATTCTCCAAGAGATGCAACGAATGATGGAGCTACAACAAGAGCAAAATGAACTGGTGAGAGCTAATCTGGATATGGTACAGGATGTCGCAAACTCCATTCAATGGGACTTGTTTGTGCACGAGCATAAGAGTTACACCGCCATGCTCGATACCCAAGAGCAGATCCGTAGAGGGTGGAATGCCGTTCAAGGGACATTACATATCCTTACTGTTGCACAGTCTACAGGTGGACCGATACGGAGGCCAGTTCAGACCCCGACTATTAGAGCATCACCTTACTCATCGGCGATTCCGAAAAAGGACCAGAAGTGCTATTATTACCGTCGAGTTGGACACATACGCAAGAACTGCTGAAAAGCCAACAACCTGTGTCTTGCATGTGGAGCGAATGATCACAAGGTTCGGGATTGCCTGAAGAGAAAAAGTGTCACACTAATAGGAGGATCAAATCCCAGTGGAGGATATACTGGAAAGTGTAATCGGACTCATAACCTGATTACAGAGGAGGAAGAGACCACCAAAGAAACAGTTGTTGGTATATTTTGATCTAGTCATACTTCAGTTCCTGCGTCGTTTGTTACCTTCTGCACATTGCATTCATTCTCATCGATCAATCCATTATTGAGTATCATACTAGTTATTTCTTTCTATCCCTATTTTCTTGTTCTGTTGGAAGAGAGTAGGAATTTTGTTGGGCTAAATGGCAAACAAATTGGAAATTGGAATAACAGGAAGAAGACTCTTCACTATTTTCTAAAACTTGTATTACTACACCTTACAAATATACACTCTATTCTTTTTCTTCTTTTCTGCTTGTTTCTTGTTCTTGTCTTGCTTAATTTTTTACTTCTCCCTAAACCTCTCATTTATAGGAATGAGAGAAGAGTAACTGACAAATTCTTCATTCCTGTTTCTCCCGTTTGCGGTACCAATCTTGCCACAAATTTTTCAACATTGTTTGGTGGGTGGGGCCCACTTTACCAAATAAGTTTGATAACCAATATTTTCGTGTTACCAATCTCTTAATTCTGCTCAATTTATCAATCGCTATCGCGTGATATCAGCATCTAGAAACATCACCATCAGAGTGGCGCAGCGGAAGCGTAGTAGAGTCCTTTATTGATTCGTGGAATGAATATCAAAACAAACTTCAACGTCATCAACAACTCAAGGTTCGATGTTATATTTTGAATGGATAGGGCCGGGGCCAAAGTGCAGATACTGATCATAGGAGGGTTATAGGGGGTGGTGAATTAATGAAGAAAAGACAAAAAGAAGAGGAAATAAAAAGAAGAGAAATGAGGAGAGAAGTCAAAGAAAGAAGAAAGAAAAAGAGAAGAAAGAAAAAGAGAGAGAAAGAGGAAGAAGAAAGAGAGAGAAGTCAGAGAAGAAAGAGAGAAAGAAAGAGAAGTCGGAGAAGAAAGAGAGAAAGAAAGAGAAGTCGGAGAAGAAAGAAAGAGAGAGAAGCCGGGGAAGAAAGTGGTGAAGAGAAAGAAGAAGACAATTCGGGAGCAAGCTTCGAAAAAGAGAGAAAGTGAGAAACCGATAGCAGAGGCGGGAGCAAGAAAGAAAGAGAGAGTAGGAGCTCAGAGTTTCTTGGCAAATGGAAAGAAGAGATCAAGAATCGGTAGCGGGGATGAAGAGAAAATCGGTGGAAGAAGAAAGTGAAGCAGGGAAGGAGATGAAGCTTTCTTCATCTTTATCGAGATTCGGCAAGATTTGTGTATTTTGTGGCAGTAGCTCTGGCAAAAGAGCTAGCTACCAGGAAGCCGCGATCGAGCTCGGCAAGGAGCTTGTAGAAAGGAATATCGATCTCGTCTATGGTGGTGGGAGCATAGGATTAATGGGCCTAGTTTCCGATGCTGTTCGTGCTAGTGGCCGACACGTTTTGAGAGTGATTCCCAAGTCGCTGATGCCGAACGAGATTACTGGGAGAACTGGGGGAGATGTTAGAGTTGTCTCTAACATGCACGAGAGGAAGGCTGAAATGGCTCGCGCTGCTGATGATTTCATAGCCTTGCCCGGAGGTTATGGAACACTTGAGGAATTGTTCGAGGTGATCACTTGGGCTCAATTGGGGATCCACAGCAAACCGGTAGGTCTTTTAAATGTTGATGGATATTACGACTCACTGCTATCCTTCATAGATTCAGCTATGGCTGAGGATTTTATATCCAGTAAGGCCAAATGCATCTTGATTTCAGCTCTATTGCCTAAGGAGTTACTAAGAAAATTGGAGGAGTATTTGCCAGAGCGAGATGAGCTTGTGACTCGGCTGAACTGGGATGTTAGCGATGTCGGTGGTTCAGATTCTGAGCCTAAACATTAAATTGTTGATTCCTCCAGTTGAGGATGCACAATTTGTCTTTAGTTATTTTCGTGCCTTTGTACTCTTTGTTTCTTTTATCTTTTGTTGTACTCTCGATTGAAGAGTATTGTATTCGCTTCTTAGCTATCCTATATCCAACCTGAATAAATTTCGAGGACGAAATTTTTTTGTAAGGTGGGTAGGATTGTAACTCCCTGTCCCAGTTGTACGTATTTTATTACGTGAATTTTTGTACTTCAATTTTCAGATCAGTTTCATTTTTCTCTTTGGACTCGTTATCTAAAGCTAGAATATTTTTCTCATCAATTCTATAATTTTGTGATTTTTTCTATCGGAGTTTAATACAAACATTAACCTTGATTAATCCTAATCCTAATCCTAATCCAACAGCTAACCTAACACTGTTCCCCTACACCTTATTTTCTTCCTCCCTACGCTTCATCTAATCCAACAGCTAACCTAACTCTGTTCTCCTACACCTTATTTTCTTCCTCCCTACGCTTCATTTTCTCCCTCCCTACTTCTCCACTTCTGCATATGCCAATCTCTCCCCCTCATTTTTCTCATTCTACGCCTAACTCCTTCTCATTTTTCCACACATATGCCTAATTTTTCTACACTCATCTCTTTCTCCCTTTATTTTATACACACACCATGCATGCATACACCTTGCATGCACCACTTGTCCAACTCCTTTTCTTTCTATATATACACACACACACACATCACACCTCACTCTCACATCTACGTCTCATTCTTCATTTTTCCTTCTTCTCTTCCTTTGCCTTCTTCACACCCGAGAGCTCAAGCAACACCCGAGCTCCACTTTACCTTCCACCTTCGAGCCAACGACTCCGCTTCTACGATCCCGTGAACTCCAAAAACAACCCGGCGCCGCGCCATCTCCTCGTTGTTGTTGTCGCTCACCATTGCTACAGTTGCCCTCTCGCTGCCGTATTGCTGCCATTCTTGCCGCCGTTTTGCTGCCGTTTGTTACCGACGTTGGTTCTTCTTTCCGTGGTTAACACCACCACCGAAATCGTCACGTTATAAGGCAAGTAACCTTGTACATTCTTTTTGTTCTCGTACAAGCATTTTCCTTGAACTCGTGGCAAGTAGTCTAGTTATCATCATGTTTTATTGTCAAACTCTGTTCGAGTCACTGGTTTCATGATATATCAACTCAAGAGTGAACCGTTAACACATTTCGAATCGTGTTATCGAATATCGAATATTCAACCTTACTATCTCTAAATTTCTTGACCTTGCACTAAGAATTAGACCATGTTTCCGATACTGGATTAAAGATTTTTTACATGGAAATCGTAGCCCATCGAGTCCCGAATCCAGAACATCTTACGGTTTCTCAATCGGATGTATAGATTGTGAGATATTGCGATTTTAGTACTGACATATCATGAATTTCTGAACCTATAGAATTTACTACTTAAGTCTAAACGTCACATGATTGATATGCACCAAACTTGTAGTATGAGACACATGATTGCGTGCATTAGATAAGTTAATAAAACAGATAAACTTGATATTTCCACTAAGCATGATTCTTGATTACAAGATTCTTGATTATATGATTCTTGATTACATGACTCTAGATTACATTACTCTTGATTACATGACTCTTGATCCTTGATTACATGATTATCGATTAACTGAGCCTAGGTTATCAATTGCTTTTATCTTGAAGTCTAGAATACACTAGTTACAGTTATTACTTACATGATCATATTGTCTCAGTTCTTTGCTTCCTTCTATATTGTATTTGCACTGTTACTTCTTATTTTTTTCATGTTATATCTTGTTATATTACCCCTTTTACTGCTTGTTGCTACTTGCTGCCCGAAACTTGCTCTAACAGAAACTTTTCTATTTTTCTTTGAGTTAATAATTATACAGGTACTGATGGACCCGATGAGCAGACTCTCTAGACGATTGTTGCTACTTTATTGCTACTTCATGTTGTTTTTCTTTCAGTCGCTATTTTATCTAGTTGTTATAGCGAACTGCTTATCGTACTGTTTTAATTCTGGCACCTTGTACTCCCTGGCATCTTGACCCGATGTTGATGTATTATCCAAATGATGGTTATTCTATTTTCAGCTCTTGTGATTATTATATTTGCATGCGTGAATGTGTTATAAAGATCTTGTTGAGCTTATAAATTTACAGCTTATGGATGATTTATATCATTTGCTGGGCCTCAGTTGCGTGCCTGTATTTCCGTATAGTGGGAAACGGGGCATGACAGGCAAACAGACATGATGGTGCATGAAATAGTGTCAAACTCCCATGGTATATAATCAGTATTAGGTTCAGGGAAACAATCAAACACGCATAGATGATATACATAAACGAGCAAAACAATGTATGTTCATATTCAGGACAGCAAGACAGTACAATACTAAAACAATGATTCCTTTTACTAAAGAAATCCAAATCTGAATCCGTCAAAGAATCTGGAAAATAGATTTCCACACGAATCCAGCGAATATAAACAAGCCATATAGTATTTCACAAAATCATAACTCAAAACTGATTTGAATCCAGAAAACACGTTCAGTCAGAAATCAGTAAAACGAAATCTCAGTCCGAAAAACAGCATCCAAACTTCTCAAATAAATCCAGAAAAAATCTGGGGTATTCCCCTATATGTCTAGAATCAAAGTATAAAGTTTCATAATATTCCAGTAAAATTAGTTCAGTCATCAAAAATAAGAAAATATCAAGAAACGGTAGTTTGGCCAATCTGGAATTCCCAACACTGCTGTACGAAAACTGAAATATCTCGCAAGACATGAAACGAAATCCAAATCCGCCAAAGAAAGATGAAAATAGATAAAATATATTAACTTTCATATTTCAAAAATATTTTCCATACAGTAAAAGAAATCAGGGTGAAAATACTATTCTTTACAGGACAACGAGCAAAATACAGCAAGTATGACTTTTGTAAACATGCATGAAACGACATATAAAAATCATCAATAAAATCTACCAAAATTCTGGATAATACCTAGATAGGTATAGAAAAACTAAAGAAAGTTTCAGATCAAAATAATAGGTGTAGCTCAAGTATCAAAATAGTTTAATCAACAAAATCATCGAGAAGCGAAATCTGGAAACATAATACACCTCTGTAGTAAAACAGTGATAAGTTACTCATACGAAAACGAAATCAAGCAAGGTCAAAGGGGTTGGAAAATAGACGAAATCCTCCAAAACTCATGTTTTGTACCGAAATTAAGTTTCTGACTTCAAGACAGTCCAAAACAGCAAACAAAACAGATCAGCGATAAAATACAGATTTTTCCCTTTGACCACAACTCAACATATATCATACAAAACTTGTTCAAAGCACAACCAAATATGAAATCGAGTCTACCAAGTGTCCAAACATCATGAACTAGGGTAATTAACATATCTAAAACAAGTCCACCGCATGGTTCTCCACAAATACCCAAATTCTCACGAGAAGTCTCACAATACATGATCAAATCAAGAACGGGTAAAACCTAAGTTAATTCATATCAATATGGTGTCGTGAGGAAACCACGGTCAAGTTTTCACAATAGAGACCAAACCCATCAAAGATAACACACACACGAGTTGTCTCTAGAACACAACTACACTACAAGCGATATTTTTGACTTGTATCAAACAAAGGAATTGGAGTACAAGTTACTTGCCTTAATCGAAGGTGAAGAACGACGAAAATCAAAAGTGACGGGAGTGGATCCCGACAACGAACAAAACCCACGAACGAAAATCCACGAATCAACGAATCCAAGCAAACTTGTGCAAAACCACCTCACGAGCAAAACTCCACAAAGCGAGAGAGAGAGATCAAGAGAGCGAGAGATGGCGGCGTCGGCCTGGTGTCGCTCTGGCTGTCGCTGGCTTGGTCGACGACGGATGGAAGCAAGGGGAGAGAGCCGATGGATGGATGAGGAGGTGGTTGGTCGGTGGTCGGATGGATGTGGGGATGGAGTGTAGGCCGGAGGGGGGTGTGCGGGTTGGAGTGCAGGCCAGAGAGAGGCTCGGCCAGGGGGATAGGCGTCGAGTGTGTGCACGGCGCAGCCAAGGAGGGGAGGCCGGTGGTAGGTTTAGGTGATTAGGGTTAGGGTTTTAGTAGGAGATGAGGGTTTACATATATAGTGGAGTTTAGGGTTCATATGGGTCTGGGTATTGGGTTGTGGGTAGTTTAGGAGTAGTAATAGGATTAATCCAATAAGACAAATGGGGATCAAATTGTATAGGATTCAAACTAGGATTGGATAATTTGTCTTTGGTAATCAATTAGGGATCAAAATAATAAGATTAGGAATGGGGTAGACCACCAAATCACCAAGAGTACCCAAAAATACAAATAAAGAGAACGAGACAACAATAAAGAGCGAAAACAACAACCATGAACAAGAACAACCGAGAAATCGGAAATAACTCGCAAAAATCAAGAATGAGAAAAGAAAATGAAAATATATTGAAACAACTCAATATACGGTCCAAGAAAAAAAAACAAGAGAGTACAAATACACCAGAAAAGAAAAATACACCAAAAATACGAAAAATGAAAAAACAGGGGTTACAATTATTATTAGGGATAGTCGAGTCAGGTTTCAGGTAGGTTATGGTTCGGGGTGTTGATCTGAAAAAAAAATGAAAATAGGGTTTCAAGTTTGGATTTGGGTCTTAGTAAGGTTTAGGGGTCATTTGGAGTGTAGGTCGGGTTGAAACTGAAATAGGGTTCGGGTCGGGTATGGATTGCGGGTTGGGGTTAAGAAGAGAGGGGAAAACATAAAAATTAGGGTTTGGATTTTTTAATTATTTTAAAAAAAAAAATTTTGGGAAACAGGTATGCGGGTGAGGTGTGAAGTGGGTATTTGGATTTGATTTGAAGTGTGAAGCATATGGGCAGCTAGGATTTTGGGGTGAAGAGAGAAGGAGAGGTTGATGTAGGCAGAGTTGGAGAACTAGAGGGAAAAGGAGTAGAGGGCACCAATGGGGAGGATGGAGGAGAGGAAGAGGTCGCGGGACATTGGGGGTTGGAGGGGGGATCGACGAGGCAGAGGATGCAGATGAGGAGGAAGGCGAAGGAGGAGCAGAAGAACATGTGGATCATGGTAAAGGAGATGGAGAAGGTCCAATTGTACATTTTGGGGTCGAGGATGTACTTGTTGTACACGATCACGGCGAACGACAGGCAAATCCAGATGCCTACGTACGTGTACGTCAGCACGATTTTCTTCATCACCGATTCGTTCATCAACGCCATGGCCATGGCTGCCTGCCATATATTCAGATCGAGGATCTCAAACCCTTGAACCCTAATTTGGGGGAGGACGAGGAGCTTCTGGATCGCTGTCGACGGGAAATGGCGATACTGCGAGATGGGTCGACTTTGGGATGGAGATTGGGAGGTGACAGCATCGGCTGCGGGATTGGATTTTTGGTAGCCGTCGATGGTTTTGGGTGTGTGAAGGTGGAGGTAGAGGACGAACGACGTTGCCGATTATGGAGTTCTTCGGGATTTGGAGGATTAGGGTTGCTATTGACGGAGGTCGACGGGGTTATGGTGGTGGCATCGTGATTTGGTGTCGGAGTTGGGTTGAAAGGTGAGTTGTTGTTGTTGTGCTACGGTTTTGGTAGAAGTAGTTGATGACGACTAGGGTTTTTGGATCTTATTGTTTATTAACGGCTAGGGTTTTAGAGACTTGATCGGGAGAGGTTGTTGAGAGGTGGAGTGATTCCATTGAAGACGAGAATCACTCCACCTCGATAACGAGGATCAAATTAGTATATGTCTTATAGGAACACTGGCTATTATACCATTGTTGAATTAGAGATGGGAATAAATACTTTTTTTATTGATTATTAATTAAATAAACCGAGTACAATATACCTCCTATATATAGGAGAGAAGGGAATGCTAAACCAATACATTATTCGATACGGGACTAAACTAATCTCTCTCATAATCTAATATATATATATATATATATATATATATATATATATATATATATATATATATATATATATAAAATATCTGACAATACCCATTTGTATTAATTTTTTCTCTTATGTGGCGTGCATTGTGACTATGACATCGTTTAATTTTTTTATAGAAAAACAACAAAAGAAATAAATAAATAAGTAAAAAAAATCCGCACAGAATGAGACAAGTGGAAATGAAAAATTCAAAGTAGATCTTGGATTTTATTCATATTTTAGAAAGCAAGGGCATCCAATGTACCTCAACTTAAATATGTGTATAAATATTCAGATATAGATGTTCTCGACTGTCAAAATATTGAAATATAATGAGGACATTGAATAAATATCTAATAGAATTATTAAACCATGAAGCTTTAAATTTTGCCTTTCATTAGATAATTTTTTTTCAATTACATTTATCTATCACATATCCGCAGAATTACAATTCATTTAAGAAATGAAATTACAATACCTAATTATTATAATAGTTGTTGTCAAAGACAATTGTTTCTCCTATAGCTTGTTGGACATAACGGCATCAAAAACAACATGAACTTATCCTTCTATCAATTTGAAGATATTAATGTCATTCCAATAAAGTTCCTTCCACTGAGAGAAAGCGAAAAAAATATAAAAAGTTTCAAATAAAAAAAAAAATTCAATCAAAGTTTCTTCCACTAACAGAAAGCAAAAATAAATGAAAAATGGTTTAGAAGATGACGAATTAAATGTATCAAGAAAACCATACAAATGCTTTCTTCTCGCTTAAAGATATCAAGATATATTTGGTTTAGTAGAATCTTGTAGATTTCATCTAAAAAGAACATCCATCCGATAGTGACTTCCATTTGATGTCCTCCAATATCTAAGCAAGTTAAATAGAAATACATATTGTTTAAGCAAGAGAAATTGTGCAAACAAATTAATTTTTAGAGGTAAATGATGACACCTAGACAAACATATCTTATATGATTTGTATGATGAACTACCACTCAAATAGATACACGTAGGAATCTGAATCCGTTAAATCACTCATGTATGATCTTCTACCTTCTAACTCTCCTCATTATGTCGGTCAACTTATGTTAGAATATATAAATTATATTTTTTTATATCAATAAACGGTGAGATTAAACCGAATATATATCTAAATTATAGAATAGGCGTGATTTATATGCCTACTTAAAATGCTGACTTTTTACTAGGAAACTCGGTTTGTAGGATTAAATTAGTTTAATTACTTTTCCAAACTTCTAATAATATTTCATAAAATCTCTTTTTTTTAAATTACTTTTTAGAACGATGGAAAAAATTTAAGGATGTGAGAATAATATAGACCGTTTCCCGAGCTTCTGTTGAGCAAGAGAAAAATTAAGAGAGGCGGCTCTCAGCAACCAAAATAGAGCATCAAACTCATAGTCATATTAACTGGAAAAACTCTATTCCCTCCTAACTTTATAAAGATTAAAAACCTTTCACTAAACAGTTTCCTCATTCGAAAGATTGTTTACTCTTCACACCATTAGAATGAATCGATAATTTAAAATGTTGAACTTTTTCTTTAAAGAAATACACATCATACCCTTCACAATTCTAGAAAATAACATCTATATATATATTTTATATATATATTTGTAACATCCCAGGAAAATAAAATAAATTTTATATTTTTGCACGTGCATTACACGTAAAATTTTATGTATTTTAGTCCCTAAAATTTTTCAAAGTGATGTATATTTTTATTCTCATTTTATTTGTTACAAATATATTATTTATTTTTTAATTAAATCCCATAGGCCTAAAGTCTATCTTAAAGCCCACTAGCAAATTAATTTAAAAAAGAAGCCCATAATTTTATTCTGCATTTTAAATGGACACTTTTGAATCCTACACACTTGTCATTTAACAAACACCTACAAATGGATTAATGAAAAATAATTGGGTTTTTAACACGTATATCCCTAACAAATATGCTAATATCATATGTATCCTTCAAAAATGTGTATTTTCATATATGCCCCTAACAATATGATCTTATTTCTAATTTATCCCTAAAAGTTGCTTCAAACTACGTGTATCTGAAATTTATAAGATTAGTGGCGAATATGGCTAGAAAACATGATAAAGAAGATGAAATTACAAATATGTACTGTAAATTTGTCCATTTATTAAGAAAACTGAAGAAAAATTGAGAATTGTTGATGTGTTTCAGTTCGTTTTATAGTCTACTGAGTTTATAAAAAGTAGGAAGAAGAAGCTTGACTAGTGGAGGAAGGGTATTTCAGTCATTTTACATAAAATCTATTAAATAAAATTTTATATTATATACATTTTTATGTTTTTAATGTAGTTTTAACCTAAGGGGTAACTAAGAGGTTGGACACACATTGTTAGGGGTAAATATGAAAATACTTATTTGTGAGGGGTATATTTGATATTCACATATTTGTTATGGACATATATGTTAAAAACCCAAAATAATTAAAAGAATGAGAATTGTGTGCACGTTGGGTGCACGTGCACGTGTGTGCACCCAAGGGGTTTGGCCGGCCAAGAAAAGGAAGAGGAAGTGGATTTGTGGAAGTGGGTTGTGAGAGGGTATTTAATTGGGTAGTGGGAGTCTTTTTATTCACCCAATAACCCTACAAATACCCCTCCTATTGTATGAGCAATACACAACAAAAGAGAGAAAAGAAAAGAGAGAAGGAGTGTTCGGATTTTTCAAGAGGAAGGGAGCTTTCGGTTGGCTTTAAGAGGAGAAGACATTTCTTTTGTGTTGGAGCTATAAGCAACTTTCTAGGAGTTTCCTTCCACTTTTTCATCAAATAGGGTGGGTGTTTCTTTTGCCTTCTAAAATATAGTAGTATGCATGTGTAGAAAAAATTGATGTTTGAAATTGATATTTCATATGAGTTTTAGTTAATTTTGTGATACCATGTGATGTTGTTATTTAGAATGTTTAGTAGAAATGAAACATGTAAATTGTTGCATGCTAAATGAAAGTTTAATCATGATGTAATTTCTATTTCAATAGAAGGGCACATCTTGTTAAATTAAAATTCGATTTCATTGGTATGTTGAAGAGGTTAGGCACAAATAATATGCCATGATTGGGTTATAGGAATTGTGCATTTATATGTATATAAAAATTGTTAAACTTGGCACAAGAAATTGTGAAATTGTTAGAGAAGAAGCATAAAATTTATGGGGATGAGAATTGCTAAAAAGTATATACATTTATGATAGTAGTTAAATTCTTCTAATTGCAATATATGAATACTAGATTTCTAAAAATAATTATTTGAATTAATTTGTGAACAATTTTATGCTAATGTGGTTAAAAACAGTAAATAAGTATTTATGGAAATGTATTTTTGTAATATTAACTTGGAAGAAAAGATTATAAATCAAAAGTTATCCAAAGAGTAAAAATTGAGATTAAACAGAGTGATGCGTTATATAAATTTCAACCAATATAATATTAGAAGATAACTTTGGCCTTAATTAGTAGTGCATGCGCTGCCACGTGGCGCTGGGGGGTTTCCCTTGGTCGCGAGTTCGAGCCTAGGGGCTGGCTCTGTTTTATTTTATTTATTTTTTTTAAATCAGAGTTTATTTGGGTATAAAAACAACTCAGTGAATTCATTATTAGATATTGAGAGTGGCCCATTGGTTTGGGCCAGTGTTGGTTGCTTGTTGGTTTTGGGTTCGATCCGGCCTTGCACATTTGTGCTTTTTAGTTATTTTTTGTGTTCATTTCAAGTTTTAAAAATTAAGATAAATCATAGAAATATTCCAAAATATTATTAGATCGCTTGAGGATTATTTTATAGCATTCTAAGAGATATTTTTGACAAAATAAAGATCATGTTTATTGTATTAGATGAGATTTAAATACAAAAAATTGTGTATGATTAAAAATTTAAGAGTTGGTATATAATAGAGTGCAAAAACCAAAGTACCGCCCAACGTTTGGTCTAAGTACAATATGCCCATATAACGTTTGAAAAAGTACACTAAATCTATTTATTCGTTAACTTAACCCCATCCATTAAGTTATAATTATTAAATTATTTTTTTATCCTTATCCTTTCATAATCAAATCTCTTCTTCTTTTTCCTTTTTCTTCATTATTTTTTCTCCTTTCATTTTTCTCTATTCTTTTCTTTCTTCGTTATTTTTTTCTTCTTTCCCAAATTTAATAATGTGATTATGACATATAACAAAATGCTGGAGTTGTTTTTGTTCCTACTAAGTCTCGGGCTATTGATTTTATCTTCACATGAATAGGATGTCTAATCTTTTAGTAACTTTTACTTTTTATGATTCACCTTTGAAAACAAATCTATGTAATTCCTCTCTCAAACTCGTTTAGGGGATAGGTTTGTGTGCCAACTGCCAAGCCAACTTTTTATTTAGGACCTAATGTTCATTTAAGTGTTTAGGTATGCGAACTTTAAAACAATTCTGATGCATAACCGTTGAGAAAGCCTCTTGGTTATCATATATCTCTAATCTCTTATCTCTAATCTCTAATATTATAATGGGAGAGTTGGGATTGTTATTTGTTAACATACAAATCCGTGCGTTGCACGGACAATTCCAACTCTCCCATTAATTACAACAAAAATAAACAAATAAACAAAAAATCCACATATTTAAAACGTGCACTGTATGTGCAAAACAATTTTATAATTTTTTTAACATTAAACATACACATATGTTACACGTACAACTCAACTTCTACTTATAAACATGTGCATTGCACGTACAAATTATAATTTCTTCCTTCAATTTTTTTTCTCAATTACGTGCAATACACGTCCAACTCCAAAACTATAACTTAACACGTATATCGCACATGAAAAAATCCTGAAACTCTTATCAAAACGTGCATCGCACGTAAAAAATACTAGTTAATTGAATTGAAGTTTTCAGTATTTTAAACTTGCAGTAAATAATTGCTTAATTTAATTGCCTGATGAAGCCTTTCAGATATTTTGTTAATTCTCTTTCTGTCCGATAGGAGGGAAAAGTCCGAATCTACTGAAACTGGAAGAGCGCAAAGCCTATTTGAGAAAACACGAGCTAAGGATAAGTGGGACTAAATCATCATGTATCAGCAGGGTTCTGGAGCATTGGAGATCAGTCACTTATGCTGCGTGTGAAATTAAACATGATTTACATTTTTTTTTCGTATCACTCTTGATCAATTAAGAATACTTCCCCCCCCCCCTAAAACTTATAGATATTAAGCTTGTTGCACATCATTTTTGTTCACTATTGTTAGGATATGTACTTGTTACTGGTGCACCGATTTTCTTTGTTGTACAGAAAGGCAAATGTAATGCCTCCAGAAAATACCATGACGAATTTGATTAGTAAATCTGAAAACATGCTTCTACTCATCGGACGCCGAGAAAACTCTCGAAACCTAATTGTAGCCTTTTAGTAGATTTAGACGAGCATCGTCTAGGTAGAGGTTTATCTATAATACATGTTAACTGTATGATCCTTAAATTAACTCTGCTAACTCAATGCTCATCGACCTTTATATTTTATTTGTCTGTCCTCTATTACAATTTTTGTAGGTCGACCGACAACGACGCTAATGGGTTTTCGGGTTTGAATCTAGGTGATTCGTGAATATCCCAACTTGTTCTTCAAGTTGGATCGTATGGCTCCTATCGTAGGGTTATCTCTTGTGTACTATTCAATGACTATTGTAACAAGATATCAATTTAGGGTTTGTCTCTAGATCCATATAAACAATTGTAACGGCTCATAGATCGATGATGATTCTATTTGTGCCGAATAGAAGAAGAAAGTACTTCATCTGAGGGGGTGAGAGAGTTCTCCATTGTAAGCAGCATCAAGTTCCATTAGGCCTAAGAGAGGGTCATGGTGAGAATTGTAATATTCTTGTACCTTCTCTAGTTGAATAATATCTCGGTTCTTCCTCCCCCGGATTAAGGCGAAAGCCCCAACCGGAACAACTCTTGTGTGTTTTGTGTGTTTTGTGTGATCTAGTCTTGCTTGGTGGTTTGTGTTGATTGTGTCAAAGACTCAACAAGATCCTCATAATTTCCTAACAAGTGGTATCAGGGCAATCAAGTTCATGGATTTGTTCGAGTTCCTTGGAGATGGCAGATCAAAAGACGAAGATCAAGCGGTTTGATGGTAAGATCAACTTCAATCTATGGAAGGTGGACATGTATGATGTTTTGGTTCAGAAGGACTTGCACCTTGCCTTAGAAGAGAAGAAGCCAACCGACATGCAGCAAGAGAAGTGGGATGAGATTTGTTTGAAGGCCTTGAGTTTAATCCGGTTGCAATTAGCGGACGAAGTCAAGTGTAATATCCTTGAGGAGAAAAGTGCGGCGAGTCTATGGGCGAGACTCAAAACTGACTACTCGGGATCGTCATTGCTAGATTAGATGTATTGGAAGAGGAAGCTGTTTAGGTTCTCAATGAACGAAGGTACCCATCTTCAATATCATATTGTGGTGTTCAATAAAGTAATATCTGATCTGAAGGCGATTAACGCTGATGATCTTAGCGAAGAGGATAAAGCTTTCAACTTGATTTATTCACTGCCAACTTCTTATGATCACTTGATAACAACCATGCTACATGGGAAATCAGCTAAGGAGACACTTACTGTAGCCGGGGTGATTAAGGGTCTAAAGGAAGATGAACTAAGAAAGGAGACTCATAAAGGAGTGTCTATTTCTTTAGAGTGTTTTGCGGTGAATGGTGATACTTCAATTGGAAGGGATGCAGCACACAAGGGTAAGATTCATTGCCATTACTGTAAAGGAGTTGGGAATTTCAAGAGAGACTGTCACAAGTGGTTGAGTTAGAAGAGTGCTACTAAAGAAGGGGAACAAGCCCATATAGTCAGCGCAACTGAGTCAAGTAATAATGTTGACTGTTGTTTTCTTGTTTCAAGTTCTTCATATATGGATTCAAGTTGGTATCTTGATTCGGAAAGTTTTTCTCATATTTTCTCCGAGTAGGAGATATTTTCTACTTACAAGTCATCAACATGCCGTAGTGTGAGAACAGGGAGTGGTGAGATTTGTGAAGTGGTGGGCAAGAGAACTGTTGAGTTGGAGATGCCAGATGGTAAAGGGTTCACACTAGAAGAGGTTATGCATATTCCTTCGATACAGAAGAGTCTTATATCCTTGGGTACTCTTGATGCTCGTGGCTACAAGTACACAGCTCGAGGTAGAGTTTTGACAATTTGGGATAGTCGTCGTAAGGTAATGAAGGGTAAAAGGGGGATTGGGCAGGATCAGCACAACCTCTACCAGCTTTGTAGAAGCAGAAAAACTCGGCCGAGTGTATGGAATCCCATTGGTCCTAAAGCATTATCTAGTAAGCCATCACTAGAATTACCGATGCGAGACTGCAACGTTCGAATACCGTTGGAAGGTGGAGAAATCCTTGATGTAGGTGGAGTTCGTGTGGAGGGTGGCACCTCCATGATTATATCTACATGAGTGTGCCCTTGAAGGGGACATACAGCTAGAGGAAAACAGGTGGAGGTTTGTTCAACTAGCAGGAGAAGCCATTGAAACAAGTTGTTTACAAAGCGGAGAAGAAAGATCTAGAAGAGTTTTAAATCACACGGGTATGGATTCATGTGTATGCAATCCAAGGTGGAGATTGTTGGGTTTATGTCTTGCATACGAGATTGGATAAGAAGATGATAAGACGATGGAGAAACAAAGGCGATTGGAAATGGAGTGGAGGCAAGAGACAGTCTGTAGAACCCCATATTTTCAAATATTATTTTAATTATTTGAAAATGAATTTAAATGATTTTTGGAGATTTAATTAATATTTTCTAAGAAATTTATCTTTTGTACACGTGCAAGACTCGTGCAAATGACTTTTTAGAAGTTGGAAAATTAAGATTTCTTTATGAAAAATCATCATTTATTATTTGGGAATTATGTAGTATTTTTCCAGATTTTTCTGAAATTAATTGATACTATTTGCAACTTTTGAGAAAAGAATGACTTATTTGCAAAATTGACATTTTCAAGGGTTGAAATGCAAAATCAGTATTCTGAACGTTTTGAGCAGTATTGGCTGAAGTTTAAAAGTATATTTTCTATTAAATCCTAATTTAAAGGAGTTTTATTGAATTTACAAGAATAATGGATATATATGAAAGTTGTGTTCTTGAAGGGATTGTTTTGCAAAGTGTGGTAAAACCCTAATAATTATCCGGCATATATAAGGGATTTTTATTCCCAGCCGTCATTGAGAGAATATTCAGATTTTGAGATTTTGTTTGAGGAGCAAGAAGAGACTTTTGGATCTAGCAAGGAGAAAAGCTTTTTGTGGATTTTCTTCAAATCTATGTGAGTGGTTTGTTTTTGTTTTGCTTGTTTTGTTTGTTTGGTTGGTTGATGGATGACGTGAGATTCTTGTTACCCTTTGTTTGAGATCGGTATGACATTGATTGTTTGTCTCATTGTATGCATGATGTAGATCTTTTATTTTTATGAGAACTCTTATTGATATTGGACCATGTATGAGAAATTATCAAGATTTATTGAGGAAATATTGATCTATGGAATCGTATTGTTGGAAAGCATGATTGAGAATTGAATAATTTGTGATCAGGTGATAGACATCTAGATCTTATGATCTTTAATTCAGAATTTGATTATGAGTTGAGGAAGAAATCTTGTTGAGAAACCCTAATGAAAGATTTGTGGTTTAGATCTTGAAAAGTTGAGATTTGAGGAATTGATTGATAAGTAATGCAATCGTATTGGAGATTATTTGAGAGTTATCTTTGGCTTGTGTATGAACTATTGTTTGATAAATAATGAACCATGATTCTTTAGAAATCTTCAGATTGATTTTTGTATTCAGACCCAGTTTTGATAACTGTAGGCTGACAGTCGACTGGCCTACCGTACAGTCGACTGGTACGACGCTACTGTTTATTTTCAGTCTCTTGAGAATTGTTCGGGACAGTCGACTTAGACTGTGTCATTCGACTAGTCTGCTGATTGTATATTTGTTTAGTCCTTTCTGGACAGTCGACCTATGAACCCTTCAGTCGACTTAAATACTTAGACTATATCTTGGAGAATTATTGTGATTTGTCTCGGGGCAGTCGACTGATATTGCCTTAGATTACTTTTGTGAAATTCTGGAGAATCGTCCTCTGGACAGTCGACTTACCTCAGCATGAGTCGACTGGCACTGAGGGATCTGTACGTTTGATCTGAGATCTTTGTTCAGTTTTTGATATTTGTTCAGTATTTGATTTTGAAATATTTGTTCAGTATTTGATTGTGAGATATTCTTTAAGAATATGATTTTGGAAATATTCAGTTGAGCCACTTGGTTAGTGGGAATTTGTTCAGATATTTGTTTTGAGTCTCTAGAGGTACGTGACCCTAGTATACCGGTGTTGAGATATTTGTTGAGTTATTTGTTGAGGCCCATTGAGGCAAATTATCAGTTATTCAGATTTTTAGTCCGGTAGGGTACACTACTCTAGGAGATTTTGTTCAGTAACCCAAATTTATAAGGACAGGCATTAGTAGTGTCATGACGAATGGGAACATGAGTTATGCACCTCAGTAAGACTTTAGATGTGAGACTTAATCTCCTGAATTATCCAAGTAGTTAACTTGAGATGTGGGATTTATCTCCTCAATTATCCAGGTAATTAACTTGAGATGTGAGGTATATCTCCTGAATTATCCAAGTAATAATCTTGAGATGTGGGATTGAACTCCTGAATTATCAAGGTCGAGGCGACGCTTTTGTGGTATTCTTGTGATGATGAGACTGTGTTTAGATGTGGGAAGATCTCCTGAATTATCCAGGGAAAATACCTGAGGTGTGGGATCTATCTCCTGAATGATCAAGCATGGGCAAATTATCATAGTTTATCTTCATCTCTTAGTAGTCATCGTTGTCAGCATTTGGTCATCGTGTTTTCTTGACTCACTTTTCTGCATTTGGATTTCCTGCTTTCCCACACTTGACTTTTGGTTTTGGATACCACTTGTTGTTACATTTCTTGCTATTTTACACTTTACACCTTTGGTTACTATTGGTTGGATACTATGTTTTAAGTTCATTTATATTGTTGTTTGATATTTTTATGCCACTCACACCATTTATGGCTGACCCCTTTAGTTTGGGGGTTAGAGTTCAACTCTAGCCTCACATGTTGCAGGTTATTGCTTAGAGTTGGAGATTGGATGCTTGAGTTAGCTTTTGGGATAAATGGACTATTAAGTGTTCAGTATTAATTTGTAAAGACATGTTGAGTTAATTTTG
This sequence comes from Hemerocallis citrina, assembly GCA_017893485.1. Taxonomy (NCBI): domain Eukaryota; kingdom Viridiplantae; phylum Streptophyta; class Magnoliopsida; order Asparagales; family Asphodelaceae; genus Hemerocallis; species Hemerocallis citrina. The sequence continues at coordinate 198,455,898 of CM030368.1, read as the reverse complement.
GAGTTGTTTAGTCTTCCACTGTGATATGAAAAAGTTTTGTTGTAATAAATGTTGAAAATTCTAGTGGTGTTTGGTTGTGTTTATTGTTATATTGAAGTGGATCACTGGGAATGTGCCACGTATTTTCTATGCTATTCATCTAGAAATTCGGGGCGCTACAGAGATTGGTATCAGAGCTCTGCTTCAATGGTAATAATAGACATAGTAAGAAAACCAACCTAGGTGTGGACACTAGAGAGTGAGTACCTAGGCGTGGACATCAGAGTGTGAGTATCACATAGAGTTAAAATATGATGTTTGGTTTGAAATTATGGTTTGAGATGTGGTTATGGTGTTGCCATAGGGCATTGATATGAGTTTGAATTGTGTATTACTCTAACTTTACCCTCGTTTTGCAGTATTCAAATGGTTGCACCCAGAGGTAGAAATGGTGGCAACAATGAGGATGGATCGGGTAGTTCCCGAGGAAATGGGATCGACCTAGAGGCTGAATTCGCCAAGGTGTATCAAACACTGAATACGTTGATGGCATTCAACGTGGCGCAACAGCAGCAAGCTCAGCAGCAGCAGAATTCGCCGCCCAATCATGGAGCTGGACATGGATTGGTGAATGCCGACCCCATCAAGCAGATCGAATCCTTTACGAGGATGAGGCCGCCAGTCTTTGAGGGGCAAGCTGATCCAACAACAGCAGATGATTGGATTAGGAAGATGGAGACGATCTTCGAGGTGTCAGAGACTCCGGCAGCTAGCAAGGTGAAGTTAGCTTCGATGCAGCTCGAGAAAGATGCTGGTGTCTGGTGGGAGTCACTGAAGAGGAATTTGGGAGATCAGCAGTTGACATGGGAAGCTTTTCTGGAGGAGTTTAGAGATCGCTTCTTTCCTCTGGATGTTCAAGAGAAGAAGGCGGCCGAGTTCATGAACCTCCAGCAGGGCAGCATGACTGTTCGGGAGTATGAGACGAAATTTGCTCAACTTTCGAGGTATGCACCAGAGCTGGTCATGGACGAAGCGAAGAAGGCCAAAAAGTTTGAGCTGGGCTTGAGGCCAAACTTGAGGTCAAGGATGGTTCTGTTGGGTATCAGAAGATTTGACAAGCTGGTCAGAAGAGCAGCGATGACTGAGGAGGATATGGACCTATTTCAGAAGAAGCAGGATACATGGAACCGGAACAAGAGGCCAGCATCAGGCCAGAGTGGGAAGGGATTCCCCGCGAAGCAGGCAAAGTTCAGTGGATCGGTGCAGAAGGCACCTGCAGCTCAGGGAGTGACCTGCTACTACTGCAAGGAAGTAGGACATTACAGGTCATCATGTCCGAAGTTGGCAGAGCATATCTGTTCTCAGTGTGGGCAGACTGGACATTCCAAGCTCCGTTATCCAAAATTGAAGGAAGATGGTTCGGGTGGAAGCAAAGTCCCGAAGAGGCAAGGGCGAGTATTTGCATTGACCGAGGAGGATGCGAGAAACTCGGAAGATGTAATACAGGGTATGCAGGAATTTTGATTTCTTTCATTTTTGAATCAGTGTAATGAATAAAACTTTTATTTCAGAACAATTTAAGATTGAGTATCGTTCTTATTGTAACATGAGTTGTTTTAATAAATGGAATTAAAGCAAAGGTTTTGTTTGACACTGGTTCATCGCATACATTTGTATCGCCAAGTTTTGCAAAGATCTTAGGTTTGGAACCTAAGTTATTTCCAGGCAGGGTTTTGTCGGTGGCAACGCCGTCAGGTGAAGAGCTGGTAGCGGATCGATATTACGAGGGCTGTGATATCGAGATTGGTGGAAGGATGTTCGGCATCGACTTGATCGAACTTCAAGTGTTGGGAGTAGATGTCATTGTAGGCATCGATTGGATGGCTATATATGATGCCACAATTGATTGCAAGCGGAAAGAGGTGTTGGTGAAAGCACCAGGTGGACCTGCAGTAACTTTTCAAGGGAAGAAGAAGATTCCTAAGGTGGCTGCAATGGTATATAAGGTGGTTATTTCGGATGAAGTCAAGGGCATTCCGGTTGTTCGAAATTTTCCTCAGGTGTTCTTGGATGATTTTCCAAGATTACCGCCGCAGAGAGATGTAGAGTTTTGCATCAATGTTCAGCCGGGAAGTGCGCCAATTTCCAAGGCTCCATACAGGATGGCACCTGTAGAGCAAGATGAAGTGAAGAAGCAGATTGAGGAACTTTTGAGCAAAGGGCTTATCAGACCAAGTTCTTGTCCGTGGGGAGCGCCAGTATTGTTGGTCAAGAAGAAGGATGGGTCGATGAGGATGTGCATTGACTATCGGGAGTTGAATAGGGTGACTATTCAGAACAAGTACCCACTGCCACGGATTGATGATTTGTTCGACAGGCTTCGAGGAGCAGCGGTGTTTTCGAAGATTGATCTGAGGTCGGGATATCATCAGGTGCGAGTCAAGGAGGAAGATGTGAGTAAGACAGCGTTCAGGACTCGTCATGGGCTGTATGAGTTTTTGGTGATGCCATTCGGGTTGACGAATGCGCCAGCAGTTTTCATGGATATGATGAATCGGGTGTTGAGACCGTTCATTGATTCCTTCGTAGTGGTCTTCATCGATGATATCTTGGTATTTTCGAAGTCGGAAGAGGATCATTCGACGCACTTGGCAGCAGTGTTACAGACGTTGCAGGAGCACAGTTTGTATGCCAAATTATCGAAGTGTGAATTCTGGAAATCTGAGGTAGCTTTCCTTGGCCATATTCTTTCTAAGGAGGGAGTGGCTACTGATCCTCAGAAAGTGGAAGCAGTGAGGAATTGGCCCAGGCCGACGTCAGTGAAGGAAGTCAGAAGCTTCTTGGGTTTAGCTGGGTACTACAGGAGATTTATTCAGGGGTATTCTCAGATTGCAGTTCCGATGACAGGTTTGATCCGGAAGAACGTGGCATTTGTATGGACCGATAAGTGCGAAGAGAGTTTCCTTGAGTTAAAGGAAAGGCTGACTACCGCACCTATATTGGCATTGCCGCAAGCTGGGAAGGATTATGATATCTACAGTGATGCGTCTCTCAGAGGTTTGGGATGTGTCCTGATGCAAGAAGGCAAGGTCATTGCTTATGGTTCGAGGCAGTTGCGTCCGCATGAGAAGAATTATCCGACGCATGATCTGGAGCTAGCAGCTATCATATATGCCTTGAAGCTATGGAGGCATTATGTCTATGGTGAGAAGGTCAATATGTACACTGACCACAAGAGCCTGAAGTATATTTATCAGCAGAGGGATTTGAATCTTCGGCAGAGAAGGTGGTTGGAGGTATTGGAAGACATTCGTCCTGAGATCAAGTATCATCCGGGCAAGGCGAATGTAGTGGCTGATGGACTTAGCAGGAAGAGTAGTTTATCGAGATTGATCACTACTCGAAGGGAGTTGGCAGCAGAGATCGATCAGACAGGTATCGAGGTGGTACTGCGAGGTTTAGGGGCATCTTTGGATCAGTTGAGGCTGCAGCCGTCCTTGAGGGAGAAGATTGTGGAAGGTCAGAGATCAGATTCAGAGATCCAGAAGATGTTGCAGCAGGTTTCAGAAGGCAAGTTATCAGAATTTCGTGTCCAAGATGGATTTCTTTGGATGGGTGAGAGGTTGTGTGTTCCAGATGATGCAGAGTTGAGAGAGAGTATCTTGCAGGAGGCACACAGCACACTGTTGTCAGTTCATCCAGGAGGCACGAAGATGTACAGGGACATCAAACCACATTTTTGGTGGTCTGGTATGAAGCGGGATGTAGCAGATTTTGTGGCAAGGTGTCTGACTTGTCAGCAGATCAAGGCAGAGAACCAGAGACCTGGAGGTTTGTTACAGCCATTACCCATTCCGGAGTGGAAGTGGGAGAATATCAGCATGGACTTTATCACGGGTTTGCCAATGAGTTTGAAGGGCAATGACTCGATTTGGGTTGTTGTGGACCGATTGACTAAGTCGGCACATTTTCTAGCCATGAAGATTACTTGGTCAATGGAGAAATTGTGAGACTTCATGGAGTTCCTGTGTCAATTGTTTCTGACAGAGATCCGAGGTTTACTTCGAGGTTTTGGAAGAGCCTACAAGCAGCTTTAGGCACCAAGACTGATTTCAGTACAGCATTTCATCCGCAGACAGATGGTCAGACGGAGAGGGTGAATCGAGTGCTGGAAGATATGTTGAGAGCTTGTGTTATGGACTTCGGTGGTAGTTGGGAGAGATACTTGGCATTGGTTGAGTTTGCTTATAACAACAGTTACCATGCAAGTATTGGGATGGCACCGTATGAGGCTTTGTACGGGCGGAGGTGCAGGACACCTGTATGTTGGTATGAGGTTGGCGAGAGGTAGATGTATGGTCATGAGATCGTGCAGCAGACGTCAGAGCAGATTGAGCTGATTCGCAAGAGGTTAGTTGAAGCTCAGAGTCGGCAGAAGAGTTATGCTGACACTCGACGAAGAGATTTGGAATTTGAAGTTGGGGATGCAGTTTTCCTCAAGGTTTCTCCGACCAAGGGAGTGATCAGATTTGGTAAGGGAGGCAAGTTGGCGCCGAGGTATATTGGGCCGTACAAGATCGTGGAGAGGATTGGCAAGACAACATACAGATTGAAACTTCCTGAGGAGTTAGCGCAAGTACATGATGTGTTTCATGTGTCGCTGTTAAGGAAGTATGTGGCCGATCAGGATCATCAGTTGGTAGGAGTTCCTGAAGATCTACAGGTGAACTTGAGCTGCAAGGAACAGCCTGTTGAGATCGTTGATCGTAGGGAGAAAGTCCTTAGGAGCAAGGCGATACCTATGGTCAAAGTGTTGTGGAGGAATCAACAGTTCGAGGAGGCTACGTGGGAGCCCGAGGATCGCATGCTGAAGGAATTTCCTGAATTGTTTGTATGAGTGTATTTCTTGTATGTGATTGGAATTCTTTGGATGATTGTGCTATTGACTGATATGTGATGTATCCTTTGTTTTGATTGTGATGTTATAAGAAATTATTCAGATTATGTTCTATATATATATATGAAACACTGTTTCTTTTGTTTGGTATGTGTTTGAACTCATTAGTCGTAGTTCTGAGGACAGAACTCTTCTAAGGAGGGAGTGATGTAGAACCCCATATTTTCAAATATTATTTTAATTATTTGAAAATGAATTTAAATGATTTTTGGAGATTTAATTAATATTTTCTAAGAAATTTATCTTTTGTACACGTGCAAGACTCGTGCAAATGACTTTTTAGAAGTTGGAAAATTAAGATTTCTTTATGAAAAATCATCATTTATTATTTGGGAATTATGTAGTATTTTTCCAGATTTTTCTGAAATTAATTGATACTATTTGCAACTTTTGAGAAAAGAATGACTTATTTGCAAAATTGACATTTTCAAGGGTTGAAATGCAAAATCAGTATTCTGAACGTTTTGAGCAGTATTGGCTGAAGTTTAAAAGTATATTTTCTATTAGATCCTAATTTAAAGGAGTCTTATTGAATTTACAAGAATAATGGATATATATGAAAGTTGTGTTCTTGAAGGGATTGTTTTGCAAAGTGTGGTAAAACCCTAATAATTATCCGGCATATATAAGGGATTTTTATTCCCAGCCGTCATTGAGAGAATATTCAGATTTTGAGATTTTGTTTGAGGAGCAAGAAGAGACTTTTGGATCTAGCAAGGAGAAGAGCTTTTTGTGGATTTTCTTCAAATCTATGTGAGTGGTTTGTTTTTGTTTTGCTTGTTTTGTTTGTTTGGTTGGTTGATGGATGACGTGAGATTCTTGTTACCCTTTGTTTGAGATCGGTATGACATTGATTGTTTGTCTCATTGTATGCATGATGTAGATCTTTTATTTTTATGAGAACTCTTATTGATATTGGACCATGTATGAGAAATTATCAAGATTTATTGAGGAAATATTGATCTATGGAATCGTATTGTTGGAAAGCATGATTGAGAATTGAATAGTTTGTGATCAGGTGATAGACATCTAGATCTTATGATCTTTAATTCAGAATTTGATTATGAGTTGAGGAAGAAATCTTGTTGAGAAACCCTAATGAAAGATTTGTGGTTTAGATCTTGAAAAGTTGAGATTTGAGGAATTGATTGATGAGTAATGCAATCGTATTGGAGATTATTTGAGAGTTATCTTTGGCTTGTGTATGAACTATTGTTTGATAAATAATGAACCATGATTCTTTAGAAATCTTCAGATTGATTTTTGTATTCAGACCCAGTTTTGATAACTGTAGGCCGACAGTCGACTGGCCTACCGTACAGTCGACTGGTACGACGCTACTGTTTATTTTCAGTCTCTTGAGAATTGTTCGGGACAGTCGACTTAGACTGTGTCAGTCGACTAGTCTGCTGATTGTATATTTGTTTAGTCCTTTCTGGACAGTCGACCTATGAACCCTTCAGTCGACTTAAATACTTAGACTATATCTTGGAGAATTATTGTGATTTGTCTCGGGGCAGTCGACTGATATTGCCTTAGATTATTTTCGTGAAATTCTGGAGAATCGTCCTCTGGACAGTCGACTTACCTCAGCATGAGTCGACTGGCACTGAGGGATCTGTACGTTTGATCTGAGATCTTTGTTCAGTTTTTGATATTTGTTCAGTATTTGATTTTGAAATATTTGTTCAGTATTTGATTGTGAGATATTCTTTAAGAATATGATTTTGGAAATATTCAGTTGAGCCACTTGGTTAGTGGGAATTTGTTCAGATATTTGTTTTGAGTCTCTAGAGGTACGTGACCCTAGTATACCGGTGTTGAGATATTTGTTGAGTTATTTGTTGAGGCCCATTGAGGCAAATTATCAGTTATTCAGATTTTTAGTCCGGTAGGGTACACTACTCTAGGAGATTTTGTTCAGTAACCCAAATTTATAAGGACAGGCATTAGTAGTGTCATGACGAATGGGAACATGAGTTATGCACCTCAGTAAGACTTTAGATGTGAGACTTAATCTCCTGAATTATCCAAGTAGTTAACTTGAGATGTGGGATTTATCTCCTGAATTATCCAGGTAATTAACCTGAGATGTGAGGTATATCTCCTGAATTATCCAAGTAATAATCTTGAGATGTGGGATTGAACTCCTGAATTATCAAGGTCGAGGCGACGCTTTTGTGGTATTCTTGTGATGATGAGACTGTGTTTAGATGTGGGAAGATCTCCTGAATTATCCAGGGAAAATACCTGAGGTGTGGGATCTATCTCCTGAATGATCAAGCATGGGCAAATTATCATAGTTTATCTTCATCTCTTAGTAGTCATCGTTGTCAGCATTTGGTCATCGTGTTTTCTTGACTCACTTTTCTGCATTTGGATTTCCTGCTTTCCCACACTTGACTTTTGGTTTTGGATACCACTTGTTGTTACATTTCTTGCTATTTTACACTTTACACCTTTGGTTACTATTGGTTGGATACTATGTTTTAAGTTCATTTATATTGTTGTTTGATATTTTTATGCCACTCACACCATTTATGGCTGACCCCTTTAGTTTGGGGGTTAGGGTTCAACTCTAGCCTCACATGTTGCAGGTTATTGCTTAGAGTTGGAGATTGGATGCTTGAGTTAGCTTTTGAGATAAATGGACTATTAAGTGTTCAGTATTAATTTGTAAAGACATGTTGAGTTAATTTTGGAGTTGTTTAGTCTTCCGCTGTGATATGAAAAAGTTTTGTTGTAATAAATGTTGAAAATTCTAGTGGTGTTTGGTTGTGTTTATTGTTATATTGAAGTGGATCACTGGGAATGTGCCACGTATTTTCTATGCTATTCATCTAGAAATTCGGGGCGCTACACAGTCAGTAGAAGGCAACAGTGGGGTTGCGGTCGACTGGACATTGGGGTCGGTTGACCGCTCTACTATAGCGAGACAGTGGTCGACTGTGCGGTCGACCGGTTTGCTCTCGGGTGGACTTCAGAAGGTTGCGGTCGACTGTACCTTGGGGGTAGGTCGACCGACAGCGGCGCTGGTGGGTTTTCGGGTTTGAATCTAGGTGATTTGTGAATATCCCAACTTGCTCTTTAAGTTGGATCGTGTGGCTCCTATCGTAGGGTTATCTCTTGTGTACTATCCAATGGCTATTGTAACAAGATATCAACTTAGGGTTTGTCTCTAGATCTATATAAACAGTTGTAACGGCTCATAGATCGATGATGATTCTATTTGTTCCGAATAGAAGAAGAGAGTACTTCATCTGAGAGGATGAGAAAGTTCTCCATTATAGGCAACATCAAGTTCCATTAGGCTTGAGAGAAGGTCGTGGTGAGAATTGTAATATTCTTGTATCTTCTCTAGTTGAATAATATCTCGGTTCTTCCTCCTCCGGATTAAGGCGAAAGCCCCAACCGGGACAACTTTTGTGTGCTTTGTGTGTTTGGTGTGATCTAGTCTTGCTTGGTGGTTTGTGTTGATTGTGTCAAAGACTCAACAAGATCCTCATAATTTCCTAACAGCTCGACCCCCAGATCTACGTCCACACCACCTACTTATAGCAGTTCACCGCCACGAGCATTCCACTATACTCAAAAACCCTTGTACAGTGATTCACGGATTCCGGCCGAGAGACCTATTACACCCACAGGACTTCTAATCCAAGTCCCGTCAATCTCACCGAAGTGGAAAAGAATTGAAAAGAAAACTCAAGATCGTTAATGATCTTGACTTAAGAATACAACCAAATAAACGCTCACACTCGGATTGATTAAATGAAGGATTAGTTCAGAAGTTTTCTCAAAAGTGATTAGGTGAGGAATACACAGTGGATTCGTCAATATTAATAGACGGGAAAGTGTACCGATCAAAAATAGAAACGATACTTTCTAAGAATATACACAGCGCAATGTGCGGTCGACCCTCATATTGGTGCAATCAAACGTTCAGCTCTCTGACGTAAAATAGAGAGGTGAAAGGTCGACTGATCCTTAAACAACTCAAGGTTGCGGTCGACTGCTATGTGGTCGACCGGTCACGAAGTGCGGTCGACCGGTATTGCGTTGTTTATTCCGAATCCACCATGTTTTCTTACCATAAACTAATCCCTCTTTAATCAATCTTATACTATTATAGTTTCACAAAAATGGAAGGAAAAGTACAGGTCTTGATATCTTGTGGACCAATTAATCAAGAACTCTTTGAATATCTTGCTATTTTGCTTGTGTTTGCCATTATTCTTTATTGCTTTCCTTGTTTGTATATTTGTGGATCTCTCTTGGATCTCTTTTTGATGTTATTTGATCCTGATAATATGGCACACTAAATTCAAACTTATTAGTATAAGTGAGCACGTTTTGTACACACCAAACTAAGAGTCAACAATCTTCCCCTTTTGGTGTGAACAAAACATGCATGAATGTTTGAAAATTTAAAACACAACATATAAATACTGCCCCTGAATTTAGCACATCCTTTAATACAGATTTCCTATAGATAAAGCTTTTAAGTTAGTGAGTACTCCCCCTCAATATAATAATAGAGAACTTAAAGAACAAATATAAGATAAGGGTGTTAGTAATTTAAGTGAGTGAGTACTCCCCATTAATATAATGCTCCTTGTAATACATAACTTAAAGAACAAATATAAGAGAGGGGAATATACATAGTTGTTCATGAAATAATTTTAAAGCTTATGAAATAAGGAGAAAGCATTTTGAAAACATTCTAAAAAATAATAATTCTCCCACTTTTTGGAACACACCAAGAGTGGATAAATAGAGGAGACATAAGTAAAATAAGCCTTGGAAAGTTCGTAGAACAAATCATCAATGAAAACACCAAAGAGAAAATATTTTATGATATTACAATGAATACAATATTGTAAAAGAAATGGGAGAGAATCTTCTTACATGATACCGTTGATAGGGAGACTCTTTGCTATACAGTGAGAGCTCTTCATAATATCATGGATTCGAGATTCACCCCAATACACATGAAAGCAACAAAAAAATTCAAAATTTTGAGAGTGGAACATTAATTTTATAAGATTTTGACAATATAGCTCAGAGAGAGAATGGGTCGACCGCATGGTGGACCGCACACTGTGTTTTTTCAAAAAAAATTCCAGAGAGCATGCCGGTCGTCCGCAAAACCAACAGAACCCACAAAGGGCGAACCGATCGACCGTACGGTCGACCGCAAAACTGGAAAAAACAGATACAGCAAACACAACTAGATAAAATTCTATGTCATCACACATTAAGATAATATTAGGATAAATTTCATGCACACATTTAGATAAAACATTTGCAATTATAGTTAAATCTACTCATCATCATCTCCTCCTCCTTCTTCTTCTTCTTCTTATTTCCTCACCATTAGGAGGAGGAAGAATTTCCCAATCCTCCTTACCTTGCAGGTATTCAAGTGTGTTGACATAGTAGCCGTAGTCTTGCATTTGATGAGCATCAAACTGCTCATAGGTCACAAATGATGATGAGGATGAGGCATTTTTCCGATGCGAGGAGGAGGGGGCTCATGGTGCTTGTTCCGCTTGCCTTGATTGTTGTTGGGCTTGACGACGACGAGCCCGCTGATTGAATGGAACATCAATGCCCATTTGTTGAGGAAGGATGGGCATAGGACTTTTACTGAGCAAATAATTCCCGACCTCAATACGGGAATCAATAGCAAGTTTGTAGATAAATGAACTAAAAGGGAGACCACGGTTTGTGGTGGTAGCATAATTCATCGTACGAATGATGAATGTAGCAAAATCAAATTTATACTCCCCAAGAATAAGAAAGATGATGAAGGATTGATCGACCCTAATTTCCAAATTATCATTTTTCTTGGGCCAGATATCAGCATTAACAAATTTATTGAGAACACGAACAATATCGGTAAAGTTGGTAGGAGCGGGATGAGGAAGATGAGAAAATTCTTGTTGGACAACCATTGATTTAATAGTATGTTCGTTGTGGCCCGGTTTATACTCAAGGGTTTTAAAATCAAGATGATAGGCATCGAATTCCCCTTCGGGAAGTTAGTATCTCCCTCGAAGATATTCGGGAGTAATTTTCACTCTCCTCCCAAGGATGATAGAGGAGATGGTGAGATCACCATCTTGAAGACCATCAAGATTGGCGTAGAATTGGCGGGTCAAAGATTCGGAGTGGGTGCTAGAAGTAGCAAGATAGTTTTTCTAACCAAATTCTCTAAGGATCCTAACCATAACCGAGAATTGCCCTCCCAAGGATGATAAGTTTATAACCCGATTTGCAACAACGGGGTCATCAGCGAGTTCAGAAAAGTAAAGATCAGAACATTGAGAATTGCGAAAGATTATACCCTCTTTGGTGACGGATTTGGAGGCAACAACTTTCTTGCCCTTCGATTTGTGAGAAGAGGAAGAGGAAGCCACATAGGGGTGGACGGTCGACCGGTCCAGTCTCGACATAAAAGAAATTTTAGGAGGTACGTTCGACCACTCGGTCGACCGGTTACTCACCTTTTGTAAGCACAGTTCATAAATCCATGTTTATTGTAAATTTAAGCAAGTATAGATTTTACCTGGTGCTGTGCTTATTTGAAGAACACCGTTCTTCACATATTTCCTTGATAGAGATGCAGGTTACTACTATTCCTGTCGAGTTTTGTGCGTCTTCTATCAAGGTTTCTGCCCTTATTCTACGTTGAAAACTTCGTACTGCCCACCTGTACGTTTGTAGGAATCCAAGTGAGCTTTGAGCCTGCATCAGCATTCTTTCTTACCCAGACAAGATTAGCGTTCCTTTTTAGTGAACAGTTATATGAAATATGTCCTAATCTACAACAATAATGACATGTGATATGACTATGTCTTGAGTCATGTGCACTTGCATAGCTTTGGATTGGTTTAAGATTTTGTTGGAGTTTATGCAAGTGCGTATGACTTGATGATTTACATTTTTGATGATGTATTGGCTCTTCGTAACCAAGCCCTCGATTATCATGATAGGATCTTGAATTTTTTGTAATAAGGTAACGGGGCCCTTCATATTTTTCAACAATATTTTCAAGCACAATTACCTTTTTACATAGTCTTTTTCTAGTTATCTCATCATCGTTTGTGTTCCAACGAAGAGTATCTAGTGTGGCACCAAGAATCCTATTTTGTTTAAGGGCTTCATTACATCCTCCTACTACTTCATCAAATTTTCTTTTACATTCATCTAAATCATTCGTGAGCTTGGCAATATAAACAGATTTCTCCTGAATCTCTCTTAAGTGATCATCATGTTTTGCTAGCGATTCACAAATTTGTTGTTTTTAAATCTCATTTTCTTCTAGCAGAACATCATGATCTTTTCGAAATGACTCAAGTTTCTCCAAAATAAGGGCATTCTTATTTTTTAGTTTTTGATTTGTTGTTATGCATACGTCATGTATTTCATTAGAATTTTGTTTATATTGCCTAAGTTCACGACTTAGTTTCTTAGCAGTCTTTCAAACCATTACACATATCTACAAGTTCATCATAAGTTGGTTTTTCGATTACCTCTTCTTGAGAAGGTGATTGCACCTCACCACTCCCAAGAGCTATGAAGTCGACGTCATCGTAGCCTTGCTCTCCCTCACGTGAATCCGAGTCTAGCCAAGTTGCTTTTAGCGCATTCTTTTTCTGACTTGGATTTGAGCGATAGTATTCCCTGTTCCTGTCTTGTTGAATAAGGCAGTTTGCACGGATGTGCCCCGGCTTCTTGCACTTGCAGCACACATCTTCCTTCCCCTTTTCCCTTTCTTATTGATACCTGCCATATTTTTTGTGTTTGAGGCACTTAAGAAACTGTCTTGTTAATAGAGCAATGTCTTCGTCTGACTCCTCATGATCTGAATTAGCTTTTATCGGTTCGGTTCGGTTAATAACCGAACTAACCGAAATTTTTAGTACTGCATACATTTTTCTCTTAAAAAAAAAAGAAGAATTAGAAGAATATATAATAAAGAAACAAAAAATAAAACAAAAAGTGCCACCTTTAACTGTTTGATGCTGATCATCCAGAGCTCTTGACAGTTCAGCTGTTTGTCAGGCTTCACATGCCATGATGAGGAGGTGTAGGATCTCTCAAGTTGCTGAAATGTATGTTTTGCAACTCACAAATTACTTATGCCTATGTTCTAACTTGTTCTTTGTTATTCTCTAGGTTTTTTGTGTAGGTATTTGGTGTTTGGATGAATACTGGTATTACAGTCTGTTCACTCTGTTTATGCTCTTCCTCTTTGAGTCTACAATGGCCAAGAGTAGATTGAAAACCTTAACCAAGCTTAGACGAGTAAGAGTGGACAATTAGACACTAATGGTGTATCATTGTGGCAGGTATGTAATTGGTGATTATAATTTAATATCATTTGCTTGCAAATAAGTTACCGGAGCACGTTTGAAAGATCAATGTTTTTTCAGGTGGGTGAAACTATATGGGACAGAGCTTCATCCTGGAGATGTTGTCTCAGTTGGAAGATCCTCCGGTCAAAATGGGGAGGATAAATCTGTTCCAGCAGTTATGCTACTATTAGCTGGAAGTGCACTTGCATAGCAGCTTAGTTTGAGATGGATCATAGGGGTATAATTTATTTTGCTCCAAAAAAAGTTCGGTTTTTTGTTCGGTTCGGTTTATTTAAGCCAACCAAAAACCGAACCGAACTCTCTAAAAAAACTTCGGTTTGGATCAAAACCGAACCGAAAACAAAAAAACCGAACCAAATTGGTAAATTTCGGTTCGGCAATCGGTTTTAACCAAAGTATGAACAACCCTAAATATTAGAGATAGAAACTCGTATAATGTACGTGCGATGCACGTCTAAAAAAAGTAAAATCATCAAATTAAATGAATATATATTGAATAAGAAAAAAATAGTTTATATTTGAATGTTTTGATTTGGGCTACACATACGGTGCATATTTATATTTGTTGCATATAGTTTGAACGCATATTATACGTGTTTATATAGTTACAAAGTTAGAGTTTGTTTGTTCCAAAACCCAACTCTCTAATGGGAGAAGGCCTTAGTGTCATCTGTCATTGTTGTCATTTTGAAGCCAACACGTGCAGCGCACGTGTTGACAAAATGACCCACTTTGGTAAATATTTTCGAAAGTGGACCAGTTTGGTAAATATTTTCGGAAGTGGACCAGTTTGAAAATTATTTTCTTTTTATCCTTTTCATTAACCCTTCAATTTTTTCCACGTGCACGTGTGCACGTGTATGATACTAGTTAAAATAATAGACAAGTAGAGATAGTAGAGATAGAGATAGATTTATGTTAATTAATAGGGTTTTAAAGTTCGGGTATGGGTTCATATGTCAAAACCCGCCCGAACTGGCCTATTTAATAAGACAAGTGTAAAACGACGGGGCTTCCACAGTGTCAACACTCCAAAAACATGTCGAAAAGGAAAACCCTAGAATCGCCGTCCCCAAATCTCGAATCCCCGCTAAAATCCCGAAACGGCGGCGACTTTGCCAACGGAAACGGCGACGACCAGCCAATTATCGTCGACTCAGAGCCCGTCGCTTGCCTTCACGACGTCTCGTACCCCGAGAACTACGTTCCGCTGGAGAAGGCGGCGACAAATTTGTCGGAGAAGAAGACACCGGCGAGGGAGTTCCCCTTTGAGCTCGACCCGTTCCAATCGGAGGCGATCAAATGTCTTGATAACGGCGAATCCGTGATGGTAAGTGATGATTTTGTATAACAAAAGTGGTCTTTTTTTAATAAGAGTTTGAGGATATTCATGTACGATATATGTGTTAAGAAATAGTTTTGGAGTTGGACGTGTTTTGCACGTAATTAGGAAAAATATTTTGAAGAAAAAGATACAATTTTTACGCGCAATGCACGTGTTTATAAGTAGAATTTGAGTTGTACATGCAACATATATTGTTTAGTGTTAAAAAAAATATTATAAAATTGTTTTGCACATGCGTTGCACGTTTTAAATAGGTGAATTTTTTTGTTTGTTTGTTTTTGTTGTAATTAGTAAGAGAGTTGGAGTTGCACGTGCAATGCACGAATTTGTATGTTGACAAATGACAAACCTAACTCTCCCATTATAATATTAGAGATTAGAGAAAGAAACTAGTATAATGTACATGTGATGCACGTCTAAAAAAAATAAAGTCATCAAATTAAATGAATAAATATTGAATAAGAAAAAAATAGTTTATATTTGAATGTTTTGATTTAGGCTACACGTACGGTGCAGATTTATATTTGTTGCATATAGTTTGAACGTGTATTATACGTCTTTACATAGTTACAAAGTTAGAGTTTATTTGTTACAAACCCCAACTCTCCCGTTAAAATAGTAGTGATAGAGATAGTAGAGATGGAGATAGATTTATGTTAATTAATTGGGTTTTAAAGTTCGGGTATGGGTTCATATGTCAAAAACCGCCCGACCTGGCCTATTCAATAAGACAAGCATAAAACGACGGGGCTTCCAAAGTGTCAACACTCCAAAAACATGTCGAAAAGGAAAACCCTAGAATCGCCGTCCCCAAATATCGAATCCCCGCTAAAATCCCGAAAAGGCGGCGACTTTGCCAACGGAAACGGCGACGACCAGCCAATTATCGTCGACTCAGAGCCCGTCGCTGGCCTTCACGACGTCTCGTACCCCGAGAACTACGTTCCGCCGGAGAAGGCGGCGACGAATTCGTCGGAGAAGAGGACACGGCGAGGGAGTTCCCCTTTGAGCTTGACCCGTTCCAATCGGAGGCGATCAAATGTCTTGATCATGGCGAATTCGTGATGGTAAGTGATGATTTTGTATAACAAAAGTAGTCTTTTTTTTTATGATGAAAATCTTCAGTAATTGTAGTTATAATAGTAAAGAAGTTAGGATGAGAGGGAGAAGATAGAGAAAGATTGGATTTTTAACTAAAATTACATAACATGATTGAATTTAGCTTTGCACCAGTTAAATCTTTGTCTAAATTGGCCGATTACATTGGTCATTAAGCTTTGGTAGGAAGTACTAAACCTTTATTTTAGAAACATCTAAGATATATAAGGTATTTTTAAAGTGGAGGTAGATATACACATCCGATATGTGTAACCTGTCTTTGTATACACGTGTAGGTAGAAAATAACTTTGGTTGTTTTGGGAGTTGTGAATCTTGTGAAATTTCTAGTATCTTGGCACAAAAGTTATGATACTTGGAGGCATTTCAACTGCAAAAAGATTCCCAAATGGGACGGGAGTTAGAATAGTTGGAGGTATCTTAGATACCTACACACATATCTCCTCTTATTGATAGTTGGAGGTATCTTAGATGCCTACACACATATCTCCTCTTATGTTACCTTACCTTTGTTTTCCGCACAGGATTTAAATTATGTTAGTTTGCTAGATAATTTATTTACGATCAACACTTAATTAGTTCTACCAAAGCTTGACAATTTAGTCAAAAAAGTAAGTCGGACATGTCATGTGATGTGAGGCAAGAGTATGGGTGTAATACAAAAATTAAATGTTCGTGATTTTTCTTATTACGAAGTGAAATAGACGGAGGTTATTTGGTTTAGTCAAAACCCGGAGGTTAGTGAAACCTTCTCTATATTTTGGGTTTCCTTCGTTGAATTTCCGTCATCGTGGCTTGATTATTGTTTTCTATATTGTAGGTTTCAGCACATACATCAGCTGGGAAGACTGTGGTTGCATTGTATGCAATTGCTATGTCACTGAGAGACAAACAAAGAGTCATTTATACTTCTCCAATCAAAGCTCTTAGCAACCAAAAGTACAGAGAATTTAAAGAAGAATTCTCAGATGTTGGTCTCATGACAGGAGATGTGACAATTGAACCCAATGCCTCTTGCTTGGTAGAACACATGCCTTTATTCTTGTTTCCTTTTTTCCCCTTTTGAGGTTGTTATGGAAATTAAGTGGTTTTCTTTGATTGTTTATTTTAGGTTATGACGACGGAGATTTGGCGGAGTATGCAGTATAAGGGATCAGAGGTCATGAGGGAGGTTGCATGGATTATCTTTGATGAAGTGCACTACATGAGGGATAGGGAAAGGGGTGTTGTTTGGGAGGAGAGCATTGTTATGGCTCCTAAGAACTCGCGTTTTGTTTTCCTTTCTGCAACTGTTCCTAATGCTAAGGAGTTTGCTGATTGGGTGGCAAAGGTTTTTGAAACATTTTACTCTTCCCTTTTGAAATCTCTCTTTCTGTATATTATGATCAGTTTTAGTTGATCTGTTAGTTTAAAGTGCATGCTGTTTCTCGTTTCTACTAAGCATGACACTTTTTTTTGCATGTTTTGGAGTAAATTTGTCTGATATCTTTTCATCTATAGATTGATCATTGGTTATTTGGCCTTTGCTAAAATAATGGAGCCAGTGATGAACTGATGATAATATCCTTGATGTATTACGCATCATTGTTTATTATAATGTTGAGTTGATAATCTTATTCTTCAATAAAAGATCTGCATTTGGAGAAATAATTGTCAGTTGTATTATGATCAATTTAATACATTGAAGGTTAAGAAATATTCAATCTAAAATGAAATACTTATCTCACAAGAATGATGGTTTCAGTAGTAGAAAGTAGCCGGGATGGTGTGGAAGGCATGCTTAGAGGGATGTGTTTCAATAATGTTATTTTAGGGGAGTACTAGTTACTACACACAGTATCATATTCATATATAATAGAAGTAGATATAATAGAAGTTGAGAACACATTAAGGCTCTGTTTGGTAGTATTTTTGGAGAGACCAAAGAGTGTAGGTTGAAATTTAGGTGCTTGGTATTTTTTTCTTTCTAAACCTGTGTTGGGCCCAAAGAGCTTTTCCAAACTTCCTTGGTTTTGTCCAATATCTCACCACACCTCAATAGCTGCATTTGAGATTTGAGAAAAGTGCTTTTGGCATCTATCTTGAAAGAAGAAAAAAAAACTTCCTCAACTCCCTATAACCTATTGCGAAAAGAGAAAGCATTGTCTCTTTCTCGCTCTCCCCTCAGCAATTTCTCCACCTCAGCCTGCCCCAAGCCCTTCTCTATCCTATTCGCTCGAGAATTCCCATCCTCCGTCGGTCCGTCCTTTATGCCTCCCACCTCTCCATCCCAATGCCCAACTCCTTGACTCTCTTTTCGTAAAACTGTACTTCTCCCTCTTCTATTATATTTTTGTGATCTTATTTTATTTGCATATTACTTTTCTGATTGATTTGATTTTCAATTACAATTTTAATTATTATTATTATTTTTGTCTGGAAATTTTGTGATCTTATATCCTAGGGCAAACTTCACTAAACCACCCTGAAGCTTGGGGCTAAGACATAAAACCACTCTGTTCTTTTTTTATGTGACTTTTAACCACCTTGAAGTTTCAATCCGTTGGTACATCCACACCCTTTGTTATCTAGCTATTGGGTAAAAGACAAATATTATTTGACCCCGCATTTGACTGTAATTTTGTGTTAGGTCCTTTGACTTTAAACCGTTCACTGTCCAGAATATTTATAAAAACCCTTATATGTTACATATGACAGATTAAAACCCATTGTGCTAAATTACTAAGTTATCTTGAATGAAATTATATTTTATGCAATATTATATTTTCTTATAAATATATTAAAAGAAAAAAAAAACCGCCTAACGCCTAGCCACCTAGGCCCTGCTTGCAAGGTCTAGGCGCTAGGCCCCCATTGGCCGCCCGACTATCCCCTAGCGACATTTAGAACACTGATTCTCCACTCAGCTAATATAAACTTTAAATTTTAATTTTTGAGAAAAAAGCTGTTCTTAATTTTATTTAATATTTATCTTTTCTTTTGTAATTAAAATGTAATAAAACTTCATGCTATCACATTTCAAAATATATGAAACTTATTAATCGGCAATGATTATTAAGAAATGTTGGAAATAAAAACTTTTATTTGAAATATTAAATCTTCAAACAATTCAATCATTGGCCATGAGATGTATTAATTTTTATTGTTGCAGGATTTTGACAAACTCTTAGCAATTTTGCAAAAAAAAAATAGTGCCAAATAGTTATTTGTCAAACAACATTTTCATTCTTTTACATAAGTACAATTTGCCAAAAAGTTTTGACTATTAAAAGCACTCTATGATCACGATTCGTTTGGCCATTTTTTTTTTGTTCACAATGATACCAAGCAGAGCTTAACTAAGCTTTGAAGAGTGCTGATGGCAAGTGGACCAATTCTCTATTATTAAGTAAACCTTTTGAGCGTAGCACAAGTTATTGAGTATTAAGTTTATGGAAGAATCATGAATTATAAATCGTTGAACATGTTAACTATCATAGAGTTTTGGGTCTAATCAGTATCACAATTTCTATGTATATGCATCTTTAAGCAACTTGAAAATGAAGATATTCGTTGAATAGGAGGCTTAGATAACTAAAGAATCTTTATGGGTTTCGGCCGTATGGCTATCCAAATATGTTTTGTCCTTCAAGCTTATAAGGTTCATTTATTTCGCTATAAGTTGCATAGTGCGGTAGAAAATATTGGCATTCTTGGAGGAGAAACTGAGTTAGAGCCATCAGCTTACTGTTTGAATTGTGCAATCCATGTTGCACACATTATTTGTGATTTGTTAGTTTCCTGAAAATACTACATAATTAATATTGTTTTGCTCACTTCAGGTACATCACCAGCCTTGTCACATTGTATACACAGATTATCGGCCTACTCCACTTCAGCATTATATATTTCCTTCTGGAGGTGATGGGTTATACTTGGTGGTGGATGAAAGAGGGAAATTTCGAGAGGATAGCTTTCAGAAAGCTCTGACTGCCCTTAAGCCGGAAGGAGATAAGAAAAGAGAAAATGGGAAGTGGAAAAAAGATCTCCTGTCAGGTCGACCAACTGTAAATGAAGACAGTGACATATTTAAAATGGTGAAGATGATAATTCAGCGCCAATATGATCCGGTGATACTTTTCAGCTTTAGTAAAAGGGAGTGTGAATCTCTTGCTATGCAGGTAATTCTTTCCTACTGTTGTTTGTTTATTCAGTCTTTTAATCTGTTTCAACCTAAATACATGATGTAAGCTTTTTGCTAAATACATTTTACTTCAAGGAAACTTCAAAACTTCATATTATACTAGGTTTGCCTGTTAACACGTGCCTACGGCACTTCTTCGGAACGGTACACCTGGTTTGATTATATAAAATAGTTTTGGAAATCCAGCAAATTAATTGAAGTAGGTCCAGCAAATAAATCACCGAATTAAAATGTTTTAAACCCAAAAATAAAATAATCATACCCCTCTGAAGTTGCATATCATGCACACAAAAAATTCGAGTCGGCAAAAAACTGAGTAATACCTTGCACACAAAATTAAAAATTAGGATGAGAATTCGGTTAATGAGATGAAATTAGAGTCGTCGCATTGCATATAGATGCTCTCGATTCGGTGGAGGGGAGTCGTTGATACGGAGTCGCTTGATATTTGCGCTCGATTTAGTGGAGGGGAGTCACCGATACAGAATCAGCAGCGGATCAAGCGGATTAGATATCAGCGACGACCTCTTCATTGAGGTTCGACATTGGATTTGGATTTGCTTTGAGATTTTCAAAATTTCAAAATTTCAAAAAAAAAATTAAAATTTTTTATTTAAAATTTTTTAATATTTTTTAATTTTAAAAAGTTTAAATTTTTTTAATAATTTTGTAATTTTTTTAAATTTTTTAAATTTTTTAGAAGATTTTGATTTTTTGGAATTTTTTTTGATTTTTTTGAATTATTTTAGAAGTTTTTAATTTTTTTTAATTTTTAAGTTTTTAAAATTTTTATTTTCTTAATTTTTTGAATGTGAGAGAGAGAGAGAGAGTGAGAGGGAAATAATTAAATATATAAAGGAGTTGTTTTGGGGGGAATTTGAATTTGAATTTTGGGGAAAAACTTTTGGGAGGGAAAATGTGTTTTGTGATGTTAGATCTGGGCCTTTAATTTTGGGGTGAATTGAAGGAGAGCCACTTGATAGCTTTTTTTGTGTTTTATTATATAGATGTCAAATAACTTTAGTACATAATTATGTTGTGGCTAAAAGATGCCTACTGAGACATTGCAGGTGACTTTTATGCAGTGTCCTTATGTGGCACACTCAATCATGGATCACCACTAGATTACATAGGTAACTGTGCGTTGTACTTGGACTTCATCATTTTTGCACGAACTTCATGGAGTTGATGGTTTGAGCGTGCTACATAAGGACATTTAGATTATTCACCTACAGTGCAATGTAGGAACCTCAAGCTTGTTATATTATAGAACTGCTGTTTTATGTTAGACATCAGAATTTGATAGTTTTCCTTCTGTACGTTAACTATGTAAATGTAGGAATAACAAAGCGACTGAGTTTGTTAAGATAAATAATCTGCTTGCAGAAAAAAAATATTTTGATCAAGTTACATAAAACACCTTATCTACTTCAAGGATTCAATAATTTGACAGTTCCAACTCTATGCAATAAAATTTACAAAAAAGGGGAAAAAACTCTTATATATATATATATATATATATATATATATATATTTCTCTCAATTTTTTATGATTATTAGATTAATTGAATGTACCATTTATCATTTTTTACCTCCACGTGGGGTGTACAGAAGTCTTCTGCATTGCCATCTCTTTCTTTATTTTTTGTGTGTATGAGTGTGTGTGTTAGGGAGGGGTAGGTATACCATTATTTAAATTGTGATGGTTTTATTTGTTTTGTTATTGCGATTTTAGATGGCAAAATTGGACTTGAATGAAGACGATGAGAAATTGAATATAGAAACCATCTTTTGGAGTGCAATGGATACACTCTCTGATGATGATAAGAAGCTTCCGCAGGCAAGATAGCATCTCATGGTTTGCTATTTACTTTTGTTAGTTTAATTTGTTTTCCTATTATTGTTTTACTATTTATATAAACTTTCTTTCTTTCATATTTACTATTTCGTATTGAAGCTCACTGTTGCTGAGATTTATTCACATGACCATTCCCTCTTTTCTTTGTGTGTCGGCATATGTATCATTTGTCTGACATCCAGACTTGGATCCAACTTTCTTTCTTCTAAAGCATGTTTCCTTAATTTCGGTCTTTTCAGAAGATGTGTTCATCTCCTGGTATCTCTTCATCATTTTTTGGTGTGTATTTTGCATTGAAGCTCAATTTCTGTTGAGGTTTCTTAACAACTTCACATAACCTTTCCCTCTTTTCTGTCTTATTGGTACACATGATTCAATATCATTTGTCAGACATCCCTAGTAGGATTCAACTTTCCTTAGCATGTTTTCTTCGAACTCAAAAAGCCTACTCAGTGTATTTCCATAGAATCACCACAGTTCCTTTTTCACACTGTGTTTCGTGACAAAAGTAATTTGAAGACAAATTGCTAAACTTCCTATGTATTTGGTAAGATGGGTCACTTATGAATGAGTGGCACCCGATCTTTTCGCTACTATTGATGCTTATGTGAGATCTAAGTGAGAAATAGAATTTTCTTCAATTCTTGGTATCTGGGTATTGCAGAATTGTTACATGACAGTACAACAAATTTCAAAGAACTTATACAGAGTAATATCTTTTTTGTGGAATTAGAGTCTCATCATCCGCTGTGCCAGGGACTGGATGCTTAACTGCTCAAGATGCTCACCTTCCGCAGACAGAACAACGTATAGCTAGCTTAATGGGATAGATCAATTTGCATGTTGAACAATAAAATAGTTTGGAATATAGATGAGACTTATATGTACTAGTTGGTGGGCGTGAACTTCCTCGTGGAAAGCTATGCCACACATCAACTAAGTTCGTTCATATCTCGTGTGGATGAGTTATGTACCGTACTTATTACAGTCGCAGATTCTACATGTTGCTTGCTTTCTTTTTACGAACTGGTAACAATTTTTTTAAATGTATTTGTTAATGCTATGTGACACATCAGCTAAGTTCGTTCATAAATCATGTGGATGATTTATGTACTTAACTTATTACAGTCGCAGATTCTACATATTGCTCGCTTTATTTTTATGAACTGGTAACGATTTTTTCGATGTATTTGTTAACCATTTAATTAATGTCACCCGTGATATTTCTCATTTCTTGTTTGATAAATAACTGAGGTTTTGGTAACTACATAAAAAATAAGGTTCAAGCCACTTAGCTGGGTGGCATTATTGTAGTAGCTACTTTTTGTTATATAAATTTGTTATATGTTCTTGATTGCTTGCATGTTCCTTCCCTTATTTAACAATTCCAGTGAACATTTTCTGTTCTCAATATAATGAATAGACTTTTGTTTCATTATGGTTGTTGTTTTTCTGTGTTGGAAAGATTGTTTTGCTTATAAAATTGTGCTGTTTGTATTTCAACAGGTGTCAAATATGCTACCCTTGTTAAAGCGTGGGATTGGTGTGCATCATTCTGGGCTGCTTCCAATTTTGAAGGAAGTAATTGAAATACTCTTTCAAGAAGGATTTATAAAGGTTGGCATGAAATTTTGTCTGCTTGTTCACTGTTTATTCAGTGCCAATCATGGCCTCTCACATTATATAGATTGAAATTATGTAGGAGCCTACCAATTCTGCCATCTCATTTCTAGTATACCTCCGGGATGCACACCTAGAGAAACACACTTAAATCATATCCACCGATTTGGCATGACACACATCCTCAAATTTGACGTTCATATTAGAATTGTCATACATTATCTCTGTTTTTTGTTTTATAAATTTTGCTTCATGCCACTAATTTAGAAATATTATCGTTGGATATTAGTTTCCTTAGAGACACCAACATGCTTGCTCGAGTAAGAGATAGGTCCTTATTATACTCTTTGTTCAAAACCTCTTTCATAAAGATTATTTTCTGATGATCTTAAAAAGCTTCGAGGGATTAAATCACTGGTTCTTTTCGGTTTCAGTGTTTATTTGCCACAGAGACCTTCAGTATAGGTCTGAACATGCCTGCGAAGACTGTTGTTTTTACAAATGTGCGTAAATTTGATGGGGATAAATTCAGATGGATATCTAGTGGGGAATATATTCAGATGAGTGGTCGTGCTGGTCGCCGAGGTATTGATCAGCGTGGTGTTTGCATTCTAATGGTAGATGAGAAGATGGAGCCTTCTACTGCTAAAATGATGGTTAAAGGGAGTGCTGATTGCTTAAACAGGTAATCTGTGATTCTCATTGAAACCACACTGAGAAGTATTGCATAATATTTCTAATTTAGACCATCATTTCCCTAAAAGCAGTAAATGTTTTGTCTCTATCTTTTTCTTTAATGCCTAACAATGATAGCCAGCTTATTGTAAATTCTACTTCATAACAAATTCATTGAAACTTCATGCACTCAAATATTCATAATTTTTATATTCCAGCTAACTAGGTAAGTTATATGTGCTGGTTCCATTGTTGCTTCTTTTGTTTATTGGCCTTCCCTAATTTTCTTTTTGTTGGAGGGTGAGAGGGGGTAAGGACTATTGTGAAGGTCTTTAAAAGCGTAAGCTGACGACAACCATTTATTCTCACAGTTAACCTGTACAATTTTTTTTATTTTTTGAACTAAAAATTGTAAGAAACTTCCAAAAACAATTCTGGAAAATTCCTTAAATTTTTTAGAAATGTAGACAATGGTAGAAACTGTTCTACGATGAAGAATAAATGTTTGAAAATGCAAGAAAAATGCTATAATTGCACGAATATTCAATACAAATGCTGTAAAGTGAAACAAAAACAACAAAGTAATTCAACAAATTGAGTTATAAAAAGAAAAACAGAACTATACACCAATACAGTTAAAGCATATATTGGAGAAGTTGCCGAGGAGGCGACAACGTTCAAGGTGATGAGAGAAGTTGCTAACAATGAGGAGGCACATTGAAACTGTAATGAAATAGCTTTGAATTAGGGTTTGAGAAGCTTGCATGATTTTCAGTTGAGAGAACTTATAATTCAGTTATTGGGTCAGGTTTCAGGTTTAAAGTTCGGTTCTAAGTAGTTTATTTTTCTTATTAAAAATCAAAAAATATCCTGCCTGGAACTGTCCCAAGCGCTCATTTAATAAAATAAGTGCACTAAAATTTGTGGCCCACCAAATAGGACCACTTTTGCTTCTAATAAAGAACTGTTTATTGGGTGCCTAAGTGTGCAAAAGACACTTTTAAACACATCGATGAAATTCTCGTGTTGGACACACGGTTAACATGGATATCTGCATTCTGCACAACACACGTGACATGCCAAATGATGCCCTGATGGGCCAGGTCATGTTCTGATCAGTTGTCACGCCCCGCTTCCCAAAAATACGGAATGCAAGCACGTGACATGGTCCAGCGAATGACTTGCGTCATTCATAGACTGTTATCGATTCAACTCAACAATATAAACAAGAAATAAAACAACCACGCATGCAATGAAAGAATAATCACATAAATAACATTGGAAATTAAGCATAAGAATAACCAATATCAAAATAACTCAACATCTGGAGTTTAGCAAACAACATTCGGGTCAAAGCCCACAATACAAAGAAAAAAACAGCATTTGTTCAATATTTTAAAGTTTTCAAATAAAGCAACATTTATTTAAGCGGGCAGCAAAACATCTCCTTCACCAATGTTGCTCCCCTAGTCCGTCTGGTAAATCTCCTTGATTACCTGTAACTTGTTCATCTAAAGAGGAAAAAGTCCTTAGAGCAAACAGAGAAACAATGACAATGGCGGTATAGCAATGAATTCAATAGTGTTGAACAGTGACAAAGTGATAACAGTACAATATGCAATAACGATGATGTATCACGATAACGATAAACAATAACAATAATGGTAACAATAACAATATCACTGTTCAATAAAAATAACAATATGCAATGACAATGTGATGAAGTCTTAGGTCTATTATTCATTTTTAATCCTAGCTAACGCATGTACTACTGTGTCTCATTTGTGCCGTACCACAGGTTCGATGCATACTATCAATTTCGTTTAGACTAAGGTGGTAGATTCTATCGTTCATGTATTGGGTATGATGACGATAACGGTAATAACATTGGACATGTGTAATTTTTTACACGATGCCGATAACGATAAAAACACCTGGACATGTGTAATTTCTTATACGATGCCGATAACGATAATAATTACTGGCCATCATCTGAGTACACTCACTATATTGCAACTACCCTAGTCAACCCTTAACCCCGGTTTGATTAACATTCTTTATTCAATTAACATATAATCATGCGATTAATAAGGGACACTAGGAAGATGACAAAACAGTCCTAAGATCATGCAATATACTCTATACAATTAAATGCACCAAATATAATATTATAAATTCAATTCCATATTATTAAACATAGGAACCCAATTCTGGACAACAGTAGGTTACTGTACCAAAATTAGAATTTCCGTTGCTATAGGATAGCAAATGCAGATCCGTCAGAAGTTTTTGAAATTAGACTCCTGTCCGGTTTCAACGCATATTTAAAGTCTACATTCCGACAACAATAACTAGGTGAAATTCAGTGTTCTTTACAGATTAGTTTCTGGCTGGTTATCGATATTGACTAATTTCAGTTGTAAGGGCAGTAAATAATCATTGTAAAAATTAGAAAAAATAATTTTTATCGCCCTAAGCATGTTATCTACCAATCTGGAATTTATTATGGCAATACTTGATCATTAGTTCACTTAATTTATCATCCTAACATGGTATGTACATGAATCTGAAATTACAGCGCAGCAGTAGCAAGAAGGGTCAGAACTCAGGCAATACAAGTCGGAATTCGAAAATTCTAGATGTTAATGACATCTAGACACTTAGGATTACGTTTCATATTCAGAAAGTGACTGATTTTAATGACATTATCTTAGGTTGAAACAGCATGACAAGGTTCAGGTTGGCGTAAGTTTTCAGGGTGTCAACATAATCTTTTTTAATAAAACGATTAAAATGTTAAGAACGATGAATTGGGGTTTAACAATCATAAATCACAACAAGCCATTCCTATGTGAACATGGTATTAAGATATGTAATGTTCACAACTCTTTACAATCAACTAATTTATCATTATCAACCACATGAACAATCAACCCTAATATACAATCTACAATAGTTGTGTATAATGTCAGGAGATGAAATGTAACAATAATTCCCTATTGTTATATTCAATAACTAACTAGATGAGTGCATGTAAGATCCCTATACATTAGAGGTAAAAAGACGGCACGAAGTCAAGACTATCAGTTGGATTCGCTCGTGTAAATCCGTGGTTTCCCAACGATGGATAACAATAACATTATACGATATTCAACATGGATCTACTTGCGGATTTCAATAAATTGTCTCGAATATGATGCAATATAATTCGAGTAGGATGACTTGCCTTTGATGACCATTAGTTTCGATAATAATAAGAATCCAAGACACGTGCGAGCTACGTGCCAACACCAAATGGCAAGATCAAGAGCCATTCGGCAAAACACCAAGAGTTTGATCCCCACTAGACAAAACAGCAAACATGCACACCGAATCGAGATCCCCCATGCCAGCAAAATAGATCCCTTCTTAACCCAGAACAGCAAACAACATTTCCAGATCTCCAAAGCCATGGCGCGAACGGAGACGACGAGGGCGAGGGACCCTCGGTGGTTGCGGTGGAGAAAGGAGGTTGAAGACGGCAGGAACTCGAGCTTTGAGTTCGGTAATGGCAGTTGCGGCAATGGCGCGAACGGAGGAGACTAAGGAACCGGGGGTGGAAGGCAAAGACGGGGATGACGGTGATGGCGTTGCGGTGAGGCCGCGACGGGGAGAGGGCGACGGCTCGCGAGGACGAAGGTCGAGCGGAAGGAGGAAGATGATGGTGAGCGGGAAATTGGGGGTTTCAACAGTGGGGGGTTGTGCAGGAGAGAGGGGTTTCGGTGGTAGGGAAGAACAGTAGATTTTTGGTGTTAGGGTTAAACAGTGCTGCTAGGTATTAGGGTATTAGGTTAGCAATTGATTGAAATAGTAATGGGAGAAGATTTTGGGGCTGAATATTTGGGATTGAATTTTCAAATTTTTCGGGGGTTACAGATGTGGGGAGTGATTAGGAGAGATCTTAGGGATTTGACTGTTAGGGAGAATTTGGGGATTGTTTTGGGTTAGTGGGTTTGGATACAGATCCAATAGGAGGTGGATATAGGGCTTTGGGTACAATATGGATCAAATAGGAGGGCAAATCACAACCCCATAAGACAGGAAATTTATGAAATTAAATCTGAATTAGGAATACAAGGAGTAGATTTAAAATAATCAACTAAGATTAGGAATAAATAATGAATAACATTAGAATTAATATTACTCAATACAATAATGAGACAAAAAGAAATGAAATAGAATTACAATGGAGATTACAATTGGGATCAATAAAAAAATGAAAACAGGAGTTACAATCCTTCCTGCTTTACAATAAAAATTTCGTCCTCGAATTTTACTCAAGTGGCGATAGGTTAACCCGAAGAACAGAAAAGAATCACACAAAAAGGTGGGGAAACTTTTTCTGGATCTCATCCTCAAGCTTCCAAGTCGAGAGTAAGGATTCCAAGCAACCCGAACCAACCTGATGACCTTGTTTTTCAAAACCTTCTCCCGTCGGTCCAAGATCTAAACCGGATGGATCTCACAGGACAAATCTGGCCGAACAGACAACTCCGAGTAGTCGATGATATGACTATCATTCCTGACATACTTCCTGAGTTGGGAGACATGAAAGACATTGTGCACCCAGATAGAGCCGATGGTAACGCGAGTCTATAGGCCACATTGCCTACTCGCTCCACGACATCAAACGGCCCAATGAATCTAAGGCTTAGCTTGCCCCCACCTCCAAACCGGATAACTCCCTTCCACAGTGATACTTTGAGGAACACATGATCACCCACTCCGAACTCTAATGGCTTCCTGTGGACATCTGCCCATTTCCTCTACCTGACCTGAGCTGCCTGTAGGTGCTTCCTGATCTGGGCCACTGCATCACCAGTCTTCGAGATTAGCTCAGGCCCCAACAGCTTCCTCCCACCAATGTCGTCCCAACACACTGGCGATCTACACTTCCGACCATACAAGGCTTCAAACGGAGCGGCCTTAAGACTTGCTTGATAGTTATTGTTGTACGTGAACTCTACCAAGTGCAGGTGATCCTCCCAAGACCCTCCAAACTGAAGTATACAAGACCTCAACATGTCCTCTAATGTCTGAATGGTCCTTTCTGACTGCCCGTTTGTCTGAGGGTGGAAAGCTGTACTGTACAACTTGCTCCAAAGACTGCGCTGAAGACTCCCAGAACTGAGATCTAAACCTGGTATCCCTGTCGGATACGATACTGACCGGGACCCTATGAAGACTGACAATCTTCTGCATGTACCTCTTTGCAAGACTTTCAGTAGTCTGACCAACTCTGAAGGGGATAAAATGGGCACTCTTCGTCAAGCGATCCACAATTACCCAGATGGCATTGTGACTCTTGAGACTTTGGCAAAGCAGTAACAAAGTCCATGGTGATATGCTCACACTTCCACTCCGGAATGGGAAGAGGTTGAAGAAGTCCGGCGGTCCTCTGATGTTCTGCCTTCACTTGCTGGCAGATCAAGCATTGAGACACAAATCTGGCTACGACCCTCTTCATATTATGCCACCAGAAGTGAAGTTTCAAATTCCGATACATCTTAGTACCACCGGGATGAATAGAGTATGCCGACTGGTGGGCTTCCTCGAGTAATTACTATCTGACTTCACCCATTGGACACAACCTAGCCCCAAAGCAAAGTGATCCATCTGAGTGAATGACCATATTGGTCCTTGTACATGCCTCAACTTCTGCTCTGAACCCCTGTAACTGCTCGTCACCTGCCCGTGCTCCCTTAATATGCTCTACCAGAGACGACGACAACTGAAGCATCATACAACTCCGATCGGCTCCCTGCAAAATCACATTCAAGTCCAACCTTTTCATCTGCTCAATAAGCTCCTTCTGCAGAGTCAAGAACATGGCGACTGGCCTTCTGCTCAACGCATCTGGCATCAAGTTCACTTTACCGGGATGATACTGCAAACTGATGTCATAGTCGGCCATCAACTCCAACCAGCGCCTCTGTCTCATGTTCAACTCGTTCTGAGTGAAAACATACTTGAGACTTTTGTGGTCAGTAAAGAGTTCCACTCGGTCTTCAAGTAAGTAGTGTCTCCACAGCTTCAAACAAAGATCACCGCTGCCAATTCCAAGTCATGAGTAGGGTAGTTCTTCTCGTGCGGCCTCACCTGCCTGGACGCATAAGCAACAACCCGGCCCTTCTGCATCAATACTGCACTTAGACCTCTGCCTGAAGCGTCGCAGTGAATCACGAAACCACCCGAACCATCTGGTATAGTCAGCACTGGCACTGACGTCAATCTTCTCTTCAACTCTGCGAAAGCTTCACTGCAGGTCTCATCGCATGCAAACTTCCGATCCTTATTAGTTTAATCAACGGCTCAACAATCTTCGAGAAGTCTTGGACAAATTTCCGATAACACCCTGTCGGCCCGAGAAAACTTCTCACCTCTGATACTGACTTAGGCACTGGCCAATCTTTAACTGTCGCATTCTTGGATGGATCAACAGAGATTCCCTCGCCCGAGATAATATGCCCCAAGAAGGCAACCCGGTCCAACCAAAACTCGCACTTGCTAAGCTTTCCGTACAATTGATGTTCCCTCAACGTTTGCAAGACAACCCGCAAGTGCTCAGCATGCTCATCACGACTTTGAGAATAGACGAGGATATCGTCGATGAACACCACGATGAACTTGTCCAGGAAGGGATTGAAGACCCGATTCATCAAGCTCATGAACACGGCTGGAGCGTTAGTTACTCCGAATGGCATGACCAAGAACTCATAGTGGCCATATCGAGTGCGGAAAGCAGTCTTCGCTATATCTTCGGTTTTCACCTTAACTTGATGGTACCTAGAACGCAGATCCAGCTTCGAGAACACAGAAGCACCTCTCAATTGGTCGAACAAGTCGTCAATTTTCGGCAATGGGTACCGGTTCTTCACTGTGACACTGTTCAGCTCACGGTAGTCCATGCACAACCTGCGACTACCATCCTTTTTGTTGACGAACAGTACAGGAGCTCCCTAAGGCGAGACACTCGGCCTGATAAAATCCTTATTCAGCATCTCCTGAATCTGTTCCTTCAACTCCGCCAATTCAACTGGCGGCATCCGGTACGGGCTCTTAGAAATAGGAGCGGTACCCGGCTGAACCCCAATGCCGAACTCCACTTGATCTGGAGGTAACCCGGACAATTCCTCTTGGAACACATCCAGAAATTTCCGTACTCCAAGAGGCGCAGCCTCACAGCCTGTGTGCAACTCCATTGCACAACCTTCCTCATCTGCTACCTTCTTACCACGCCCAAGGGGTGTCTCCCCAGCATGGAACTCAAACTCTGCATGTCCCGGAATCCTGAACACAACCTTCGTCGCTCGGCAATCAATAACAGCATGAGACTCTCCCAACCAATCCATGCCGAGAATCACATCAAACCCTGAATTCCCGATCACTATCAGATCTGCCTTGAAATCTGTGCCCCCAATAACCATAGGGCTCTGCTTGCACTCGCTAGAGCAAACGACAACACCGCCGCCTGTGGTGATGTTCCAAGCTACCGGCATAACATTGCACTCCAACTGATGTTGATCCACAAAGCGGGAAAAGACGAAAGAATGGGTCGCCCCGGAATCAAATAGGGCATGGGTGGAAAAAGAATGAACTAGAATGATACCTATGATAGAATCAAAAACATGAGAAGAGATGAATAGTGCAAGATAATAAGGATTAAGAGATACTAATGTGAAAAGAAATAACACAATGAATGATGCAAAGATAAACAAATAAAGTAGGGAACAGATAATAAAACAACAAAACACAAATACACCTGCAACGACCTCCTCTGCGGTCTCGGCTTCCTCTGCATTCAGGTTGAAGGCCTGACCACGACCTTCGGAAGGGCCTCCCTGAGGAGCGGCTCTCCTCTGACCGAAAACCTACCTCTGAGGTGGGAGTGGTGGTCCGCCCTGACCACGACCAAGCGCTCTCTGTGGAGCGGAACCTCCAACCGGTGCAAGGGCCCTGGACCTCGGGCAATCGCGAACCATGTGGTCATTACTACCACACAAGAGGCACTGGCGGTTGGCTACCCTGCAGTCCTCGCGCAAATGTCCAGTCTTGTGACAGTGTGTACAGACCGAGTTCGCCTTCTGAGCGGCAGACGCATACGGTAGTGCCCTGGCAGGAAAGGTCGGAGCTGGCCTTCTGATAGGCCCTCCAGACGGCCTAGCGGTGACAGGATGCGAAGCGGACCGCTGAATGGCACGCCTCCGCCAACTAGTTTGCTCCTGGTTTCTGGCAGCCTCCAGGATGTCAGCATAGGAATGGAGTCGCAAGATAGTCAGGCGATCCTGGATCTCAATGTCCAAGTCCAACATGAAACAGTGGCCATTATCTCCATTCGCCACCATGGAAGTGGCAAAGCGGCTCAGTCGGATGAATTCCGCAGCATACTCGTCTACGGTTCGACTCCCCTGGTTCAAGATACCGTCTTAGTTAAACATTGATATATTTTTGAAATAAAAATGAAAATTGCATAACAAACACTATCTGACTAACCTGAGTAAGCGCGACAAATTGCTGCTCAATTTCATTCCTTGTTACACCGGGAAAGAACTTCGTGAGAAAACTCTCCCTGAAGATGGCCTAGGCGATGGGGCGCTCTAGCCTTTCCATCTCAGCTCGCCACCAGATGTGGGCAAGGTCAATAAGCTGGATACTTACGACATCCACTCGATCAACATCTGCTATCCTTGCTGCGATCAATAGCTGCTCCGTCCTGATGAGTCATTGCTCGGCTTCTAGTGGACCCTCAGTACCTGAGAATTTGTCTGGGTGTAGCCTCATGAAGTCTGCTACATTGCTAGGTCTTGGTGGCAGCAACCCGGTCACAGGTACAACAGGCTCTCGGTTGGCAGCTTCCAAAGTCACCCTCATCAAATCACTATGCTCCCGTTGCATCCGCATCATCTGTTGCATCAGTAGCTCATTCTGCTCACGCTGCATTTGCATCACTTGAGCAATGGTGGGCTCTTCCGGCTGATCATCCCTAGCTCGGGAGGAAGAAGCACCTCTCCAAAGCATTTCCATAATCTGTGCAATGGTGGGCTCCTCGGGCTGATCATACCCAACACGGGAAGAAGAATTACCTTATCTAGCCAGGGCCTGAAATAAGAATCAAACAGTTAGCATCCAGATTTATAAGTTGGTTATCAATTATCTATGTGATTCACGGGTTGTACATATTGTTGAGTCAAACCGATTAAACTCAAACTAATCAGGGTCCAATCCCAACTAGTTAGAGTCAAACTTGGCTCTGATACCACTAAAAATCATGTCACAACCTGCTTCCTAAAAATACGGAATGCAAGCACGTGACACAGCCCAGCGAATGACTTGCGTCATCCATAGGCCGTTATCGGTTCAACTCAACAATATAAACAAGAACTAAAACAATCACGCATGCAATGAAATAATAATCACATAAATAACAACATTGGAAAATTAAGCATAAGAATAACTTAACATCTGGTGTGTTGTTTGTTAAACTCCAAATGGGTATGATCAGCCCAAGGAGCCCACCATTGCACAGATTATGAAAATGCTTAGGAGAGGTGCTTCTTCCTCCCGAGCTGGGGATGATCAGCCAGAAGAGCCCACCATTGCTCAAGTGATGCAAATACAGCGTGAGCAGAATGAGCTGCTGATGCAACAGATGATGCAGATGCAACGGGAGCATAGTGATTTGATGAGGGTGGCTTTGGGAGCTGCCAATCGAGAGCCTGTTGTACCTGTGCCCGGGGTGCTGCCACCGTGACCTGGCAATGTCGCAGACTTCATGAGGCTACACCTAGACAAATTCTCAGGTACTGAGGGTCCACTAGAAGCCGAGCAATGACTCATCAGGACGGAGCCTGTTGATCGCAGTAAGGATAGCAGATGTTGATCGAGTGGATGTCGTGAGCATCCAGCTTGTTGACCTTTCCCACATCTGGTGGCGAGCTAAGATGGAAAGGCTAGAACGCTCCATCGCCTGGGCCATCTTCAGGGAGAGCTTTCTCACGAAGTTCTTTCCCGATGTAACAAGGAATAAAATTGAGCAGCAATTTGTCGCGCTTACTCAGGTTAGTCAGATAGTGTTTGTTATGCAATTTTCATTGTTATTTCAAAAATATATCAATGTTTAACTAAGACGCTATCTTGAACCAGGAGAGTTGGACCGTAGATGAGTATGCTGCGGAATTCATCAGACTGAGCCGCTTTGCCACTTCCATGGTGGCGAATGATGGAGATAATGGCCGCCGTTTTATGTTGGACTTGGACATTGAGATCCAGGATCGCCTGACTGTCTTGCGACTCCATTGCTATGCTGACATCCTGGAGGCTGCCAGAAGCCAGGAGCAAACTAGTAGGCGGAGGCGTGCCATTCAGCGGTCCGCTTCGCATCCCATCACCGCTAGGCCGTCTGGAGGGCCTATCAGAAGGCCAGCTCTGACCTTTCCTGCCAGGGCACTACCGTATGCGCCTGCCGCTCGGAGGGTGAACTCAGTCTGTAAACACTGTCACAGGACTGGACATTTGTGCGAGGACTGCAGGGTAGCCAACCGCCAGTGCCTCTTGTGTGGTAGTAGCGACCACATGGTTCGTGATTGCCTGAGGTCCAGGGCCCTTACACCGGTTGGAGGTTCCGCTCCACTGAGAGCGCTTGGTCGTGGTCAGGGCGGACCACCATTCCCACTTCAGAGGCAGGTTTTTGGTCAGAGGAGAGCCGCTTCTCAGGGAGGCCCTTCCGGAGGTCGTGGTCAGACCTTCAACCTAACTGCAGAGGAAGCCGAGATCGCAAAGGAGGTCATTGCAGGTATATTTGTGTTTTGTTTTATTATCTGTTCCCTGCTTTATTTGTTTATTTTTGCATCATTCATTGTGTAGTTTCTTTTCACATCAGTATCTCTTAATCCTTATTAATGAATTGGGTTTTCTCTTCCTTCCTGGACAAGTTTGTCGTGGTGTTCATCGACGATATCCTCTTCTATTCTCAAAATCGTGCTGAGCATTTGGGAGTTGTCTTGCAAATGTTGAGGGAACATCAATTGTACGGGAAGCTTAGCAATGGGGAGTTTTGGTTGGACCGGGTTGCCTCTTTAGGGCATATTATCTCGGGTGAGGGAATCTCTGTTGATCCGTCCAAGATTGCGACAGTTAAAGATTGTCCAGTGCCTAAGTCAGTATAAGATGTTTTCCCGCCGCTCTTGCCTGCTTTGTTTGCGGAGCGCAACAGAGCCGCTTGAGCGCCGACTGTCCCCGCCGCTGCTGTCGCTCCTCGACCATAGCGCCGCCGCCCGTCGTTGTCGCCGCTGCCCCTACCGCCGCTGTCATCGTCACTCTCTCTCTCAGTCGATTGAAGAAGCGTGAGTGGGGGGTTTTGCTATTTGGTTGATGTGTCTAATTAATATATAAATATCTGTACTCATTTACCAATTAAAACTGCGTGTTTTCGTTTATATTATTTATAATTTATCTTATTTCTATAAGATTTCAATTAATTTATTATTTTTGAGGAAATGAGATTTTTGATGCAAAAAGTGAAGATTTTTGGTAAAAATCAACAAACAAAGCAAAACTATTGATTTATTAATTTTTATTATTTTGTTGAATCTTAATTTGCTAATTGAGCTAAACGTGCGATAAATAATGATAAATAATGATAAAAGGGTTTAATTGAGCTAATATGATTTTTAGTTAGTTTAATTAATTTTAAACTAATTTATTTTATTTTATTTTTAAACCTTAATTTCTGGTATTATTTTTTGTGTATGCAGCACGTGTTTGCAAGAAAAGGAAAGAAAAGAAAAAGGAGAGAAATAAAAATCAGGCTAAAGAAGGAAGGAAATAAAAGAAAAAGGAGTTATTATTCTGCAAAGAGCAAACCCTAATTCATCTCCCGTTCTCCTATAAATTCATACCAGACACGCAATTCAAGAGCAAGAGATGACGGCTACATTTGTAAACATAAAATAAAATATAAAAAAAGGGGGAAAAGAAGTGAGCAGCAGAGCTGAGAGATCTTTCTCGCTCTGTTGTGGTGTTCAAGACGCAAAGGGAGAGAGAGAGATGCAGTTGCAGAAGAGACAAGGACAGCAACTCGACGTGCGGCTCAGAACCCGACGCAGACAGCGGGGGCGTGGACTTCTGCTGGCGTGGAATTGTGCACACGTGGCGACGCGACAGCTTTCGAAGCGATGCTGACAGCAGCGCACGTGGCATCTGACGTGACTTCGATGCTGGGATCGATACAGCGACGGGAGTGACGTGATTGGGTGCTAACATGGCGTGGCTTCCAAGGCGACGCGTTTCCCCGTGCGCCATCAAGTTGACGTAGCTTGACTGGCACGCATTTTGTTGCGCAATTTTTTTGAGACAGAGACAGAAGAGAGAAAGGCTTGGGCTCGGTTCTAGAAGTTTGGTTTTGCATTATTTTTATATTTTTTGTATCTCTTCTTCTCTAATTTTTTTTACGATGCAATCCCAAACAATTTTTGTTAGTTCCAAATTTGATATGAACTAAATTTATTTTTCTGGGACTTTGTTGTAGCCTAGTTTTGAGAACACAATTTTAATTCCTTATTATTGTTCTATTTTTCTATGGTTGTGTTTTGATTTTTATTATTTATGCGTACAATTGGTGGATAGACATTTGTATGATCTTTTAAATCATGAAGAGACCGAATTGGTGATTTGTGTTTAATAAAAATTAAACACCGTTATAGGAGAACGTGACCGTTAAGAAATCCATAAATTTTTAATTAACAATTTGACGAACTAAGGCAAATAATTAGTTGAGAATAATTCTGATACTGCGTGGATAGAGTAGTGAATAATTTTAGGATTTTGGTTTACAACTTGGAAAAATAATATTTTTATTCATAAGGAGTTATAAATTGTGTGTGATAAACTAGGTGAAGTCAAAAGCCCTAGAAAAATAAATTTAGTTCATATTCAACTTGCAACTAACAAAAATTGTTTTGGATTGCATCGTAAAAAAAATTAGAGAAGAAGAAATACAAAAAATATAAAAATAATGCAAACCGAACTCCTAGAACCGAGTCCAAGCCGTTCTCTCTCTTCTGTCTCTGTCTCAAAAAAATTGCGCAACAAAACACGTGCCAGTCAAGCTACGTCAGGCTGATGCCGCATGAGGAAACACGTCGCCTCGGAAGCCGCGCCGTGTCAGCATCCAATCACGTCACCCCCGTCGCTGTATCCCAGCGCCGAAGTCACGTCAGATGCCACGTGCGCTGCTATCTGCGTCGCTTCGGAAGCTGTCGCGTCGCCACGTGTGCACAGATCCACGCTAGCGGAAGTCCACGCCTCGCTGTCTGCGTCGGGTTCTGAGCCGCATGTCGAGTCGTTGTCCTTGTTTCTTCTGCAACTGCTTCTTTCTCTCCGTTCGCGTCTTGAACACCACAACAGAGAGAGAAAGATCTCTCAGCTCTGCCATTCTTTTCCCTTTTTTAGTTTTTTTTTATATTTTATGTTTATGAATGTAGCCGTCACCTCTTGCTCTTGAATTGCGTGCCTGGTATGTATTTATAGGAGAACGGGAGATGAATTAGGGTTTGCTTTTTGCAGAATAATCCCTCATTTTTCTTTTATTTTCTTCCTTCTTTAGCCTTATATTTATTTCTTTCTCCTTTTTCTTTTCTTGTCTTTTCTTGTAAACACGTGTTGCATACACAAAAAATAATACCAGAAATTAGGGTTTAAAAATAAAATAAAATAAATTAGTTTAAAATTAATTAAACTAACTAAAAATTATATTAGCTCAATTAAACCATTTTATCATTATTTATCGTACGTTTAGCTCAATTAGCAAATTGAGATTCAACAAAACAATAAAAATTAATAAATCAATAGTTTTGCTTTGTTTTTGCATCAAAAATCTCATTTCCTCAAAAATAATAAATTAATTGAAATCTTATAGAAATAAGATAAATTATAAATAATATAAACGAAAACACGCAATTTTAATGGGTAAATGAGTACAGATATTTATATATAAATTAGACACATCAAATACCCCCAAACTTAAGATTTTGCTTGTCCTTGAGCAAAAAGTAAAATCATGAATAAGGGAATAATAATCAAGAGTAGACACATCAACCCGTCACACTAAGAATTCTCATCATGCAAGCATCAAAAATTCAATTAAAAATATAAACAATAGCAAATAAAGAATTAAAATAATAGAACAATAATAAGGAATTAAAATCATGAAATGGTGTTTTGGCTTTGGAGATCTGGAAATGATGTTTGCTGTTTTGGGTTGAGAAGGGATCTGTTTTGCTATTGTGTGTTTGTTGTTGTGTGGGGGATATCGATTCGGTGTGCGGTGTTTGCTGTTTTGTCTAGTGAGGGATCAAGCTCCTGGTGTTTTGCCGATTGGCTTTTGCTCTTGCTGTTTGGTGTTGGCACGTAGCTCGCACGTGTCTTGGATTTTTATTATTATCGGAACTAATCGTCATCAAAGGCAAGTCATCTTACTCGAATTGTATTGTATCATATTCGAGAGCATTTATTGAAATCTGCAAGTAGATCCATGTTGAATATCGTATAATGTTATTGTTTTCTATCGTTGGGATACCACGGATTTATCCAAGTGATAGTCTTTGACTTCGTGCCGTCTTTTTGCCTCTAATGTATAGGGATCTTACATGCACTCATGTAATTAGTTATTGAATATAAGAATAGAGAATTATTGTTACATTTCATCTCATGACATTATACACAACTATTGTAGATTGTATATTAGGGTTGATTGTTCATGTGATTGATAATGATAAATTAGTTGATTGTAAATAGTAGAGTTATGGACATTACATATTAATACCATGTTCACATAGGAATGACTTGCTGTGATTTATGATTGTTAAACCCCAATTCATTGTTCTTAACATTTTAATCGTTTTATTCAAAAAGAATATGTTGACACCATGAAAATTTATGTCAACCTGAACCTTGTCGTGCTGTTTCAACCTAGATAATGTCATTAAAATCAGTCACTTTTTGAATATGAAACGTAGTCCTAAGTGTCTAGATTTCAATAACATCCAGAATTTTTGAATTCCGACTTGTATTGCCTGAGTTCTGACCCTTCTTGCTACTGCTGCGCTGTAATTTCAGATTCATGTACATACCATGTTAGACTGATAAATTAAGTGAACTAATGATCAAGTATTGCCATAATAAATTCCAGATTGGTAGATAACATGCTTAGGGTGATAAAAATTATTTTTTCTAATTTTTACAATGATTATTTACTGCCCTTACAACTGAAATTAGTCAATATCGATAACTAGCCAGAAACTAAAATCTGTAAAGAACACTGAATTTCACCTAGCTATTGTTGTCGGAATGTATACTTTAAATATGCGTTGGAACCGGGTAGGAGTCTAGTTTCAAAAACTTCTGACGGATCCGCATTTGCTATCCTGTAGCAACGGGAATTCTGATTTTGATACAGCAACCTACTGCTGTCCAGAATTAGGTTCCTATGTTTAATAATATGGAATTGAATTTATAATGTTATATTTGGTGCATTTAATTGTATAGAGTATATTGCATGATCTTAGGGTTATTTTGTCATCTTCCTAGTGTCTCTTATTAATCGCATGATTGTATGTTAATTGAATAAAGAATGTTAATCAAGCCGGGGTTAAGGGTTGACTAGGGTAGTTGACAATATAGTGAGTGTACTCGGATGATGGCCAATGATTATTATCGTTATCGGCATCGTATAATAAATTACACATGTCCAGGTGTTTTTATCGTTATCGGCATCGTGTAAGAAATTACACATGTCCAGTGTTATTACCGTTATCGTCATCATACCAAGTACATGAATTATAGAATCTACCACCTTAGTCTAAACGAAATTGATAGTATGCATCGAACCTGTGGTACGGCACACATGAGACACAGTAGTACATGCGTTAGCTAGGATTAAAAATGAATAATAGATCTAAGACTTCATCACATTGTCATTGCATATTGTTATTTTTATTGAACAATGTTATTGTTATTGTTACCATTATTGTTATTGTTTATCGTTATCGTGATAAATCATCGTTATTGCATATTGTACTGTTATCGCTTTGTCACTGTTCAACACTATTGAATTCATTGCTATACCGCCATTGTTATTGTTTCTCTGTTTGCTCTAAGGACTTTTTACTCTTTAGATGAACAATTTACAGGTAATCAAGGAGATTTACTAGACGGACTAGGGGAGCAACATTGGTGAAGGAGATGTTTTGCTGTCCGCTTAAATAAATGTTGCTTTATTTGAGAACTTTAAAATATTGAACAAATGCTGTTTTTTTCTTTGTATTGTGGGCTTTGACCCGAATGTTGTTTGTTAAACTCCAGATGTTGAGTTATTTTGATGTTGGTTATTCTTATGCTTAATTTCCATTGTTGTTATTTATGTGATTATTCTTTCATTTCTTTCATTGCATGCGTGGTTGTTTTATTTCTTGTTTATATTGTTGAGTTGAATCGATAACAGTCTATGGATGACGCAAGTCATTCGCTGGGCCGTGTCACGTGCTTGCATTCCATATTTTCCGTATTTTTGGAAAGCGGGGCGTGACACAAACATATGATGTACTTAGCGCGATATTTAGTGAGTAATAATTTACTAGCTGTTTGCAATAGGCCACAGGTCATTACATGTTTTCCACCAATGATTTTTGGCCTATTGGATGCCACCACATGGTTAGGTAACATAAATTAACGTCACGCTGTGTCATGTCTCCTTGACTTCATTTTAAAATATTGGTCTATAGCCGCAGCTAATTTTGCCTCTTAAATTTACATTACCTAAACTTGCTAAAAGAAAAAAAACTTGTTACAACTAGGTGTTCATTAAGTGCTGCATCTACTTCATATTTGTATTGTGAAATATATTCAAGACAAAGGAATAGTCTTCCCCAGTAGTAAACATGACAATCTTACGTTGTAATTAATTGTTTAAGATTATGTGTGTGATGCTAATGTGCTTAAATATCTTCCAAATTGTGATACTTTTGTGCACTATGAATAATTCCCTCTATACTCATTTTAACTTATATAGGGACCTAAACTTGGAAGGCTTGCTTGCTCTCTTACAATTTGGCATGATTTCACAAATTACAATAAACTGTTAGATTAAATGCTTTGCGTAATATTTTTGGTGCCATGTATCTACCAACAATTTTCCTATAATTTGT
This sequence comes from Hemerocallis citrina, assembly GCA_017893485.1. Taxonomy (NCBI): domain Eukaryota; kingdom Viridiplantae; phylum Streptophyta; class Magnoliopsida; order Asparagales; family Asphodelaceae; genus Hemerocallis; species Hemerocallis citrina. The sequence goes on along the minus strand of CM030368.1, from coordinate 198,414,540 downwards.
TAATTTTGTCTGCCCTAATATGATTTTCTTTGTGAGTAGTGCCTTCCACTTGAGTTACAATATGCTGTTGAATCAAATGAGATGTGAAGATGGTGATCCAGAAAATCTTCTGAGAAATTCATTTTATCAGTTCCAGGCTGATCGTGCCCTTCCTGATCTGGAGGTTTGTTACATAATCTTCTGAGGAATTCATTTTATCAGTTCCAAGCCTTTCTTATTTATTTGAAAAATGTCTGTGGTACCTTGTATAATGGAGTTTCTATTCATCATCTTTACCTCACAGCAAGGGGAAATTTAGAAGTTGCACCATATACTGATGATCTATATGGCTTACACATTAGTTGCTAGTTTTTAATGCCCTGAAACTTTGTCTGCAGAAACAAGCAAAGGATCTTGAGGTTGAGAGGGATTCCATAGTTATTGAAGAAGAGGAGAGCTTGAAGGACTATTATGACCTCTTACAACAATACAAGAGTTTGAAAAGTGATGTTCGAGATATTGTATTTTCCCCAAAGTACTGTTTACCGTTCTTGCAACCTGGTAGGCTTGTTCGTGTGAAGTGCAGTCATGATGATAGGCAGCCATCACTCTCCATCGAAGATGATGTTACCTGGGGAGTAATTATGAATTTTGAGCGGGTGAAAGGCTTAGGTGAAGGTATGCTGACTACAATGGTTCAATTTTTTACACTTAGGTCGTCAGTGGTTTCTTGCAAGTGGGTGTTGCAAGTGCAGTTGAGAATATAATGATTGCCTCCAACTGTGTTTCAAACTGTTTGGTTCAGATATGGTTTCCCTCCAAAATTAGTGTATAGAATTTGGAGAGAAATGGTATTTGCATAAAAGAAGTTTGCAAGACAATGGTTGGATGCAATCTTGACACTTGATTTTACTTCTTATTGTTATTATTTTCTCACTTGCACTTTTGCACTTACAACACCCATTTGCAAGGAACCACACACACCCTTAATCAAATTAATTCTGCAATAAGCAATCCATTTGGATTGAAAACTATGATAACTTAATGAACAACCACACACAATTGCCCTTACCCAAGGTTGAAAATCTCGGTATTAGGAGCGTATCAGATTGCAAAAAATTTTGGTATTGGGATTTTGGGATCCGTATGGCCTAATCAGCAGTATTGGATTGGTGGATAGGATTCTTGTTATAAGGTGTTTTTAAAGTAAAAATGGATAAATAAAAAACATTTTTTTGAAAATTAATTGATCAATTTAATCAAAATTTACGGGTCGGTGGTATCTTCCTGGATCGGTCCGAGCCCCAATCCCAATTCCGATATTTGGAGGAGGATCAGATCAGATTGCCCCCCTCCAAAAACCGATCCGATCCGGCCAATACTATACACTATTCCCTTGCCAGTAGGCAGTAGCTATCATTGAAGATACTTTCATCCATTTGGAGAGAGGGAGAGGACAGGGGTTGTATTTATCATATAACCTAAAAGTATTATCCGATGGCATCAAAATATTTTGGTGGCGATATCAAGATAAGTTAGTTTTGTTTTTTTTTTTTGGGGGGGGGGGTATCAACAAACTTTAATTGACAAACTAAAAATTAGACTTTAATTGACAAACTAAAAATTAGATATACGACAACTTTGAAGTTCAGAACTTAAGATCTGAAACTTATCCAAAATGGACGGTCTGTCAAGTTTTCATCTCTGAATATCGAAATTTCCATGTTTCAAAATGGCTCTTTAGGAAGTTAAATCTTGGTAATGGGTGTGAATTTTTGTAATCACTAGCAGACTAGTTCAGACTTTTTTTTGTATAGGAGAATATACCAATAGCATGACTTCTCAATTTTGCATGGAACTTCTAGTAATTGCAGTTCACTGATAGAATAAGTCTGATAGTTACCAAACTCATACAAGCGCAAATGCATGGTATGCGTTTCTCTGCTCACATCTCTTTTTGGTATTTTCAGATAAAAGACCCGAGGATGCTAGGTATACAGTGGAAGTCCTAACAAGGTGTGCGGTTAACAAGGAAGTGGGTGCAAAGAAATCGGTGAAGGTTGTTCCTTTAAATCAGCATGGAGAGCCGGTGGTCGTTTCCTTGCCTCTTTCTCAGGTCATGGTTGTTGCCTACAAAGTATAATCAGCTTAGATTTTAGTCTTCACACACAAAAAAGAGATATTGGCCTTTATTTTATTGGACATTCCTTCTGGTCCTATTATTCCCTAGAATATGATTTAAATATTTATGCTTGCTCCACTCTCACGTGGGTACTTGATTTGTTAAACAGATAGATAGCTTGAGCAGCATTCGCCTTGTCATACCCAAAGATCTTCTACCTTTGGAAGCTCGGGAGAATACCTTGAAAAAGATTCTAGAAGTTCGTTCCAGATTCTCCAAAGATGGGATACCCCTTTTAGATCCTGAGGAGGATATGAAAGTGAGTTACAATTATATGTTCAAATTAGTAATATTGGTTCCATTTTTATGGTGTTGACCATGTTATGTGCTTTCTTCAGGTACAAAGTAGCTCATTCAGGAAGGCTATTAGAAGGATTGAGGCGCTGGAGAGCTTATTTGAGAAGCATGATATCCGAAACTCCCCACTTATCCAGCATAAGTTGAAAGTATTTCATGATAAACAAGAATTAACAGCAAGGATCAAATCAGTTAAGAAAGCAATGCGGTCTTCCTCAGCATTGGCCTTTAAAGATGAACTCAAAGCACGCAAACGGGTTCTCCGCAGACTTGGGTAATGCATTTAAACAATTCCTTATCTTCTGCATGTTTGGAAAGGTTACATATTTTGATATTGTAATTTTATTTATTTATTTATCTGTCCTACTCTTGTATTTATTTTGCTTGCATGTCACAATGAAACATTACAGATACACTACCGGTGAGGATGTTGTGCAATTAAAGGGCAGGGTTGCCTGTGAGATCAGCAGTGCTGATGAATTGACTTTAACTGAGCTCATGTTCAGTGGGGTACTTAAGGATGTGAATGTTGAAGAGATGGTGGCACTTCTCTCTTGTTTTGTGTGGCAAGAAAAGCTCCAGGAGGCTCCAAAACCGAGGGAACAGCTTGACTTGCTGTTTTCCCAGCTGCAAGATACAGCTAGGAGAGTTGCCACTGTTCAGCTTGAGTGCAAGGTAACCTCTTCTCAATGTTAGTACTCTTTATTTCTTCAAAGTGGGAAGTACATACAACAGCTTCATTCCACGTGTTTCTTTCCTTCATCTATAACAGTAATCATTAATTTCCAGTATGACATATGGAGTTATTAAGCACGCAACACACAATGAGACTGCACTTCTAATGTCTACTTCTAATGTCTAGTGCCTTGACACATGATAATTGTAAAGATCTTTGCCACCACATAGCAGTAGGTTACCTATTTTAAGTTGATTGTTGCCGTGATTGTTTGGCCTGATGATTTAAGTATTAACTAGTTCAGTTGTTTTAGCAATGCAATGTTATTTGAAAGTATTATGATTGACAGATCTTTTTCTCTTTTCTTTTTTTGTGTGCATGTTTTTTAAAATATTGGCAGATCCAAATTGATGTTGAGAACTTTGTGCACTCGTTTCGTCCTGATATCATTGAAGCTGTGTATGCATGGGCGAAAGGCTCCAAGTTCTTCCAGATCATGGAGATCACACAAGTATTTGAGGGCAGCTTGATCCGAGCTATAAGGAGGCTGGAAGAGGTTTTGCAACAACTAATTTTGGCAGCACAATCAATTGGAGAAACCAAACTAGAAGCAAAATTTGAAGAGGCTAGTGAGAAGATAAAGCGGGATATAGTATTTGCTGCATCATTGTATTTGTAGTGAAGACATCAGATTCAAATTATTACAAATTTAGAATTCCACATTTTAGAGGGAGTTCAACAATTTTGTAGTTTAAGATTGTTAACAGTTTTTTATTTAACAAAGCAACTTGTTGATTCTGTAAAGTTGTCGGAACTTGTAACATGGTCATAATTTGATTTAATTTATGAGGGTAGAAGAAAGAATGTGTGTTTCTTCTAAGAACCACTGTTGTAGCAGAGCACTGTATTCTCCAAATGTACTACTCTTCTTATTCACTTGAATTGTGAAGGCAATCAGAATCGTATTATTTAAAATTAGTATAACTATGTACAAAACATTGCACAGATTTTTTTTAAAATGAGAAAAATAATAAAACTAATAAAAGAAATAGTTCACTAAATAAGAAATAGTTCATGGTAGTAAAGTTGGAAGAAAGAAATATATTCACGGTTGGGATTTTTTTCATAAGACACTTTTTGAAAATTTTTGCAGAAAGAGAACAGTTGCTAAAATATTTGTGCTTGTGGACTCAATAACTAAACTTGCCGTTACCAACGGCGAGTTTAGTTGTTTCATGTTCGCCGTTGGGACACGGCGAGTTTAGTGCTAATTTTTTGAAAAACTTGTTTCCAACGGCGAGGACATTTATACTAGATTCGCTGTTGGAAACGAGTTTAGTTCAAAATTTTAAAAGAAGACTCGCCGTTCCTAACGGTGAGGACATTTATACTAGACCATTTATACTAGACTCGTTACTGGGAACATCGAAGATGTAGGAAATTTTACAGAGAGTGAAACATTTTGCTGGATTTAGTGAATTTTCGTAAAAAAAACTCTATAAATTTTTTTTGGAACTAAACTCGTCGTTCCTAACAGCGAGTCTAGTGTAAATGTCCTCGCCGTTGGAAATAACGAGTCTTCATTGAAAAATTTGAACTAAACTCGTTGTTCCCAACAACGAGTCTAGTATAAATATCATTGTCGTTGGGAACAACGAGTTTTCATTGAATTTTTTTGAACTAAACTCGCCAATGGGAACAACGAGTTTCTCAAAAAATCACCATTAAACTCTCTGTGTCCCAACGACGAGCATGAAACAACAAAACTCGCTGTTTGGGAATGACAAATTTAGTTGTTGAGTTCACAAACACAAATATTTTGGCAACTGTCCTATAAATGCAAATATTTTTAAAAAGTGGCATAGAATAAAAAATTCCATGGTAGGCTTGTACAATAAAGCAAGATCAAAGTAGTAAATTCAAGAAGCAAAACTATAAGTTCATGGTAGCGTACTACAATTTACCCTTTGCATAGCCCAAAACTGAATAATGAACTTACCTATAAGGGTTTAATGGTCCAGTGGTCATGTGGTAAGTCTCGTCACTGTGCCAGTGAGCAAGAAGTTGGGTTGGAATGCCCGTTTTCACAGTTTTCCTATTATGAGAAGAGTATGTGTGTCGAGTGGGGGAAAAGTTTTAATCAAAAGTATGCACTAACTATATGCCCCAGACGGAGGCGATTGTGAGGCGATTTCGAGGCAATCTCTTTTGGGATCTCTTCTTAGTTGTCGTTCCTCTTTTGCTTTGCAATTTGGGTGAGATCTCTTCTCATCATCTTGATTCTGATTTTCTTTCATGGTTTTTCTTCTTTTTTCCTTTCTTCCCTGTTAACCCTTTTTCTTTTATGGTGAATCTTTGATACATCCATGGACCTTATAGGCGGTTTGTTCACAGGCGGAGCTTGGGGAGGGTCCTTGGACAATGGAGTAATGGCCATGAAGAACACTAAAATCAAAAGAGAACAAGAGACAAGGAAGAAGATGAACAACGATGAGAAGATTCTATTAATTCATTTCTTAAAAATTACATACTCAGTACTCAGTCTACAGCTTGTACATAAGAGGGAGTCTCTCTCTCTCTTTACCCAACTAGACGCTGCCACGTTAGCACGCGCAACGCCCATGCTCCTAGGTTCAACTGAACCCAATTGCCAACTAACTCCACTGTAGATGGGCCCCACCGCCTAATCACCCACCAATCATCGGTTAGACACATAAGCACGTGCGATCCCGTGATAGCAGGGAGAGGGATTTAATAGCAAGATTACCTCACATTTTGCAAAAACAACCCTGGAAGAACTTTATTAGTTGAGGACTGATATGCAAGCCATTAGGACTGAAACGCAAGACCCTGCTTCTTTATTTTTGACAGATACAGTTCTCAGTGAATTCTATCATCCCTTTCCCCTTGAAAAGGAGCCTCCAAGACCCTCTGGAAAGAAGGGAAGCGGTTGTAAATGTCCCAACATTCCTCCCATTTCGCTTCATCTTCTCCCTCCTCTTTCCATTGTACTAACACTTCCGACACCGCCACTCCCCTCTTTGCTACCATCCTTCGACCTAGAATTTTCACAGGTTCTAGTAAATCTTCATGGAAATACACATGTAGCTTTCCAGAGTCCCCCAGGTGTTTCTTCAGTTGAGAGAGGTGGAATACGTCGTGTATTTTGGCACCTGGGGGTAACTGCAACTTGTAGGCCACTTCTCCCACTCTGGATATCATTGCGTAAGGGCCATAGTAGACGTGAGATAACTTGTGCATTCTTTTACCCCCCACCGATGTCTGTCCATAAGATTGGAGTTTGAGATAGACCATTTCCCCACTTCAAATTCTCGATTGAGTCTGTGCTTATCAGCTACCCTCTCATTCTGCTGGCTCGAATCAAGTTATTTTTGAGCAATTGTAGGGTGCAGTCCCTCTCTAGTAGACACTCCTCGACCTCCTGAGACTTAGCTGTGTGGGGAACATAAGCCAACAGGGTGGGAGGTGACTTGCCATATAGCACTTAATAGGGGGAAATCTTGGTAGCAGTGTGCACATTGGTGTTGTGCCAATATTCTGCCCATGACAGCAAGCGCACCCAGCTTGCGGGCTTATATGCACAAAAATAGCGGAGATATATCTTTAAAACCCTATTGGTGACTTCGGTTTGCCCGTCTGATTCAGGGTGGAACGAAGAACTCATGCATAGCTGAATCCCTTGGCTTTTGAAGATCTCCTTCCGGAAGAGGCTAGTGAAAATGGCATCTTGGTTGCTCACAGTGGACCTTGGTACTCCATACAACTTGATAACATTCTCCACAAATGCCTTAACTACTTGTTTGGCTATGCATGGGTGGCTTAGAGCAACGAAGTGGCTATACTTAGACAGCCAATCCACAACTACCATGATTGTTGTCTTCCCCAAACTCCTAGGCAATCCTTCCACAAAATCCATGCTCATATCTTCCCAAACCGAAGCAGGTATGGGTAATGGTTGCAGCAGGCCTGAGGGGGACTGGGTCAAGTACTTGCTTCGTTGGCAAGTGTCGCACTCTCTTATGTACTGCTTGATAGCTTGCTTCATCCTTTGCCAATAGGCTATATGCTTGAGCCTAAACCAGGTCTTCTCATAACCCGAATGTCCTCCCTGAGGGGTATCATGATAGAGTGATAGTAGATCTTTGGTGGTAGGAGAGTGAGGGTTGAGGAGTACTCTCCCTTTGTAATAGATAAGGCCAAGGGGGAAGCACAAGAGTTACTGCCTGCAGGGTAGGTTCTTCAAAAACCCTTGGTAAACTATCTGCCCCAATGTTCTCTACTCCTCTTTTGTACTCAACCCTGTAGTGATATCCATGTAATTTCCAGAGCCAGATGTGATGTGCTTCGGTATCCAGTCGTTGCTCTAGCAGGTGCATCAATGGTTTGTGGTCCGTCTTAATCACGAACTCTCTTCCTAACAAGTAGTGTCGCCACTTCTTTACTGCCAAAAGAATAGCTAACATCTCCTTTTCATAGGCTGATAAGTGCCTATTCTTCCCCTTCAATTCAAAGCTGAGGTAAGCAATTGGGTGCTTCAATTGCGTCAAGATAGCTCCTATCCCTGTGCCTGTCGCATCGCATTCAAGCATAAAAGTCTCGTTGTAATTTGGGAGCTGTAACACAGGGGAGGTAGTGAGTGCCTTTTTCAATTCCTCAAAAGCCCCAGTCGCAGTTTCTGACCATCGAAATGACCCCTTCTTAGTTAGAGCAACCAATGGTGCAGCTACAGAGGCATACTTGTTTATGAATTTGGCGTAGTAGCCTGAAGGCCCAAGGAATCCTTTCAATGTCTTGATGTTCTTTGGGCTTGGCCACTTCTTCACAACTTCTACCTTTCTGGGGTCAACAGACACCCCCTTATCAGAGACTATATGTCCCAAATATGCCACTTCATGCATGCCAAAGACACATTTACTCAGCTTGGCAGAGAGGAAATTTTCCTGTAGTAGCTACAACACTACCTTCAGGTGTCGAGTGTGATCTGCCCAAGAGCGACTGTAGACAAGTATATCATTGAAGAATACCAACACAAACACTCACAAATAGGGCTTGATAATCTCATTCATCAAGGCTTGGAAGGTGGACGGCACATTAGTCAAACCAAAGGGCATGACTGTATACTCATAATGGCCTTCGTGAGTCTTGAATGCGGTTTTATGCACATCAGATTCCTCCATTCTAATTTGGTGGTATCCACTCCTCAGGTTTAACTTACTGAACACCTGATCACCATGCAACTCATCAAGTAACACATCGATGATTGGAATTGGAAACGTATCCTTTATAGTCACTTTGTTCAAGGCTCGATAGTCCACACACATTCGCCAAGACCCATCTTGTTTCTTAACGATGTCAACTGGTGATGCGAACGATCTAATGCTAGGACGAATGATCCCTGATTGCAACATTTCCCTGACGAGCTTTTCTATCTCGTTCTTCTGGTGCCGGGGGTGTTTGTAAGGCCGCAGACTCACAGGGTGGGCACCATGGTAGAGGGGAATATTTTGATCCTGAGGTCTACTTGGGGGAAGGGTCTTCTTTTCAGAAAAAAACACCTGCATACTCCTAAAGGAGTTGAGCAAGGGATGATGGTAATGGGGAAGTGAGGGTTGGTCCACCTAGAGGAGCCACCTGCAGTAGCATTCCTAATTTGGTGCCCATTATAGTCTTCAGCATGGCTTTGGATGAGGTTACATCAATTTCCTTTCCCTGGATGCCCTTCAATGTCTTAAGATCTCCATTTTGCTCAAAGTAGAGAGTGTAATCCTTAAAACTCAGCCACAGTCCTTCAAGGGTCCTGATCCACTGCACTCCCAAAATGAGTTGGCTAGTCCCCAGTGAAAGAACATGGAAATCAGCTGTTTTCTTGACTCCCTGGCAGATGAATTCTACCCCTTCACAGATGCCTTCACATTGGAGTCTCTCTCCTCCTACCACAGTTACCTCAAAGGGAATCCCTCTGATAATGGGCAATTTCACCCTCTTGGCTAAATATGAGCCCACGAAATTGTGAGCTGAGCCTGTGTCAAATAGTGCATATACTTCTTTCTTCGAAATAGTGCCTTGGAGTTTGAGGGTCTGGGGTGAAGAGGAGCCTGCGATAGCATGGAGAGAGATAGTAGGGTTAGGAGTGGATTTCAAATCAACATGTGCAGGGTAGAAGTCAGCCTCAGGTCCAGCTTCACCAAGAGCATCCCCAATTAATGCCTCATCTACCTCCAGCTCTTCAAGGTCACCCTTAATTTGCATAAGTGTCCTTCCCTTGCATCGGTGCCCTTTCATCCACTTCTTATCACAACGGAAATATAATCCCTTGGCTCTCTTCTCTGCAAAGAATTTGTCAAACTGGGACTCCTTGGAAATCTCTGCACCCTTACTCTCAACTGCATTAGGCTTGTACCCTGCCATTGTGGCTTCATTGCAGGAGCATTGCTTGATCTTGGGGGTGGAACCTGATACCTGGCTGCTTTTCTCTGGCACATGAGTATAGTCTCACATGCTTGCGCCTCCCTGTACGGACTAGTCACTGTATTGGGGTGTTTGAGCAACACTTCCTATTGTATTTCCTCTTTGAGGCCAGAAACAAAGCAGTCGACCAACACTGGCATATTTAGTGGCTTGCTGAGATGGCTATACTTGATAAATTCCCGATGATACTCGTGCACATTTCCAGTTTGCTGCAGCTTCAAGAGAGTGGTGGTGGGATTGTGGAGCTCCGTAGGTCCAAACTGCAAGAGCAGCTCCCGTTTGAACACTCCCAACACACATCCAGCCCGTACCTGTTGTTTGAACCACCTTCACCACATGAGGGCATCATCTCTCAAGAAGTACACCCCATAATCTACCTGGTGTTTAGCCTCAATCCTTTGGGTGTCAAAATGGTGTTCCAAATGGAAGAACCAGTTGGAAATATCTTTGTCACCATGGAATGTGGGAATTTCTAGCTTAGGGTGCTTAGGGTAAGTGAAGTGATACCTCTCAGGGTCTTCTTCCTCATGCCTCCAATGCCTGTCATCAGGTCTACCCCATCGGAAGCTTGGGTTGGGGTTTCGGAGTAGAGGAGGAGGGGAAGATTGAGTTTGTTGGGGATTTGGATTGGATCTAGACCCGTGGCTTCCCATGCGCTCCATCACCGGTGTTAGCCTCTTGAGTAGCATCTGGATCTTATTGATCTGCGATTGCATCCTCGCTCCATGTGCCCTAACCTCTTCAGTGAAGTGACCCATTGAAACTTTGATATCTTCCATCCTGTTTTCAATGTCGGTCGATTTGTGAGATTCGACACCGCTAGGGGTGGATCCTCGCATCGACTGGCTCGGTGATCCAAGTCCATAATGGGTTCCAGACTTTAAGATCGTTAAGCATTCAACGATCGGTTGCAGGAGATCAACGACCTCTGATATCACTAATACAACCCCGAACCTTATATGTGGTTGGTTCACAGGCGGAGCTTGGGGAGGGTCCTTGGACGATCGAGTAATGGCCATGGCGAACACTAAAATCAAAAGAGAACAGAGACAAGAAAGAAGATGAACAACGATGAGAAGATTCTATTCATTCATTTCTTACAAATTACATACTCAGTACTCAGGATACAGCCTGTACATAAGACGGAGTCTCTCTCTCTCTCTTTACCTAACTGGATGCTGCCACATTAGCACACGCAATGCCCGTGCGCCTAGGTCCAGCTGAACACAACTGCCAACTAACTCCACTGTAGATGGGCCCCACCGCCTAATCACCCACCAATCATCGGTTAGACACGTAAGCACGTGCGATCCCATGATGGCAGGGAGAGGGATTTAACAACAAGATTACCTCACATTTTGCAAAAACAACCCTGGAAGAACTTTATTAGCTGGGGACTGATATGCAAGCCATTAGGACTGAAATGCAAGACCCTGCTTCTTTATTTTCAACAAATACAGTTCTCAGCGAACTGTATCAATCTTCTTCTACTAGTGTTGATTGATTTTCTTCGTTAACCCTTTTCTTTTATGGTTAATCTTCTTCTTCTACTACTGTTGATTGATTTTCTTCGTTAACCCTTTTCTTTTATGGTTAATCTTCTTCTTCTTCTTCTCTTGATTGATTTTCTTCTGTTATTTCGTTTTGATTCAACCTAAACTTTCATATTTGAGGTTCTTTCTTGTTTTCTCCTGTTAATGATCCAATTTTTCGGGTTGCCCTTTTGATTTCTGGTTAGAGATTTTGATTTCTGTTTTCATGATTTATTCCATATTTCTAGTTCTTTACCTCCTTTTTTGTTCTTGTTCGTTATCTTCTTATACAATTCATTATTCTAGTACAAGCTTTTATTTGAAAATACTACAAGTATATTGTAGTTGTGACTTCCCTTTGGCTTATCATTTGATGATCTCATTTTACTCCGTACCAATTTCATGATCATAAAAGTCACAATCTTTCGTTGATACGTTCGTTTTACAACTAGTATGATTATAATACATTTCATGCAAAAATATCATTGTTTGCTGCTGTTCCTGTCTTTGCTTGCTGTTTCTACCCCGATAACATCAGAATCTAAACTTGAGTTCTAAACATGAAATGTAGTCCCAGATGTCTAGTTTACTACCCTTTTGACGGAATTGAATAACAAGTTATGGTTTGTAAATTATCGCAGTTTTACTGCTGCTGTGTCGTAGAATTTCAGATTCATAAATTTATGCGTCACTTTGTTTTACAAATTAAATTAACTATGATACCTGTAAGATAATGACTTGAAATTTTGCATTCTGGTACTAGACACACTAGAGGACCTTCCCTAATTTTTCTGGAATTATTTGATGAAATTTAGAACTATTTTATGTTTCTAAGCACAATTTTACAAATTCTGGCTAAACACGAATTCTGTGTAGTTTGCTGTTTTGACACCTGTTGCTATAAGTTTCATGTATCTTGTTTATATGTGCTGGATTCGGCTGAGAGTCTAGTTTCTAAAATTTCTGACAGATCCATATTTGCATTCCTTTGGTAGCGGAAATCTCAGTTTTGGTACAACATCTTGCTGTCCAGAATTGGTATTTTGCCATGTTTGAATATTTGCATGTTGTTTCTTACATTGTGTGATTTAGAACATGTTTCTTGCATCATATAAGATCCTGATATATCCTTGTCTTATCCCGATTTTGTTCTCGTTATCTCTTGATCATGTTTATTTGTAATAAAAAGTAACAAGCCGGGGTTAAGGGAATGATTTAGTAGTGGACAATATAGAAAAGTATACTCGGAAGGGGGTCGGTGTTTCCCGTAATAGTGGCACCTAATTTGGTTACATTTGGATAATTTGGATTACTCGATATGATTTAGATTATTTGATATGGTGCGCCACTGCTTGAAACTTGAGTACACAGCCTTATAGAATCCACTATGAAATCTAAACGTAACTTGTTTATATGTAGTAACCATGTAGTAAATAAATAGGATGCATGAAGTGCTACCTAAATAGAATTAAACAACATACTTAAGTATAACATGTTCACTTGCACATTCTTGTCACCCGTTCTTGTTACTTATTACCTGTTGCATGTTACTTGTTACTTGATACTTGATGCAATTACATGGTCACTTGTTACTTGTTCCTGCTACTAGTATTTGTTACCTGATCCTGTTACTTGTTTTGTTTTACTTGCTAGCTAGTCTATTGAACTTCACTACTTGTTGCTTCCCTGTCATATCATGTTATATACTCTTGATTCCAAATTTTGTTTCATATTTTCTTGCACTTATTTTTATACCCCTTGTTTGTACTACTTGCGGTCCGAACTTGCACTAAGGGCGTCTGTCTTTGTGTCTCTATTTTTCTTCTGTATGATATATACAGACTTTAGAGACGAGCTGCCAGAAGGAGTTGGTGAGCTAACATTCTAGGCTTCGCTTGGAAAATTTTGCTTTAGTTATTTGTATTTGAGTTTATTTAATTCTTATTGTTACTTGAAACTTGTAACGGGCTTGTAGTCCCGAAGTTTTACTTTTTTGATCCAGATTTTGTATTTATTGGGAAGTTTATTTTTGTTCAAATAATTTCTGTTGCTTAATAACTTATTCATGCATGCATGGTTGAGTATATTTTGTTATATTTCATGTTATGATGTTGAGTCGATCCTACAGCTTATGAATGGTGAAAGCCATTCGCTAGACTTAGTCGCGTACCTGTATTCCGTATTCCTTTTTGAAAAGCGGGACGTGACATAGCCTCTTGGGAGCCATATTGGGATTTGGTGCGTCGATTTCCTCTTTTCGACCTTGAGGCAAGGCCTCAAAACATGGGGGTGGAGTTGATACACATCGCGATGCGTAGGGAGTGAGCATTTGAAGTGATGAAGAAGAGGTGCGACTGTAGCAGCTGAAGATAACCTGCACGCGAGCAGAAGTCTAAATAATGAGTGTGTTCCGATAGCCATGTAATTAGTATTATGCACAGGGGGGTTGATGCAAAGGTGTAACTGAATCGTTATAGAAAAGTGAGCCGTTGGATATGTAGCGGATGGTGAGATGTTTGTGGGGGCCACTGCATAACCGTTTAACAGCCTTACTGTAGACCATTCATTGCACGTAGTGTTTCAATATAAATAAGAGATGATGGCGCCATTAGCGCCATCAATCTTTTGAGCTAAAAACTCAATCCTCTTCTTGATTATGTTAGCTTAGGGTTTTCTCTGCAACCCTAGTTTCTTCTCATTCGTCTTCCAAGTGTCATTCCCATCCATCGTCAATGGCCAAGAAAGGGCCAAAGGCAGTTGCTGAGGTGTCGACTCCATTAGAGACGCACCATCTTCCTCCTCCTCCATCACCAATCGCGCGGTCAAAATCACCAGAATTGATCATGATGGCGGCGACGCCGAAGAATCTGAATCTCCGGCGAATCGGAGGCAGAATCCGAATAACAAATCAGAAATGTTTCTTAGGGAATCTGACGATGAGATGGTTATTGACTCTTGAGATGCATAGCAATATTGAATAGGAATCAGGGTCTTGAATTTTAGAGAGACAGAAAGAGAGGATCAAAAAGGGTAAAAGAAAAGATTTTTTTTCCCAAAATGACCCTTTTTTTGAAAGTTTTTTCCAAACTGCCCTATTTTTTATTTTTGTTCCCTAAACGACCCACTCGCTTTTTGAAAAAGTGAGTTTGGTTAAAAATAACTCGCTTTTTTAAAAAGCGAGTGTGGAACTTTTAATTTTCGAAATGTTTGACTCGCTTTTTGAAAAAGCGAGTTATTTTTAACCAAACTTGTTTTTTTAAAAAGCGTGCTTGGATATTTTGGTAAATATTTTCGAAAGTGGGTCAGCTTGGTAAATACTTTTAGAAAGTGAATTAGTTTGGTAAATAATTTCAGAAAGTGGGCTATTATGGTAACAAGTTCTTTCTATATCACATTGTCACTTGATCTTCTTTAGACCACTATATATGAAATCGTTTGTCAGGACTTTCTATATCACATTGTCACTTCATCTTCTTTGGTCATGATTTTATAAATTTAGCAACTGTTTAGCAGTAGTCGAGGATATACATAACTTGACATTATTTCAGTATACACATAATTGGTGTGTTTTAAGTTGTCGAGAATGAGCCCATAGATACTCTCAATCTCCGGTATACACATAATTGGCTTTTAACCTATCAATCATATGCGCTGAGTTCTTGCGCCAAAAATCTCACACTTGCTTTCTGAAAAAGCGATGGTGGTTAAAATCTCATCTCTTTTTCATCAGCACACCTATCAACCAAAATAGTTCACCATTAGGTCACGATCTTAGAAATCAGATCCAATGGTTAACAGATATGAGCCTCGACAACAATCTTAACATTTATCCATCCAAATACTGAATTGGCATATGTTGATGCTCCTACCAATAAATCAATGGACAATTCATAAACAGAATGAACAATTCATAAACAACAATATAAACAAACAAAAGAAAAGTGATCAAGAGCGAAAATTTCTTTTTTATTAGGAAAAAATAAACTCGGGCTTTCAAAACAAGTGCAAGAAATACAAAACAATATATTATGAGCAAACCTTAATCTGCTGACAATATTCAGAACTAGAAAACAATGTCTCATCAATTACCATGTCACGCTTTTGTGGTCTAGCATTATGTATAACGGCAACCATGAACGAAGTTACAACCACCCTTTTAATATAAGAATTTTTGGCGCAAGAACCCAGTGCATATGATTGATAGGCCAAAAGCTAAGATTGATTGGAAGTATCTATGGGCTTATTCTCGACAACTTAAAACACACCAATTATATGTATACTGAAATAATGTTAAGTTATGTATATCCTCGACTACTTCTAAACAGTTGCTAACTTTATTAATATAAATAACTTTATGTATGAAGATCTTCTGTCTCTCGGTGGATTTAATACTTTAAATATAAATAATATATATTAAATATATAAAGTTTATAATTAAATTTTTTTTTTGTGAAAGTGAGAGACGGATGAACTTCATCCGTCCCTCCCTACCGCATGACCCTTTTATCCCTAAGGTGATAATCTGGTTATATGAAGGAATGGGTAATTTGGTCATTTCCGCTAATGTGAAATGCAAAAAAAAATCATGGTCCCTTTTAACCACCCTCGCTTTTTCAGAAAGCGAGTGTGAGACTTTTGACTCAAGAACTCAGCGCATATGATTGATAGGTCAAAAGCCAATTATGTGTATACCGGGGATTGAGAGTATCTATGGGTTCATTCTCAACAACTTAAAACACACCAATTATGTATATACTAAATAATGTCAAGTTATGTATATTATCGGCTACTGCTAAACAGTTGTTAAATTTATAAAATCATAACCAAAGAAGATGAAGTGACAATGTGATATAGAAATTCCTGACAAACGATTTCATATATAGTAGTCTAAAGAAGATAAAGTGACAATGTGATATAGAAAGAACTTGTTACCAAAATGACCCACTTCCTGAATTTATTTACCAAACTAACCTACTTTCTAAAAGTATTTACCAAGCAGACCCACTTTCGAAAATATTTACCAAAATAATTAAGCACGCTTTTTGAAAAAGCAAATTTGGTTAAAAATAACTCGTTTTTTCAAAAAGCAAGTCTAACATTTCGAAAATTAAAAGTTTCACACTCGCTTTCTGAAAAAGCGAGTTATTTTTAACCAAACTCGTTTTTTCAAAAGGCGAGTGGGTCGTTTAGGGAACAAAAAAAAAATATTGGGCAGTTTGGAAAAAACTTTCAAAAAGAGGATCATTTTGAGAAAAAATTCAAAAGAAAAAGGATGTGACACGTGGCACTGGAAACCGGGAAGTCGTCATCAGTTTCGAAATTTGAAAGGGGAGCCGGTTGATTGGTCGCAAGATTCGTGTCATCCGTGCACGAACATTAACCACGTAGAAAAGATGAAGAAAATAAAACTACAAAGAAACTCATAAATTTGGGGTTTAATTTTATTTAGAAAAAGAAACAAAAGAATATATCACTAACCTCTTATATTATAATGGTAGAGTATACTTATTTATGTTTCAATGAGTACTTAAACTTAGAAGTTTTTACTTTTAAAAATATATATATATATATTTATTATGATGTCCGGAGTTTTTACTTTTAAAATATATATATTTATTATGACCGAGCATTGCAAGTATAAATTACCAGTTTAATTAAAGATAATGACATTGGATTATCTGTAATTGTTAGAAATATTTACAAGGATAATAGTTTCGGAATGTTGGGATCTTTCATTGTTGAAGATGATCAAAATGTAAGGAGAGTACGCCAGTGATATAATTTGATTTGATGAGTTTCTTGATTAGGGTTACGGTTTATGGTTATAACTTTCATTTTTCCTCCAAATTTATACCTGTTATATAAGGAGAGTTGGCGGGTATCTCATAAGTTATGCATGGCAATTAATTTTTTTTTTGGGTTTTTTGCAGATGGGCTCCTAAGACATATATATCTTGCGGATTAATCCCCGCATATCACAAACAGAAAAATATGCCACAAGCATCGAACATGCACAAGAAATAGAATCAAGGAGAAACTATAAACAGAAATTAATCACAAACTACCCATTTTCCACAAGGCATTGGTGCTTCAAATTCAAAATCTCCAACTACTCTTTCTTGAAAGGACAGGGCATTTGTATAGAGAGGCATCAAAGTAGCACAAGCGTTCTTGCCAGTATTGACAAAGCAATCAACATTATGTACAGAAGCACCAATGCATCTTAGTAATAACAATCTAAGAGATATGATATAAAAAGACAACAACAACAACAACAATCCAACGGATGTAGAATCAACTTTCTTCGCGGTTTTGCAAGATGAATACCTAGAAAAACTGCAGGATTCAGGCAACGTGAAAAATACAGAGAGAGAATGAGAACTATCGCGACAAACAACCACCTTAATGGACTGGAAAAACATGTTGACTGCATCTTGGAAGGAACAGTGAGGATGGTACGTACATTTATCAGCTTGAGGGGAGAAGCGGATTTAATAAAGTCTTCATGTTATTCTTCGCACGACAGTTGCTCAAGATGGAGTCCAAGCTTGACACACCTTCTACAATGTACTTTCCCTTGTTCAGCATTATGCAATTTGCCCTGCACAGAAGAAATAGAAAGTAGTAAGTGATTTTTAATTTCACAAGTGCAAACTAATCGTGTGATAACCGAATTTAAACTTAAAGTTTAAATCACTCTTTCTCATAGTCTACAATATAATGTTGAATTTAGATGCACATGAATTAGAGAAGCTGCGAGTATGCAGCTAAAAACTGATTTAAGAATGCAATTTAGATTAGATGACCTTAAAAAAACCTTGCTAGGGACCATATTTATAAGAATTACTTTAGAAAAAAGTCACACGCCTATGCAAAATTACCTCATTCCACTTGCAACATCTGTGATCTCTGCCCTAGTCGGAATGCCTGATTTGACGAGAGATTCCAGCACCTGGGTGGCCCAAATAACAGGAATGTGAGCAGCACTACATATTGCTATGATCTCCTCTTGAATACTAGCCATCTGATCCCATCCGCATTCGACTGCAAGATCTCCCCTAGCAATCATAACACCCAAGGGATTCGGATACTTCATTGCCTCAAGTAGCAAGAGGGGAAGCTTCTCAAAAGCACCCTGAGTTTCTATTTTCAACACAACCCCAAGATCATGAAGCTTCCTATTTGCCAGCTCCTGCAAGACTATCTCGACATCACGTGTATCCCTTATAAATGAGATGCCCACCATATCAGCATTGCCAGAGACAAATTCAAGATCCTGGAGATCTTTCGACGTTAAGCCCTCAAACTGCATTTCACTCTCAGGGATGTTTATGGATTTACCTGAACCTAACTTTGAACCTTTTGGGCTTGCATGTGTTATTGATACGACAATCTCAATATTGCTTGCCCCTTGGATAACTCCCCAGATCCTCCCATCATCAAATGCAATAGGCTCACCAGGTTTAACAGAGTCAAAAAGACGACCAGAGTCGCATGTTATTTTAAGCGCACTTGACAAACTGTTACCCGGGTTATCTGTGGATGAATTGGGGCCTCTAACTATAGTCAACAAATCTCCTTCCTTCAGTCTAATAAACTGTTCTGCACCTGGAACATCTACAACGAGTCCAACTGTATCCCGTCTCTTCTTCTTGTCAATTAGTAATCTTGTGCCAGACTCAACATAAGCCGACCTTGTACACTCTGCCATGAAGCCATAACCAGCAAAAACAGAATACTTCTTAGAAATCCTTAGAGATCTCTTTCTTCCTCTAACATCAACAAAATTTATGATGTTTCCAACCTCAAGTTTTCTGACAAATCGCTCATTCTTAACAAAAATGACAGCATCTGGTGAGACGTGCGGAGGAGCACCACATCCCGTAAAAGACAACCAGATTTGAGCAGGAAATATCACATCGCCTTTAGCATCCTTTTTAGGAGATATTTTCATTACGTTCGGTCCTTTATTAAACAAACCCGTCCTCAACTTCGGCCCAGCTAAATCCATAAGAATTCGACACGGTTTTTCCAGCATCTGGGAGCTGCATTTTGCTCTCCTAATGATTTCACTCCAGATACTAGAGTCGTCGTGTGCACAGTTTATCCTCACTATATTTGCTCCGGCTTTGAGAAGCTCACTAAGAAGCATGTCATTGGTGGTTGCTTCTCTACCTACAGTTACCATAATGTGGACGTCTTTCTTATCACCAACTGATCCAAGTAGAGCTGAGGCATGTGTGGATGCCCTAGACCTCATGGCACTTGCACTGAATTCCATTACTTTCTCGTTCTCTTGATAAATGAATTGATCTTTAATAGATGCATCCAATCTGTTTAGTTCAACATTATAATAGTAGGGTGGTTGTTTTTCTAGTAGCTGAATGCCAGCAGTGATACTGGCAAGAATGGAAGCATTGGCACATTCCAAATTTAGAAGACCTATGGAAGAAAGCTCATCCTTTAGTTGCTCGATGTCAAGGGTGTGTAGTGCCAAATAATGGATTAAATTTGTTGCACTAACCAAGTAATTTCTGAGGAATATAAAAGTAATAAGTAAACAATTACAAGTGTTATGAGTGATGTATGAAAACTAATAAAATGGTAATAGGGTACCTACCTGTGGCATAATTTAAGATGAGAAGCATTCCATTGCTCTGAGGCGACTACATGCAATTGTATAGCTTTTAACTTGTCCAGGTATACTTGATAATTGAATGGATACTGCGAAAGCACATGTCTGGGTACAGACTGAACCTCTGAGTCACATTGCAAATGAGTAGTTGATATGCTTGAACTACTAGATAAATTCTCAGAATTTATATTGCTTTTAGACTTTTGAGCAATGGTATCTATAATGTTCTCAAAAGTTTTCCTACTGTTGTTCTCAGGGTCATCATTTCCCTGTAACTTTGCAGCAACCTGAAATTTCAGTGTGCTCTTCTCTGGTCTGACCTGGAGCTGGACAAGTGGATATCGGAAATTCGGAGTAGACAAAGGATACCCAAGAAACGAATTCAATAACTGATGTTCTGAATTATCTCTCAGATTTGGAAGGATGCCACCATAAACGCCCTGATAAACGAGTGATTTATGTGAATAAGTTATTTATTGACAGAGAAAAGTATGAAGATGTTTGCAAATATTAAGAAATGCATTAGAGTGCTAGAGATTCTATAATAATAAGCATGTATCTAGCTTCTCGAGCTAAGAAATGTCATTATAACAAGGACTAACAATACATCAATTTAGTGAAAAATAATTGAGAGAAATAGACAGAGCATGATATTTTGGTTGCAAGTTGACAGAAATTTAGAGTACAATTTTAGCTTGATGGTGATAGCATGAAAATCTTACATGACTTGGAAGAACCCCCTTGTGTGCGACCCAAGGAACTGAAAGTGAAGATAGCGTCATCTTATAGCCCTGAAAATTTCAACAAATGAATGAGAACAATAAAGGTAAGCTGAACTAATTGTTGTGTCAGGAAAATGCACAAAAAATTAAATTATAATTTAAAATTTTGTAAACTGTTGACCGTACATTGTGGAAACAAATGACCGTACATTGGACTTCCTATGTACGGTCAGCAATGACCTTCATATGTTCAACAAGAGATGGAATTTGTTGAAAAAACCGAACACATAACACTACAGTCATTTGTTTCCCCTAGCAAAAATTAGAAAGAAAATAAAAAAGGTAAGTGATAAAATAGCTTTAGCTCGTCATATAATGATGACCATCCTGATCTGATACACACTGCACTGCATTGATTATTTGTAAACAATCAAAGAACAATGATCTCTGTACTTGAGAAGTTGGCGACATCCACCTCATTCTTATGTAGGGTTCCGAATGTAAGCTACAACAAAGAAACAACTGTGCAACAATTTACAAAACATATAGACTGCAAAATTGCAAATAGCCAGTAATGCATACGATATACTGGTTAAAGTGAGATTTCCAATAACTTTCATGTTGTAGTCCAAATGAGAAATCAGTTAGCAAATGCGCGCACAGGGACCAAACGAGGATTCAAGAAACTTTCAAACAAGAACCAAAACGCCAGAGTAACAAGAACCAAAACACTAGTGTATCTCTGGCACTCAACTATTTTCCTTAAGAAATTTATTTAGGGTCCAAAATAACTAGAGCTTGTAACATCCTATCACCAAAATCCAATAGATTAAATTCTTTATTTTTATTTTAAAAATATGATAAATACCTATGCTTGCATTCGTAATTTATGAGAAAACAAACAGAAAGTAACATGCAAACATTAATGGACATATGTCTGTGAAGAGAGGATCCATCAATTGTCAGTGGTCTACATTCAAGAACTCAATTCACAAAGCCTGGTAAATTTTTCTGATATGAACAGTTGAATCAAATGTAAAGTTTGCTTTACCAAACCTTCCTTTCATATGTCAGCTAGAAGATTGAAGGAGTAGTGAGGAAATTTATTGAATCAATGGAATATCATTAGACCTTTTCCGGTAAAGATATTTGGGAAGCAAACACTAGTAAGCTCTTTTCTCACATTCTAGCTCAAAATTGGATTCAATTGTCCATAAAATGTCACTACATTTGTTAACCCTTCATCTTGGTAGATAATTTTGGAGCATCTCTCGGCTTTCATGAGCTTAAGTATGTGATTTTCAAGGTTAAATCCCTATGTGCTTCTAGGTTTTAATGAAAACCACCTCTAAAATTCCCAAAATTTGATACAAGTTAAACTCATAGTATATATGTTTTGCAACAAAACCGCAACATAAAGTTCGCAACAGTAAATAAACAGATCGGTTATATATCATATTCGATGGCAATTCTCTTGCCATCTCTTTAATAAAAAAAACAGTAAATAAACAGAGGAACAGGAAAGGTCCTCAAGCTGTGTAGTGCATTCTCTTCATGACCTTTTACAAAAATAAAGTTAAAAGTTGCCATTACTCACAAAGCTAGTGAATGTTAAACTCATAAAGATCACAATTTACATTTGTCTAGGTTTTTATAAAACTGTTAGTTGAGCCTGTACTGTTGGATTCTCAGATGTTAATCAATGCCTAAATTTCCTTGATCTTCTAAAAATATAAGCAATTAAAGCATTTTGGACTAGTGCACTGTCTACTCACGATGAAATAGGTCACTGGCACAAAGTAATAGTATGTCAAAAGATTATAGGTAGGTGGACTTAGTAGCTCGTGTACTTGCAGTTCAGATAACTGCTGGTACACAAGCTTCACCTTCCTAAGTTTAGAGATGTGTAAGTAGCTAATTGTGGATTATTCATACAAGAAACCCCAACTATCCTGCTACAGTGAGTTTTTGCTAACTCTAAGGTCAAAAATGTTTGGATATAGGTGGACTTAATGGCTTGTGTACTTGCACCTATTTAAACTTTCATCTGTTTAGATCAGATTTTCAAGTTACGATACCTCCATTTTTCTTATTGTTGGATTTACGTCTAGCATACTTATTCGATGTGAAAAGAAGTGGCTGAAGCAACGAGAGGAATCAAAGCGACGTTGGGAAGAAAGGAGCGACAGCAAAGCAACAAGCAGAGACAACAAATTGACAGTCGACTGTCATATGGACAGTCGATCGTAAGTGCTCTCTGTTTGGAGTCGACGCTTTGCAGTCGACTACCAGTCTGGGCAGTTGACCGCAACCTGCAGCGGGCACCATATGGGTCGGTGATTCGTTTGAACGGCCAACTTCCTCTCCAACTTAGATCGTACGGTTTTCATCGCATGGTTATCTCTTCAAGATACATTGGAGGATTATTGTATCAAGATAGTAAACTAGGGTTTTTCTATATCTTGATATATATCATTGTAATGGCTCCAAGAAGAGTAAGAGTGAGAGTATTTTATTGAAGAGAGTTTGAGAAGTTTTCCAATTGTAAACAACAAGTATCTTCTAGTGAGACTTAGGAAATAGATAGGGTTGTAGTGTAGTTGTTGTAACTCTTGTATCTTTCCAGTTGAATATCATCTCGGTTATTTATCCCCCGAATTAGGGTTCGCCCCAACAGGGACAAAATTGTGTGTTTTGATGTGTTTAGTTTGATCTATTATTTTGTTTGGTGATTGTTCGTAGTGATCATGTCACATAAACTCATCATGAAATTCCTAACACTTACCTCAAAGTAATAGTATGTGAAGAAAAATATCTCCAAACTTTCAACTGTACTACTTTGTACTTACTACTTTGGTGCTACTAGACTTACAACAGTGGAGCCATGTAAAAATAAAACCAAAAAAGCCAATGAAAGGAGAAGAGAGTAAAGTCCAGCCCTCACACTCCCACAGAGCCTCTGGGTCGAAGCCTCATCAAGCAGCTTCTCACTTTTCACGCTCCTTCATGAAGAGGGGTAGGGAGGATGAGACTGAGCGATGGGTCCAAGTGAGAGGCAGGGGCCTTGAGAGAGGTGATGAAGATAGTGCTGCCTCACGTCACAGGTCGAGGGAGGAGCGCCGGGACCATAGAGGTCCGGCGCAGCGGGGTATTGCTGATGAGGGACATAAAGTCCCTCATAAGGGGCCTGCAAAGAGACCCTCGCCGGTGGGGGAGAGAGCCACTGCTGGGATGCATCAGACTCAGAGGGAGACTTATCTACAGGCAACCAAGAGGTCGATGGGGGCGTCCAGTCGAGACGAAGCTCTCAGAGGGGATGGCACGCGTGAGATGGAGATTATGAAGAAGAAAGAGGATGAGGAAGGGGAATGGATTTTGTTCAAACCAAAGCGAGTTAAGAAGGCGGAAAGAAGGGCGGAAGCAATGAGTTCTTCATCGGCGTCCTCCCTGGTGCGCTCGCCGAAGCTTCCGTCTTGTCACAAGTGTGCGGAGAAGGGCCATACGATCTACGATTGCCCCAACGACTGGTTTTGTTATCTGTGCAAACGGTTTGGGCACATCTCTAAGAATTGCTCCAAGTTTAAGCCGCAAGACAGATCGACCAAAGCGATCGGTGGAGCAACTAATGGCTCCCAAAATCTGAGCAAGGGAGAGGGATCTAAAACAGTCCCGGCCAAATCGGAGGAAAGTAACGATTGCCGCAGATTGGTTACTAGGACGATTATCGTCCCGACTCCCATCATGGCGGAGTTCGAGGGTAGGCTGAGCCATTCGATTATGTTGAAGATCCACACAGGCCACCCCTCTATTGAAGCTATCAAGGGGCTGCTGTCTGAAGTTGTTCACCCATGTTCGAGAAGGGATTGGGTTGTCAAGAAAATTGAAGACAATGCGCTTATGGTGTATTGCGGTTCGGATGAGGTTACTAGGGAGCTTCTAGCAAGCGGTAGTTTAGAAGGGGATGAATTCTTCAACACCATGAGCCGATGGTCGAGGAAAACAGGGGCGATGTCTATCAACTCACACACGACGATTTGGGTTCGGTTGTTCAACGTCCCTCTTCAATGCTGGGTGAAGTCTGGATTCCAAAATCTTGTTCATGGGTTTGGTGACCTCATTTCCGTCGATCGGGCTACAGCAACGCTGGAGAGGCGTGAGTTCGCCAGAATTCAAATTGGGGTAGAGGACACTAGCTTGATTCCTTCGGGGATCATCGCGCAATTCGAGGAGGAGCGGTATGAGATCAAGGTTCTCGTCGAGCGTAAGAAGATAGTCTCCTTCGTGGCTTCTCCGGAGCGAGATGGTTCAAATTCAGATGTAGAGGTTCGGTTGGTTCTAAAGCTAGACGATGGTGGAGAGCCGTTGGATTACAACAGGGTGCATCAGGACCCTCCGTGTGGGTTGCAGGCCAATCCAATAGATCAGCTCAAGTCTCATCCTAGCCGTCCAAGTCGTAGGACAACTGTTCAGGGGGTAGGACGGGATTTGGGGGGCACGTTTAGCAATAAAGCAGCTGTCTTTAAGGGGCGGGGTCCATCAGATGTGACAATGACATCACCTCAAGCGGCGATACGAGGTTCGAGCTCCACAGCTGCGCTTCAATCCACTCGGTGTCAGACTGCTACAGGGGGGCCCACGCCACAACAGCTTGCAGTCATCAACATGTCCAATGCTGACTTCCGCGCGGCAGTAGAAAACGCTGTCAAGGAAATTTCTACTAACTTTCTTAATAGAGGCCCAGGCCCAATCAGCATGGGAGATGGGCCTTGCCTTGAGGGACCTGTAGGTCAGAATGGTAGCTTAGCTATAGGGAATTTTTCCGGGGAAAAGGTTCCTATGGATATTGAAGATGGGTTGGGTTCAGAGCAGGGGGGAATGCTTCTGGCGCTACAAGATGTTAGTAGTGCACCTATGGGGGAGAGCTCCTACCGGGAGGGGAAGGGAATTTGTGTCAGTTCGGATAAAGATTTTGAGGTTCTAGGGGAAGAGGGCTTGGAGGATGGAAGAATTGGCGCAGTGGATGGAGTAGGAAGTCTTTACTCGGACTCTGAGGGAGAGTTTGAGAGTAGAGTAAAGGCGCTTACTCCGGGGGCAGGAGACAGTATAGAGGCAGAAGAAGATGATAGAGTATTGGATGAGGTCAAAAGGAAGAGCAAAAGACAAATGGATCGTTGGGGGGCTAAAGGTCCGAGCGAGGGGGATCTTATTAGATCGGCAGCTAAAGCGAGGGAGCCTACATCCGCCTGCGAAGGTATGTTCTCTATTTTGAATTTCATTTCAGATGATAATCTTATTTTATATGCGTGTATTCTGGGATTGGATATGGGCTCGTCCTACGCTGATAAACTTAGGAAAGTCCACATCATTAGAGAGGAGGCATTCAGACTTGCTATTTAGTGAGTGCCTTAGCGGTTGATAGGGGTGTAGGGGTAGTCTTTCATATTTTTTGTCAATGAGTTACATCTTTTGGAATGTTAGATGTATGAGATCGAAGGTTAAATTTAGATTAGTTAACGACACCATTCATAGGATCAAACCGAAAGTGTGTGCGCTCATAGAAACTAAGATTGTCGACCCTAAGGACACGTTATTCCAAGGTCTGTCTTCGCTTAGAGATTTCAATTGGCGTTTCAAGACTTCTGTAGGTATGTCTGGAGAGATTGCGATGGGAATAGATTCCAAGGTCTTTGAGTTTATAGATGTGTCCGTGGGGAACTTCTCAGTGTCCATTAGAATTAGGCGCAAAAGAGACGGGTGGGAGCATATGGTTACTTCGATTTATGGTCCATGTATTTCTAACCGCAGAGAGGAGTTTTGGGAAGAAATTAGGTATATTCGTAACTCATGGGCTGGGCCGTGGGTGATCGGAGGGGATTTCAATATTACAAGATTCAGAGGCGAACATAGAGGGAGGGGTTCCGGAAGAAAGAGACAGGCAACGCTTTAATTCTACAATTAACGACCTAAACCTCATTGATATCCTAGGTAACGATAGAAGGTTTACCTGGTCTAATATGCAGGCCATTCCGACTTTGGCCAAATTAGATCGCATATTAGTCTCTACAGAGTGGGAGGATCTATTCCCTTTGGCTACGGTTAGGTCCGTTCCTAGGTCGACTTCCGATCACACCCCGCTCTTCTTAGAAGGGGAGTGTGATTCAACTCGTCATCCTAGTCATTTTAGGTTTGAGAAAGTGTGGACATTCAATGCAGATCTCAGGACTTTTATTCTCAAGTTGTGGGAAGAGCCAACCAGTGCTCAAGATGCGATATCTAATTGGATTATCAAAATCAGAAGGTTACGTAAATGCCTCCATCATTGGGAAAGGAAAGAGAATGAGGAGATCAGGAAAAGAAAAGAGTGGTTGGTTTCAAGGACTCAAGAATTGGAAATCATGGAGGAAGACAGAGTTTTATTTCAGGAGGAATTCCAGGAACTAGCTTCCTGTAAAGCAGAACTTCATCTAATTGGGGAAAAGGAGGAATGCTATTGGAAGCAGAGGTCAAGGATTCAGTGGCTTAGGGAAGGGGACGCTAACACGGCCTTCTTCCACAAGGTGGCCAATGGGATAAGAAGACAAAATCATATAGGGGGTCTCATGGTAGGGGATGCATGGACGGAGGACATGTCGATCATTAGAGGTCATATAGATTCCACATTCAAAGACTTATTGGGAAAGAAGAGAAGGAATAGATGCGAATTGATTGGCGACATGTGGAGCGAGCCAAGAATCGATGGAAGCGAGGGTCTAGAGGTGCCCTTCAGTGAAGAGGAAATCGTCAAGGCTATCAGGAGCCTCGGGCAAGACAAGGCACCGGGGCCGGACGGATTCCCCATTTTTTTCTACAATAGTTTCTGGCCTATCATCAAGGAGGATTTCATACAAATCTTTCGAGAGTTTCACGAGCACGAGAGCCAGATAGAGCGGTTAAACTATGCGAATGTGGTGCTCATTCCGAAAAAGGCAGAAGTCCTTAAGGTTTCGGATCTACGTCCAATTAGTCTTCTTAATGGCTCGTTTAAAATCATTTCCAAAGTGTTGGCCAACAGACTATCTCCACACCTTTCGGATATCGTAGATGCTTCACAAAGCGGATTTGTTAAAAGAAGGGATATTATGGACAGTATCGCGTCAGCCCATGAATTGGTCTTCCGAGGAAACAAGGATAAAATAGACGGGTTCCTGCTTAAACTGGACTTCGAAAAAGCTTATGATACGGTGGAATGAGACTGTGTAGATGAAGCATTCCATCTCAAAGGGTTTGGGGACAAATGGAAAAGATGGATGAAGATGTGTGTGAGGAACGGTAAATCGTTCATCCGATTGAATGGAGAGAGTGGGTCGGAAATTAAATATAAAAGGGGTCTAAGACAAGGCGACCCTCTGTCGCCAATGATTTTTGCGATCATAGCTGATGGACTAAAGGAGATGAACAAAAGAGGCACAGAAAGGGGTATTATTAAGGGGGTCAAAGTTAAAGGGATTTCGCAGATGATACACTGATGTTCGGGGTGTCCAAAGTTGAGAAAATAGTGGATATTAAAATTATTCTCAGATGCTTTGAGTTCTGGTCGGGGTTGGCGGTCAATTGACAGAAGAGCAGTGTGGTAAATCTGAGCGATAACCAAGAAAACTCGATGGAGGTTATCTCATCTCTTATCGGGTGTGGGCAGGGCGAATACCCAATGCGGTATCTGGGTACGCCGATTAGACCCGGGAAAATGAAAAGAGAGGATTGGGAACCACTGATCGAAAAGATTGAGAAAAAGCTGGCTGGATGGAAAGGAAAGTTCCTCTCATTAGGAGGTAGGATCACGTTAATCAACTCGGTTCTCAGTAGCCTGCCGTCTTATCTTATGTCTATTTATGAGATCCCAATCTGGGTGATCAAAAGAATTGATAGATGTAGGCGGGGATTCCTATGGCAAGGCAACGGGGAAGGGAAGGGGATCCCCCTGATGAAATGGGAACGAGTGTGCAAGAAGGAGTTTGGTGGTGGTATGGGGATTGTCAACCTAAGAGATATGAATAAGGCTCTTCTGTCCAAATGGCGGTGGAAGATGCACAAGCAAAGGAAAGCATGGTGGAGCAATTCTTTCATGAGATATAGACGGCGGAAAATTTGCAAATTTGGAGGAAGGAGTTCACAAGGCAAGGCTTCATTTCTTTGGAAAGGGATTGAAAAAATGGGGGAAGTTTTTCATTCATGTACGAATTGCAAAATAGGAAATGGGATGAATACTAGATTCTGAAAAGATAAGTGGTGTGGGGATAATTCGTTTCAATCGCTATTTCCAGATCTAGCGAATGGTGTCCACTCGAAGGACGAACTAGTCAAGGAAAGATGGAGGAATGGAAGATGGAGACTTCTAGAAGACGATTCCCTCTCAGGCAGGGAACTTATTCAACTTGGGAAGCTGAAAGAGTTGCTTGTAGTGGCAGATCGGCCAACCACAGGAGCGCCGGACGTTAGAGAGTGGGTGAGAGGGATTGACAGGTCGATTCTCTGTATCGTCTATGTACGAGGTGTTTAACGATGGGGGTATCAGAAATACCCACGCACAGATCATTTGGAAGTCACAAATTCCGAGCAAGGTCAAAGCATTTGCATGGCTGACTCTCCACAATGCGATATTGACTAAAACTAACTTATTCAAACGCATTATCCAGATTGACGTTATTTGCCAACTGTGCAATCTGGAGGAGGACACTAACCACTTATTCATTCATTGCCCTAGAGCCGTCTTAGTTTGGAAAGTATTTGGGTTGGGTTTTAACACAGTAGATTTGCCAAAGAGTGTCCAAGACCTATGGGGAGCCTGGAGAAACAAGAATATTAGGAAAGAACAGAAGCCGTTGTGGGATATCACTGTTGGGGCGATTTTGTGGGC
Organism: Hemerocallis citrina; assembly: GCA_017893485.1. NCBI lineage: Eukaryota > Viridiplantae > Streptophyta > Magnoliopsida > Asparagales > Asphodelaceae > Hemerocallis > Hemerocallis citrina. The sequence goes on along the minus strand of CM030368.1, from coordinate 198,385,135 downwards.
GTTATGGAGGGATAGAAACGATTTATGCTTTCGTAACATTTGAAGTCAATTTCATATATTACTGCGCAAAATTGTTGTCTTAATACATGACTGGGCAGGTAACACAGGCTCCAGGAAGAGAAGCAGAGGCGAAGGGGCAGAGTGAGCGAGGGGGGCGCGCAGCAGGTTTCCTAGGCCTTCTCTTTTGTGTTCTATCAGGGAGGAGAGAGCTGTGAGCCTTCATCTGGTTTTAGATTTCCTGTATTAAGTGCCAATGTGCACTTTATGATGTTGTGGTGCGGAAGAGCACTGTTTTATGTTTTATATTTGTTTGCTGTGCCGACGAGCACTCTTTCATTATGTAAGACTTTTGATGTAATCCTGTTAATCTATCATTAATGAGATTGGTGACTTCGGTCACCTTTTATTTCAAAAAAAAACAGTGGAGCCATGTAAAATACTTTTGCAATATTTGATTGTGTGCTCAATCACTCTGAGTAATGGTACAAAAGCAGTAAAACAAAAGGTACTTCGTTGTAAGTATACTTCCAACTTCCAACTTCCAACATGTACACGGACATTGCCACCAATCAGGCTGAGCCACAGGAAAGGAAAGGTACACCACAAGAGGGTTGATTGCCTGGAATGAGGAGAGAGGAACAGGCACCTTTGCTGACTTTTGTTGTATTTTGGGAGCATGTACTTGGATGTCTGTATTTTGATGTATTTTGGGATCATGTATTTTGAGGTAAGTATTTTTGGGGTGTTCGAGTGGGTCATTACCATGTATGGTTGGGGGACTCATTTTTTGGTCAGGGAATGAGCATCATGGCCCGCATGTAGGATACATGAACATCATTGTTTGTTACTTGATTATTTGTTTTGTTAAAAGCATTTTAATGAAACACGGAGGCCTCGGCCAACCTTTTAAGATTAAAACAAAACTTTTCCCATCAGAATAAGATTGGCTATAGACCTAACGAAATACTAAAAAGAAATTGACCTAATTTAAGAAGCTAAATTATTTCAAGGACTGGAAACCCTAAGAAAGAACTAATCTATATGAAATTAGATGCATACGGAGGAGAGAGAGAGGAATCACCTTGGATTCTTGGTTTTTGGAGGAAGATGAAGAATCTGTGACCGTAGATTCTGGAGAGAGAGAAGATTCAATGGGTTTGAGTCGGCGATAGAGAGAGATAAAATGGACTTAAAAGAGAGTGTGGATGGCACGTTCTGGTTTTTGTCACGTGGGGAGGAGGCTGTTACATTATTATTTTTGAATAAATATTGGACCAATGTAGCCTAGGAGAACCATAGAAATTGTAGTTTTATTTTTTTTTGATGAACCGGATAGGGTCCTAAGGATCCCAGCCATCAGAATATCATAATAATAACTCAATAACAGTCAGATACAAAGAGATTTTACAAGCTGTAAAATGCGCACAATAACACCTAAAGGAATAACAATAAGAACAGAAGTAAACAACAAACAAGGACATACATAAGTATTTTATTTAATAGAAATTGTACTTTTATTTAATAGTGTATTTTTAAAAATAATCAGAAATGTACTAAATAGCTTTATTTTACATGACATACATAAGTATTTTACTCATACCATGTATTTCTCTTTTTCATATAAACTCTGCAATCTACAAATATTAGTGTAATGCACGTGCGATGCACATGGGGAAAATGGGGAGGGGAATAAAAAGGACAAAAAAAATCTACCAACACGTGCGCTGCACGTGTTGACACACACACTAAGGAATAAAAAATTGTTTATTTGTTTACAACCTCATCTCTCCCATTATAATAGTTACTAGTATGATGCACGTGCGATGCACGTGGAGGAGGAAGGAAAAGGACAAAGAAAAAAAAACCTACCAACACGTGCGCCGTGTTTGCACACATACAAAAATAAAAAAAAAATTGTTTATTTGTTTGGAACCCCATCTCTCCCATTATAATAGTTATAGATATATAGATTTTCTTTAAGAAAATGAATTAGGTAATATAGTCAGTTGCCTGTATAGTATGATTCTGACGGAACTTGACCAACAATCGTAAAAGTTTTTATTTAATAACCGGGAGTATAATGTACATTATCTATCGATATAAAGAGAAGATAAAAATTTATTGAGTTTAAAAAGGATCTCCCTACGTCCCTCTATTTTATGGATTTCTACTTCAGATCAGCATCTTAACCCTGTATTGGGGGCAGCCAAGGCTGAACGAATAGAAGAAAAAAAAACAACTATATCCAAGGAAATTATTATCTACTAATAATTCAGCAAAATGAGATGATGTTATCTATTTTTTTTTAAAAATAATAGCCGTAAATCTACAGATATATTGCACATGCTCGTAAAACTAAGTAGAAGCATAATGAAAGCTAGTAACTGCACCTTGATGAATGGATGCAGGAACTTTGCACTATTTGCAGCAGGAGCTCGAGGGTGAAGAGCTCACTATCACTGTATGTATACATAGCATGAGGAAGGAGGACCATGCTTTTTCTTATCAGCTTTCCCTGTTGCAAACGTTTTTTTAAAATTCAAGATTAATCAAAGAATCCAAAGTTGCTAGCTAGTTTTTTATGTCCTCCTCAAGTCAGACAGTCCTGTTTATTTCATAAATGAAAACCCACATTATATATGTAGGAATTATTCAGTGATCAGATATATATATACATACGGATTGCAAATCGCAATGAAACAACCCGGAATCGGTCCGAAAAATATGTTGGTTATGCTAGTGTAAATCAACTAATATCTACCAGTAATCTACACGGGTGATGCATGTTTTAATTAATTAAATTTTGTATATAGTAAATAATAAGACGTAATCTGATCTCCAACCTGATACCTTTCACAAACTTTAATTTCATATGACTGACATTTTTATAAATAATTATGTCGTAAATAAATTTGAACTTTAAAGGTTTCATGGTAACTAACAACAGTTAAGTAAATGAATGGTTAATATAACTCCCACTTAAAAATGAATGGTTCAGATTAGATGGTTGAATGCATGTCTACAAATGACAATCCCAATTCTCCGATTATAATATTAGAGATACAAATGTCCCTTAAAAAAGCATATATACAAATGGATCGAATAAAAGAAAGTGATCCGCAAGACCTGAATCCGACCTGTTACCACTTTTAGGTCTAAGAGATTTGAAATGATTAAATGGAGATAATAGTTGGTAGAAAAAATATGTTTGAGTTTTATCCATTTTTGAATTTTGAGTTGGTATCCTAATAAGAATATTGGATTCCTTTCTCCAATCATCTGCAAATTCATTGAAACAATTATGTGGAAACAACAGAGATAAAACTCCCATTGTAGCTTAGTTAATTGAGGCCGTAGTCTAAGCCTTTTCCAGTTACTCTTTTGAAGCCCATAGTTGAGAAAATAGGCCAAGGCCCAAAACCAGGAAAGAAAATCTTAGAGCATATGACTTTTGAATTGATATGCAAGTGGATGAGGCTCTTAATCAACCTCAAGCTACGGAGTCCAGTAGTCTGCCGGGCATGTGCAAACGCCACCATCTCCTCAGAGGTCACACAAACTAGAGATATTACTTTTACTTGAAACTCATGCTGATTCAAATAAAAGTACTTTGGCTGATATGAAATTAAGTAGAAGCATGCAAATATTTGCTTAGCCTGTTGTCAAACATTTTGGAGGCTTAATGTTATTATGGAATGATACTGTTGTATCCTTTGAGTGTCTATATAGTGATTTTCAAGCCATTCTGGGGTTAACGGAGATGGGCGTGAAAGAGTTTGCTTTTATTAGCATTTATGCTAATACTTGTCTTGCAACCTGTGGGTAGTTATGGGAGGTAATTAAGTAGGTTGTTGTTGGTTATTTTCCAGTAATGTGCTTAGGGAACTTTAACAATATTATTGATCCATCTGATAAGATGGAACTGTGGCGAGTGGTACTAGCATGAATGACTTCAGAGAATTGGTATGTGTGTGTGGTCTGCATGACTTGCAATTTTCTGGAGCACATTTTAGGGTGCAATAATCAAGGGGGCTCAGCTCGCAAATGGGAACGACTTGATTGTTGTTTGGGTACAGTGGACTGGCTCGATCTCTTCCCTTTTGTCTCAATGTCTAACCTGGTAAGAATTTCCTTTGATCATTCCTTCTTACTTATTAAAATATAGATGCTATTGATGTTAGTGGACCGAAGCCATTTCGCTTCGAAAATTTTTTGGTTTCCATCCCTCAGTCAGAGATTGTTGTGCAGTCAAAGGTTGTCGCCTCGGGCCCCCAATTTCTGGTTATTTTTAGAGGCCCCCAATTTTTGTAAACCTACATATAATGTTTTTTTTTCTTTCAAAATTGTAGTGACAGCGCACATTTAATATGTCAACGGGAGTATTTATAACAAACACAAAAGACTAGAAAAAACCGACCATACCCACGACCCTGGGAGCTCAGAACATGGTTAAAATAAACACAATTAAAAGCATTTAAAAACTTGTGGGCTCCCTTCCTTTCCTATTGTTACCGCTGAATCTGGTGTGGGGGCAAACAAATAGTACTTGTGGATTCTTAGGAAAATTGAATAGCAAACCTGAAACCTGTTCCGCCGGAGTTTGACCGTTGACTCCCGCTGTTCCCCTGCAAAAAGTGCGATACACCGGGGTTGATCCCGGCGACGCACCCTCCGACGCTCAAGTCAGTAATCAGAGAAGATTATGAAAGAGCGTAAATTGGCAAAAGATTGATTACCTTTTAATGGTGGTGGATGGGGAGTATTTATAGCCGCCTTTGGGATCGGATTAGGAATATAATCCCTAGGATTAGATTAGGAATGTAATCCCTAATTCCCAGTGAAAGGATAGATATGAATCAGGACCGTTGATTAGGATTAATCAGAAACCCTAATTCTATCATGCTAGACCGGGTTTGCTGTGGGTTGAAACTCGCACCTAGTTGAGATGGGTCCGTTTGCGGGTTACTGGGCTTTTGGAAAGAAGACCCAGTACCCACTTCAGACCCGTTTGTAGGTAAAATTACCATTTTGTCCCCAGGCTTTGAGATTCGCTCCAAGTTTGGACGGTTCCGATTTAACCCCATTTTTAGCCATATCACGAGCCCCCCCACTCCCGAAGACTAAGTTTGATCAGCCTTTGAGGAATAGTTTTACTGTTTTAATGGCTTACGGAGTTGTATCAGAGCCCACACGAGGGGTGTCGAATCTTTAAATGGGGTATCGTGGTAATTTCCAAGTTAGTAGTGAGCTCTAGATTGTTCTTGAGCTCTCTTCGACTTCTGATGATTTTTCCTAACTTTGCGAAGTGGTGATTTGTCATTCGGGGGTCTTTAATTAAATTTTCTAAGCAATAATTATCTACACAGGGTTTCAAAAATATTTTCTCGGATTTGTAATTATTTTTTAGAATTTTTAATTAATTTTCTTGAATTTTAAATCATTTTTTTACAGTGTTTAGGTAGATGTTTCGGTGTTATTTTCGTCGTTTCATGGCCTAGATGCTTCGGCCTCGTCGCCGACCCCCTCCGAACACTCGCTACGAAGGAGGCCAAGGTCCCTGGGGGTTCGGCACCTTCTGCCGAAGCGCACAGATACTTTGGCCAGGCTATAGGTGTGTTCGGTGGATTTTTGGCAGAGTTCGGAGTGGTTTCCTCCCCGTAGGAGGGTCGGTGCCGAGAGCGTTCGGCAGCATGTGCCGAGGTCTACTTTTCCATGTAACATGGTCGGTGGCAAGAACGCTCGGCAGCATGTGCCGAGGTCCAATTTTTTTTATGTGACAATTTTTTCCATGTAACATGGTCAGTGGCAAGAACATTCGGCAGCATGTGCTGAGGTCCAATTTTTCCATGTAACAGGTCGGTGGTAAGAACGTTCGGCAGCATGTGCCGAGGTCCAATTTTTCCATGTAACATAGTAGGTGGCAAGAACGTTCGGCAGCATGCGCCGAGGTCTTGGGGTGCGATTTTTGGCAGCATAGGAAGCGTCAGGCTGAGTTGGCTGCTGCTGAACTTCTGACGGATGTAACAGTCATTTAATGCAATGGCTGCTGATCTTCTGACGGATGTAACAGTCATTTAATGCGATGGCTGCTGATCTTCTGACGACTCTGACAGATGTGCCAGTCATTAATGCAATAGTGCAGCTAGGCGCGGTAAATAATGTGACGGTTCAGGTTGTTTTGTCGCCTTGTGTAAATGGGCAACTCTGTGGGCCTATTAACCTCGTTTCGTGTGCCCAGCTCTATAAAACTTCACCCCCTCTCATTTCTCACTTCTCCGAATTTTTACTCAGGCAGTAATTTCTACTAGCGAGAGCTCACGGTAATCGTCGATTGCTTTTCCGGTGAATATTCCGACCGTTCCAATCAACTCCAAGGTAATTTATACTTAGTCATTTTTTAAGTATAAATATGTCTCTTTCTCCTATATCCGAGCCCTCCCCTTCTGTCGCCGAAGTCCCTTCTCCGCGTCGCCAAGATAAAGGCAAGAAGGTATCCGGTCGAGACAGTATAGTGGAAGATCCGAAGCGCATGGGGCCGTTCGGCTGGTATCCAGGACCATTAACAGGGCTTCAGCGGGTTCGAGAGCTTCCTGAGGAGCATGCCGAGCGCATCATTCATGGGAGAGGAAGAGCCTTTGAGGAAAATGAGGCAAGAGAGACCTTCGAGGCCGATGAGACGGTCTCTATTCTCAGCCAGGAGGACTTGGTAGTGATCCGGGGTTGCTTCCAAATTCCGGAGGAGTACGAGCTTATGCTGCCGGGACCCGGGGTTAGGGCAAATTCGCCGATGCCAGTAAATATGTGTTTATGGACGGTCGATGCCTTCATCGCCGAGGCTCGGCTACCTCTCCACCCGTTCGCGATCAAAGTGCTGAGGTGGTTTGGGGTCAGCCCTATTCAACTAATGCCGAACGCGTGGAGAGTTATCAATGGGTTCTTACTCCACTGCCAAGCGGCTGGGATCGAGTCGGAGCTGAGGGTACTCCGGACTATCTACCGACTTCATCAGCAGAACCGGTCAGAGTTCCGGTACTACCTAGCTCCGAGGCACGGAGGTCGGCTCGTCGTCTGCCCCGACTCCATCAAGCACTGGCTAGATAAATACTTGATAGTGCGGGGCGTTGAGGCGTGGCCCATACCCACCAGTTTCGTGGAGGAGGTGTCGAGGCGAGTGAGGGAGTCGCCGGTGCTTCACCCTCAAGAAGAGGAGGCAATGCAGACTCTTCTTGACAGGCCGAAGTACGATTGGAGGGAGCTTACCGAGGACATTCTCTTCAGGGGAGGGCTCAGCCGCGTAGATCCCAGTACGTGGCTCTTTCTATGCTCTCATTTTTTTAAAAATTTTTTTACCTTGCCTATTCTAACTTGTGTCTTTAACCGGCTTCTTATTTGATGCAGAGGCAATGGATTTCGACGCGGTGATGGCGCAGAGGGCTGGCCTCGAAAGTAAGGTGCTGAAGAAGCGCAAGAGGGTTTCCACCAAGCTGCCGCCCACAAAGGCTCCGAGGGGCGCGAGCGAAGCCGAGGCGGTTGAGCCTCCGCAAAATTGAAAATTTCAATTTTGTCCCTGGGTGTTACGCACGTATATTTTGTAATGTGTTTCACTACATATTTTGAATTCGTACTATTTATACATTTTCCGTATTGATTTCAGTCAACTAAAATATAATATTTCAATCCCTGGAATTTACGTGCTTTTTACGTGTTTTGATGTACGTATTTCCACCACTACATACAATATTTTCTATAGGTTTAAATTATTTATTTTTATGTATTTAAATCTATTTTATAAAACGAAAATTTATTTTTCCCTTGTTTTGATTAAAATGCATTTTTCAATTTTCTGCACATATAATGCACGTGCTTTCTACGTGTAGTGATTTCATCATGAAATTAGTAAATATAATTTTTCTTATGTTGGTTTCGATTATATTTAATAACTTTTCATCAATAAAGTCGATTTTCACATTTTCATGTGAAAATGTTTTCACGTGCGACGCACGTGTTTATTTCGGTGCGCGCATTTAGGCGTTTCCTTTCTCGAAACGAATTTCATAAAATGTGTATGTATTTAATTTGAGCTAACTTTACTTAATAATATAGTATACAATATATAGTGTATAATATGTAGTATGATAATTATATGTATGATATAATGTATGAAATGTGAAATGGATTAAATGGAAATGAGTTGGTTTTAGTTGGGGGGCCCACGTTAAAAGACTTGGGCTGTCTGGATTGAATAGGATGGATTAAATGGAAATGGGTTGAATAGATGAGTTGGAATAGATGGGCCCACGGTTATGTGTTAATATATATGAAAAAGTGAAATGAATTAGGAGTTGGAGGCCCACTTGAGTAAACACAGCACACAAGTGTGCTGTGTGAGTCCGGTTTGAGTAGTGGCCGGATTGAATAAGAGGATTAAATTAGGAGTTATAATTTGGATGGTTAATTAGAAGGTGGGGAGATGAAAAGTTAGGAGTTAAGGGAGTTATGTATATGAAGAGTTGGTAAATTAAATTTAGTAATTTATTAGGTGTGAAATTAAGCAATTAGAACCCTAGCAAAGACCTATAAATATCCCATCATTCTACTCTCTTCTCACACCAAAAAGTAATCAAGAAATAAGGGAAGGGAAAAGAAAGAGAGTAAGAGAAGTAGTGTTCTTGTGCTTGGAGGCTATTGCTAGGAGGAGAAGAGGAGCTAGAAGTGCTTGTGAAGTTAGAAGCAAGGAGGAACTCGTTCCTTGTAGTTTTTCAACCTTCAAACTAAGGTAGGTGATCATATGCTTTCTAATTGTAGGGATTGCATGCTTTATGAGTAGTATAAATTTGATATGATAATTAGAATTCATGCTTTTATGTATGCCAAATTGTAGGAATATTACTATTGATTAAGAAACAAAGCATTGTCATGTTGCTTAGAAATGAGAACAAAAAGTAAGGAGAAAACTTCATTAGCTTGTTAATTTACAAATGTAGAACTAGTAATTATGAAATTATTGGAAGAGATTTCATTATGGTTAAAAAGGAGTTTTGTAAAGTAAAGTGGGTGTTTTCATGCTTTCTAATTTTAGAAATATGCATGCTAGTATGAAAATTTTGATTATGATAAAATAGAACAATTTGTACTATTGGATGTGGTGAATAGTCATAAATCATGTTATGATTAGTAAAGTTAATTTACATCGTGATGGTAGTGAGAAAAGAATAATTGATTAGTTTGTCATAAACTAGTATACATGAATGTAAAATTTTGATTATGTGAATAATTATTGAGTCTTCATTTTGATTAGAAAATACATTTTTTTTGGTAAAATAAAATTGATGCTATGGAGCTCATTTGAGTGTTATAAAAGATATAATATACTATCTTTAGTTAAAAGAAATGAATGCAAATGTGTGTTATTAATATGGGAAACAAATTTGAAAGTTGGTTTTATTTTTCTAAAAATATGATTTTTGAAATATATGAGTTACTGTTAGAAAGTAACTCAGTTAATATGAACCAATTTCAGTTTAACAAAGGATTAGAAAAGTTGAGGAATCGAGTTTTATAAATAAAATAGAATAACAGAAAATTGGGATAAAAAAGTATGAAGAACCATGATACCAATAGACGCTCTTGGCCTAGTGGCTTGGCGCTACACGGGTCTCCTAGCCGACTGTGGGTTCGAAACCTGTTAAGGCCATAATAATTTTTTGCTTGAAAATAATTATGAAAAAAAAAGGGAGAGAGTGCATAAGGGACTCTCGGTGTGTTCTTCATACACAGGGTCCACTTGGACTCTTGGCTTTCGGTCTGTTATCTGGGCCTTGGCTGTTCGTTCACGGGATCAAAACCCCACAGCCCCCTTTTATATATTTTTTTTGGGTATTTTTCAAATGATTTAGTGATTTTAATTGCAACTAAAAATTTGGGAAAATTATAGTGTTCATAAAATGTTATAGAGAATCTATTAAAAATAGTTCTAAAGATTTTCATGTATATTCTTGAGGAATAAAAGAGACATTGAGATATAATGAGATATTGTATTTAAAATAAATTGGTGAATAGCATGATTTAAATCCTTAGAAGAAAAATAAAGTGTTGATAAGAGAATTAATTCTCTTGGAAAGATATTTTACTTTTACTTGATTTAAGAAATATTTTGCAATGGTTGAGACATATCATATGAGTTCAAATTGTTAATGAGTTTTTGACACAAATAAATTATTAAAGGATGCGAGCTTTATATTTTCTTTGAATAGTGATTCATTCTTGTGATTTTGATGTGATTATACACTCACTTGATTTAAGACATACTTAGTTTGGGTTGAGTTATGAATTTGTGCTTAAGTTATTAAAAAGATTGATAATGGATGAAAATTCTGTTCATGAAAAAGGATTATTTTCTATGGGAAATTATGAATGAATGAATGAATCATGGGTGATACAAAAATGAGACATTGATTAAATTATGGATAAGTTAGAGACATGAATATAATAAGTTAAGACATGATTATTAAAGGGTATGTGTACCCATGGTTCTTGTACATGAAAGGTTTATGATTTAGAATTAGTAAGACCTCGGTTACCGGTAATTTTGAAAGAAAGATTTTGAGACTTGATTTCGAGATAATGCCGTCGGGCGATCTCGTATTTTGTGAACAAATCCGGTATGAGGTAAAACTGATTCTAGGGTGATAACATATTTATGTCTTGAACTAAAAATAATTAGGCACTTAGGTGAAGATGTAATAGACTTGTGCAAACGTAAATGGGTGCTTCTATATAGTCGGCGGTAGATCTTCGTGGCTATAGACCCAGTTGGTGGACTGTGGTTGCTCCGTAGGAGATGGACTGTATTTGATCCGGGACTTAGGGTAGTCGGCGGATGTTTACCATACTCCAAAGAATATGTATATACCGGGGCTAGAGGGGCATTTACGGGATTATTTTCACGATATAATAGCCAGGGAGGCTGGGATCTGTTATTATAGCCAGGGAGGCTGAGATCCGTATCTGTGAAATAAATCTAAAACTTGTTTAATTACTGGGTAGTCTCATGGCGAGGGATCGAACCCTTCAATGTGGAGTACGTAGGCGCTTGCCCTCGGACCTATGTAGTATGGGATGCATAGAATCCGAACAAGTGTGCATTAGTGTCATCCTAGTATAGAAATGTGTGCATTAGGCATTAAGGCATGACATACACTTATGTTTAGAATAATCACCTTTGACACTTTACTTGTTCATTCAATCTTTTTGTGATTTATTAAAGTATGAGATCGTTATACTATTCCCGATATAGAGAGGATAGCCGTGTATAACATTTCGTCAGTTGTAAGTAACTGACGTGCCCACAGATTAACATGCAGGTAAAGGACTATTCAAGGAGTTATAAAGTGGATATGCTGTTGCTATTTGAAAGTTAAAGATGTTGCAAATGATGTTAAAGTTGTATTAGTTATATTTCGTTTTCAAATGTTGTAATCTTTGTTTCTTCCGCTGTGTAAAAACCAATTGTAAATAAACTCTGATGTATTGTGAATAAAAAGTTTTAAAATTCCTTGTAAAATTGTACGGAGTGAAGTAAAGATCCTGTGAAATCTCGAATTTATCCTTATTTTGAAATTCGGGGTGTTACAGTACATGCAAGGGATTGTCAGACTTCATGGGGTTCCAGTCAGTATTGTATCCGAAAGGATTACGAGGTTCAAGTCGCAGTTTTGGGAGTCTTCAGAGTAGTCTGGGGAGTAAGTTGAAGTACAGTACAACTTTTCACTCTCAGATAGATGGACAGTCAGAGAGGACAATCCAGACTCTAGAGGACATGTTGAGATCCTGTGCGCTGCAATTTGGAGGTTCTTGAGAGGACCACTTATATCTTGTAGAGTTCTCGTACAACAACAGCTTTTAGTCCAGTCTTAAAGCTGCTCCTTTCAAGGCACTCTATGTTCGTAAGTGTCGGTCGCCAGTGTGCTGGGATGACATTGGCAAGAGAAAATTGTTGGGCCCGGAGTTGATCACTAAGACGGTGGGTGCTGTGAGTCAGATCAAGAAGCATCTTCAAGCCGCGCAAGATAGACAGAAGCGATAGGCTGATGTTCATCATAGAGTCTTGGAGTTTGAAGTGGGAGACCATGTTTTCCTTAAGGTATCACTGTGGCAAGGTGTCATTCGTTTTGGTGGCGGAGGCAGGTTGAGCCCCAGCTTCATCAGACCGTTTGACATCGTGGAACGAGTAGGCAAGGTGGCTTATCGTCTTGCATTGCCCCTGGCTTTATCTGGAGTGCACGACGTCTTCCATGTCTCACAACTGAGGAAGTATATCCATGATGAGAGCCACGTGATTGACTACTCGGAGTTATTTGTAAAGCCGGATTTGTCTTGTAAAATTCCACCAATTACTATTGTGGACCGGCGGGAGAAGGTTTTGAAGAACAAGGTGATCAAGCTTATTCGTGTTTCTTGGAATCTTCACTCGCTGGGTGAGTCGACTTGGGAGCTGGAAGAGGATATCCAACGGAGGTTTCCTTATTTGTATGTGTAGCTCTTGTTTTGCTGTTTTCGTTTTTGTTATTGTGTTTTCTTTTCTTTTGGGGTTACCCTATGTACTTTTGGTTGAATTTCGAGGACAAAATTCTTCTTATTAGGTAGGTAGGATTTGTAACCCCTATTGCTTATATTTGTATTTTTAATTATATTTAATAAAATTCTTGTTCATTATACTTTATTTTTGTTGTATTTATTTTCATTTCCTTTGTATCGTGTGTTGCTATTCTCTCTCTTGTAATTAATTTTGCATTGATTTAGCTTTTTATTCTCATTCATTTGATCTACAAATTTGTTCTTGATCTCGTCTATTGTTTAAACCTATTTCATGGCCTATTTGTCTTTTATTGGATTCTTTTCTTCCTATTGGATACTACCCAATTCACCCAAACCCATATTGTCTCTATATAAACACCCTAATTAAATCATAACCCTAATCACCAAACCCTAATTATATATATATATCTCTCTCTCTAGCCGTCATCACCCCCGACCTTACCTCCCGATCCTCTCTCCCTATCTTTTGCTGTCGTCGTCGCTGTCTTTTGACGCCGGCAACACACCACCTCCCGATCACCCCTTCTCCTCTTCTCCCTCTCGTGCTCACACCCCCAGGACAACCCCCCTCGCTCCTTGTTTCGCTCGAACAACACAGCCTGCAACGCCGCAGACCCCAGTCGCCGCCGCCGTCCTAGTCGTCGTCATCTTCCCGAGGTGCTGCCGCCGACCTTGCTGTTGTTTGCTGGCTGCTGTCTCTTTGGGTTGTGTGTGCGCATGTCGTCTCATGCACGTAATTCGGTGGTGTGATTCTCGTCTCTTTGTTCGTTGTGTTCGTTGTTCGGTATCCATTTCCGTTATTTTGTTCTTCGTTTCCATCGTCTTCATAACAGGCAAGTAGCTTGTATGTGTTATTTTTGTCATACAAGTTAATACCGTAAGTAGTCTAGTATGAAAATGTGTGCTCTCATGATGATCCTATCCTGTCAGTTAAACCATTGACATCATCTCTCGATCATGAGTAGTTACAATAATTGACACCCGTTGCATGAAAACAATTAGATTAGATGACACTTTGACTGTATGTTGTTTGTGACACACCGTATATTGTAGATGACTGTTACATAGATATTTGTTGGATGTATGATCTCATTATAGACCATTTATTCACATGTCATGCTGATTTGATTAACCCACATATACCATGCTTTGTATGACATCTAGATTGGACCGTTTGTAGTTAAGTTGTTTGATAAAATGCATAAAAGAATTTTTGTTTTGCTGCTGCCCTATTTTGTACAGTAATTTCAACCCTGTTAACATTAGTAAAATAAATAACTTTGTGAACATGATTTGTAGCCATTGTTTTCTAGTTTTCAGAACTTTCGACGGATCTGAATTCCGAGTTTTGATGCGTGAGTTGTTGTTGTTTTACTGCAGTCGTATAGTATATTCTAGATTCTGAACTATATATGGAATTTTATTTTAAAACCGATATTAAAAGTAGAATTTAAACTCTATATTTTGCTGAGTATGTTCAGATATGACTATGATCAATCCCTAATTTTTATGGAATTAATTATTGACTTTTATATCTCCTTTCATGCTTTCGAAACCAATCGAAATATTTCCAAACTGCATGTTGTTTAGTAAAGAATTATGTTTTCAACCTGATTCTATTCGTTTTTTATGAAAACTTTATTAATATAAACTGTAGCCTAATTTGTCTATTTTTCTACCCTTTTGACAGATCTGGATTTTGAATTATATTTTATGAATTATCTCTATTTTGGTACTGCTATGTCTAAACTTTCAGAATTGAGATTTTGTTGCATTACTCTGTTTTACCAATTTTGTTGACCATACTATCTGTAATATAATTTCATTATATTTTATATTTTGAAACTAGATATGTTAGGGAATCTTCCAGATTTTTCTCAGATTTTATTATGATGATTTTAAACTCTTTTCATGCCTATAAACAAGATTTTGCATTTTCTGGCTGAACACGATTTCTGTATTAAACGCTGCTTTCAACCATGTTTCTGTGGCTGATATGTGACTTATATATATATGTGCTAGAATTAGCAGAGAGTCTAGTTTCTATATTTTCTAATGGATCTAGTTTTGCTATTCTGTAGCAACGGGAATCTCAGATTTGGTACAATAGTGTCTTGCTGTTCTGAACAAAAAATTCTGTTGTTTTAACTATTATGAGTTGTTTTTATCAACCGTTGTAAGTACTACTTCATCTTAGGCTTATCCTTTGTTCATGCCATGTCTTTAGTCTATTGTATTCATTCACACTTGTTGATAATAATGAAAAGAAATCAAGCCGAGGTTTTTAAGGGTAAGATCGAGTAGTGGACAATATAGAAATGCATATTCGGAGGAAACTCGTTTTCCCCACTGTTTACTGTGGTACGTACTGTTTATCTCTGGATGCATGAGGGCATGATCCATGACACAGTTTGTTGTTAGTACTGTTATTGTTACTGTTTGTCTGAATATACTACCCTATAGAAGTTCCACTACGAAATCTTAAAACGAAACTGTTTGTTGTAGCAACCATGTGGTATAATTTGGAACGCATGAAGTGCTACCTAGTTAGTAATGAACATTTGACATAAGAATAACCGTTTACACTGTTACATCCTGTTATTTTTGATTTACTGTTACGGTTGATTCACTATCACTGATGATTTACTATTACCGTTGATTACTGTTGACCCTTACTGTTACTGTTATACTTCTACTGTTATTCCGCTGTATACTGCCAACTATAGACTGTTATAGTTACTGCTTTCTCCATGTTAGTATTTCTTGTTTAGTTAGTTAGTTTTCCCCTCATTTCCTTACTTGTACTGCTTGCGGTCCAGACTTGCATCTAACGGGTGTTATGTTTTCCTCTTTTTCTTTTTTCTTTGTAATTGCCATATGAGCAGGTTTTGCTGATCAATTGCCTACCGAAGTTGGTGAGAAAAAATTTTGAGCTGCGCAATTGGAATTATTTGCTTAAAATGTTTTGATGAGCTATTTATATTTATGAACTGTATTGAGACTTGTATTTGGGCTTATAGTCCCAGGATTATTATTTGTTTCAGATCCTGTATTTGTTGGGATATTAATTATTGTTGCAATAAATGCTATTGAGTTATGATTTTTTATGCATGCTTCGTTGGAGTATACTGTTATATTTGTTGTTTTGATGAGTCAAGCAGATCCGTACAGCTTATGGATGGTTAAAACTATCCGCTGGGCTTAGTCGCGTACCGTATTCCGTATTCTTTTGGGAAGCGGGGCATGACAATAGTCATTACATTGAGTTTAAACATTCCACCACTCATGTATCCTCTACCAACATACATTCCACTCTTTGACAAAATATTTTTTTGACTCAAACACTAGACGAAATCCATGATTATTAAGCAACGAACCAGATGCAAGGTTCTTGCGGATTTCAGGAACATATGTGTAGCGCCTCGAATTTTCAATATAATATCTCAGAAATACGTGGCACAATTCCTAGCATCAACTTCAATTGTAATAGTAAACATAGACAAAAATACAGATAATTTTGTTTTCAACTTTTATTACATTAAATTCTTTACAAAACATAGCAGAAAACAAACACCTTGAATTACAAATCTTTTCTCTTTTACAACATGTTCTTTTACAATTTTACATAAGCCATGATATCAATTTAGCACTAGCATCCAAATCCCAAGCTATAAGTACCTACGTGTAAAATATGAGGCTAGAGATAACCCTAACCCCCAAAACTACAGGGGTCATCCATAAGGGTGTGAGTGACATAAAAATAACATCAATAAAACATGAAACATAGAATCATAAACAACATGCACCAACAATAAGAATAAATGAAACAAGAATAACAATAATTAATACATGAAAACATCAAGTGAACTAGTCTAAGTGTCAAGTGTAGAAAACAGGAAAACACATGCATAAAACCAAGTCAAGAATACACCAATGCTATATGCTGACTCTCTAATGCATACTTGTCGGATTCTATGCATCCTACTCTACATAGGTCCGGTGCAAGCCCTTATCGTTCTTCACTTGATAGATTTTAATCCCCCCGCTTGTGCAACTAATCAAACTACTATGACTACTATGAGATTTAGACATTCTGCAAGTATTGGTTCTCGCCCTTGGAATACTAGAGCCCAATCCCACTCCGCGGATCATTCTGTGGCCCATACGTCCATCGTCCCGGAAATGGAGATTGCCTCACTCCGCAGGTCTTCCTGGAACCCTCATTGCACAAACATCCCATGAGCGTCGCTCTCGTCCTCGGAATACTGGAGATCAATCCGACTCCGCAGATCATTCTGTGGCTCATACGTCTATCGTCCCGGAATACTAGGGAATATCTCATTTCTTGGATCATCCTGGAGTCCATAACTCACATTTGCACTCATTTCATCATATCACCATCTAGTGCTTGTCCTTATCTTTTTAAGTTAATTAATTAATTATGAATCTCCTAGAGTTGGTGTACCCTACCGGACTTAACTCAACTGATCAACAACAAAGGTCATAACTGACCAAATCACAAAAAAACTCAACTGCCAGTACCTAGGGTTCCCTACACCCTCTAGAGATTCACAACTCAACCATCAATACAAAATTCTTCCATTTTAACCTCTTCATTTATTTCATTGTTAATTCATTCACGGTGGGAAAATTCACTCATTGACATTGTTTGTATATTGGTTATATATGTATATATATATATATAGCAGGTCCTCTGGTTTAGTAAGAGTGCATAGGAGTGTGTATAATTCTTTTACTGAGTTGAAGTGTACATAGGTATATATATATGAGGTGTAGAAAGTCCCCTTCACTGGAGTTAAGTATACACAGGATGTGGAGGTAAGATCCCTTTCTCTGATTGGAACATATGTATATGTATACCTAACTGATATATAGAAAACCCCTTACACTGGTTATGAAGAATACATATATCTATACTAGCTCCTTGTACTGAAAGTATAATGTGTATATATGCAGCTGTGCATATATATATAAGAACTACTCTTTACTGAGATTAAATATAAATGTGTACATTTTAGAGATCTCTTAACTGATATGAGGTATACGCAGGATGTGAGAAATGAACCATTATGCATATATAGGAGATATAGAAAATTCCTTTCACTGATCGAAGTATCTACATATATATATATATATCTGATATGTATAGGTAAACTTGTTACTGATTTGAAGTATATGAGTGTATATAAGGTGTAGCAAAAACCCTTCCACTGAGTTGAAATACATATATTTATGATATAACAAAAGGACTTTTTGATGAAGTGAAGCATATGCAGATGTCCTAGAAAACCCCCTTTTTCTGAAGTGAAGTATGTATTTGATGGAGAAGAAATTTCCATTTCCTTTTAGTGATATAAAGTTTGTGTGTGTGTGTGTATATATATATATATACTAGTATCATGCACGTGCGATGCACGTGGAGAGGAATGAAAAGGACCAAAAAAAAAACTATAATGCACGTGCGATGCACGCGGTGGGGAACGAAAAGGGAAAAAAAATACCAACACGTGCGATGCACATGGAGGGGAATGAAAAGGACAAAAAAAACCATAATGCACGTGCGATGCACGTGGAGGGGAATGGAAAGGAAAAAAAGGGAAAAAAAGCCAACACGTGCGCTGCACGTGTTGACAAAATGACAAAATGACAAAAAAAATGGTGACAAATGACACTAACCCCTTCTCCCATTATAATAGTATATATATATATATATATATATATATATATATATACTAGGCTTGCCCGTTGACACGTGCCTACGGCACGTCTTCGGAACGGCGCACCTTATTTGATCATATAAAATAGTTTTGGAGGCCCAGCAAATTAATTGAAGTAGCAAACATATTATATAAGAAACTTTTGGGGGTCCAGCAAAAAGCATATTATATGGTTTTTTGATTTTTTTGAATTATTTTTAAAGTTTCTAAATTTTTAAATTTTTTAGTTTTTTTATTTTTAATTTTTAAAATAAATTTAAATTTTTTATTTTCTTAATTTTTTGAATAGAGGAGGGAGGGAGAGAAAGAGAGAAAAAATAATAATTAAATAAATATAGGAGTTATTTTGGGTGGGGGATTTGAATTTGAGTTTTGGAGGAAAACTTTTGAGGGTGAAAAATATGTTTTGTGATGTTAGATCTGGGCCTTTGATTTTTTGAGAAATTGAAGGAGAGCCACTTGATAGCTTTCTTTGTGTTTTATTATATAGATATGCAGATATATATATGTGATATATATAGAATTCTTTTAAACTGCTATGGAGTATATGCATTTGATACATAGAAGAAACTCTTTTACTGAGATGAGGTATATATGTATATATATATATAGAAAATCTCTCTTTCTGATTTGAAGTGAAACATATGCAGATTAGGTAGAAGATGCCCCTTTTTGTTGAAATTAAGCAATGCAGGTTACATGAGATGTCCCTCTATACATACACAAAGAACTACCAACCACTATATTTATTACTACTTAGACAAGATACAGGTTGTGTAAAGGTGGATGTGTTCATGTGTGCACCTGCACAATGGTGCAACAAAAAACTGCAGTAACCACACCTTAAGGTCAATTGCTTTTGCATTAGTTCCACCAGTTAAAAAGGTAATTGTTGAGATATCCTTTCTACTTTGAAGATTGTAATAAACTATAGTCCAACAGAATGGTGGCTAATTGTTCAATCAAATAAATAGAGCAAAATGTATATAATTCTATCAATTCATGCTCTATTTAAAAAAATTACTCATCTAGTAAGGCTATAAAATTTTTATTAAGTCTGAATATATTTAAATATGTGTAGTTGACCTTTTGGAAGACATGGTCGTATGACCCTATAGTCAGGTTGGAAAATAATACCTTAACGGCCTAATTATTGTATACCTCTTCAATTAATGAAAGCAGTGTGTCTATATATATATATATATATAGATTAGATCAAGAATGCAAATGGACAATCCATACCCAGTTCAGCTAGTCAAGAAAAAAATCAATTTTATAATGACCTTTACTCAGTATCAGTTTAATAATAAAAAAAGATAACTCAACCTGCACATGAAGTATTCTATTTTAAACCTGATTCCTCTCAAAGTTCATTATTTGTGATTGCCAAATTCAAACTCAATTAGTCCTACCATCTCAGTCCTCAATTGCCCAAAATCAACAAAACATGCACAGAGAGATCCGAAATGCAATCTTTCTTCTTTCACTTCAAAGCTTGTGTCTTTTAGTTCGAAACTTATTATATACATACCCCCAATCATCTATATCAGTTCAATCATGTTTATAAGCAATTATAAGAACAAAATAGTAAGTTTTAGGCATCAACAGTGGGCGTATGTGTTTATCAACAAAACAAATCTCCCCTTGTTCGAACTCATTTATTTTTTTTATACAATAACATCGCACAACTCATTGTATATATTCACAACAGAAGCAAAACATTTGTAAACATCCTACTCATGATCTATATTAGGTTCTTTAACAATCAAAAGTCATCGAATTAGGGTTTTGGTCATCCATAGTTTAGTTTCAATAAAAGGTTCAACTTTTAATCCATCTCTTTGTAAAAATTCACCATACCTTCACATCATCATCTAATATGCTTACTAATAAATAGATCAACACATACAGCATACTTAGAACAATAAGAAAACAAAACTAAGTCACTCACCTTGTTGAAGAAATCAAACGAAATTAATAAAGAACAAGAAAAATCCTTTCTTCACAAGAAATCCAATATCTTCTCTTTAAAACTCCAAGAAATAATAGTAATAAAATCCTTTGTATTTTGCAGCAAAAGACGGCTGCACTCCACCTTTTAAATAGGTCGGAATTTAGGTTTTTAGGGTTTGTAAACAAATTTGTAAAATGCCTCTTTCAAATATATCTTTATACATATAAATTCTTATACTAGGAAACTAAATAAAACCAAATTAATTGAGTTTAAAAAAAAAATAATCGTCCTATAACCAGCCAGCACTGTTTGAGAAACCTAGAAAATGATTTTGCATTTTTGTCCTTCTAAATGGCAATTTTGCAAAAAGATCCCCTTTTATCAAAACTTGCAAAATAAACCAATTTAATCTAAACAAAAAGTAAAATTTTTAACCCTGATTTGACTAGGCATCATGCCGAACCTAAAATCCAAAAATATGGAGTTTTTACTCCAAGTGGTAATTTTGCACAAAAGTCCTTCTTTTTGTAATATTTGCAAATAGGTCCAATAATTATCAAAAAATTAAAAAATAATATCTAATAATAAATAATGATTTTCCCCAAAATAATTTTTGATTTTGAACTTCCAAGTAATTATTTGCACGTGTTTTGCACGTGTAAAAAGGTAAAATTTCAGAAAAATATTTATTAAATCACAAAAAATCATTTTAATTCATTTATTAATTTTAAAAACATTATTTAAAAAATTGGGGTATTACAATATGCAACATTTTTCAGAGTTAGTTCCTTCCCAAAAGTCATCTTCAAGATCACCTTGCCTTGGCCCTTGATTTATGAAGTGGCCGAGTTTCCCATAAACATATTCTTCCCATTCTCTAATGGTTCGAAAGTAGAGAACATAATTTTGTTGGAGCACACGTATCGAGTAGCTACAGTGTCAATCCACCATTCCTTAGGGTATGAACATATCATGTTCACCTCTGAGATCACAGCTGAGAGGTTGTTATCGGAAACATCTTGAACAATGCCTTCAATCATGTTTGCTTCTCTGTTCCTGTTCTTCTTGGGTAGTCTGCATTCAGTAGACTTGTGACCCATCTTGTCACAATTGAAGCACTTGCCTTGAAACTTCGACTTCTTGGAGATTTTCCCTTAGGTCCCAACTTGGGACCCTTGTTGTTGTGCTTGTTGGAACGTTGCTTATGTTCCACTACATTTGCCTTAGCCACATGACTGATGACTCTGACCTTTTCAGATCCTCTATTTTCTTCTTCAGTATGAAGCCTGACAATGAGATCTTCAATGCCCAATTCTTTTTGCTTACGCATTAGGTAATTCTTAAAGTCTTTCCAACCTGGTGGAAATTATTTAATTATAAATGCAACTTGAAAACTTTCACTTAAGTTCATACCTTCAGCATGAATCTCATACAAGATCAGATGTATTTCTTGAACTTGACTGATCACTATTTTAGAATCTACCATTTTATAGTCTAGGAAGTGGTCCACAATGAATTTCTTAGCACCGGTATCCTCAGTTTTATACTTATGGTCTAATGATTCCCAAAGTTCTTTAGCAGATCTTTTGTCAATGTATACATTATACAAAGAATGGGCTAATCCGTTCATTATGTAATTCCTACATAAGTAATCAGCATTAGCATCCACAGCGGCGATGACTTGGTTATCTTGCTCATCTTTCTTAAGATTTGGAGCTTCTTCATTCAAGAATCTTGCAAGATTCAATGTGGTCAAATAGAACATCATCTTCTGTTGCCACCTTTTGAAATTTCGCCCGTTGAACTTCTCAGGTTTCTTCCCATGGGAGACTGAGATGGGTACAACGGTTTGCATTGGCACTCGTGCCGCAGCAGTAGTCGGTACTTGTGTTGTATCTGCAACCGGCACTTGGACCATTTCAGACACAATAGCATTCTATGATGCATTAGTCATTTTGATTCAGAAAAATATACAACATGAGTGTAAGTATTCTAGATTAAAGAAAAAGAAAAGAAGTGCATCTTAATCAGAAATCAAAAAAGTCAAAAAAATCAAAAAAACTGTTTTAAGTTTGTTACAAAATTTGTTTACAATAGAACCAACTTCGAGAAATTTATTTTCTTTGTTACAACTTTGTTTACAAAAAAATTGGCATAAATCCAAATGATTGAGAGGCACAAAAACCCAGAGAAGGGGGAGAGTAATAAACCAATAAAATAAAATGAAAATGAAAACAATGAAATCAAACCGATTTGATGGCGAGGCTTGTGTAGCACACAATCACCTTAAAATAGCTTTCGCCTCGTCCGGGTGCTGGAGCTAGTTGAGGCTGCTGTCTCCCAAAATGCAACGACGAAGAGTGTTCACGCATACACCACGTAATGCTCTCGAACTTGTAGCGTCAGAACTCTATCACCGACTTACCGAAGAACTTACAAAAACAGAACAGAACAGAGAAGAAGAGAGGAGATTCTGTGCCTAGAACAAAGTGAGGGGGGGTCCTCTATTTATAGGGCCAGGGTCAGAGACTGTAATGGCATACAAGGCTATGAATGCCTTCAGTGCAACGACAGAATATCTATTGAATGCGTACATTGAAACGGTAGACAGTAGTCAATGCCTTTGAATGCCTTCAGTGTAACTACAGACAATCAATTGAATGCGAACGCTGTAATGGCAAGAAAAATATTTAATACTGCACTGAAATGGCAGACAAAACCGTTTCTGCATTTATTTCAGCTGTTTGTAAAGGAAAAAATCAAAACTGTAGCAAAAGGTGGCTCTGCACGGGGTGGGGTTATGTCGGTCCGGCATTCGTGTCTGCAGGACATGTGGGCGCACACAAGCCACATGTAGTCCGGTCTGAGTTTTGCACCCCCCTTGCGCGCGCGAGAGAGAGCCTCTTGTCTAGCTATTTTACAATGATTAGAAAGAGGTTACTATATATCCTCTTCTAATTCCTTTGATTTTTCCGAAGTGGGACTATGTTCCCTCAACCCATTTTCAGAAATGAAAATGTCTCATTTTGAGAGACAATTTCGCATTCATCCCTTAACCGTTTTTAGCAAATAAATATATGATTTTTATCTACTCACGAAGGAGAACACAAAACAATCAAAATCTCTCAATAATTTATTGAGGATCTTACTCAAAAATTGCTCAAAAACTGGTTCGTAAATGGTGTACAAAATACCCATTTTCTAACAGAACCATCAGTCAATCATCATACGATCCCAGCCTAGGGGTGGCAATCCGGGCATTCGGGCTGGGTCGGGTAGACCTGATATTTGGGCAGGCTCAGGTCGGGTTGGCAAGTTAACCGTGTCAGGCCGGGCCGGGTTTGAAATCAAAAATTTCGACCTAATCGACCAGCGAACCCATTCGTGTCGAACCCATTTTGGGTCAGGCTGGGTCGCGGGTTGGCCCGGTAAATTTATTGGTTATTTTTTTTAATTTTATAACTTAACTTACAAAAAAAAACAAGTGTAACTATATAAGAATGAAAAAATGCATATATTATTCATTTCAACTTATATGATTTTTTGACAAGTTTTTTATATACTAATACAAGTAATAGAAACTCATAAAGAACATACAATACTTTTTCAATTACATTTACATGTTTGAGGAGATAATCAGAATATAGAGTTCAGATAGCCTAGAGTTAGATTGAAAAGAGAGCATTGGACTACTGTCGTGCACCTCTACTTAACCTAAACATAGGATCTCATCACCCTAAATTTTCTAATCTTGTTGTTGGACTTTAGGCAAGTTGCTTCCACTTGTTGATGTAGATGATGCTTTTCCTTGAGTCTTGTCCTCAATCTTCATCCAATCTTCGATGCACACGAGCATCTCCAACGAATCCGACTTCAAGCGCTTCATGTAATCTGTTAGAACCTTGCTACTTGTAAAAAAAGCACTTTCTGAATCAACTGTGAAGAGAGAATGAGTTAGTAGATCTCTAGTCATATGTGAAAGAATATTAAAAAGATTTTCATATTTTTTCTACCATTGTAGCACTTCAATCTGAGTACTAGAACTCTCACTATTTTGTTGATTATAATAATTTAATTCATTATGTGCATTAGACCTAGGTTTTTTTGATTGAATACGAGCAAGTAGATTGACAGTGACATCTTCTAATATACTATTACCCTTACCTCTAGAAGTAGAAGAAGAAGTAACTACACTAGTTGTACTACCAGATACAAAAGTTCTATCATAATAATCATACAAGTTAAATTCAATCTCGATTCAAAGCTAGCTAAAAAATCATTACAATCATATTCAGAATCATCTTCAAGTAAAGTAAAAAATATTTCAATCAAACTCCAGGACCTGCTAATTTGATACGAGGATCCATAACAATAGCAATACAATACAACATAGGAGGAGGATTAAAATACTTCAAAATTTTATTATAAGCAAGAACAACAATCTTGCTAATGTACGGGTTCGAAATCATGTCTTGAAAAGTTTTCAACATAGTCATTATTGAAATAAAAATACTACTAGAACTGCAATCGTAAGATGTAGAAAATTTCACAGTTGTGGTTTTAAAATGTTCAAAAAATTGTAACAAAGATTCGGCAAAATAGCATGACTGGGGAGTCATTTGAAAAAAATTTATGTTTTTTGTATTAAAAAAATCGTTTATAATATCTTTGTATTGAGTAACAACATTTAGTAAATCAAAAGTAGAGTTTCATCGGTGTTTAACATCTCTATGAAATTTTCTGAAATGCATTTCCCTACTTTTACACCATTCTTTAAATTCTTGAAGAATAGTACCACTCAAAGCAATAAATTGTACACAATTTTTAATTGCAATTATATATGAATTTTCTACTTGCATATTGTACACATCAATTTAAAATATGACACACACATCTAACATGAAAATTTTTATTACATGGAAGAGTTAATTTTGTTTTTAATGACTAATCGAAGCATTGTTGTTAAATGCATTATCAAAACTAATAGTCAAATTATTATCACGAATATAATATAAATCCCAAACTTCTAAAATACGCGTTGCAATAACCATACCACTATGGGGATACGACAAAGCGGCAAGTGATATGATTCTCTTTTGAATCATCCACACTATCTATCCAATGACAAGTTATGCACATCATCGGAATATCGTTACAACCTTTCCAACAATCGGAAGTTACCGATACTCTACAAGTTAAAGAATACACGAGTGCAACTAAAGCGTCTCTCATTTCATTGTAAAGTTTAAAACAGCCGGACTTTAGTGTGTTTATAGGATTCTTCTAAAATGTGGATTTAGTACATTAATTTTCGTTAAAAGATTCTAAATTCCTATTCTCAAAATATGAAAAATATAGTTCATCCTTAATAACGAGTTGAGTGCGTTGTGAAATTTTGATACTGTACTTCGCGAATAATCGTATATAGAAATGAGAGAGAAAATAATAGTAGAAGTAGACGTAGTAGATTGAGAAGTGTAGTAGATGTAGTCACGTAGTGGTAATGAAAGAGAGAGAGAGAGAGAGAGAGAGAGAGAGAGAGAGAGCTTATTCAATGAAAGAGTTTGCAGTAGACGGAGTTGAGAGTGTTGAATCAAACACGAATTTGATACGATCGAAATTGTTCACTTCTTTGTTGTGTTGCTTCTTTGTTGAATTTTTTTTTGATTGAATTAAGTAGTATTAGTAAAGATAGTAAGAGAGGTGATAGATGGAGGTGTGAAAAAATTGTAGTGAATTTATGGGACTTTTATCGGAAACAACCTCCAAAAAAGCCAAAAATCCCAAAAAACAACAAAGAAAAGCAACAACATCCTACTGGCTGTTTTTAACGTTCGACCCAGGGCCAGTCCTGACAATTTGGAGGTCTGGGGCGAACAAAGATTATGAGGCCCTTCTTTTAGTAATTGAAATACATTAATATATAAAAATAATTTACATGTCCAAAATTACCACAAAAATATAGTCATATATAAATACTTCAATGATAAGAAAGCTTAAAATTAGTTCAAAGATTCAAAAAATCGTCATACAAATATTATAATAAATGACCACATATATGTCTATCAGTTCCAAATTATCGTGATAGCTCCAAGCCTTCAAAATATTTTCAATTGCAAAACAAGATGACAACAAAATAAAAAGGTATCAACCATCAATAAAATTATTTCTTCTACTAGTTTGAGAAGCAAAATCATCAATAATGTTTTCCAAATCAATTTTTTACAATAAATCTTTTTTAATACATAAGATTACTAATCCATTTAACCTCTCTTATGACATAGTCGATCTCAAATACGATTTCAACATTTTTAATTTAGAAAAAAAATTGAGCAGATGCCACAGTCACAAGTATAGTCAACAATATTCTATAAGCAATCGAAACATTCGGATAACAAGCAAAAATATGTACGAACTCCAGGATTTCAATGGTTGTCTTTTTTCTTTGCTGGTAAAGTCAATTGTAATACTTTCAATTCAGAAAGTAAATCATTTGAATCAACATCTATTAAGCTACCGTGTTTCAAAGCATTTTCAAGATTGACACAATAAATTTTCAACTTATTATCATTTAAAGATTTAAACTTTTTCGAATCAAACAAGAATAAAAAAATGTCAGCAAATACTTGCAATTGTTCAGATCTACTTTTCAAGGCAGCAATAGCAATATCCACTACAACAATAAAATAATTAATTCTAAAAGAATCTTCAGTAGATTGTGTGTTATCTTCATGTGCATTCTCATCAAATTGTTTCTTTCTTCGAATGTTACGTTTTTTTTTAGGAAAAACATGTTCAATTTCCATATCTAATACAATACTTTTAGAAAAACAGAACATTCATCACTACAAGGAATTTGACATATAGTGACAGCAAAAATCCGTGGGTAAAAGGCGAAAAACCGTAGGTATAGCCCGTAAAACCTATACCAACGGACATATTTTTCCGTCGTTTTTAATTAGCCATACCCACGGCAAAATGCCGTCACTATAGCCTATAGCGACGGTTTTTTTACTCGTTGGACAAAACCTCGGTGTTATACCCACGGTTTCGTATCCATTGGTATAGGTTTTAAGGACACCACTTGCTTTCCTATACCCATGGTTGAAACTCCATTGCTATGGGTTTTAGTAATGGTTTTCGCATCCAAATATTTAAATATATACCCATCGCTCTATACAAAAAAATTTCTTTTTAATTACGCGTATGATAATTTAATATTTTCTTTTATAATATTAATCCAATTATAAACTAAATACACAATAAAATAGATAAATGTGTTTATGAAACAAAATTAAAAAAATTAAACTTCAATCATATTAAAAATTATTGAAGTATTACAAGCGTGTCAAATTACAAAATAGTTAATAACCAAATACACAATTGAATTCATGTGTGCAGACATGAGAATCAATACTTTAAACTACGATCAACATATTCAATGACATTATAAGATAACATTCAACTGAATCCTCACTTGAGATACGACACTAATAATTTTCTTATTTTACGACAACCAGATCTTGATTGATCTCGATTCTCTTTGCAGTAATCTTCTTTTAGCATCTTGCAAATCTCCTTTACAACCTTCTTCACTTTATCGTCGGCAAACACAAACTCAACTGCATTTTTGAGCGAGTTCAATCATTTCTCGCTTGTTGAGAGCCCTTCACAAACAAAACAAAGCAAAAAGAACTAACTTTGGTCATCAACAAATAGTTAATATTCAGATAGCATGCAAAATGTGTCATTCGGATTCAAAATGCCAGAGAAACGTATATTTGCAAAGTACCTTACTCGATCGAGCATGTGCAACAGTAAATTGAGTTGAGTCCTTGATGACTGGGAATGAACAATATGCAGTCCTATCCTTGCTCTAGAAACAAAAGTATTTATTAATAACTGATATAATTTAAAAATGGCTCAAAGAGAGAAGGTAGTGCAGACCATTGACGTAATTAAAGCTTTGCTATGAGATACTGGAGATGTAAGTTAACTGATGAGGAGTTAAACATTTGATTGTTATGCCACTAAGTTATAGTACAGATCAATCTAACTCCATGGTCCTGAGTTATAATTTAACGACTGAGTTATACTGAATAAGGCGTTGGCATGACTCTTATCTAGTGGTACCGCATTCCATGTCCTTTAATACTGTAAAAAGGAAAAAAGATGGAAAATACTAAGTGAACTGGTTTTTGTTTACTCACACATCTGTAGGCTCAATGGTGTGGAGACCCTGTAAAATAATTTTTATTACTTGCTTATGGGAACTACCCCCTTGGTGTGTGAGTAGTACAAAGTAGTAAGAAAAAAGTCAAACAATTAGCACAAGTAAAAAAATAAAGTTCAGTTCATATGCAAGATTGATAATCCTAATTAAGCATTAAAAAAAAGACTCCTTAAAATTTATTTCCATATCTCATTATATACAAAAAAACAAATTATGATAGTGAATATGAACATTTCAACCTGTGAATCAAAAGTGAACCACACTGCATATCACTTGCAAAGCTGGAAAATGGGTTTGACTAAAGGAAAGCATTTGACCAGCTATTTCAGCCATCACAAATTAAGAGAGTTTTATTAATCATTTCTAAAGGCTTTAGTATATGGTTCCAAAAGCTATGTTTTATAATCATAAAGGTCATGAGGATTAAGCTTCAGATACTTACTCTAAGTGCCATCTTTTTGAGCTTGTTCATTGCAGAAAATTGCTTCAAGCGAGATAAAACTCCAGAATCAAGTGGCTTATCGGAAGCCAAACCACCAACTTGAACCCAGAGATGACCTGCGAGAAAATTAAATATGAATGTAAAGTTGCTTTCCCTTATAGGATTAAGCAATATACTCTTTGAACAGGATAAGTAAAATATTTGAAAGGGATTTATAACTTTCAAGGGGATTTATAACTCATAATTCTAAATAAAAGATAACCTATATGAAGAACTCACATAAAACTTCATGAGCAGTCATGCGCTTCTTGGGATCTCTAACGAGCATTCTTCTCACAAGATCTTTCGCACTAGATGAAATACTTGGCCATGGGTCTGACTCAAAGTCAAGCTTTCCACTTATAACCTCCTCAAATATACCTTGCTCGGTTTCTAGCTTTGATGCAAAGATTGAAAATCATACACGACAGTTAATCAAAAAATGATTAATGCAAAAAAAAAGGTCCAATTAACTTCTACTTCTAAAAAATGAATCATTATTGAACATTTTAGAAAAAGATCCCTAGAAAATATATCATCATATGTTACCCAGTCCTGGTATCATTTGTCCTAATATATGTAAAGGTTGTGTAGCTAGTATAATGCCTTTAAAAAAAAATTCAAAAAAATCACTGGGTCCCTATGTATAAAAAGTCTCTTAATTTGTACCATTAACACTTGTCATGTCTGGCAATAGGTGGTATTCCCTGCTTCCATTTTGTGAGCATAAATTGATCTAGATCTACTATCGCTATTGATTTAAATAGCATCTGGAAAATTTGTGACAGTAAAAAATCTTATGATGGATTAGGGTAGTTTTCTCAGCATTTTCTTCATGTTATTTTTTTTGAGTGTTATAGCAGCTGTTTCTGAGGAAAATAAAGAAGATAGCTTACATTGCCAGCTAGATGCTTCTTCCGAGTGAAATCATGGGTTAAAACCTCGTGATTTTTACATTACCAATAAAATGATAAAGCATACATTACCTACAAAGCAACAAACAGGTGATAGAGCATCGGAATACAAGACTGTAAACAAAGCTGAAACTTCGACCATGTGGCCCTATAACATCCCTAAGTGTGTAAGGCTACATGAACATTATGATAGATGACGCTAGAAATAGATTGCAAATACATTAGTACGAAGGTATATATAGGTAAAAATTGAGACGTGCAATCATCCCATGAGGCACTTTTAAATTGCGCATGTAAAACAACAATTTTGGTAATTTTCTCATTAACACGACCACATTTCTGTTGTATTTTCTAAAAAGAAGCTATATTTACTCCCAAAATAATTAACCTCGAAAAATTTCAACTGTCGTTCACATTGTCACATTTATAAGCGGTTAGCCTAAGTTTTTCCTTACCTCTTCATAGTACAAGCAGGTTGGTGCCTGTCCAGTTTATAAAGTATTGCTGTCTTTGGTAACACCCATAGTCTAAGCAAACTTGTAGGTAAGTTGTAAATAGCACTGGGACAAAGGGGTAAAAAAGATACCTGTGTAGAATGATAAACAGTCATAAGTTAGACAGAAGAGCTATTAGCAAAAAAGATTCATAAATTCTGTTAATATAGGCATTTGTGTCCAGCTAGATCGATAAAGCATATTTTGTTAATATAGGCAATTTCTATGGAGGGATTACATAGAAGTCTGCGGACGGACTATATATTAATGGTAGTTTTCTTCTTTAATAAAATTTGTACTTCGCTCAAAATCCAACAATTCTCTCTGAAGTAACTCTAAAATGTGTCTGGTACAACACATACACTGTAGGGGTGTTTCCGTTTGGGGTTTTTTTTCTACAACACATACACCCGCGTTTTACAAACGACGGTATAGGTATGTTTAAAAAAAATTTAATTTCATGCAGACAGAAAGCATGATTTTGAACAGCCATGGCATTTCATAGTTTTGATCACATTACAACAATCTAGAAAGTCTATTTTGACATTAAAAATCAAACCAAAACATCATTTTGAACAGCCATGGTATCTCAAAGTTTTGATCACATTATAACAAGAACAAATCTCATTTGCACTAGTTTACTAAAAGACAACAAAAAATTTTAAGTTACAAAAAAAGCAGCTTACATTATGTTTTTGGGATCGTGCTCCATTACAGACCATTGGAGATAAAACCTTTTGAAGAAAATTATGGCTGTTGCCTACAAAAAAAACAGTGTCAATGGCTAGGAATGAAAAATGTGAATAATAAGATTATTTAACTCCAATGTTCAGGTCAACAATGTTCATACTATGTCCTTTGAATATACATCAGGATTTATACTTAAGATATTTGAGACGACAGTCCAAAACTATAGTCGGACACAGACCGAACCTAAAATGGCCAAACATGGAAGTTCGAAAGAACTCAAAATGGAGACTGAGTTTTAGGTTTTGTTCAAGAATGTGGTCCTTCCCAAACAAATTTACTGTCATTTTGTTAAATGCAATGGAAATCTGTTCTTGTTTTATTTTTTACTTTAGGCAAAGTTGATTAGCATATGCTGGAGTATCTAATAAGTGCTTGATCTGTACAACAAGTGCAGTAAGCTATTTCTGGTAAAGTGTATTGAATATACATATACAAATCAATGTCATCTTCTAAGTAGGACACTATGATATGTAAATATAATTTTATCAGTTGTATATCTTACTGATGTCAGAACCTGAGCAGATAATGTAGCTATAATATGTAAATATGTTCTAGCAATAGGTAATAACGGTCTAGCAAAAAAAATAGGTAAGTATGTTGGTTAAAGTCTATACAAAGTGGTGTGAGAGTTATGGAGACATGCTATTATTTATAGGATGATATCACATCTGAGCCGATACCTAGATGCATTATACTTAAAAATATACTTAAGTATATATGAGAACTTGAAAATATACTTAAGTAAATCCTGAGGGTATATTTTCTTAAGTATATTTTCCAGCCTGGTCTTAAGTATATATGAGAAGTCAAAATGGTTTCACCATATTAATCGCAGTTCACAAGTAATTCATACGGACACATCAAAAACAATCACAAATATTTTTAGGTGTCTTTTGCTTTCGTTAGAAACAAACCTTATGAACAACATGCCGCCATATGTTTCTAAGTTTGTCTTCAGATAGTGGTTTCTGAAGGAACTCCACAGCACCGAGCTAATACATTTGAAGTAACAGAAAATTTATCAAAAACATGTTCATATTCTTCACATATAATAATAGTATGCATCTTGAAACTAAGATAATAAGATAATAATAGAAGGCCATTCACTCAAATTAGGGGACAATACTACTTGCAGTATTGTAGAAGTTCATAAAAACTTACTGTTATGCATTTCATCATGGTGCTCATGCAGTCAACATTTGAGATAGATGTAGCAAGAAAATATTTTATCCTTGTGTTGTTGTAATTTGATGTATCATACTTTGAAGTGCAATATATATATCAAGCAAGAGAAACGAACACAAGCCAAATAAACGAGACAAAAAATTTGAAAATGCATGATTTAGCATGTAACTATATATTATATATAGCACTAGATAAAGGACAGACAACAGAGCATGGAATATCTGTTATAAAATCACATTAAATATCGTCTTTTGCAATAAGTACATACCTATAGTAGGAAGGTCCTTAGCCATTTCCAGAAACCTTAAGCTTCCATGAGTATTAACAATAGTCACCTACAAGACAATCAATGTTGTGTAAGAAGAGATAAATTCAAGATACAATGACACTTACTCATGTAAACATTATCACGATTGCACTTTATTTGAAGCTTTCATGCATTACCTCCACAACTGCTACATGAAAACTCTCAGTCTTCCTTGAAATTGCATCTGAAGCATCCTTCTCATTGAAGCACGAAGAAACTGGACATGTTACACTTACAAAGGAAAAATTAGTGCATCATATGAATAGTGTCAAAAGTAGAAAATTGCAACAAGTTTCTGCAAAGGTTTTAATGAATTATCTATACAAGAGAACAGAAAATTAGAAAAAGGAGACTCATAGAAATTATGTATTCATTGCTAATAGCAGAGTGGTAAGCTTAAAGTGGCTCTTTTTTCAGGGATGGATATAAGCTTATGCTTTTCCCCCCTGTATCCTAGATATGGAAAGTAATTTCTCTCAGTATTGTGACTGGTAAAAAAATTTGAGTTGCTGTGATCTGCTAGGATTCTATGGTTTGTAGCAAGGCCGCAAGGGCAAAATGACCAACGACTACAGATGCTCTAAGTATTACATACCAGTACATCATTTACCATGTCATAGACTAAAAATGAACAAATCAACCTGCAAATATTTAATTTCAGATTAAGTACCACATGTACAAAGTAACCGAGTCATCAATTTGTTCAAAATTGAGTCAAACAAGACGCTTAATTGCAATAGCTAATTTTTTCAACACTCCACTAGCAGATGAGCGAATTCAAAGATAAAATTACCTAGACACTAACAACGTATTAACAGATGGTTAAATATATTATAAATAATCATATAAGAAAATTGTAGAAAAACGCATTTACACAATACACTAAGATCAGCTACAACTATAATACATTTTATTATACTTGGCAATCCAAAACGATTCAAATCACTACTCCAGGAAGTTTTCACATAATAATTTTTAAAATATCAATCTGTTACAAAAAGTACTCAAAATTTTTCCTAAAAACAAATAAACAATAATTAAAGTAAAAAAAAAGATATTAGGTCAACAATTACGATTCAATAAATAATAACACAGTTTAAAATCAGAGATCTACTACTAAACAACGAATCAAACGAATCTGATGATTTCAAACCTAACTTCAAAGTTCGATCAAGATTAAAAACGAACTAAAATTCATAAAATTAATTAAAAGTCACTGATCCACAGATCTGAGAGTTATACCATGTAATCGGTGGTGATGAACGGATCGTTGACTGCGACGAGCTCAACATCCTCGCTCTGCAAAATCACTCTAGCAACCAATCGCCCGATCCTTCCGAATCCTATTAAAGTAATCAAAACCCTCAGATCTACTCAACGACAACAAAAATCCCAAAATCCAACTAGCAGCGAAATAAGTGAGGAAGATGGGACGACAGTAGCGGTAAGAGGGGGGCGACGACAGGGGGAAGAGGGTTCTGCGACGGCAGCGGGAAGAGGGGGGCGACGGCAGCAGGAAGAGGAGGATTTAGAGATTGGTTTCAGGAGAGAGGGATTTAGAAGTATATATGAAATATAATTTTTTTTGGAGGGGGGAGGGAAAATGAAAAATTGGGGGGAAAATAAATTATGGACTATACCCACAGTGTTTAAAAGCTCTAAAGCTATATGATACCTATACCCACAGTTTACTACACGTCTATAGGTATATGATGCCTATACCCACTGTTTTAGAGATCCGTCACTATAGGTGTCCGTTGGTATATGGCAAATTCGTTGTAGTGCATCATACAACTTTCACTTTGTAATGAAAGTACAAGCCTTTTTAATTCCTTTGGGATTTATGACAAACATTTTTGTTATAATTCAATAATTATATTTGAAAATCTAATAACTATATGAAGACGTACTGAAAATACATTTCTGAGGGGAGCCAAAGCTAAAAGGCCAACGAAACTAACAATAACCTAAACCGAGTCATCCAACCAAACCTAGGCTCTGCTGCCTACTATTAAGAAATGAAGTGGATTTGTCACGCCCCGCTTCCCAAAACACGAGAATACGGGCGCGAGACTAAGGCCCAGCGAATGGTGCGAACACACCATCCATAAGCTGTACAAGTAAACTCAACAACAATATAACAGAATAAACCACGCAGGCATGTAAATCAAAATTTGATAATGAAAATTCATGACATAGTCCATAAAAGTAACCAACAAGTGGGATTACAAATTATTACGGGTCAAACAAGCCCGGATTACAAATAAAGAGTTTCATGAAATAAAACACAAATTTAAGATAAAAATAATAAGCTAGAACACTTGGTCAGCGACACCTTCTGGTAAATCTCCATTTGGGCCTGCAAGTATATTATAACAAAAGAAAAGAAAAGGGAAACAAGGAGACCCGTTAATACAAGTTACGGGCCGCAAGGGGAGTACAAGCTAAGGGAAAACAGGAACAAAAATAGAACAAAAGATAAACAGGGAAAGAGCAAGGAATCAAAAGTAAGGAAAATTGCAATGAGTAACATGGAATGAACAAGTCAATATGAAACAAATGGCGTGTAAAACATGTACAAGTAAACAAGTATCGAGTCAACATGAACATGTAACATATAGTTGGATCATGGAAATGCACGTGTTATTCTTATGTCTAATGTCTTGATTCTATCTAGGTAGCACTTCATGCACCCCATATTTTTATTACATGATTGCTACAGTCAATACAATTTCGTTTAGATTTAGTGGTGGGTTTTATAGGTCACGTACTCGGGAAAAACATGTACATTCAATATTGTATCAAAGATACGTGCAAACTTGTAACGTGGAACATGTAGTGTAAACTTGTAACGTGCAAACATGTAAACTTGTCATTTGCAATCTTGCAACTTGTAATTGCAACTTGCGTCGGGAAACCACGAGCTCCCGTCCGAGTACGCTCTTCTATATTGCCCACTACTTAAATCTTTCCCTTATACCCCGGCTTGTTACTTTTATTTTAATTTAAACAAGAAGAATAAGATGTCATATTCGTATTTAACTACTGTCACGGGCGAAACATTCCTGCACAAAAACATCTATAATTCTAAGAGTACATTTGGGTGTATTTATTTGTGTTTGTGTCTTGCTTAGGGTAACAAAATATTCACGATCATATGTGAATATAGGATCGACGGATAAACAGGTATCAATTCGACTTATGAATGCGAATTGGAGTCCAAGAAATAATATACTTGCGGTATTTTGTCAAATGGCTTGTACTAGAAAAATAAAGTGGTACAAGAGATACTTGCCTTGATGATGGTGAATCCGAACACGAACCAATACGGGATGAGAATCCCGAGAGACGAGGCACTAGCACGGACACGCGCACGTACGAGACACGTACAAACACCCACACAAGGTCGGATCCGGAGCGGATCTTGATGGAAGATCAAGATCAGGAAGATCGGACGGCTGGATCTACTTTGATCTGGGTTGAGGATCACGATCAGGTGGATGGCCGAGATCTGATCTGGCTAAAAAGATCAGATCTGATCAAGATCAGATCTTGATCGAATCTAACGGCCGAGATTAAATCTTCCACTCTACTTCCCTCCTTCTTGATCGGCAGTCAGGGAGAAGAGAGAAAGGGACTGAGCAGCGACGCCGGTGGAGGCTGGCTGGCGGCGACGTCGAGATGGGTGACGGCGCAGGGGGCGACGGCGGTGACGGAGCGGCGCGCGTCGAGGAGCGACGAGGCGACTCTGTTTTGGGGGTCGAAACAGGGGAGCGACGGGCGAGGCTGACGAGGGAGAGAGATCGGGTGATGTGGCGATGCTGTCGGGGTCGCGGTAGTGGGCGGCAGCCATGGGGACGACGGCCAGGGCTGCAACGGCCCGGGACGCAACTGTGGATAGTGCTGGACACAGCATTTGCGGCTGTGTGTCGCGACAAGGATGAGAGGAGGGTGGTGGGGCAGCGGGGGCGAGTATGGC
This sequence comes from Hemerocallis citrina, assembly GCA_017893485.1. Classification (NCBI taxonomy): domain Eukaryota; kingdom Viridiplantae; phylum Streptophyta; class Magnoliopsida; order Asparagales; family Asphodelaceae; genus Hemerocallis; species Hemerocallis citrina. The sequence goes on along the minus strand of CM030368.1, from coordinate 198,348,503 downwards.
GTCGATAGCTGGGGGGTTGATTGGGTTAAAGACGAACGAAGAGAGGGAGTGAGCGGGAGGTCGGGGAAGATGGAGTGTTTTGGGTTTTGTTTTATTTGGTTTGGATTTTAACAGAGAATGAGGGGGAAGAGAGTACGGGAGAGGGAGAGGGAGATTAGTATATAGAAATAATATAAAATTAAGGGATAGAGAGATTATAGGGGAGGGGGGTTACGGGATCACATAATGAGGGGAATCAATAGGCTAATAATTAGGAACAGTAATTGCACAGTTACAAGAGAGATTTTGGGGTTGATTAAGAAAGAATAGATCTGGTCAACAAATAACTAAGGGATATTGGGTTAATGGGTATTGGGTTTAAAACCATTGGGCTTAAAATAAACAATTAAGTTTGGGCTTTAAAATAAATAATGAAAAATAGATCAAATTCAATTGGGCTTTGAAATAATAATGATAATAATAATAAAGATCAAGAAAAATAAAAGTAATAATAACATCACTAAAATTTAACGATAGCAATAATAATATTACTAATAGTAAAAACAACCAATATTAATAAAAATGATAACAATGACAATACTAAAATAATAGATTTAATAATAAAATAATAATAACGAGGTTATATAAAGAAATTGGCTTTAACAAATAATTAAGAAAGTTCCGAATAATTTTAGTTTGGATAAAATGAAAATAGTCGATCAATCGCAAAACAGAAAGTAAGGTAAAATATACATTTATTCGAAATAAGCATAATTTCCAATCAGAAATATTTTAAATATATAAAAAGTAAAAATGAAATTAACACAACTACATTCATATAAAATTCGAAATACAGAATATTATTCAGAAATTATATATTTACGGAAACGAGGGTTACAATCCTACCCACCTTACAATAAAATTTCGTCCTCGAAATTTGCGTAGGCGGTATATAGGATAAGGCAAAGCAAACTCTTATGGGGATAACAAAACAAGGAATTCAAAGAAATGTCAAGACGGTGGCAATACCAGAATAAGAAATCATAGACAAGAATGGGGTGGCCTGGAATGATGTCCACTAGAGATTCAGATGAATGAAAACAATGCAAATGTGTGGAAGAAAAGCAAGCAGTGCAAGGAAGGGAAAGCAATAAGGAAAATTCTGGAACCTGTGGGTTATGGGCCCACACGCTTCCGCTGCGCTACTCTGATGGCGACGTTCGAACCTGTAGACACGCCGTTGTAGTCCACATGGCACCGATCGACGAACCGTGCAGGAAAAGGAAGAATGTGACACCGGAATCAAAATAATATGGGTACAAGAGGAAAGAATCTATACCTAATAAGAAATCAATGAATACGAATGAATGGAAGGGACGAAACGATTGAGAAATGAAAGAACTGAATGTGAAGAATTCAAAGAGGAATCAAATCAGAGGAGTATCCAGATTATGTTGGTTATTTCATTATCCATGTGATCAACGTGGTGTACATGTTGTTGAGTTAACTTGATTGAGTCAAGTCTGTCTAATGTATTAGTCAACTAACACATTAGCCCAAACCTGGCTCTGATACCACTAAAAACCCTGTCACGCCCCGCTTCCCAAAACACGAGAATACGGGCGCGAGACTAAGGCCCAGCGAATGGTGCGAACACACCATCCATAAGCTGTACAAGTAAACTCAACAACAATATAACAGAATAAACCACGCAGGCATGTAAATCAAAATTTGATAATGAAAATTCATGACATAGTCCATAAAAGTAACCAACAAGTGGGATTACAAATTATTACGGGTCAAACAAGCCCGGATTACAAATAAAGAGTTTCATGAAATAAAACACAAATTTAAGATAAAAATAATAAGCTAGAACACTTGGTCAGCGACACCTTCTGGTAAATCTCCATTTGGGCCTGCAAGTATATTATAACAAAAGAAAAGAAAAGGGAAACAAGGAGACCCGTTAATACAAGTTACGGGCCGCAAGGGGAGTACAAGCTAAGGGAAAACAGGAACAAAAATAGAACAAAAGATAAACAGGGAAAGAGCAAGGAATCAAAAGTAAGGGAAATTGCAATGAGTAACATGGAATGAACAAGTCAATATGAAACAAATGGCGTGTAAAACATGTACAAGTAAACAAGTATCGAGTCAACATGAACATGTAACATATAGTTGGATCATGGAAATGCACGTGTTATTCTTATGTCTAATATCTTGATTCTATCTAGGTAGCACTTCATGCACCCCATATTTTTATTACATGGTTGCTACAGTCAATACAATTTCGTTTAGATTTAGTGGTGGGTTTTATAGGTCACGTACTCGGGAAAAACATGTACATTCAATATTGTATCAAAGATACGTGCAAACTTGTAACGTGGAACATGTAGTGTAAACTTGTAACGTGCAAACATGTAAACTTGTCATTTGCAATCTTGCAACTTGTAATTGCAACTTGCGTCGGGAAACCACGAGCTCCCGTCCGAGTACGCTCTTCTATATTGCCCACTACTTAAATCTTTCCCTTATACCCCGGCTTGTTACTTTTATTTTAATTTAAACAAGAAGAATAAGATGTCATATTCGTATTTAACTACTGTCACGGGCGAAACATTCCTGCACAAAAACATCTATAATTCTAAGAGTACATTTGGGTGTATTTATTTGTGTTTGTGTCTTGCTTAGGGTAACAAAATATTCACGATCATATGTGAATATAGGATCGACGGATAAACAGGTATCAATTCGACTTATGAATGCGAATTGGAGTCCAAGAAATAATATACTTGCGGTATTTTGTCAAATGGCTTGTACTAGAAAAATAAAGTGGTACAAGAGATACTTGCCTTGATGATGGTGAATCCGAACACGAACCAATACGGGATGAGAATCCCGAGAGACGAGGCACTAGCACGGACACGCGCACGTACGAGACACGTACAAACACCCACACAAGGTCGGATCCGGAGCGGATCTTGATGGAAGATCAAGATCAGGAAGATCGGACGGCTGGATCTACTTTGATCTGGGTTGAGGATCACGATCAGGTGGACGGCCGAGATCTGATCTGGCTAAAAAGATCAGATCTGATCAAGATCAGATCTTGATCGAATCTAACGGCCGAGATTAAATCTTCCACTCTACTTCCCTCCTTCTTGATCGGCAGTCAGGGAGAAGAGAGAAAGGGACTGAGCAGCGACGCCGGTGGAGGCTGGCTGGCGGCGACGTCGAGATGGGTGACGGCGCAGGGGGCGACGGCGGTGACGGAGCGGCGCGCGTCGAGGAGCGACGAGGCGACTCTGTTTTGGGGGTCGAAACAGGGGAGCGACGGGCGAGGCTGACGAGGGAGAGAGATCGGGTGATGTGGCGATGCTGTCGGGGTCGCGGTAGTGGGCGGCAGCCATGGGGACGACGGCCAGGGCTGCAACGGCCCGGGACGCAACTGTGGATAGTGCTGGACACAGCATTTGCGGCTGTGTGTCGCGACAAGGATGAGAGGAGGGTGGTGGGGCAGCGGGGGCGAGTATGGCGTCGATAGCTGGGGGGTTGATTGGGTTAAAGACGAACGAAGAGAGGGAGTGAGCGGGAGGTAGGGGAAGATGGAGTGTTTTGGGTTTTGTTTTATTTGGTTTGGATTTTAACAGAGAATGAGGGGGAAGAGAGTACGGGAGAGGGAGAGGGAGATTAGTATATAGAAATAATATAAAATTAAGGGATAGAGAGATTATAGGGGAGGGGGGTTACGGGATCACATAATGAGGGGAATCAATAGGCTAATAATTAGGAACAGTAATTGCACAGTTACAAGAGAGATTTTGGGGTTGATTAAGAAAGAATAGATCTGGTCAACAAATAACTAAGGGATATTGGGTTAATGGGTATTGGGTTTAAAACCATTGGGCTTAAAATAAACAATTAAGTTTGGGCTTTAAAATAAATAATGAAAAATAGATCAAATTCAATTGGGCTTTGAAATAATAATGATAATAATAATAAAGATCAAGAAAAATAAAAGTAATAATAACATCACTAAAATTTAACGATAGCAATAATAATATTACTAATAGTAAAAACAACCAATATTAATAAAAATGATAACAATGACAATACTAAAATAATAGATTTAATAATAAAATAATAATAACGAGGTTATATAAAGAAATTGGCTTTAACAAATAATTAAGAAAGTTCCGAATAATTTTAGTTTGGATAAAATGAAAATAGTCGATCAATCGCAAAACAGAAAGTAAGGTAAAATATACATTTATTCGAAATAAGCATAATTTCCAATCAGAAATATTTTAAATATATAAAAAGTAAAAATGAAATTAACACAACTACATTCATATAAAATTCGAAATACAGAATATTATTCAGAAATTATATATTTACGGAAACGAGGGTTACAGGATTGCTGATTATATTTATTTGGGTGTTAAAATTAATCAAGAACTAAGAACCATAATGATCAATTATCATCATTAAAATAAACCAATTTTCAAGTCACCAACTTCGGAACCCAAAGCATAATGATTGTTGAACTTTAAAGCTTGAGAATTGTGAATCTCTTGGAGTCTCTTTGAATTTTTTTTCAATTTAAACTAAAAAAAAATTAAAAATTATAGATATGAGGCCCCAAAAATTTGGGGGACCAGGGCAGTCGCCTTTTGGGCCCTGCTTCGACCCACGGGTCGAACGGTCGACCCGTGCGGGTTGACCGTTTGACCCGTGCGGGTTGACCGATCTCCAACCCGCGGGTCGGGTTCGTCGGGTCGGTAATGGGTTGTGGGCTATCAGATCGGGTCGAGCAGGTTAAATTCAATTTTTTAGACCCGAGTCGACCCGGTACGAGTTGCAGGTTCAACCCAAACCCGAACCAGGTCACCGCGGATTGGGTTAGATCGGACAGGTCGATCCGGCCCGGTTGCCATCCCTATCCGTGCCGTACATTTTCAAAGTAAGCACTGCCGGCCGGCTGTGATTTGCTTATTTCCCACAAGGGTAAGTTTGTATCTTTTCCTAGGATTCTTGGAAGAGGGGGGTGCTATTCAGTCAACTAACTTTTGGTAAACTGTGTTGTTAGCTGTAAGGTTGATTCTGGCAGTCAAAGCTCAGACAGTTAAAAAGGTGTTCAGAAAGTAATTAGTTAGTGCTCTGTCTTCTGTCCCCTTTAAGTGGTCAACCTAGGCATGGTTAGTGTGGTATGTAATGCCCACAGTAATAAATGCCTGCGTTAGTATTCATTGAAAATTGTTAAATATTTATATTAATAACTTAACGGTATCCAAGTGTCAATTTACCCATTAGTAGTCTCTTCGATAATGAGTAAGATACCACCCAACAATGTCATGAATTTGATTTTAGGGTGGAAGACAAAAATGTCCTGACCCCGAGTTTGAGGCCTAGATATTTCTTTTGAGAAATGCTAAACTTACATGACATTCTACAGCAAACTTATATGGAGCTTATCTTTTAGTAATTGTTGGATCTTATCCATTTGTCTTTTAGTAATTAATGGACAAACCAACTACTAAAAGACAAATTTCATATACATTTAGAGTAGAATTTCATGTATGTCTAGCATTTCTCATTTCTTTTAGCACTCCAAGAAAAATAAAGGTTCACAACTAAGTAATTCATGCCACTCTGTAAGTGTACTATTATTTTTATTTTTATTTTTATTTTTATTATAACTACAATAGTGATTCTTAGTTTATCGTTATAGGTACTAGTATCATGCACGTGCGATGCACGTGGAGGAAGAAGGAAAAAGACAAAAAAAAGGAAATAATTTCCAAACCGATCCACTTTCGAAAATATTTACCAAACTGGTCCACTTTCGAAAATATTTATCAAAGTGAGTCATTTTGTCAACACGTGCAGCTGCACGTGTTGGCTTCAAAATGACAAAATGAAAAAAAAAAAAAAAAATTGATGACAAATACATAGTCTTCTCCCATTATAATAGTAGAGATTTGTTGGGAAAACACAAAAACTCATAGTGAATCTAACATTACAGGAACCCTGTTACAAAAACAGCTTATCTAAAAAATTCAGGACTGCGTGTCTTTGTTGGTAGTAGCGACCCAAACTGATCTTCTTATTATCTGGCATAAAAAAAAAACAAAATGACTATTATAATTAACTTCTTTCTATGCAAAAATTTCACTTTAAAATGTCACTTTCATAATCTTTTTCTTAGACCAGAGTAGAATAGAGAATTTGAGAGTAATTACTTAAGTGTTTAATGTTGAGTGGTGTCGCATTGAACAATTTTTGGTTGACATATGCCAAGTTATTATATATTAATGGATCAGTCCCTAAATAATCTGTGTTTAATTACCAAACTTATTGAGACTTAAATATCAATTTGGAATTCTAGCTCAATACTTGGTCAAATAATTAAATATACAATGCAACACCCAAAATTCACACCAATATCTAGTATTTGGCTGCCTACCACCATCAACCCTTTTAAGTTTCCATTCTAAAATTCCCAAACAACAACCTATTAATTTCAAGTCAACAGTATCTCTAATATTATAATAAGAGAGTTGGGGTTGTAATTTATACACATTCATTCAACCTACTAATCTCAAATATTCATTTTTAAGTGAGAGTGATATTAACCATTTATTTACTTAACTGTTCTTAGTTATCATAATGCCCTTAAAGTTCAAATTTATTTACGATATAATTATTTACAAAAGTGTCATTCATATAAAATAAAAGTTTGTGCCACTAGAGATAATTTGTAAAGAGTAAGTGATGAGTAAACGGAGATCCCAGGTTCGCGGCCAGATTACGTCTTATTATTTACTATTAAAAAAATAGAACGTGCATTGTGCGTGCAGTTACTAGTAATATTATAATAAGAGAGTTGGGGTTGTCATTTGTAGACAACCTGTAATTTGTAGACATTTATTCAACTATCTAATCTCAACCATTCATTTTTAAGTGTGAGTTAGTTCATTTACTCAACTGTTGTTAGTTATTATAATAATCTCAAAGTTCAAATTTATTTACTACATAATTATTTACATAAATGTCACTCATATAAAATAAAAGTTTGTGCCGCTAGAGATAATTTGTAAAGAGTATATGATGATTAAAGAGATGTCTCAAATTCGAGGCCACATTAATTAATTAGAACGTGCATCGTGAGTGCAGTTACTAGTTTTTGTTAGAGGAAGGGCTTTATCTTTAACAAATTAATTAGTTTCTCACAATTTTTTTATATTGTTATTTCGCAATTTATTTTTTTTTCAGTTTATTTATTTATTTATTTTTTGAATGGAAAGCTCATTAACAAATAATTTTGTACTGGATATTTTTGCAAGACAATTAGAATTATATTCAATTTAGAGATGCAGATTGTCCAAAATAATTATATTTTCTCTCATTTAAGAAATATTTTTTTGTAATTAATATAGAAGCAGCAACAACAATGGGTGACTGGATATTGAGTTTGAACTTTTTGATAAATCAAAGATGACTGGGAAAAAGTTCTTATTGGCACGCGAGGCCTTATTATATGTACTGTCATGCTACACTACAATAAGTCGAATGACTTTAAAAAAAGGAAATTTTAAACAGAGAGGAAAGATTCGAAAGAGGATTTTTCTGGGATCGACTCCTTATAATTATGAACTTAATATGGTATCACAAATTTGCTGCCAAGAATATTAAAATTATAATAAAAATAGAAGTATTGTTATTATTGTTATCATTGATAGCTAGAAATTGTGGTCAATTATCATATATAGGGCGGAGCATTGTCACATTTATCCGATATTCGGATCCAATCCGGAATCGACGTTGGACCGGAACAGACCCGATATATACGGATCCGAGTCCTAAAATAAGATCCGTGCACTTCCGAGTCCGGATCCGGGTCCGGGTCCGGGCCTGCTCAAAATAGAACCGACCCGAATCTGAACCAGTTAAAAAATACCCCAAAATATATGGAATTTGAATAATAGGGTTATAAGGATATACATGTAAATAGTAATTGTTGAAGATAGATGTGTAAATATAATATTTATTCAAAAATTGTTGGAACCGCAGAGTATACGGTGCAAAAAACTTAAATACAATATTTATTCCACGCTACCGGACCCGACGGGAAGATTTTTTTAACTAGAACCCGGGTCCGGGTCCAATTTTTTAACCCGTGATGTACCAGATCCGGGTCCGGACAATTGAGGGCCTGACCCGATAGGATCCGATAGCAGCTCTAATGGACAGAAAAAAAATGCAATAGATGGAAATACTTGGCCAGGAAGAAAATATGAAAGAGGAAATAAAATAAATGAAAGAGAGATAAAAGTAAATAACTTTTTATTTGTAGCAACATTCATATATGTTAATAGATGTGAATATAAAAGTTGCAAATTTAATTTTACAAAAATTACAGATTACTGCCATAAAATTCACCAACTCGAATCATAATCTTTATAAAATTTACATGTTACTTAAACATTTCAAAGCTAGAGATTTAAAATAAAAATAAAGGTTTTTTTTTTTTTTAAATAACGTGGATAGAGTCAAAAGACTTCAGCCCAGATATATTAAGAATAAAAGTATAAGAAATATTTACAAATAACAAAAATTTTACACGGAGTAAAACTGCAAAACGAAATACAAAAAATAACCGACACAAGACCAGAAAGTGCAATGGAGAGAATTGCACCAGAAACAAAAGCTAATGAGGCCGAGCGCCGAACAGAAGCAAGCACCCGGAGGGCATCCAACATCGCTCCCTGGCTTGAGGACAGCCAGGCTAAACTAGCCCAGACGAGCAAAATAAAAATAAAGTTAAAAACAATAATTTATTTTTCAAAAAGGAAATATTAATTTATTGCCAGCCTACCAAAAAAGTAAGACTCTCAATATATAAGCCCCTTGAGCTCCCTACCTCTTCCAACTCCATTTATCTCTCATTTCTTTTCCTCTGTTCATTTTTCTCTCGTTTTGAAAAGAAAATGGAAAGAAGTAGTGGTGTTGTTTCGACAGTATATTTGTTGTTGTTGGGTTTGTTGCCATTGATTCTTGGAGGTGGGCATGATTATGGGAAGGCTTTGAGTAAGAGCATTCTCTTCTTTGAGGCTCAGAGATCCGGGTATCTCCCAAAAGATCAGAGAATTACTTGGAGAGCTAATTCTGGACTTGAAGATGGCAAGGCTAATGGGGTAATATTTTTTTTCTTCTTAGTTTATTCTTTTTAATGAGGTTTGATTTGAGGCTTTCTTTGTTGTTTTTAGGTTTCTCCCTCCCTAGTTAGTGATGGAGTTATGGAAATGGACTTTTTCGGCATTTTCTGATCTGCTAAAAAAAATTTGTTTGTTTTTGAATAATGGGTTATGTCATAGTCTAGTCTGGTCTTGAACCTGAGACCTTTCTTGATACATCCCATCCGTTTTGTTCCAAGTTACATTTTCTATTTTATTTTTTGATTCAAATAAAACATACTTTTATAGTTAATGATGCAAATGGGCTTGAACAGAATTTTATGTAATTTCATCAGAAGGTCTCTGTTTCTGAAGTTAATTGATATGTCCTTAAAGCATTTTTTTGTATATAGGTTAGCTGTTCTTTTTCTTCTTTCACCATTTTTGTTTTGCAACTACAATGCTTATTTGCATGTAGAAAAGGAAAATTAATGAGCCATAAGAAAGGTCATTTCTCTGTTTGTTTTTTTTTGTTGAATATTTTCCATTTTTTGGTTGATCTGTATTATCTCTAATCTCTAATCTCTAATATTATAATGGGAGAAGGCCTTAGTGTCATTTGCATTTTGTCATTCTACCAATATGTACAACGCACGTACATAACTAATGTAAAGAAGGTTTCCGGTTCAAATCCTCTCTACTAAGGATTTTTGTTTTTAAGTTTTCAAAATTATTAAAACGTGCATCGCACGTGTAAATTACTAGTTTCTATTAATCCAAGTGAACTAAAAAGTGTATTATTTTTTCAGTTATTAACTGTTGTTTTCAAGTGAAAATTCGTGACTAACTAATGACCATTCTTAATTAGCTCAACTACCACCCCCTATTTTCCCTGAATATGGTAAACTACTTGAAGGCCTCATGTAATTTTAAAGTTCTACCTCAAAGTCTCAACTGTCTTTTGGAAAAGAATCAAAGGGTATTTGAGACTACTATCAAAATTTGTGTTGTTATTTTATTTTGAGATGAAAAAATCATATGCTCAAACGGGTATACGATATCATATAGAACGAAAGAAAAGCTTTCAGGATCTCCTCAAACACGCCAATACAGTGCCCCCTTACATTATTTCCTCAAATTCTTAAGAGATCACATAGGAAACATAAGTCCCAAGAAGTTTCAATAACTTCCCACTCTACTATATGATATCATATATCCTAGTGCATATATTGTATCAAATCGTTAGTTTAAAAAAGAGTTCTTTTGTTTTTCAGGTATGACTATGGCTATCAATCTTATGTATACACTAGATTTGCTGGTAGGCACGTGCCTACGGCACGTATTCGGAACGATACAATATATGAAAAAAGCTTTGTAAACAGTAAAACAACAATTGTGTAGCTCAAGTTTGAATAGTTTGACAATAATTAGTTGTAAATAAAAATCCATGTTTCCATTAATATATGTTGAAAAATGATTATAAATGGGGGTGTAAAAACTTCTTAGAACTTTGAGGCTGGAAAGTGATGAAATTTAACTGTTGAGGAGATATCTGCTATTTTCAATATAACATTAGCAATAAAAAAAAACATAAAAAATCTGAAAATTTACAAACCTAAATTCTAAAAATCTAAATTTCTGAGTAAATAGCGAGAGAATGGAGAAAGAAAGTGAGAAATATGAAAAAGTGAAAAGAGGAGAGAGATAGTAATAAAGTAATGAGTTTTTGTAGTTTTGAGGGGAAAAAATTGGTATTTGGGGGAAAACTCTTTGGGGAAAAATATGTTTTAGGAGGGTGAATCTGAACTATTAATTTTGTTTCAATTCAAGAGGAACCACTTGATACCTTTTTTTCAAATTGTCTTATGTTTTATTGTATAGATAGAATAACTTGTCAACATTATTAAGCACATACTAGAGATCAACCTCTTGTTATCTACCACTGAGTTCTCAGCTGTATCTGCATGTAGACTTTTATTCAAAAAGAACTTCATGTTATCTTGTTAATTATAAATGTTGACAAGTAGGAAATAAATGTTCAGGTGGATCTAGTGGGAGGGTATTATGATGCAGGGGACAATGTGAAGTTCGGGTTGCCGATGGCCTTCACAATCACCATGTTGAGCTGGAGCATTGTCGAGTATGGGAAGCAAATGGCTTCAAGTAGAGAGCTAGAGCATGCCATGGATGCTGTCAAGTGGGGGACTGACTACCTGATCAAGGCACATCCTGAACCCTATGTCCTCTATGGGGAGGTGAGAGTAGTAATCACTCTAAATTACCATCTAATCATCGATCGATATTTTGCAGTTCACATCCAAGCTTCACAGCAGTCTGCTAATTAACTTGATATTCTCACAGGTTGGCGATGGTACCACTGATCACAGCTGCTGGCAAAGGCCAGAGGATATGACAACAAGTAGGCAGGCATACCGAATCGACAAGGACCACCCTGGCTCAGACCTTGCTGGAGAGACCGCTGCTGCAATGGCTGCGGCCTCTCTTGTCTTCCGCAATTCAGATCCTGCCTACTCAAGCAAGCTAGTAAATCATTCCAAGCAGGTAAGTTCAACGAACAATGCTAGTTTTATCCTTTTTATTATATTTGCTGATGGTTTTTATTTATTAGCAATTTTAAGTTCCTTACAAAATTCCGACTGATTTAATGTTAATCCATTGGTTTTCTTACGCTTTAAAACCCTCGCATTTCAAACTTAAAAGGAGAACCCTACATATTGTAATGAAGTTAGACATATCTTTTCTCGACTTGCTGTGGACAACATTAAACCAATTTTCATACTTGTTCCAAAAAGAATTATTTCCCTATAGTAATGTTAATTTAGAAAAATTCATCATATATATATACAAAAAAAGATAGTTATACTGAATAGTTCATGGAAGTTTTCATTTACGACTAATTAGCCCAGGTGACTGAGATCTAAGAATTTAACCAGGTTTTTTTTAAATGTATTTTTTTTGATAAAAAGATGACCCAGTCGTCGCTTCATTAATACGATATTAAAGAAACAAATAGTACTAATTACAACAAGTCCAAAATACCATCTCTGTCCTCCTAACAACGATCCTACATATATGTTATATAACGTTTTTTTAAAAATGTTATATAACATATATGAATGTTCTTTGACCTAATATAACTTAAATATATGATGAAATGCTTAATTTTTCAGTTATCGAACTAATAGTGTTCTATCTTCTTCCTTCACAGCTCTTTGAGTTTGCTGACAAATACAGAGGAAAATATGACAGAAGCATCACTGTAGCTCAAAAGTACTATCAATCATTCAGTGGATATGATGTACGAATTCTGCTTGTTAACAATCAATGAGACTCACATTCATACACCAAAACACTAGACTCAAATTTTCTAATCTTTTGTCAATGGTTTAACTGATTACAGGATGAACTGTTATGGGCTGCCACCTGGTTGTATCAAGCCACCAATGACAACTATTACCTCGACTATCTCAGCAACAACAGTGACACGCTTGGTGGAACCGACTGGTCCATAACCGAGTTTGGATGGGATGTCAAATATGCAGGCGTGCAGCTTCTCACAGCCAAGGTGATCTTTCCTCCTAAAATACTGAGTAGATCACAACACAATTTTTTTTGTAAGACATGCCATGAAATTGTGACATTTGTTTCACATTCTTATGACTTACCACCACGCGAAAGTTGCTCAACTATGGTGCATTAGGCTAAATATATAGGGGTGTTTCATTTGTAATCATTTAGGGTGGCCTAAAAACATGATAATGAATCATGTCATGTGTCGCATTGCATGCGAATGCAGTGTGCATCTGGGTTGTTCTAATATGGTTCACAGTTCCAAAACCAAATTTGACTGCAAGTGCTGTTTTCCTTTCTTATTGATTTTAATTGTTGGTTGGTTCTTCTTCATTTGCGTACAGTTCCTTCTTCAAGGGAAGGCAGCTCAGAACTCTGCAGTCTTCAAGAAGTACCAACAGAAGGCAGAGTACTTCCTGTGTTCTTGCATTGGAAAGGGCACTGACAATGTTCAGAGGACTCCCGGTGGCTTGATGTTTCGCCAGAGGTGGAACAACCTCCAGTTTGTTACAAGTGCTTCATTCCTCCTCACTGTTTACTCAGACTATCTCCAGTCGTCCGGGAGGAACATTCAGTGCCCTTCTGGAACTGCCACCCCTTCTGAGCTCCTTAGCTTTGCCCAATCTCAGGTTAGCATTGTTTCCTTTCAATCGTGACCATGATGGTTGTCTATTGTATTTTAACTTAGTTGTTTTGTGTGTATATGCATGGCTGTACAGTTGGGCGATTGCGTCAGATTCAATTACACAGAATGAACATGCATTTTATGTTAGTTTTACTAACCAAAAAAGATTTATTATATCATAGTTTTGACGAGGAATAAATAGCAATTGCAAGTGGATGAATAATTACATTGCACACGCATTGCATGTTGTTATAATTGAAGGTGTTGTGTATGTGTATTTAAGCATGTCTGCCGAGCCAACTATGTTAGATTTCAAATTGACGGTACTTGCATTTACTTAATGTGCCTTTCAATTAGGTGGACTACATTCTTGGAGACAACCCGAGGGCCACTAGCTACATGGTGGGCTATGGAAGCATATACCCACAGCAAGTCCACCACCGTGGCTCATCCATCGTGTCCATCAAGGTCAACCCTTTGTTTGTGAGCTGTAAGGGAGGCTATGCCACTTGGTTCCGCCAAAAGGCCAGCGACCCTAACCTCTTGGATGGTGCCATTGTCGGCGGTCCTGATGCTTACGACAACTTTGCTGATGAAAGAGATAACTATGAGCAGACTGAGCCAACAACTTATAACAATGCTCCCTTAGTTGGTGTCTTGGCTCGCCTCAATGGCGGGAAAAGCAATTTCAGCCAATTCCTCTCTGGTACGTATGATTGTTGTTCTATTAGTTTAGCCTCAATTAAGATTATCAGTTTATATCCTTATCAGCAGTTTATATCCTTATGATATCGTACATGCCAATTTATGTCGACGCTTTACTTTTTTTTTAGAAATTGCATTCAGAGATAATTCCTACTGTTATGTAATACAGTGAATTAACAAACATTGGCTCTATAACATTATTGACTTTTGTATGAATCCTCCTATCCACAATATTCATAATCATTCACCCCAATTTTGACAAGAATTGACATCAAGCTCAGGGTACTTCAATGCATACAAATTTCAAATTTTCAAGACTTGTCATAGTTTCTAACAAATAGTGGGAACTTAGCAGATATTGTCATATATTGACAAACAATATGTAGGAATGCAAAATTTCAGAAACTCTAGTCTATAGAAATATCTGTAATTTTCTGTATACTTTAACTAATGTTTCATCTTATAATTAGTTGTGGAACAAATATTTGTGTTTATTCAATTAAAATACTTAGGGCAGTTCATTTTTCTTGCAGGACTTATTCCTCTCCCAACTGAACCTGCACCGGTTACCACCAAATCCTCCTCTCCATTTACAGTAGAACAAACAGCTACTACATCATGGAATGCCAAGGGGAAAACTTATTACAGATATTCAGTCATAGTGACCAACAAATCATCAAAGACTGCGAAAAATCTCAACTTATCGATATCAAAACTATATGGGCCCCTCTGGGGCCTCAACAAATCTGGTAATGGCTATGGATTCCCGACATGGCTCAACTCCCTCCCTGCTGGAAAAAGCTTTGAGTTCGTGTACATTCACGCAGCTTCTCCTGCTCATGTTTCAGTTTCAGGTTATATGCTCATCTGAAAAGATTTTTTTTATTGCAAAGGTTCGTATAGGTACAGTTGAGAGAGGGTTTCTCTGCCACCTTTTCCACTGTTGGTAGTAAGTATGGAACAGGGATGGAGCAAAGAGTGAAGGGACAACTAAAGAATGAGCATGTTCATCCTCTTTCTCCTCAAATCCCTATCAGATTATAAGAGGAAACCGTAGCAAGTTTGTTTTTAAGTTTCAGATAGTGTTTGTGGTTTAATTTTTTGAATTATTTTGGGGATAGTTTGTTGAACAAACTGCTAGTTTTGTGGAAAATGTATTCAGTTTTTTTGAAGCTTCAGATAGTGTCTGTGGTTTTTATTTTTGATTTTAGGATAGTTTGTTGAACAAACTGCTGGTTGTGTTTGAAACATATGCAAAGATTGGCGTGATGTTTGTTGGTGCAGTCTGTGTATAAATCTGTACTGTCAAAGTTTAAATAGCACAGTCATTGCTCTCTAATGCTATTCTTGTTTTGTGCTGCATTTGTATTCTTTTTCTCTTATGCAAACCTGATTGAATAATTTGAATTCAGCAAACCAGAAATTTAACTATGAAGTACTTTATTGTAGGCATGTAGCCCATTCAAGGCTAGACACACTGCCCCAAAATACTATGAGCATGCACAACAACTCTGTATCACATATATATGTTTAGAATCATTAACCCTTTTACAGACCATCATATCAATACAGTTTCCTTAATGATTAGTGATAGCTCTATGTTAGTTTCTAATTCTCCTTCCCTTCTCTATATAGATACAAGAACCACAGTAGTATCAACACACGAATAAGAGAATATCGAGTATATAGTACCTCAAACTTCAATATTGAAACCTGATCTGACAATCAAAATAATGCCATCACAGTGAAATTGTCTTAATGTACGTCTAGTGGTGTATGACATCCATAAAATACTAAAAGTTTACTAAAACCTACATGATCAGAAGAAGTATTCCCTCAAAAATGTTCAGTAAAGGAAAGGAACTCAATTCTTTTGGGAGAACATCGAGCATCTTGAACACATTATATGAATCCAGTAAGAGAAAAGGAGAATTTATATCTGTACAAGTATATGTCATGAAACTTTTCGCAGAACATCTACACAAATTTTAATAAGTTGATTAAAATTAACAATATGAGATGTCACTTTTATTTGAAATAAAGATTGTAATTGTACTCATCCCTTTGAGCAAGTTTTTTACCCAAAAAAAACAAGTCGGGATATCATAAAACTATCAACAATCAAACTCATTCACTTTCATTAAACCTTATCTAAATCCTCTTTCAAACTCGGAAACTCATATCAGAATTTAGGATATATATGATAAACACTCTTTAGAATAAGTTTGAAAAGAAGATGAGTTTGACTGTCTAAACTTAAAATCCTTAATTTTTTAAATTGATTCTGCATGTTGTTGACCCTAAGTTTGGTATGTACAAAACATACATGTATCTAATATTTTTATCCAAGATATGTACAGGAAAACAAAGATACAAAACATACACAATCACCCTATTCAACTACCCCCAGTAGTACCAGGACGAGGTGCTTATTATTGGCTTAAAAGCTAGAGCAAAAAGTCTAATGGCCGAACTCTCTCCTCATAAAGACTTGTACTAATCGGAGCCTTCCGTCTCCAATGGAACAAGTATACACGATCACCTTATTTTGATGGAAAATGCTATGATGTTTGGAAGGTTCATATGTCTTTTTTTTTGCAGATGCTTGGAGAAGAAGTCTGGAATGTTTGCATCAAATAAATAGATATTCCTGTCAGTGATGAAAATAAGACCTCCACTAAAGTTAAACTTTCACTGAAGAATGCAAATTCCAAGACTATGACCGCACTGTACGCAGGCTTAAACAATAAAAAACTCATGCGATGTGGATGCAACTGTCAAACTGCATACGAGATTTGGAACAACATGCAAAGGCTTCATAAGGGAACCGCCTCGGAGGTAAAAGCTAAAGTTCAATCATGCTATTATAAGTTTAATGTGTTCGTATGATTTTAGGTGAAAGCATAGATTAGATGTTGGCACGCTTTGATGTAATTGCTCATGAACTTGAAAGCTTTGGTAAGAGTTTGGATGATGACTGAAAGGTTAGAAAAATCATAAGCTATCTCTCTCCATAATGGGATATCAAAGTTGTTGCCATGAAAGAAACACAGAAATACATTAGTGGCTATATGTATGGCAGACTAGTTGTCACAATACAGACGCATCAACTCATTTTGGATAACCCCTAATTAACTAAGAAAATGCTTGACCCAAGTCATCTCACACGTGACATCCACCATAGCACGATACTAAGCTTCCACACTCGAACGAAATATATCACATTATGTTTCTTGCTCCTCTAAGAAACGAGGTTTTCCCGACAACACACAATATCATGTGGTGGATCTCCTAATGGTCGAGCAACCAGCCCAATCGGCATATGAGAAGTCAGCAATTCGATAATGCCCACCATCAGTATACATCAATCGTCAGCCTAGAGAACTCTTCAAATGCTGAAGAATTCTCATAATTGCATTCCAATGGCTCACACGAGGGGAAGTCATAAACTGACTCACAATACTCACTGAATATGCAATGTCTGGATGAGTGACTATGAGATAATTCAGTTTTTCCACAAGTCTCCTATATCTCTCTGGATCCTCCAATAGGACTCCCTGATCTGGCAACAACTTAGAGTTTAGGTCCATAGGAGTGTGTGATGGCTTGCATTCCAGCATACTGCTCTTGGTAAGTATGTCCAATACATACTTTCTCTGTGATAAAGAATTTTCCTGCTTAAATCGAGCAACTTCGACCCCCAAGAAATACTTCATTCATCTGAGATTTTTAGTTTGAAACTTTTGTTGAATATATACTTCAGATCTTGAATACTATTCTAATAATCTTCTGTAATTACATTGTATCCACATATACAACTAAAATGATCTTCTTCCCCTGATGATATTAATAAAACACAGAATGACTATTATCACTCCTAATCAATCCAAAACTCGTGACAATATCAATGAAACAACCAAACCAAGTACGGGGAGACTGTTTGAGTCCAAACTGTAACACCCTGTATTTTTATTTTAATTCAAAATACATTTTTCAATTTTTGCATGTATGATGCACATGTTAATTTTTCCATCCCTATTTCTTACTTTCATTTACTATTTTAGCATTCATAATCTTTATTTAGTCTTATATTAAATCTATGGACCTAAAGTTAGATTCTAGCCCATTAGATTAATTAAAAGGAAAGCCCACTAGACTAATAAATTGAATTGATTAAAAAGAAAGCTCATGAGATAAGCCCATTAATTAAATCCTATTTTAAGTTGTGCATGGACTCACACATGACATGTAACTTTTAATACACATTTTGGAACTATAGGAACTGTATTAAATATTGTGTATGTGTGTACACTAGTGTACAACACATGCACGTGTGAATGTGAGGGGACTAGAGGGTGGCCGGTTTTTGTAAGCGGAAGAGTTGGGGGTTGAGTTTTGATGAGGTGGAGACATGAAGAGTTGGGAGTTATGGGAGTTAGAATTATGAAGAGATGGAGAATTAACTGGAGTAATTTATTAGATGGATAATTTTGCACTTTAAACCCTCACATTGTCCTATAAATACACCCAAATTTCATTCTCATTTCACACCTAAACTAAATAAAATAAAGAGAGAAACAGAAAGAGAGAGAGAGAGTACCATTGTGTATTGGAGAGCTTTTGCTAGGTGGAGAAGGACAAGGAGGTGCTAGTTGGAGCTAGGAGCTAGAAGTTAGAAGTTGTCTCTTCATTCTTAGTTGTTATTCTTCATAAGAGGTGGGTGATTTCTTAATTTCTAAATGTAGAGAATGCATGCTTAAATTTATAAATGAGTAGTATAGATTGAAATTGATATGATGTATGTAGACATAATCCATGCTAATGTAGTATGCCATGAATGAAGAAATCTTGTTCTGATTAAGTAATTAAATGTCACCATGATAATTAGAAAGAAGAGTATTGACAAAAGAATTAATGCCATGAACCATGCTAATGTGTTTGTAAATTTGTACATGTCGAATCTATAATGAAAATTTGTAGAAGCAATGTTATATTCAATATATGCCTTGATAATTAGAAAGAAAGATATTTAACAAAAGAATTAATGTCATGAATCATACTAGTATGCTTGATAAATTGTACATGTCAAAATATATAACTTATATGTTGAATTTCTCTTTTAATGGAAACAAACTGTAGTGAAGTTCATTTTGAGTACAAATAAAATCTTATAGAGTGATTAAAAAGAAATATATTGCTACTTTTGATTAAATTGGAATAATGCAATTTATGATAGTTAAAGAAAGGAAAATATATTTTTTTTAAATTGATACAAGGTCTAAGATATCAACTAAAAATTCGTAACTTACTGTTTTTTTTAAAACTCAATATGAATGGGAGAATTCTAATCAATTAGAAAGATTAGATCAAATGAAAAATCGAGTTTGTGAAAATAGTTGAATAACAGTACGGTTGAACAAAAGCATATTAGTATAATTTCACATCAGAAATTGCTATTGGACTTATTGGTTAGTGGAGGACCCTTAAGATCATTTACTATAGCGCGCCTGTTAGTATCGGTCGCGAGTTTGAATCCTGGCAACCCATTATTTTTTTGGTTTCGGTTTTAAATATAGAAACAGCGAAGCATGTATATATATAGTTTTCGGCCTGCCTTTATAACACAAAGCCCACATGGGCTTAGTGGTTTTCGGCTTGGGCTTTGGTCGTTCACAGAGTGGGGTGGGGGGAGCTCGGTTCGAAACCAGATAGCTTCAAATTTATTTATTTTTTTTTTAGTTGTCTTTAATTGGAAACGGAATTTTTTTAATGTGATTAAAATTTGGAAAAAATTGTAATGTTCATGTAAATGATATAAAATTTACTAGAAATAATTTTAGAAATTTTCATGGATATTTGAGATATAAAAATGGAATTGAGATAGGAAAATGAATTATGTGACTTCAAAATTTATTATTTGAGAATAGAACCTTCTTTTTCTGAAGAAGAGTAAAATATTGTTTGTGAAGTGATTTCTCTTAAAGAGATTATACTCTTATTTGGTTTAAGAAATATTTTGAAGTGAGTTGAGACATTGTGTAACGCCCCGAATTCCAAAATACACTGAATTCGAGATTCCACAGGATCTTTACACTTCAATTAGTACAATTTTACAAGGAATTTAAAACTTTTCACTTTACATCAGAGTTTACATGAAAACTTTACACTTTACATTTTTACAGTGGAAGCAAGTTTACAACATTTAAATAAATGTGCAACAACATTGAATAATCAACATTTGAATAATCTCTAAGTATCTGTGCTTCTTTAATCTTTATCATGTCATTTACCCTGCATACAAAACTGTGGGTACGTCAGTTTATTCAACCGACGAACATTATACACGACCATCCTCTCTTGCCGGAAATAGTATAACTGATTTTCTATATTTAACAAACACAAACTTGTCACATATCAAACTAAAGGGAATACCCTAATGATGTCGTGTTGTGATTGTGCACTTAATCCTTAATGCAGTTATTTATATTACATGATACTAATGCACACTTGTTCGGATTCTATGCATCCTATACTACATAGGTCCGAGGGCAAGCCTCTTAATCGTTCTTCATCTTGTAGGGTTCAATCCCTCGTCATGACTTAATCTACTACTGTAACTACAGTGAGTATCCTAGATGATCTATGAGTGCAAGCTCGTGTACAGAAAACCTGGAGGGGAATCCCACGCCATGTCTTGACTCATCAAGCATGCATTCTGTGGCAATTCAGCCTCCTTCATGGCACACGATCCTCTTGCAGTCACCAAATATCCCACAAGCGTCGCCAAGGTCCGATCATTCTGAGTAGTGCCCACGCCATGTCTTGACGCATCAAGCATGCATTCTGTGGCTCACCCCCGCATCGTAAACTCGAAGCTCCCATACTTGTGTTTTTCTCTCACTTTCATCACCTCTTCACTATGTACTAAATCCTTAAATTTAATGAAATCATGAACAAAATCAATCTCTTAGAGTTAGCCCTCTCACTACTACCGGTCTTATTTCTTTCATTTCACAATGACCTAACCTGGTCTTTTCAATTTCAATAATCATAATTATTCATCACTTTCACTTGCCGGTGTGAGTTTTGGCTACACTCTAATTTTCAATTTCAATTCATAATCTATATGTTTGAGTTTTTCATACTCAATAACATTTCTCTTTTCCAATCACATGATTTCAAATTATTCATGAGTCTATAAACATACATAGAATTCAATTATTCCTTATGTATTTCATCAAATATCATCTTTACATTAAAATCACATCACTAGTTAAATAGTCAAAATGAGTATTCACAACTCATAATTGTCACACTATTCTCCAATGAGAATAATTCACATCACTTCACTTCATATAATTTCTTTCTTTATTATACTTCCATTCTAGCACTTTATTTCAAGTTCCTTTGCGAATTGTAAACTCCACGATATATAGATGTAGAACCATAGTTCTATTTATACATTTGTTCTCACAAATATACTCTATTTTATTTTGATAACTTCCAAATTATTTTCATAAGTCCCATATATTTTTAGAATAATAAACATAATTTTTTCATAATTTTTAATCATCAAAAACAACCCCAAAAAAAATATTACTTCGCCCAATTTAATACTGGTCGAGACCAGTATTCGAACCCACAACCAGAGGGAAACAAGCCACAGGCACAGACCACTAGGCCGATCGTGCCAGCGATATGAAGGAGGGCTGAGAGCTATAAATGCTCTCGGCTGTAACCTTATTATTTTTTAAATGTTCGAACAAAATATATGGTGTCAACGGGATTCGATCCCTCAACCTCTGAGAAACCCCTCACGACACTGTAGCGATTTAGAGCATCCCGACCACTTGAGCTACAAGCTCAGGTTGTCATATTACAACTCGAACTCTAATTAAAATCAATTCTCTCTGTTTAATAGAACATTTTGATGCTCAAGAAGCTCTCATTGATTTTGCTTTTAACTAAACTTACTATAAATTTCCAGATTAATTATTCCCATCATAGTTTATACTCCAGTATATAAAAAAAATAATTTTTTTCAATAATTAAACACATATTTTCCATTCAATTTGGTTAAATCATAAGCTACTACTAACACATTTCTTTTTCGACATTTCTTATCAAATTTTGATTTCAATGATCTCTACATCAATTCTCTGTTTTTAATCATTTCACAAACCCACAAATTATATTTTTTGGTCATTCAACACAATATTATCACACAAGGTCCATTTAAGCATACACAACTACATTGTCATCTACTAATTTTTACTTATAGTTCTTGGTGTTAATAATAAATTTTTCTTCAAACAATCCATAGCTATAATCAATTTACTCACAACTTAAATTAAATGATGGAAACACATACAAGCCATTGATTAACATTCCAATCAATTAATAAGCCATTTTTTCCAATTAAAAAATGTACTCTTTATTAATCTTTTTCATGCATCATTAATTCAATTTAGTTCTAGCATGCTTCCTAATTAGAAATACGGAAAATCACCCACCTTAATTTGGAGAGAATACAATTAGCAACACCTCCTAAACAAATGTCCTTGCCAAGAGAGCGATCCTCCTCCTCGTCGATGCGCACACGAGCCTCCAAAGATGCCACCCGAGCTCCTTTGATGTCGGCCTTCCTCTTCCTTGGTGCAAACACAACCCTCACACAATTCTCAATCTTTTAACTCACTTTTTATACTACTAATAATGTATTATATGCTATAGGACTTGGAGAAATAATTAGTACCAAAAATAACTAGGCTAGGGGGGGTATTTATACTAAAAATATGGGTAAATGGAAGGCTAGGATTAAACTAGGAGTTAGAAACAAAAGGCTAGGATTCAAGGAGGAGTTACAATAACCAACCATGATCAAGTAACCACCACCCATGACTCCACTTGAATTTTCCATTTCCCTCCAAAGCCAAAATCGGCCATGCAAGGGTGCATTTGCACGTGTACGTGCAATGCACGTGCATGCAATTGTCTCCATTTAAAAATTGTACATTATATTTTCAATAAAAATAATCTTTAAAATGTGTTCTACATTACAAGTTGTATTTAAAATAAAAATACTCATGGGCTTTAGTTAATGGGCCAAAATACTAGTTTTTATAAAAGAATATAAATAAATTAAACTTTGGGCTTAAAAGAAAGGCTTAAGTTTATTTAAAAAGGCCTTTATATAAAAATAATTAAAGAGCACATATTTATTTACATATACTCATCATGAAGAAAATAATTATAAAATTTAAAACTGCAAAAAAAAATATTGCACGTGCACACCACGTGCAAAATTAAATAATTTTCATAAATGAAAATCGGGGCATTACACATTGTATGAGTTTAAATTTGTTAATAAGATTTCATGTGATGAATTTATGTTCATGAAAAGAATTATTGCTTCTAAAAATTATGAATGAATAAATGGATCATAAATAGTATCAAGATAAGACTTCGATCACTTTGGGAATAAGTTGAAGATATGAATATTTAAGTTTAAGACATGTTTATTGAAGGGTATGTGTACCCATGGATTTCTTGTACATGAAAAGTTGTGATTTAGAGTTAGTGAGACCTCGGGTACCAGCATTATTGAATTGAAAAGATTTGAGATATGGCCATGGAGCTATCTCGTATTTTGTGATTAAGTCCGGTAGGGGGTAAAACTAACTCTAGGTATGGAAATTTATTCATGTTTTGAACTTAAGAATTAGGTACATAAGTGAAGATGTAGTAAACCTGGGCAAACGTAAGTGGAGCACTCTATATAGTCGGGCGGTGGATTCTGGGACTATAGACCCAGTTGGGCGGTGGATTTCGGAACTGTGGTTGCTTCATGGGAGACGGACTTTTATTTTAAATTCGGGATTATGCGTAGTCGGGCGGATAGTTTGCCGTACTCTAATGTATATGCGTATACCGGGGCTAGAGGGGCACTTGCGGGATGATTCGCACGATGAGGAGTCTGTTATAACAGTCGGGCGGTGGACTCCGGGACTTGGATCCGTACTCGTGGAATGATCTGAACCTTGCTTTATTACTAAGTAGTTTTCATGGCAAGGGATCGAATCCTTAAATGTGGAGTACGTAAGTGCTTGTCCTCGGACCTATGTAGAATGGGATGCATAGAATCCGAACAAGTATGCTGTAACACCCCAAATTCCAGAATACAACTGAATTCGAGTTCCACAGGATCTTTACACTTCTTTCGTACAATTTTACAAGGAAATTAAAACTTTTCTTTTATCAGAGTTACATTACACTTGTACATTATCATAGCGGAAGCAATATTATATTAAATTACATGAAACAACATTAAAATAGTCTTGTGCAGCATGTATACTTCAATTGTCATGCATCTTTACCCTGCATATAAAACTATGGGCCCGTCAGTTCATTCAACTGACGAAATATTATACACGACCATCCTCTCTATGCTGGAAACAGTATAATGATTCTCATTGCTTAATAAACACAAACTTGTCACAATCAAAGCTAAAGGGGACTATCCTACGATGTCGTGTTGAGAATGTGCACTTAGTCCTTAATGCAATTATTTATATTATATGACACTAATGCGCACTTGTTCAGAGTCTATGCAGCCCATACTACATAGGTTCGAGGGCAAGCCCTTAATCGTTCTTCATCTTGTAGGGTTCAATCCCTCGCCATGACTTAATCTACTGCTGTAACTACGGTAAGTATCCTAGATGTTTTCTGACCTACGAACTCATGTCTAGGCGCCCTGGAGGGAATCCCAACGCACTGACACATGACTCATCATGCAGGCATCCTGTGGTAATTCAGCTCCTACCATAGACATGACACCACCCGCAGTCGTCAAACACCCCACGAGCGTCGCCACCGGGACGGTACTCTGGAGCAGTATCCACGTCCTATCATGACTCATCATGGAACATCCTGTGAATACTCTCACGCCGCCAATCCAATGGCCCTCATACTCAATATTTTTCTCTTACTTTCATCACATCTTCACTATGTATCTAATCCTTAGTTTAATTGAATCATAAATAAAAATCAACTCCTAGAGTGTAGCACTTCCACTATACCGATCTTATTTATTTAATTTCATATGACCCAACCTTGGTCTTCTCATTTCAAAACATCATTTCACATTTCTTTCATTGCCGGTATAAGGCTTGGCTATACCCTAATTCTCAATTTCAACTCATAATCACAATGTCATACTCATAAGATTTTTTTTTCATGATTAATCACTATTCATATTTCAATAGCATAGTATTCATGTATTCACATCTTACATAACTCATCATGTCAACTATTTCAATTTCTCAAGTAAAATATCATACATAACAATGAAAATGCAACACGTCACATTCGCTAGTTTATAAACCCACATAATTCTATTTCAATCCATACTAATTCCACAGTTCACATTTTCAATTGGTTTCACCATTCACACCTTTCAAACTTCTCATTACCAAAAATCTCAATTTAAACTTCGTAAACACTCCATTCGATTTCCTTTAAAAAGAAAGTTAGTAATTAAAATAAGTTCCCCTTTGTAAAACAGTCTCAAATTCACATTTATACTAGGAAACCGATCATAGAAATTTTCTCACAAAAAAATACGGATTTACTTGAAACTTCGGGGAAGTCGGCTGTCGCATATGGCCAGTCGGCTGGTCTGCGAGGTTCTAAAGCTCGAAAATACATAATCAGAGTAGTCGACTGTCACATATGACCAGTCGGCTATTCTGCGATGATTTCTAAACTCAAAAAAAAAATGAAGAAGGCAGTCGACTGTTTCAATAGTCGGTCGACTGTGCTACTGGTTTTCAATTTCAAAAAAAATATTTTTAGTTCTTTTTCTTCTCTTTTTGAAAACAAAAAATGTCTATAATAAAACTACATTTAATTTAACAGTAACCAGTATTTTGAAAGGTATTTTTCACTCCTTTAAAACATGTAGTTAGCCTTAGTTTGCATTTTATGAACACTATTCCGTCATTTGAAAACTATTACATAATTGTTCATAAACAAAGATGATTTCTCATACAAAGTTCACTACAATGATGTTTGCTTACGCATTGATAACTATGATATCTTTAGAGCACAAAATCAACTTTATAAGTGAGTAAAAACTTCCATTTTATTAGTTAATCTACACATGATACATGCAATTATTCGTATGCAAAAGGACATTCTTTTTTCATTTATTCAAATCTTTCACATGATAAATATATAGCAATGGGGAATTTCATCACATCTATTAACAATCATTTCTATCAATTCATCTTAAACACATTATTCTACTTTAGCATTTTTAATCAATAAGCATGGTTCAATTTCTTACTAGAGAATTTCACATAATTGTAATTTAATATAATCAACATGCATTCTAATGGTCATAACAATGAGAAACATACACTTTTACTCATAGGCAATAACTCTAGTAATCAATCAACACATTTGCTAATTAACAATTTTCTTCTAATTAAACAAGCATGTATTTCATTTCAACTAGTAGCTTATAATAATAATTAAATTTCATTTTCTAGCATGCTTTCTAGTATAGAAGTCATGAGAAACACCCACCTTTTGAAGAAAACCAATGAGAAATATCCTAGAGCCTCCTAGATTGCGATGCACGACTCCTCCTTGCTTCTTGCCAAAAACCGAGAGCTCCTTCTTGTAGTGATAGCCGGCCTCCAATGGGGGTGTACACACATACACTCACACTCACACACTAATATGTATATATCTCCTATATAATGTCTCCTTTAATATTTGCATTAGTATAGAATACAAGTAGGAAGGGGGGTATTTATACTAATTTTAGAATAGATTGGAGGGCTAGGATTTGTTGGATAGTTGTATAATGGAGGGCTAGGATAGGAGAGGAAGTTGTAGCAACCACCCACACACAAAGTAACTACCCATGCACACACAACCACACTCTCCACCTCTCCTAGCACAACCCGGCCTACCAATAGTGTGCATTGCACACTACGTGCTTCGCACGTGCCACCTAGTCCCCCCATGTAGAAGTTTGTACAATTTAATTAATCAAAATGTTCACTATTTGTCTCTACATGACAAGTGTGACCATTTAATTGATTTATTAAATTGGTGGGCTTCACAATTAGTGGGTTTAGGCTTGTGGGCCAAGACAATAAATTAATAATTAATTAAAGTGGGCTAAAACAAATAAAATAGTGTTTTAGGCTTTAGAAATAGGCTTTTAGAAAAATAAAGGAAAATAATTGTTCATACTAAAATGAGATCTTATATCAAATAAAATAAATAATATACACATGAAGTTTGTATGTGCACAGCACGTGAAAAATAATACTTTATTAAAAATGAAATTTTAGGATATTCCATATGCATTAGTGTCATGTTAGTATAAAATATCTGCATTAGGCATTAAGGTATCGCATACACTTACATGTTTAGTGTAGTCACATTTAACATTTTATTTTGCATTCAAATTGTGGTTTGTTAAAGTATTGAGATCGTTATATGTACGGCATAGAGAGGATGGCCGAGTATAACATTTTTGTCGGTTATAAGCAACTGACGTGCCCACAGCTTATTATGCAGGAATTGGATTTTTCATGGAGTAAAGTTGATATGATGCTGTTACATGTTAAAGATGTTGCAAGTTGTATATTATTTTCATTGTTGTAATTCATTTTATTATCCGCTGTGTACAAAAATGTAAAGAACTCTGATGTATGATGAAAAGTTTAAATTTTCTTGTAAAATTGTACGAAGTGAAGTGTAAAGATCCTGTGGAATCTCGAATTCGGTCTTATTTGGAATTCAGGGCATTACACAAACAAAGATCGTTTCAAGCAATAGAATTTTGTAGGCTATATAAAGTGAGCATATGAAAGATGCCTATATAAAGGATGTGCAATGGAGCAGTTCTCTTTGATTATAACATTGGGAAAATCAAGATTATAAGGCACACTAGTGGGGGGATTCATATATGTCAATTCTGTAGATGTCACAAGAGTGGTAAATGTGGACTCAATAATAGGATCCAAAATAGGCTCTGAGGATGGTGTTTCAGTAGATGGGGGTGAGGGAACAATTGGGACGGTAGTGTTGTTTGAATCACAAGCAACATTCGAACACCATTTGTATACCTTAATGGTTACAGGACTAATCGACAATGGTGAGTATGGTTTCACAGAATTAGGAGAAGAAGAGTCTAGAGAGACTGGAGGACCAGGATAAGTAAGGAATTCAAAATCACTCTCATCTGATGGAGGTCGAGTCACTAGAGTCAGATTAGAAGAAATGGTAGGAAATAAGACTGAGACTCAAAAAAGGTGACATCCGCAGAAATAAAGCAACAATGCGACTCATGACTATAACATATGTAGCCATTCTAAGAATGCAAATACCCTTGAAAAATACACTGAATAGAACGAGGATCTAGCTTAAAGTGACCAAGACAGTGATCATGAACAAAACTAATACAGCCAAAATTTTTGGGAGGGAGTGAAATTGGATCAGGAGATGGAAATAACATGGAAAATGGTGTCCAACCATCTAACATGGACAAGGGCATAAAGTTGATAAAGATGACATGTAGTAAGGACCGCATCCCCTAAAAAATGTTGAGGAACATGTCTATGAAGGAGCATGGTCCTTACATTCTCCAACAAGTAACAGTTCTTATGCTCTGCAACACCATTTTGTTGAGTGTAAGGAAAAGAAGACTCATGAAGAATACTACAATAAGACATAAAACTAGTGACCTCAAAAGTGAAATACTCTTTGGCATTCTCACTATGCAAAATTTGTACAGAAACATCAAATTGGGTTCTTACCTCAGTGCAAAATTATTTAAAAATAGAGAAAACTTAAAATCGAGATTTCATTAAATATAACGAAATTGCTTGAGAGTAGTCATCAACAAAGGTAACAAAATATCTAAAACCACCAAACTGAAACTCAACAGGACAGGGTCCCTAAACATCATAATGAACTAAGCTAAAAGGTCGACTCGATCGTTTAATTCAATGAGGGTAAGGCGCACACAAGTGTTTAACTATTTGTGACTCATAAGATAACTCCTTAAAAGAAGATAATTTATGTCTCAACTTCTTCAGATTTTGTAAGGTTGGATGACCCAACTGACAATACAAATCTAAAGATGTGGAAACACTCAAGCATGAAAATGAGGTAGGAATATTGTCAATCTGATGAAGACCCTCTGACACATGCCCTGTGGCAATCATTTTTCTCGTCACAAGTTCTCAGAATAAATAGTGATCACGATAAAAGGTAATAGAATTATTCAATATTTTTGTAATTTTGCTAACATAAATTAGGTTACAAAAACATTTTGGCATATGAAGAACATAACTATGTGGTAAAGTGGAAGCAAGGTTTACATGTTCGACCCCCCCCCCCCCCCCCCAAACTGGGGAGGTAGAACCACCAGCAAGTCTAATAGGTGGATGAAAGGACCTACTAATAGAGCACAATATGCCTGTATTACCAGTCATATGATCAGAAGCACCTGAATCTATTACATACGATAGCATTGCAGAAACTAAATATAGTCCTCATTTAACTAGACGTTACTTGAACTGGAGGCCACATTGTGAATCGTTGTTGATAGCACTGACAATGCATGGTAGGGCAATTCCACTTAATATGACAAGTTTCATGTTACTAGTATCACGACCATGCCATCCTCCTCGACAAAAGTTGTCTCTCTCATCACCGAAACTATAATTATTGCTTACCATTTCTTAAATGGAATGATGAAATTAAAAGTCAACTTGGCCTGGTTGAGTGACTGGGTTCGAGTGCAATAGAGTGAGTCAGATAAGGGCTTGTGTAGGTTCGGGTGCAGCATAGTGGGTCAGATTGGGTTCGAGGATGAGTCAGATTGAGTTTGGTTTGGTTTTCTTTGTTTCGATCTAGTTTGTTTGGTTTGATTTGATCTGGTTTGTTTGGTTTATTGGTTTGTTGGGATCTGGTCTATTTTAGAGATGGAGGATCTGATCTAGATGTAACAACCCGTACTTAAGCGGGTATATATATATAATATTATATAGAAATATTATATATATATATAATAAAAGAGATGGGATGAGATGGTTGTTGGCCTATAGGACTTCTATGGGGAGGCTTGGATTAATGGATTAATCAAGTGCCTATAGAGTTGGACTATGTGGCTTAGGCATGCATTAAATGAATGAATGAAATAGAGAATGAGAAGTTGGCTGCATGCTTGGGGATGACGTGGGCAGGTTGGGCGTGGGTTATATATCCCATATCGGAGAAGAAGTAGAAAGAGTGACTATATTAGGAAAAGGCCAAATGATAAAGGTCACCTATAGGGTATACCCACCTTTTGATGGTGCGTGTGGTGGGCGTGGCTAAAGTTTTGTGTCTGTTCTTTCGCGTGCGCGTACACGTAGCCGTGTGCGCAGCTGAGCCGGGCTCGGGGCGTTACAAATGGTATCAGAGCCGACTTTCGACACCGAGTTATGCAAGATCTACGCCTGAGATGGAGCGAGGTTGGTACAAGTAGCCCGAGTAGGGGACTGTACAACTAGAAGAATCAGGGTAATCATCTCCACATCGGCTAGAAAGGGATCCTGGATCATGTTGCAAGTCCCGAGCTCAGTGAGGACGCTGAGTTCTTAAGGGGGAGTGTGTGTAACACCCCGTACTCAAGCGGGTGCATATATATATATATATATATATATATATATATATATATATATATATATATATATATATATATAAAATAAAACACAAAGAAAGCTATCAAGTGGCTCTCCTTCAATCCCCAAAAAAAATCAAAAGCCCAGATCTAACCTCACAAAATATATTTTACCCCCCCAAAAGTTTTTCCCCAAAACTCAAATTCAAATCCCCAACCCAAAACAACTCATATATTTATTTAATTATTTCTCTCTCTCTCTCTCTCTCTCTCTCTCTCTCTCTCTCTCTCTTCTATTCAAAAAAATTAAGAAAATAAAATTTTTAAATTTTTTTTTTAAATTAAAAATTAAAAAACTAAAAAATTAAAAATTTTAAAAATAATTCAAAAAAATCATAAAGTTTCTCATATAATATGTTTGTTACTTCAATTAATTTGCTGGACATTCAAAACTATCTATACTATTATTAAGCAAAGCCCCATTTTGGCGACTTTTTACTGTTATGCCCTCATATACATAATACATCTAAAAAATAATGTAGGGTTAAATTTGTCAAATTTTACCCCTAATACCTACACAAAAGAAGGTCATATCTGTAATTATCACTCAAAACAAACTCTCCATCTATACTATTATTAAGCAAAGCCCCATTTTGGCGGCTTTTTACTGTTATGCCCTCATATACATAATACATCTAAAAAATAATGTAGGGTTAAATTTGTCAAATTTTACCCCTAATACCTACACAAAAGAAGGTCATATCTGTAATTATCACTCAAAACAAACTCTCCATCTCAAAAAAACATCCCCCCTCCCGTCCATTCTTCTCCCTCTCTCCCAAAATCCCCACCCCCTCTCTCTCTCCTCATCCCCCCCTCGATTCTTCTTCCTCCCGCTCCACCCTCGAACTCTCTTCCCTTGCGTAGTGCCATCTCCGCGATCCCCTCTCCCCCCTGACCTCGCCAACACCTGCTCCGCCCTCCAAGCCTCCTCCATCGCGTCGCGCGACCACCGCGACCCCCCCTCCCCACGCGAACTTCGCCATCCGTCAACATCTGCTCCGTCCTCCAGGCCTCCTGCCTCGCGTCGCGCGACCCCCCCGACTTCGCCAAACAACGATCTGCCCTTGAACCCTCCTCTCACGACCAACGCGACCCCCTGACTTCGCCAATAGTCGCTCCGCCCACCCTCGAAACCTCCTTCCTCGCGTTGCGCGACCACCTCGATCCCCCATCGATTTCGTCAACAGCCCCGACCGCCCAGTAAGTGTTTGATTTTTTGTTTTACTATAATTTTCTACAAAATTAATGATGTGTTAAACAATATTACATGTCAAAACATTTATCTCCACCTTTTCTTCAAAAAAAAAAAAAAACTGTCAAAACATTTATTTGTGATTAGTAATAAAATCATTTATTTCTCCATGATCTAATTTAATCTCTTCACTTTTCTTGAAAGTAACCGTTTGAATCGGATAGCATACAGATGTTAAATAGATATCCAAATCATTCAAATAGTGTACTGCACAAGGACACTCATTTGTCATTTGTCAAGTTGTGTGTTTATTGATCTATTTTGTCAGGTATATATACCAAGAAAATCAATATGCATGGATTTAGATATTGTAGCAGGAAACGAAGAGCCTTCACATTTTCGAATCAGAAGGCTGTTAACAAGGACCCTCATTTGTTATTTGTCAAGTTGTATGTTTATTGATCTATTTTGTCAAGTATATATACCATGAAAATCAATATGCATGGATTTAGATATTGTAGTAGGAAACGAAGAGCCGTCACATTTTCGAATCAGAAGGCTGTTAACGTGGAAATACCAGTCCCCAACAGCCATGTCCCTCTGCCATATATATGCTGAAACAAAAGTGTAAGGTATGAATGTATAATGTATTATTTTATACTGAAAATAATACATAACGTATAATGTATTATTTTATTGAATTCTATTGATATTTGAGTCAACCAATGCCTTAGATTGATTCTTTC
The DNA here is from genome assembly GCA_017893485.1 of Hemerocallis citrina. NCBI lineage: Eukaryota > Viridiplantae > Streptophyta > Magnoliopsida > Asparagales > Asphodelaceae > Hemerocallis > Hemerocallis citrina. Next base: position 198,315,733 of record CM030368.1, on the reverse strand, counting down.
TGTGATTGAATGATTTGCCTAAATGTTTTCTTATTTGCAGAACAATGCAGATAAGGTGTATAAGAAGTCACGCTCGATGATCTCTGTTCTTGAAAAAAAAATGTAGACCTCTCATATCTAAATGCGGGTTTGTGGGGAAGCAAGTAATTCGGCGCAGTTTTCTCATAATGAATTTGATCTCAGTGCAAAGAACATTGACCCTGATAACTTCGATTTAAGTACAAAACCAAAGGTTATGCTTCTCCTTGACTTCGAGTTCTCTTGATACATATATTTTAATTTACTATGTTCTATTTTTTGTTCTCTTCTGGTAATCTAAAAAAAGTAAAATAAAATTTGAAGCTGTTTTCATATACTGAAGTGGTTTCAGTTTGAAATGAAGTAATCATAGGTGCAAGAAGGTGCTGGAATGCATAATTAATTGTTTGGGTTAAGTGGGGCAGCTAATTAAGGAAGAATTGAATTTGTAGTGCTTAACTCAATTTTGAAGTATTCTTGCATTTACAGCTCTAAATATATGTTCTTGATCTAATACATTCAGTGACTCAGTCTGTTCATGGCAGAGATTTTATTATTACTGTCACATACATTTTGTCAGTTTATTTGTATATACCTTCAGATTCACCTTTTGCTGTAAACTAATGTGTAGTATATGCTTTAAACTAAGAGGCAACTTGACAATTGAATTTGCTAATTATAATTTGAAGGCAATGTTTGTTCAGTTAGCTTTGTGATTGGTTAACTTTAAGGGAAATTAAGCAAGAAGCTTCAGTTTATTTTTCAGGTGTAGTAGTGCTTAATAGCAATAAGTTATTACTTCATTTTATTTTTCAATTTATTTTTCAAATTGGTTAACTTTAAGGAAAATCAATGTTTTACTATTTCTTTTCTTATACGATATACAAATTTATTTAATTTAATGATTAAAATTTTTAATAGACGTGCATCGCACGTGCATTATACAACCGTACGTCACCTAAAAGATTTTTCAGTAAATCTCCATAAAGTACAATAAAATAAAATTTGTTGCAGGTTAGCGAGAATGTGGAAGGTTATGCTAGAATACCTTCAGATTCAGTGCCGAGCTATATCAGAAGCCAAAAGTAAAGATTCCATCGAATCTGATGGGAATCTAAATATGCTCAGACCATCGCAAATTGGTTGCATTCTTTCTTATACTACATTTGAGGTACCTCAATTTTCTTATGGATGCTCTCATTCTTTAGGCTGCTTTCTTATACTCCATTTGCTTGCTTTTGCATTCTTTATGCATATGAATTCAATTCAATTCAATTCTTTATGCACACTAAACTCTTGAACAATGAAAACTAAAATTAAAAAAATACTGTACCCTATGTCTATGTCTGAATTCACAAATAGCACAATTGAAGGCAAATGTTATAATCACTCCATAAATTTAAGGGTGTGTAGTCATAATAACTGGTATCTACACATGATATGCACCTTCTCCACTTTAAGAAAAAGGAAAATGCCAAGCGTATTATTTTCTGTTTGCTACTTTGATACAACTGGCTCATGTGAAAAACTTTTATCATAGGTTGTTTGCTCCATCTCTTAAGTGTAGTAGTACCAAAGTAGTAAAAAAAGAATAAGCCAATTAATAAAATAACATCGTTTAGATTACACAAAGAGCTATGTGTTAGTATTATACAAAGATCGAGGCTGAATAACTGGTATCTACACATGATATGCACCTTCTCCACTTTAAGAAAAAGGAAAATGCCAAGCGTATTATTTTCTGTTTGCTACTTTGATACAACTGGCTCATGTGAAAAACTTTTATCATAGGTTGTTTGCTCCATCTCTTAAGTGTAGTAGTACCAAAGTAGTAAAAAAAGAATAAGCCAATTAATAAAATAACATCGTTTATCCTAACTATTTGTATAATACTAACACATAGCTCTTTGTATAATCTAAATCATCTAAAACGAACACTGCTAAGCACTCCCCCATTCTTGAACTGCTTTAATGTGAAACTATCAAGTTCCCAGTCCCATTTATCTATTTTTTCCGCATAACAATTAATAAATTAGATGCTAAACTTCAAGAAACTAAAACGAGACAGGACCAAGAAGGCTCACTCGAGCCACGGCTGAAGCGGATCTTCCCCCTTATACTCCTCAATCGCTGCATAGGTTACAGTTGATTTTATGCACCAGAGCATAAAATCAACTGTAACCTATGCAGCGATTGAGGAGCATAGGTTAATACTAACACATAGTATATGCACCAGAGCCAAATGAAAACAAAAAAAATGTTTTGTATTATTGTTTTAAGTTGATTTTATAATTTTTTTAGAAATTTTGTGGAAGTTTATTTACATATATATCAGAGAGTTATTTTTGTTTTTTGCAAGGTCTAAATATTCGAGCTCTTTAAATTAATTCTTTCTTCTATTCAGTTACATGTTATTCTTTGTTAATTATTTACTGGTTCTCAGACTACACTACTAAGTTTGTCTATATGTTCTTTTTTGTCTGAAGTTGTAAAGCAGTGGTTTAGCCCAGGGTTGGATAGTGCATTGATGGTGCTTGATTTTTGGTATCGGCAATAAATATCAAAAAGACTATCAGGATCGGTGCTTTGAATAGTCTGGGAATAGTCAGGCAAAAGGAAAATGGATACAGCTGCAGAATGGTAGAGAGTTTTTTGCTTGGTATCTTCTGTGAATACAAAGAAACATTTTGAAAAGCACACCTTGAATTTGGAAAGTACGGATCAGTCGAGGTGGTCTGTACACCCTCTTCCTACCCTCTTCCTGCTTCCTGTGGTAGATCTATGATTCAGCAAGCAAATGGATCGAGGCTGAAATTGATCCTTGCACTTCAATTTGTGTTCATGTATATAATTTCTTTAAGCCCTGTGGTCTAATGTTGTAGACAGTTTGTGAGAATGTAAATAACAATCTCTTCTGAAGTGGTGCAGGGTATAATCTTTGCTCTATTTTTGTTCTTATTCTGCAGTGTGTGCACAGACATGCTGATGTGCCAAACTAAGTACACAGGCTTCCAGTTCTGATATTACTGAATAATGTTTCATGTTTTGGGCCAATGTTTTTGGCCTGGATTGGCAAGGTGTACTCGGTTGTTTATTGGTTCTTCGAGTCACTCTTTTGGTGGATTTTGATTGTATATATTGCCTCAATTTGCTGCTCTTATTTCCCTGGTTTGGCTGGGTTGGTTTTCATGATGTGATGATGGTTTTGTTGAATACTGATCCTCTGTTATGTGATGACTGGTATTTATTGTTGGGAGAGACTAAAGAGTGCTTGATTTTCGGTGGTGGTGGGCCTCAGCCGAGCAGGGTGGTGATCATTGTGGGGGGGTTGCGCAATATAGACGTGCATCGCACGTGCATTATACTAGTTTTATATGATCAAACAAGGTGCACCGTTCCGAAAACGTGCCGTAGGCACGTGTCAACGGGCAAACCTTGTATATATATATAATAAAAGAGATGAGATGAGATGGTTGTTGGCCTATAGGACTTATATGGGGAGGCTTGGATTAATTGATTAATCAAGTGCCTATAAAGTTGGACAATGGGGCTTAGGCATGCATTAAATGAATGAATGAAATGGATAATGAGAAGTTGGCTGCATGCATGGGGATGACGTGGGCAGGTTGGGTGTGGGTTATATATCCCATATCGGAGAAGAAGTAGAAAGAGTGTGAGTATATTAGAAAAAAGCCAAATGATAAAGGTCACCTATAGGGTATACCGACCTTTTGATGGTGTCTGTGGTGGGCGTGGCTAGAGTTTTGTGTCTGTTCTTTCGCGTGCGCGCACACGTAGCCATGTGCGCAGCTGAGCCAGGCTCGGGGCGTTACACTATGTAACGCCCCGAATTTCAAATAAGGACAAACTCAGGATTTCACAGGATCTTTACTTCACTTCGTACAATTTTACAAGGAAAATTTAAAACTTTTTCACTAATACATCAGAGTTCAATTACAACTTGGTTTTACACAGCGGAAGAATGAAATTTACAATAAAACATTTACAACATCTTCAAAATAAAACAGCACCAGCATATCCACTTTATAGCTTCATGAATAGTCCATTACCTGCATGTCAATCTGTGGGCACGTCAGTTACTTACAACTGACGAAATGTTATACACGGCTATCCTCTCTATGCCGGAAATAGTATAACGATCTCATACTTTAACAAATCACAAAAAGATTGAATGAACAAGTAAAGGGTCAAAGGTGATTATTCTAAACATAAGTGTACGTCATGCCTTAATGCCTAATGCACACATTTCTATACTAGGATGACACTAATGCACACTTGTTCGGATTCTATGCATCCCATACTACATAGGTCCGAGGGCAAGCGCCTACGTACTCCACATTGAAGGGTTCAATCCCTCGCCATGAGACTACCCAGTAATAAAACAAGTTTTAGAGTTATTTCACAGATACGGATCTCAGCCTCCCTGGCTAGCCTCCCTGGCTATAATAACAGATCCCAGCCTCCCTGGCTATTATATCGTGAGAATAATCCCGTAAATGCCCCTCTAGCCCCGGTATATACATATTCTTTGGAGTATGGTAAACATCCGTCGACTACCCTAAGTCCCGGATAAAATACAGTCCATCTCCTACGGAGCAACCACGTCCACCAACTGGGTCTATAGCCACGGAGATCCACCGCCGACTATATAGAAGCACCCATTTACGTTTGCACAAGTCTATTACATCTTCACCTAAGTGCCTAATTATTTTTAGTTTAAGACATGAATATGTTATCACCCTAGAATCAGATTTACCTCATACCGGATTTGTTCACAAAAATACAAGATCGCCCGACGGCATTATCTCGAAATCATATCAATTCTTTCTTTCAAAATTACCGGTAACCGAAGTCTTACTAATTCTTAATCATAATCTTTCATGTACAAGAAACATGGGTACACATACCCTTTAGTAATCATGTCTTAAACTTATATAATTTCTTCTTTCAACTTAATCACAAGTAATCATAGTCTCATCATTATTCATTATCTAGTCATCCTTTCACATTCTTTATAAGCAAAGGAATAATTTCTTTTAAGAACACAATTCTATCACATGAGATTTCATAATAAAATCGAGCCATTATAATGTCTCACTTTACTTAGAATATTCTTCGAACAAATAAGAGTAAAATTCTCTTCAAGAAAATCACTTCACAAAAGTAATACTTTACATTTCTTTTTAAAACATATAAACCTTGTAGTAAATATGAAGACTACATTATACAATGCACAAGTAGCCGAACAACTAGTTTGCTACAGTTTGCTTGGGTACATAGGCCAAATATTTCCGAAAGTGGACCAGTTATGGACTAACTTTGGTAAATATTTTCAAAAGTGGACCAGTCGGGTAAATATTTTCCACGGTGGATCAGTTTCGGAAATTATTTTCTTTTTACCCTTTTCATCATCCCTTCAATTTTCCCCCGTGCACGTGTGCACGTGTATGATACTAGTTATTATAATCATATACATGCTTATAATATAACATTCCTGAAGGTATCAATTGGTTTGAAATAATGTATATGTACCCATATGTTAAAATAATTATGAACCATATTGCAAAATACTAAATAAACATGAACATCCCGAAATTTAAACTAAATTATTGCATATCGTAAATGATGTACCATAATTATAATATTAGCCCTTATGCTAATAAATTTATTAAAAACATTTGTTTATTCCAAACTGAGGTTTAGTGAAAAATAGTAACTAACTATTTTTAAACCCATTTGCACAAATAAGAAATTACTACATATTTATTTTGACAACAAGAGAAGTCTCAACAATCTTCCTACAAATTATACATTTCGACATTTACAATCATGCATACTAGTATGGTTTATGACAGTAATTCATTTTATTATTTTTAACTATCGTGATGGAAAATTGTTCTCTTAGTCATAACAATAATTCTACCATTCATAAACACAATATATTTATCCCATCACATTTTACTTTATTTATCAAAATTAGCATGTTTGTACTACAATTTGAAAGTATAAAAATCAACCACTAACACAATATTAATCTTTCTTTCTTATTCATTAATCAACATGATCCTAGAACATAAACTAAAACAACATTTTTCAACAAATTTCCCATACAAAAGAATACACTTTTAACATGCATAACATTTTACAAGCATTCTAACATGATCTATGGTATTAGCTCTTTAGTCAAAATCTCCTATTATTTGTTTAATCATAACAATATTGTTTTCATTCATAGCATGTAACACTAACATGAAATCTTTACATATCAAAACAAAATGCTCATATTTTGTCACTAGCATGCATAGTTCTAAATTAGAAAGCATGAGAACCCACCTTTTGTTTGAAGGTTGAAAACTACAAGTGAATGGCTCCTTCTTGCTCCTAGCTAAGCAACTCCTAGTCCTCTTCTCCTCCTAGCAAAAGCTCCAAGCAAGAGAACCTCCAAGCACAATAACTTCCTTACTCTCTTTCTTTTTCTTACACTCTTTTCTTTTCTTTTCTTTTTCTTGCTTTAATTCTAATTTTTGTGTGTGAAATGAAAAGGGTAGGGTGCTATTTATAGGATTTGTAGAGGGTTCAATTTGCAAAATTACCCACCTAATAACTTCTCATTTTAATTCTCACCTCTTCATATTTCATAACTTCTAAAAACTCCTAATTTTTCATCTCCCCACTCTCTAATACTCAACTCCCATCTTTTCACATCCCAAACCCCCAACTCCAATCTCTTCCTCTCCCTCCCGGATTACCTAAGACACCCGGTCAAAGAACCAATCCAGCACACATGGAGCACATCTCCATCGTGGGCCCATCTTCTCATTCATTCACATGGGCCTCCATTCAATACCAATACACCTATATTACACTTACACCATATTAGAAACAACAATCCACATCAAGCCCATTTCTTTTGCTGTTTGTATACAACCCGTGGGCCCCCCCCTTATACAAAATTTACCAACTAATGTTATCACTTATCAGCCACATTATCTATTTTTGATACATACATATATACACTAATGTATATATATATACTATGCAAGTAAAATAGTTTACTAAAAATCTAAAATAAATTTTGCACAAATAAAATATATACACAAAAAAATGGATGCGCTCAAATACGCGCACCGAAACACACACGTGCGTTGCACGTAAAATATTAAAATGCGAAAATTGACTTTTTCGATGAAAAATTATTAAATATAATTGAAAATAATATAAGAAAAATATATTTACTAATTTTATGTATTTCTTGATGAAATCGCAGCACGTAGAAAGCACGTGCATTATACGTGCAGAAAGTCGAAAAATGCAAAAACAAGGGGAAAATAAATTTTCGTTTTATAAAATAGATTTAAATACATAAAAATAAATAATTTAAACCTATAGGAAATATTATACGTAGTGGTGAAAACACGTGCATCAAAACACGTAAAAAGCACGTAAATTCCAGGAATTGAAATATTATATTTTAGTTGACTGAAATCAATATGGAAAATGTATAAATAGTACGAATCCAAAATATGTAGTGAAATACATTACAAAATATACGTGCGTAACACCCAGGGGCAAAATTGTAATTTCTAATTTTGCGGGGTGTTACACACTAGATGGGTTTCGAGGTGGAAAACCGGGTGTGGATCTGGAAGAATGTGGAGGTGGAGAATATTTGGGCTTAAGTTGAAGATCTAGGTGGTGGTGGTGGCAGGTTGTGGATGGTGAGGATAGCAACTCAGGAGGGAGGGGTAGGGTTTTGGATGGGGAGAGTAGCGGAGCAGATAAGAGGGGTTTTGGAGATAGATGGGAGGAAGAAGAAGATGAGAGATAGCCCATTTTGATTTCTTTTTCTTGGTTCAATCCTGACACTGATCCAGAAGATAAGAAGAAGGAGCTAGGGTTTCAGTTGAAAGTTGGCAACAATAGCGAGAGGTGAGGTGGCAACGGAAGGAAAACGTTTGGTCAGGTTCGGCTAATTTGTGGATCAAGGGAGGAGGGGTTGGCAGCTGCTGCTGCTCTCTCTCTCTCTCTCTCTCTCTCTCTCTCTCTCTCTCTCTCTCTCTCTCTCTCTCTCTTCGGGTCAGGTCTGATCTGAGTCATGATGTTTGGCGGCTAAGGTTTGGAGAGGAGATGGGATGACGACGGCTGGGTCCCACAGTAAGGCCGCAGGTGGCAGTCGACGGAGGCGACTAACTAGGGTTAGGGTTGGGGATCTGATACCATGAAATGATTTATTATTTCTCAACCTTTTCAACAATAGCTAGAGCCAACAAAAAATAACAAGAGCGGCATCAACAACAACATGAGCCAACAATACACAAATTTCTCTTCCTGCTGCCTTCAACAATAGCAAAAGGCAACAACAAACAACAAGAGCGGCATCAATAACAACAACACGAGCTAACAACAAATAGCAGGAGTGGCGTCAACAAGAGTAAGAACCTTCAACTCATATTCTTCCTCATCCCCGAATAGCCTCACCCTTCATCTTCTAAACCCATCTCCCAAACCCAAAATCCCCCGAAACCCATCCTTCATCCTCTCTAAGAATACACCTGATCATCCCATCCGATAGCCACCTCGTCGTTGGCTTCTCCTCGCCATCGTCGGTGTCTCCTACAAGTCCCAACCACCCTCTGTTGCTGTCCCCAACCCTATTTCCCCTTCTCAAATACCCCAATCCCATTTGAAAGCCACCTCGTCGTCGACATCTCCTCCTCGTCACGCCGGCGTCTCCTACAAGTCCCGACCACCCTCCGTTGTTGTCCCTAACCCTATCTCCACTTTTCAAGCACCCGACCCATTTCCAAAACCCTAGCCGCCCATTTCTCTTCTGAACCCTAACTCTTCCATTTATATATCCTACCAGACCCAACCTGTTTCCAAAAAAAAAAAAATCCAACCCAAACCCGAACTCTCCAAACTCGACCTAAATCACACCTTAACCCTATCCACTTTCACATCCTACCCTACCCGGCCCATTAAAATTAATTTTTTAAAAAAAAACTTTAGCTGCTGCTACCCCTCCTACATCCAAAACCAAACCCGAAGTCCAATATCAATCCTCACCCAAAACCCTAATACTCAAAACTCTAATAGCCGAATACCCATACCTGAAACAGAACCCGCCAAGTAAAGCGTAAAAAAAAGAGACAAAAAAGTCCAAAAAAAGGGAAAAAATTGAGGCACTTCTATAATGGAACCCCAGTTTTACTAGTATCTTTCTGTCTCCACCGATTATCAGTTACTGCATCTTCTTCATCACTCATCCATGATCCTGGTGTCGACAACAACAACATCTTCCCGATCCATTCCTCCTCCCTCCTTCCAACACCAGTAATAGTAGCACCATCCCGATTCCCCATTCAGATCCCGACAGTCGCATCAGCATCGTCGTCATGTCGATTTCGGCATCCTCCCTCCTCTCAGCATCAACCCTGCACTACCCCTTCTTCCCACACCAGCAACATCAGCAACATCCAGATCTCTATCCCGATCTCGACATTAGCAACATCGCTACAACAACACCAGTCTCATTCCACCTCGCCGTACTTCTTTTCTTACATCTTCTGCCATTACTGTTACTTTGGCTTTACCATCTCCTGCCGATTGGGCCAATCTTCAGCATCGCCCCATTCAACTGTAACTCAAGCTCTTGGGTCAGTCTACCCATGCTGACTTCTTTGCTCCTGCATTCTCTGTTACTCCCGGTATGAATTCTTCTTGGATTTTAGATTCTGGTGCATCACATCACCTTCTGGTAATTATACACTACTCACCACCAGCATTGTGCTTCCCTCTCACTCTCCATTCCTTCACATAGTTGATAGCTCACAACTTCTCACTACACACTCAGAATCTATTAGCTCTCCCACTAGCACATTGCCTTAAGTCTTTATGCTCTCCATTTATCCATAAACCTTATTTCCATTAGTGCTATGTGCGATACTGATCTTTTTTTTCTTATTTTTTGGATCATAAAATAGTGAGGAGCAAACTCCCCCCCCGCGCTTCATTAAATAGAATTTAACGAAGTACAACCAACGATATTGGTCTTGTCATTACATTCGATTATTTAAGTTGTTCTATTACAGATTCACACACTTAACGGGAGTTTGGGCGTGCTAGTCGACATGGTCATCTATATCATCTAAATTTTCTACATGCACATAGATCTCATCATAGTTTTGCTGGTGTTGTGTTCTCTGATGATGATCTATGACACATACGTTTAGGACATATTAGTGAGTCTCATCTCAAGACTTTAGCCCGTAGTGGAGCCCTTGGCCATCTTTCCTTTACATGTTTGTCTGTTTATCAGGGTTGTCAGTTGGCCAAACACATAGCACTCCCTTTTAATAACAAAGCACTTCTTATACCACTCATCCTTTTCAACTTGTTCATTCTAACATATGAGGACCCTCTTCTGTACCTTCTAGTAAATGCTATCTCTATTATGTTGCCTTCATAAATGACTTCACTCGATATACATGGATTTTTCTTATGCGCCAACGATATGAGATTCTAAACATTTACCGGTTTTTACAACCATGATTCACACTCAATTCGGTGTGTGCATCAAGATTTTCCACTCAGATAGTGCTCGTGAGTACACTTCCACTACTATGAGATTGATCGTTCAGTCTCATGACACACTTTTTCAACAATCATGCCCTCACGCACATTAGCAGAATGGTGTAGCTGAACGCAAACATCGTCACATTCTTGAGACGGCTCGCACTATTTTACTCTCTTATTCTGTTTCTCGTCCTTTCTAGGCTGAACTTGTCATGACTTCTGTCAGCCTCATTAACATCACTTCCTCATCTACTATATCTCGTACGACACCTTATGAGGTTTTTCATCACTCACTACCGAACTACAGTATGCTCTGTACTTTTGGGTGCACATGTTACGTCACTCTTCCCCCCACTGAGTGCACGAAGCTGATCGCCCGGGCTGATAAGTGCGTTCAACTCAGTTCAGAGCACAAAGGATACCGTTGTTTTGATCTCTTGGCGCGTCATGTTCGTATTTACCGACATGTCTCCATTGTGGAAGACTCTCCTTACTACATGTCCTCTCATGAGTATACTAGCTTTCTCGATTCCCCAGTTCCCTCAACTACCAGCCCGGACACATCTTCACGCATTCCCTTTGATCCAACTCATTTGAATCCTCTCCCATCTCACACAAACATTACGAATCACCCCTCCTATAGAGGTCCCTCTTACCACCTACATCACCGCAGCCATATGCATCCACACCATCTACATCCCCACAGCCACATGCACCAACACCACCTCCATCCCCACCGCCGCATGACCCCACCCCACCAACTTCACCTCCACACTCTACACATCCACAACCGGTTCATCAGTCTACACGTTCCACTTTGGGCATCCCGCAGACACGCTATACACCCAATGCTAGTGGCCTTCTTGTAACGCCCCGCCCCAATACTCAGACAAATTATAAATACTATGTAGTACAACTGCCCACCACAGGCTGCCTCTCAAAAGGTGGTTAACCGGATTGGTGACTCTTGATCATTGGCTAATAGTATTTATACTCAAATTATCCTATCAAACTTCCCATGTGGGACTAAATTTCTCAATCTCAATCTCAAATCTCTCAAATCCGCGCAGTACCAGTCGACTGCTACCAGTACCAGTCGACTGTTCGCTGCCAGATCTGGGGTATTACATACACCCCCCTTAGGGATCAGCGTCCTCGCAGAGTACAAGGCACACATCTCGTGTAGGACCGCCCTTTCTAGCTGATGTAGTATAGTCCTCGATCTCGGCCATCAATCATTCACCACACCGCAGATCGGATACCACACTCAACACCGACCCCGGAGCTCAATGACTCCCAGCACCGCAGATCATATAGACCTCTACTACATCTGGTGTCGAAAGTCGACTCTGATACCATTTGTAACGCTCCGCCCCAATACTCAGACAAATTATAAATACTATGTAGTACAACTGCCCACCACAGGCTGCCTCTCAAAAGGTGGTTAACCGGATTGGTGACTCTTGATCATTGGCTAATAGTATTTATACTCAAATTATCCTATCAAACTTCCCATGTGGGACTAAATTTCTCAATCTCAATCTCAAATCTCTCAAATCCGCGCAGTACCAGTCGACTGCTACCAGTACCAGTCGACTGTTCGCTGCCAGATCTGGGGTATTACACTTCTGACCGGTTTGGATTTGCCACCCTGACCTCTTACTCACCACAGTTCCATGTCTATCTCACCGCTATACACTCCACTCGTGAGCCCAGAATCTATCAAGAAGCGATTCATTATCCTGAGTCACGGGAAGCTATTGCATAGGAGTTCTGTGCTTTTGATCAAACTGGCACTTGAGATGTTGTTCCTCTACCAGTGGGCATCAAGCATGTTAGCCGCAAATGGATCTTCAAGGTCAAAAATAAACATGATGGCTCCATTGAGCGGCACAAAGCTCGTCTAGTTTCCTGAGGATCTACTCAGTAACATGACATTGATTATGATGAGACTTTTGCTCCAGTTGCACAGATTACTACAGTCCGTACCCTTCTTTCCGTTGCCTCCATCCGTCAGTAGCTGTTATACTAGATGAATGTGAAGAATGTCTGTCCTCATGGTACCTTATATGAGGTTGTTTACATGAAACCTCCTTTTGGCCTTACAGCACCTCCTCTTCATGTTTTTCGTCTACATCGAGCTATCTATGGTCTGAAACAGGCTCCTCGAGCCTGATTTGAATTTTTTGCAGTGTCATCACACATGTAATGCCCCGCATCCCGATACCTCAAAATACGGCGCACACTCCCAAGATCTTGCTTTGAGATTAACACACATGTACAAAATTATGAATAATTAAAAGCTTTTGTTCATTAACTTAGTATCCCAAGTATATATTTTTTTCTTTTACATTGTATAAATTATACAATTCAATTAATAATCGTGTGCCCAACTTCTTATCAACTCTACAATACCTCATATGAAATCTATATCCTGCACTTGGATGCTCCACACAGCTCAGGTCTCATGCTCCCATGATCAGGTAGTTCTGCAACTATTCAGACTGTGAGCACGTCAGTTAAAAATAAATGACGCAATGCGGATGAAAACTGCAATCTCCAAAATCCTCAACAAACAATATTGATGAAACGGGAAAATGTGAAAGTCATACAATAAAAGTGTCGATGTATGACAAGACCTAGGATCTAATGCACAACTCATATGCACAGCATGCTCCTATTCTAATGTACACTCGATTGGAAACGTATGCATCCTATTGTCACGCCCCGCTTCCCACTATACGGAAATACAGGCACGCAACTGAGGTCCAGCGAATGATATACATCATCCATAAGCTGTACAATTATAAGCTCAACAAGATATTTATAACACATTTACGCAGACAAATATAATGATCACATGAGCTAAAAATAAAATAACCATCATCCATATAGCACATAAACATCGGGTCAAGTTGCCCGGAAATACATTATGCCATAATTAAAACAGTACGATAAACAGTTCGCTATAACAACTAGATAAAATAGCGACTGAATGAAAAACAACATGAAGTAGTAAGGAAGCAGCAACGATCGTCTAGAGAGTCTGCTCGTCGGATCCATCAGTACTTGTATAATTATTAACTCAAAGAAAAATAGAAAAGTTCCCTTTAGAGCAAGTTTCGGGCAGCAAGTAGCAACAAGCAGTAAAAGGGGTATTATAACAAGATATAACATGGGAGAAACAAGAAGTAGAAGTACAAATACAATATGGAAGTAAGCAAAGAACTCGGACAATATGATCATATAAGTAATAACTGTAACTAGTGTATTCAAGACTTCAAGGTATAAGCAATTGATAACCTAAGTCAGCTAATCGATAATCATGTAATCAATGATCGAGAGTTATGTAATCAAGAGTCATGTAATCAAGAATAACGAGTCATGTAATGAAGAGTCAGGTAATCAAGAATCATGCTTAGTGAAGATCTCGAGTTTATCTATTTTATTAACTTATCTAATGCACGCAATCCTGTGTCCCATACCGCAAGTTTGGTGCATATCAATCATATGACGTTTAGACTTAAGTAGTGAATTCTATAGGATTATGTACTCGGGTCTTCCAGTGATAGTATCAAGACATGTAATCATGAATCATGTAATCGAGAATTGTGTAATCAAGAATCAAGAATCAAGAATCACTATTTCGGGAAACACGGGCCCCCTTCCGAGTATACTCCCTTATATTGTCCACTATTAAGCCGTACCCTTATAACTCCGACTTGTTATTTTTTTATAATTAATTATGAATATGCAGTTGGTATGACTAGTGGAACGGTGTAATCAAATAGTTTAGTCAAGGAAAATATCAAAGACAGTAATTATGGACATGAGACGTAAAACGAGTACATGTATCGAGAGTAGTTATTATAGAATTATCAAGTGGTATAAAATGCATTCTATCAATCTATTATATCTATGCAAGTTATTATTACAAGAACAATAATACACTCAGTTCATTAAATATGAAAAGTAATGGGTTTATATGCAAAAACGTAGAGATGAATTTTTAGACAATTTGACATATTTGCATTCAAATTCACTTTCCCGTTGTTACAGAAAAGCAAATCCAATTCCGTCAGAGATTCTAGAAAGTAGACTCTCTTTCGGTTCCAACGCATATTCACACGATACATTCTAAAGACAGTAGCTATGAGTACAAATTCATTCTTTGCTGGTTTCGATGTTTCGCGCGCATTCTGGAAATTCGGAGTCACAATACTAAAACTGCGATATCTCACAATCTATACATCGGATTGAGAAATTATAGGATGTTTCGGATATCTAGACTCGAAGGGCTACGATTTTCATGTAGAAAGCTTTTCGGTCCAGTGTCGGGAACATGGTCAAATTCTCAGTACGAGAGACCGGTTAGTGATCCCGTGCAGGTTCAGAAATTCACAATATGACAGTACTAAAATCGCGATATCTCACAATCTATACATCCGATTGAGAAACCGTACGATGTTCTGGATTCGGGACTCGATAGGCTACGATTTCCATGTAGAAAATCTTCAATCCAGTATCAGGAACATGATCGACTTCTTAGTGCAAGGTCAAGAAATTTTAGAGATAGTAAGGTTGAATATTCGATATTCGATAACACGATTCGAAATGCGTTAACGATTCACTCTTGAGTTGATATAGCATGGAACAAGTGACTAGGACGGAGTTTGACAATAAAACATGATGATAACTAGACTACTTGCCACGAGTCCAAGGAAAATGCTTGTACAAGAACAAAAAGAGTGTACAAGGTACTTGCCTTATAACGTGACGATTTTGGTGGTGGAGTTAACCACGAAAGAAGAAGCGACGTCGGCAACGGACGGCGGCACAACGGCAGTAAGAATAGCGACAAGACGGTCGCTAGTGAGCAACGGTAGCAACGGTGAGCAACGACAACAACACGGTGGCGCGGCGTCGGGTTATTTTTCGGGGTTCACAGGATCGTAGAAGCGGAGTCGTTGGCTCGAAGGTGGAAGGTAAAGTGAAGCTTGGGTGTTGCTTGAGCTCTCGGGTGTGAAGAAGGCAGAAGAAGAGAAGGAGGAAAAAAAGAAGAATGGGATGTAGAGATGATATGTGCTTGTATATATATAAGAGAGAGAAAGAGGTGGGAGGTGCTGCATGTGTGTGTGTGTGTATATATAGAAAGAAAAAGGTGCATGTGTATGATTAGGGGTGTAGAAAAATGTGTGGAAAAATGAGGAGTTAGGCGTAGAATGAGAAAAATGAGGGGGAGAAATTTGGTGTATGCAGAAGTGGAGAAGTAGGGAGGGAGAAAATGAAGTATAGGGAGGAAGAAAATAATGTGTAGGAGAACAGAGTTAGGTTAGCTGTTGGATTAGGATTAGGACTAGGATTAATCAGGGTTAACGTTTTTTTTAAACTCCGATAAAAAAATCACAAAAATTATAGAATTGATCAGAAAAATATTCTGGCTTTAGATAAAGAGTCCAAAGAGAAAAATAAAACTGATCTGAAAATTGAAGTACAAAAATTCACGTAGTAAAATACGTACTACTGGAATAGGGAGTTACAATCCTACCCACCTTACAAAAAAAAATTTGTCCTCGAAATTTACTTAGGCGAGATATAGGATAGCTAAGAATGCAATACTCTTCAATCGAGAGTACAACAAAAGATAAAAGAAACAAAGAGTACAAAGGCACGAAAACAACTAAAGACAAATTGTGCATCCTCAACTGGAGGAATCAACAATTTAATGTCTAGGCTCAGAATCTGAACCACCGACATCGCTAACATCCCAGTTCAGCTGAGTCACAAGCTCATCTCGCTCTGGCACATACTCCTTCAATTTTCTTAGTAACTCCTTAGGCGATGAAGCTGAAATCAAGATGTGTCTGGCCTTAGTAGATATAAACTCCTCAGCTATAGCTGAATCTATGAAGGACAGAAGTGAGTCATAATATCCATCGACATTTAAAAGTCCCACCAGTTTGCTGTGGATCCCTAGTTGAGCCCATGCGATTACTTCAAACAACTCCTCAAGTGTTCCATAACCTCCGGGTAAGGCTATGAAAGCATCAGCAGCGCGAGCCATTTCAGCCTTCCTCTCGTGCATATTAGAGACAACTCTAACATCTCCCACAGTTCTCCCAGTAATCTCTTTCGGCATCAGCGACTTGGGAATCACTCCCAAAATATGTCGGCCACCAGTACGAACAGCGTCAGAAACCAGGCCCATCAATCCTATGCTCCCACCACTGTAGACGATTTCTCTTTACAAGCTCCTTGCCAAACTCGATCGCGGCTTCTTGGTAGCTAGCTCTTTTGCCAGAGCTACTGCCACAAAATACACAGATCCTGCTAAATCTCGATGAAGATGATGAAGATGAAGAAAACTTCTTCATACCCACTTCTCCTTCTTCTTACACTGATTTTCTTTTCATCCCTACCACCGATTCTTGATCTTTTCTTTCCATTTGCCAAGAAAATCCGAGCTTCTATTCTCTCTCTTTCTTTCTTGCTCCCGCCTCTGCTATCGGCTTCTCACTTTCTCTCTTCTCCGAAGCTTGCTCCCGAGTTGTCTTCTTCTTTCTCTTCTTTCTCTCTTTCTTCTCTGACTTCTCTCTCTTTATCTCTTTCTTCTACGACTTCTCTCTCTTTCTTCTTCCTCTTTCTTTCTCTTTTTCTTTCTTCTCTTTTTCTTTCTTCTCTTTTTCTTTCTTCTTTCTTTGACTTCTCTCCTCATTTCTCTTCTTTTTATTTTCTCTTCTTTTTGTCTTTTCTTCATTAATTCACCGCTCCTTATAACCGTCCTATGATCAGTATCTGCACTTTGGCCCCTATCCATTCCAAATATAACATCGAATCTTGAGTTGTTGATGATGTTGAAGTTTGCTTTGATATTCATTCTACGAATCAATAAGGGACTCTACTATGCTTCCGCTGAGCCACTCTGATGGTGATGTTTCTAGATGCTGATATCATGTGATAGCGATCGATGAATTGAGCAGAATTAAGAGATTGGTAACACGAAGATGTTGGTTGTCAAACTTATTTGGTAAAGTGGGCCCCACCCACCAAACAATGTTGAAAAATTGTGGCAAGATTGGTGCCGCAAAGAAAAATGGGAGAAACGGGAATGAATAATTTGTCAGTTACTCATCTCTCATTCCTATAAATGAGAGGTTTAGGAAGAAGAAAAAATTAAGCAAGATAAGAACAAGAAACAAGCAGAAAAGAAGAAAAAGAATAGAGTGTATATTTGTAAGGTGTAATAATACTAGTTTTAGAAAATAATGAAGAGACTTCTTGTTGTCATTCCAATTTCCAATTTATTTGCCATTTAGCCCAACAAAATTCCTACTCTCTTCCAACAGAAGATTCAAGAATATAGGAATAGAAAGAAATAGCTAGTATGATACTTAATAATGGATTGATCGATGAGAATGAATGCTATGTACAGAACGTAACAAACGACGCAGGAACTGAAGTATGACTAGATCAAAATATACCAGCAACTATTTCTTTGGTGGTCTCTGCCTCCTCTGTAATCAGGTTATGAGCTTGATTACACTCTCCAGTATGTCCTCCACTGGGATTTGATCCTTCTATTGGTGTGACACTCTTTCTTTTCGGGCAATCCCGAATCTTGTGATCATTCGCTCTGCATGCAAGACACAGGTTGTTGGCTTTCCAGCAGTTCTTGCGTATGTGTCCAACTCGGTAGCAATAATAGCACTTCTGGTCCTTCTTTGGAGTCGCCGATGGGTAAGGTGATGCTCTTGTAGTCGGGGTCTGAACTGGCCTCCGTATCGGTCCACCTGTAGACTGTGCAACAGTAAGGAGATGTAATGCCCCCTGAACGGTATTCCACCCTCTATGGATCTGCTCTTGGGTATCGAGCATGGCGGTGTAACTCTTATGCTGGTGCACAAACAAGTTACATTGAATGGAGTTTGCGACATCCTGTACCCTATCCAGATTAGCTCTCACCAGTTCATTTTGCTCTTATTGTAGCTCCATCATTCGTTGCATCTCCTCGAGAATGGCGACGATCTTCGATAGTTCATCCCTGGGTGTAGAAGTCGAAGAGCCTCCGTGAACCATAGTCTGAAATGCATATTCGAATGAGGTAAATCTCCAGATGGCAAGTTGGTTATTAACATTCATGTGATCCACGTGGTGTGTATATTGTTGAGCTTAGCATGGTTCGAACCTGGCTCTGATACCACTAAAAACCTATCACGCCCCTGGTTCGAGCTTAGCATGGTTCGGACCTGGATCTAATGCACAACTCATATGCACATCATGCTCCTATTCTAATGTACACTCGATTGGAAACGTATGCATCCTATTGTCACGCCCCGCTTCCCACTATACGGAAATACAGGCACGCAACTGAGGTCCAGCGAATGATATACATCATCCATAAGCTGTACAATTATAAACTCAACAAGATATTTATAACACATTTACGCAGACAAATATAATGATTACATGAGCTAAAAATAAAATAACCGTCATCCATAAAACACATAAACATCGGGTCAAGTTGCCCGGAAATACATTATGCCATAATTAAAACAGTACGATAAACAGTTCGCTATAACAACTAGATAAAATAGCGACTGAATGAAAAACAACATGAAGTAGTAAGGAAGCAGCAACGATCGTCTAGAGAGTCTGCTCGTCGGATCCATCAGTACCTGTATAATTATTAACTCAAAGAAAAAAAGAAAAGTTCCCATTAGAGCAAGTTTCGGGCAGCAAGTAGCAACAAGCAGTAAAAGGGGTATTATAACAAGATATGACATGGGAGAAACAAGAAGTAGAAGTACAAATACAATATGGAAGTAAGCAAAGAACTGGGACAATATGATCATGTAAGTAATAACTGTAACTAGTGTATTCAAGATTTCAAGGTATAAGCAATTGATAACCTATGCTCAGTTAATCGATAATCATGTAATCAATGATCGAGAGTCATGTAATCAAGAGTCATGTAATCAAGAATCAAGAGTCATGTAATGAAGAGTCATATAATCAAGAATCATGCTTAGTGAAGATCTCGAGTTTATCTATTTTATTAACTTATCTAATGCATGCAATCCTGTGTCCCATACCACAAGTTTGGTGCATATCAATCATGTGACGTTTAGACTTAAGTAGTGAATTCTATAGGATTATGTACTTGGGTCTTCCAGTGATAGTATCAAGACATGTAATCATGAATCATGTAATCAAGAATTGTGTAATCAAGAATCAAGAATCAAGAATCAAGAATCAAGAATCACTATTTTGAGAAACACGGGCCCCCTTCCGAGTATACTCTCCTATATTGTCCACTATTAAGCCGTACCCTATAACCCCGACTTGTTATTTTTTTATAATTAATTATGAACATGCAGTTGGTACGACTAGTGGAACGGTGTAATCAAATAGTTTAGTCAAAGAAAATATCAAGGACAGTAATCATGGACATGAGACGTAAAACGAGTACATGTATAGAGAGTAGTTATTATAGAATTATCAAGTGGTATAAAATACATTCTATCAACCTATTATATCTATGCAAGTTATTATTACAAGAACAATAATACACTCAGTTCATTAAATATGAAAAGTAATGGGTTTATATGCAAAAATGTAGAGATGAATTTTTAGACAACTTGACATATTTGTATTCAAATTCACTTTTCCGTTGTTACAGAAAAGCAAATCCAATTATGTCAGAGATTCTAGAAAGTAGACTCTCTTTCGGTTTCAACGCATATATTCACACGATACATTCTAAAGACAGTAGCTATGCGTACAAATCCATTCTTTGCTGGTTTCGATGTTTCGCGCGCATTCTGGAAATTCGGAGTCACAATACTAAAACTGCGATATCTCACAATCTATACATCGGATTGAGAAACTATAGGATGTTTTGGATATCTAGACTCGAAGGGATACGATTTTCATGTAGAACATTTTTCGATCCAGTGTCGGGAACATGGTCAAATTCTCAGTACGAGAGATCGGTTAGTGATCCCGTACAGGTTCAGAAATTCACAATATGACAGTACTAAAATCGTGATATCTCACAATCTATACATCCGATTGAGAAATCGTAAGATGTTCTGGATTTGGAACTCGATAGGCTACGATTTCCATGTAGAAAATCTTCAATCCAGTATCGGGAACATGATCGACTTCTTAGTGCAAGGTCAAGAAATTTTAGAGATAGTAAGGTTGAATATTCGATATTCGATAACACGATTCGAAATGTGTTAACAGTTCACTCTTGAGTTGATATAGCATGGAACAAGTGACTAGAACGGAGTTTGACAATAAAACATGATGATAACTAGACTACTTGCCATGAGTCCAAGGAAAATGCTTGTATAAGAACAAAAAGAGTGTACAAGGTACTTGCCTTATAACGTGACGATTTTGGTGGTGGTGTTAACCACGGAAAGAAGAAGTGACGTCGACAACGGACGGCGGCACAACGGCGGTAAGAATGGAGGCAAGACGGTAGCTAGCAAGCAACGGTAGCAACGTGAGCGACGACAACAACAAGGTGGCTCGGCGTCGGGTTGTTTTTCGGGGTTCATGGGATCGTAGAAGCGGAGTCGTTGGCTCGAAGGTGGAAGGTAAAGTGGAGCTTGGGTGTTGCTTGAGCTCTCGGGTGTGAAGAAGGCAAAGGAAGAGAAGGAGGAAAAAAAGAAGAATGGGATGTAGAGATGATATGTGCTTGTATATATATAAGAAAGAGAAAGATGTGGGAGGTTCTGCATGTGTGTGTGTGTATATATATAGAAAGAAAGAGGTGCATGTGTATGATTAGGGGTGTAGAAAAATGTGTGGAAAAATGAGGAGTTAGGCGTAGAATGAGAAAAATGAGGGGGAGAAATTTGGTGTATGCAGAAGTGGAGAAGTAGGGAGGGAGAAAATGAAGCATAGGGAGGAAGAAAATAATGTGTAGGAGAACAGAGTTAGGTTAGCTGTTGGATTAGGATTAATTAGGGTTAACGTTTGTATTTAAACTCCGATCAAAAAAATCACAAAATTATAGAATTGATCAGAAAAATATTTTGGCTTTAGATAAAGAGTCCAAAGAGAAAAATAAAACTGATCTGAAAATTGAAGTAAAAAAATTCACGTAGTAAAATACGTATTACTGGAACAGGGAGTTACACCTATACTACATACTTCCCTGTAACACCCCGAATTTCAAATAAGACCGAATTCGAAGTTCCACAGGATCTTTACACTTCTCTTCGTACAATTTTACAAGGAATTAAAAACTTTTATTACATCAGAGTTATATTTAAACAACGGAATCAAAATTACAACAATTACATGAATGAAAAAAACAACACTTGAATAATTCTTTAAGCATCAATTCCTCCTTAGTCTTTTTCATTCACTTTATCCTGCATAGAAACTGTGGGCACATCAGTTCATTCAACTGACGCAAGGATATAATACATCAATTTATCTTACTTAGAAAGCACACACTTGTCACAAAACAAAGCTACGGGGAATATCCTATTATGTCGTGTGTGAATGTGCACTTAATCCTTAATGCAATTATTTATGTTACATGACACTAATGTGCACTTGTTCGGATTCTATGCATCCCATACTACATAGGTCTGAGGGCAAGCCCTTAATCGTTTTTCATCTTGTAGGGTTCAATTCCTCGCCATGACTTAAACTACTTCGGTAACTACAGTAAGTATCCTAGATGTTCTGTGAGTTACGAGCTTATGTCCAGACAGCCTGAAGAGGAATCCCACGTCATGACACGACGCATCATGTAGAATCTATGGACAATTCAGCCTCCGTCATGGAACATGACACCATGCGTAGTCACCATACAACCCACAAGCGTCGCCTGCGGTACGAACTCCTGGAGATGTATCCACGTCATGACACGATGCATCGTAAGGATAGTCTGTGAATACTCTCACGTTGTAGCTCCGAGGCCCTCATACTCGTGTTTTTCTCTTACTTTCATCACATCTTCACTATGTATCTAATCCTTAGTTATTTGAATCATGCATAAAATCAATGCCCTAGAGTTAGCACTCTCTCTATACCGGTCTTAACCATCAATTCAACAATACGACCGAAACTTGGTCTTTTCATTTCAATACCTTATCTCAAAAGAATTTATTCAATGCTGGTATAAGGCTTAGCTACACTCTAGATTTTAATCTCATTTCATGCTCATAGAATTGAATGTTCATACTCATAAAATCTTTCATAATTCAACATGATCTTCTATTTCACTTTCATGTACAATTTCATGCATAAACAATAAATACATTTTTCAACTTGTCACATTCATCATTTATTCTTTCACATAATTTCTCTTATTCTCATAGTATCAATATTAAGTTCAAAATCACACTTATAAACTTTCCATTACACAAATCTCATTTCAACTCTTTATTAAAATATTTTAAGCAAAAATATTCATTTTTCTTTATCTAATCAATAATTCAGTATAACAATTGGTATCAAAATCTTTCTTGAAATAGTCTTAAATTCTAATAGAAAATTTCTCATGAAACCTAGACATTATTAGAATTTTTCTAGTATTTTTCCTCAATTTTTAATTCACTTTTATAAGCTCTTAAAATATTAAAACTCCAAAAAATATATTTCTAATAAAAAAAACCCCAGGGTCAGGTTTCGAACCCCCAACCCGAGACCACACCGCGCTACAGTAAGCGCACTGTGGTGCCACCGAAGACCACAGATTCCAAGGTGCCAAGGTGATAAGAGAGGGGCTATAATTCATATAGGTCGATTCTTGCGTCATTTGGATATTTTTTTTAAAGAAATAAAAGGGGCTCTGCCCAGTTTCGACCCACAACCAAAGACCAACCCAGCGCTACAGTAAGCGCTCTAATATGCACCCGAAGACCAGTAGGTCCAAGCGACTCACCCGTCATAAAAATGAGTTGGGTTGTTTATGATCCAGTCCTCTGTTTAAAACTAATTTTTCATAATTCAAAAACTTTTTAGTTCTTTTCTTCTCTTTTTGTACCAAATTTTTTTCCAGATTATAAACAATAAAGATTTACAGTAAAACAGTATTTTAATAATCATTATTTGACTTGAAAAACATGAATTCTTAGTTCTATTTTATGTTCTATGTCCATAATTTCGACATTGAGAACGATCACAATTCTTACATAATTTATAATCTAAATTTCCCCAAAAGACTACTTTTTTTTTTACTTGTTGTTATTCTACAATATTTTTAGAACGTAAATTCCTCTTTCTACATTAGTATTACATTAATTTACACAATAGGATTTCAATGGTGCATTTGATCAACTAGTCATCTCATAAGCACAATTTTCTCAACATAGCATGGCTCAAACATATATTTCATGGCAACATGATAAATTCTAGCATAGTAATCACAATTTTATTAACTAGCAATCAATTTACCTAGCATTCACTTTATCTACAATTTATCTCTATTTAAACAAACATGTGGCCAATCTAATTAGTTTTTCTTAGCAATTTTATCAATCCAAACCCTAGCATGATGTCTAAAGTAGAAGCATGAGAAATCACCCACCTTTTGGAGAAAACAAATATAAAGCTCATAGAAATCTCCTAGAATACACGAATGGATCCTTCTCCTCCTAGATTGTGCCACAAAAGTGCCTCCTCCTCCTGTGCTAGAGGGTACCCGAGCTCCTCTCTTGCTCCTTGATGTATGGCCGGCCTCCTCTTGGAAAGAACACACACAAAAAAATCCCTCAATCTTTTACTCACCAAAAGCTCTCAATCTTTTCTCACACTAATTCTTTTCTTTCTTTCTTTCTTTATCAAATTTTCTAATGTACTACATGAGAAGAATGAGGGGGATATTTATACTTTTTTGAAAGCAAAATAGATGGCTAGGATTGATCTAGATGGTTAAAGATTAAGGGCTAAGATGAATTAGGGAGTTGTAGCAACCACCCATGAACACATAACCATCCCATCCACTACACCACTCTCCCATCTCTCTTGCCTCCATCCGGCCAACACCCCCATGCACTAAGGCACATGCTAGTGCACTCACGTGTTTCCCATAGTACCCCTAGTTACTAGTTGTACATGATTAATTAATTAATTGTCTACCAAATTAGTCTACACTACATGTTATGACAATTAAAAGATAAATTAACTAGTGGGCTCAAAATTTGTGGGCCTTAGACCGATGGACTATTAATAAAAAAATAATTAATTAATTAGAGTAGGCTAGATTAGACAATTAGGCCTAGGCTTTTAAAAATAAAAGAGAAGGATTTAAAATACTTGTTCATGTTATGGGAAGAAATAATTTTCTAAGGAAACATGCACAAGAATTTGTACGTGCAAAACACGTAAAATCAACAAAATCTTATTTAATTATAAGTGAAAATTCAGGATGTTACATTCCCAACCAATCTTGAATGTACTTCTAATTATAGTGTTCGATCCCTCACCATGCAAGATACTCTTTTTTTTTTACATTGTATAAATTATACAATTCAATTAGTAATCTTGTGTCCAATTCCTTATCAACTCTACTCACTTGTCATATTATGCCATAGTCCTAATTATGTCACATTAATATACAAAAGCATCCCTAATACTGTCACCATGCAAACCAACATAGAATCATTCAATATCCAGTGCCAACTAGCTGAGTTCATTCTGGAGGCCACTGACTTGTAAACCCACATTAGTAACGACTCGCTCGGAATTCACACCAGAGCCATTGAATGGTACCATTAATTCATCGATGACCAGCCCAGGTTCACTCCGAAGGTCACTTGTCACGCCCCGCTTCCCAAAAGGAAAACAGAATACAGTACGTGACTAAGCCCAGGGGATAGTTTTCACCATCCATAAGTTGTACGAATCCACTTGACTCAGCACAACAGTAAATATAATAATATACTCAACCAGGCATGCATAAACAATTATAAATCAACAGTATTTATTCGCAACAATAATGAATATCCCCTTTGAGGTGTTGGAGACACCGGAAGGCAGCAAGGTCAAATTGGCGACTTTGCAACTGGAGAAGGATGCGGCTGTTTGGTGGCAGTCGATGAAGAGGACCATGGGAGGTATAGTGCTTGGCTGGGAGAAATTTCTGGAAGAATTCCGCAGTCATTATTTCCCCTCCGATGTTCAAGAGAAGAAGGCTATGGAGTTTCTGTCGCTTCAGCAAGGCAGCATGTCAGTGAGGGAGTATGAGACCAAGTTTACTCAGCTCTCTAGGTATGCTCCAGAACTGGTGATGGATGAGGCGAAGAAGGCTCGTAAGTTCGAGCACCGGCTGAGACCAAGCTTGAGATCCCGGATGATACCTCTTGGTATCAGGCGATTTGACAAGTTGGTCAAGAGGGCAGCAGCGACGGAGGCGGATATGGAGCAGTTCCATGTTGTTCAGAACCAGAGGAACAACTGGCAGTCCGGAAAGAGGCCCGCCAATTCTGGGAGTTTTAGGGGGCAACCATCTGCACAGAGGTTCAAACCGACAGGGGCGAACGCTGTTAGTGTGGCTGGGAGACCTGGAAACAATGTGGTGAGACCTTCTGCAGTCACTTGCTACAACTGTGGTGAGACGGGACATTACAAATCTCAATGTCTCAAACCACGGGCTGGCAATCACAATGTGCCAATACAGCATACTGGGAAGAGGCCGTACCAGCCAGGGTGAGTGTTTGCCTTGACGGAGGCTGATGCTGAGGAAGCAGATCAGGTCATCTCTGGTACGAGGGCTGATGTTTAGTGTGTTTTCGTGTCATTTCTTCTTCCCACTTATATTGTGAAACTGTTACGTAATGATGTGTATTATGTAATAGGAGAACTTTATCTTAATGGAATGAAAGCTGTTGTATTGTTCGATACTGGATCCTCTCATACTTTTGTGTCTCCTAATTTTGCTAAAGTGTTGGGAGTTGAACCGAAGATTTTTCCAGGAAAGATCTTAGCAGTAGCTACTCCATCAGGAAAAACTTTGACCACTGATCGGTATTATGCTGATTGCGAGATTGTGATTGGTGATAGAATCTTTGGCATTGATCTGATCGAGCTGACTATCTTGGGAGTCGATGTTATCATTGGCATTGATTGGATGTCGGTGTACAGTGCAAGCATCGAGTGCAAGACCAAGATGGTAACAGTGAAGGCTCCACCTAAAGTCACTTTCCAAGGGAAGCAGAAGTGTTCTAAGCTGGTGGCAACTATCCGCAAGGAAGAGACTCCTGTGGAATTGCAAGGGATTCCTGTGGTTCGGGACTATCCGACTGTGTTCTTGGAAGATTTTCCTGGGTTACCCCCGCATCGTGATGTAGAGTTCAGCATCACTGTTCAACCGGGAAGTGCACCCATTTCTAAGGCACCGTATAGAATGGCTCCAGTGGAACAGGATGAGGTGAAACGGCAGATTGAGGAACTGTTGGAGAAAGACTTTATTCAACCTAGTGCGTCACCTTGGGGAGCACCAGTGCTTTTGGTAAAGAAGAAGGATGGATCGATGAGAATGTGTATCGATTACCGGGAGCTGAATAAGGTCACTGTTCAGAATAAGTATCATATTCCTTAAATTGATGACTTGTTCGATCGTCTACAAGGAGCAGCTGTTTTCTCCAAAATAGATCTTCGATCAGGATATCACCAAGTGCGAGTGAAAGCTGAAGATGTGCACAAAACTGCATTTAGAACTCGACATGGGCATTACGAATTCTTAGTTATGCCATTTGGAGTGACAAATGCACCCGCAATCTTCATGGATTTGATGAACAGAGTTCTGAGGCCGTTTATTGATTCTTTCGTCGTGGTGTTTATCGACGATATTCTCGTGTACTCCAAGTCAGAGAAGGAGCACACCGAGCATCTGGCAGCAGTTTTGCAGAAGTTGGAAGAGCAGGAGTTGTATGCCAAGTTATCCAAGTGTGATTTCTGGAAATCTGAAGTGGCATTCTTAGGTCACATCCTTTCTAAGGAGGGAGTGGCAACTGACCCTCAGAAGATAGAGGCAGTGAGAGATTGGGCTAGGCCTACTACAGTGAAGGAAGTCAGAAGTTTTCTTGGGATGACTGGATACTACATGAGGTTCATTCAAGGTTATGCTCAGATAGCTGTACCGCTTACTGGACTGACCAAGAAGAATGTGAGCTTCAAGTGGACTGAGCAATGTGAGGCGAGTTTTCAGGAGTTGAAAGAGAAACTGACTACTGCACCTATTTTGGCTTTGCCTAGAGCAGGTGTTGAGTATGATGTTTATAGCGATGCTTCACATCGTGGGCTTGGTTGTGTCTTAATGCAAGAAGGAAGAGTAATCGCTTATGGATCTAGGCAACTACGACCACATGAGAAAAATTACCCGACTCATGATCTGGAGTTGGCTGCGATTATCTTTGCCCTGAAGCAATGGAGGCACTACGTGTACGGTGAGAAGCTGAACATGTACACGGACCACAAGAGCTTGAAGTATATATATCAGCAGAGGGATCTGAATCTGAGGCAGCGGAGATGGTTGGAAGTGCTCGAGGATATGCGACCTGAGATCAAGTATCATCCTGGAAAGGCTAACGTTGTTGCTGATGCACTTAGTCGCAAAAGCAGTTTGGCCAGTTTGATTACAACTCAGAAGCATCTGATTGAGGAGTTGGACCGAGCAGGTATTGAGATTGTCTTGCAAGGATTGGGAGCATCTTTGGCTCAGTTGAGGCTTCAGCCTACACTGAATGCAAGGATTATTGCAAGTCAGGAAGTGGATGCTGATATCTTGGAGATGAAGGAGCAGGTTGATGCTGGCAGGTTGCCCGGATTTCAAACCAGGGATGGAGTGTTGTGGTTCGGAGATAGGCTGTGTGTTCCAAATCAGGCGGACCTGAAAGAGAGTATTCTTCAGGAGGCGCATGCTACTCTTCTGTCTGTACATCTTGGGAGTACTAAGATGTACAAGGACATCAAACAGCATTTCTGGTGGTCAGGTTTGAAGCGGGATGTGGCTGATTTTGTTGCGAAGTGTGAGGTTTGTTAGCAAGTCAAAGCCGAAAATCAGAGACCCGGAGGTCTATTACAGCCGTTACCTATTCCGGAATGGAAGTGGGATAACATCAGTATGGATTTCATTACGGGATTGCCTAAGAGTCCTAAGGGCAATGACGCGATTTGGGTTATAGTCGATCGACTGACCAAGTCCGCTCACTTTTTGGCGATGAAACTCACTGCTTCGATGGACAAGTTGGCGGAGATGTATGTTGGTGAGATTGTCCGGCTTCATGGTGTTCCTTCAACTATTGTGTCTGATCAAGATGCGCGGTTTATTTCGCATTTCTGGAGGAGTCTTCAGACAGCTTTGGGTACCAAGACAGATTTCAGCACTGCTTTTCATCCGCAAACCGATGGGCAGACCGAGAGAGTCAACCGTATTCTTGAGGATATGCTTCGGTGTTGTATACTAGATTTTGGAGGCAGTTGGGAAAGGCATTTACCTTTGGTAGAGTTTGCCTACAACAACAGTTTTCAGGCTAGCATTGGGATGGCGCCGTACGAAGCTTTGTATGGCAGGAAGTGCAGGACTCCTGTTTGTTGGTATGAAGTTGGGGAGCGTCAGTTGTTTGGTCCTGAGCTTGTACAGCAAACCTCTGAGAAGATTGATCTGATCAGGAAAAGGTTGGTAGAAGCTCAGAGCAGGCAGAAAAGCTATGCAGACAACCGGAGAA
The DNA here is from genome assembly GCA_017893485.1 of Hemerocallis citrina. Classification (NCBI taxonomy): domain Eukaryota; kingdom Viridiplantae; phylum Streptophyta; class Magnoliopsida; order Asparagales; family Asphodelaceae; genus Hemerocallis; species Hemerocallis citrina. The sequence continues at coordinate 198,286,421 of CM030368.1, read as the reverse complement.
GGGACCTTGAGTTTGAGGTTGGTGACTTCGTCTTTCTGAAGGTATCGCCCAGTAAAGGTGTGGTTCGTTTTGGCAAAGGCGGGAAGTTAGCCCCGAGGTTTATAGGCCCATATAAGATATTGAAAAGGATCGGGAAAACCGCTTACCGGCTTGAATTACCAGGAGAGTTGTCTCAGGTGCACAATGTCTTTCATGTGTCTATGCTGAGAGGTTATATTCCAGATCCGAGTCATCATTGGCCTGAAGTGCCGGAAGGTTTGCAGTTGGATCTGAATTACATCGAGTCTCCTATAGAGATTGTTGACCGTAGGGAGAAAGTCTTGAGGAATAAGACGATACCGATGGTCAAGGTAGTCTGGAGAAACCATTTGGTGGAAGAGGCTACTTGGGAATCTGAGGAGAGGATGTTGAAGGACTATCCTGAGCTTTTTGCTTGATTGTATCTTTGTATCTTTGTTCTTGTGTTGTTTGTATTTAGTTTTCTCACTCTTGACTGTAGTTCCGAGGACGGAACTATTCTAAGGAGGGAGTGTTGTAATACCCTGATTTTCCAAATATATGAAAGATTATTTATTTTTATATATGGTGTGCATGTGTAGTATGTTGACTATTATTTTTAGCATGATGTATAAGAATATTATTTTTTCTAAAGCCAAATGTTAATTTACTTTTTTTGTAAAATAATTATCTTGGCCCAATTAATTTAAGCCCATGGAATTAATCCCTTCTTTTTCTACAACTTGTAATGTGTAGCATCTATTTTTTTTAGACTTGTCATTTGTGTACAAGTTCTGGTAGGGTGATTGGTGCATACACGTGCATGTTGCATACACGTGTAGAGCACACCCTTTTTGTTTGGCCGGTTTTGGGTAGAGAAGTGGGCATGAGTGTGGGCGGTTATTCAAGGTGTGGGCAGTTATCACACCCCCCTAGTCAATCCTAGCCTTTGATCCCATAACCATCTACTGAATCCTGGCCCTCCATCTCACTCCTTTTGGTGTATAAATACCCCCCCTTTCATCCATTGCTCTTTACACTAAGATTATTTTATAAGATTTTTATTGTGAGAGAGTTGTGTGTGGAGACCGGGCATCATTCTCTGGAGATTTGCGGCAAGGAGCAAGGAGTGCTGCATTGCATTAAGGAATTTCTCTGGACATCGATTACTGCGTCAATAAGGTGGGTGTTTCTCAGGACTTCTAAAGTAGAAAATGTGCCATGTTTGTGATGATTGCTATTATGCTTATGAGCAGTAAATTCAAACGTACTAGAATTGCTTGAGAATGATTATGATGATAATTGTGGAAGACTAATAGTGAAATAATGGCACTGTAAACAGTGATGAATTGGGTCTGTACAGTCGACTGTCGTTGGATAAGTCGACTGGTACGAGACATCCGTTACATATTTTGTTAGAAAGTTTCGTTGACATATATGTGTACAATTAAAATGAAGTAGTAAAGCTAACTCATACCCTTCATGATGTACATGACTGAGGAGACATGAGCATGTAGAAAAAGAACTAGCGATGATTAATAAAACTAAGAATGGCCGGTGCAGTCGACTGGTGTTATGAACAGTCGACCGATGCTTTGGTTAGACTATGAATAGTTCAGTAATTTCATGAAATGAGATATTTTTACATTGTGATTGTCCTAGTGTAATAAATTGAGATTAATATTTCATCTCTGCAAGAAAGTTATGAACAAGTGTAAATGCATGTTTAAACACTTCCTTGAAAAGACAATATTAGTGACTTGAAATTCCATACTGCGATATTACTGAACAATTAAGAAAGTTCGTGTCTATGAAACATGAAAGTATGCATATTGTGATTTGACACCATGTTGCATGTACCTGTAAAAAGAAAGAGATACTCCTTTAAATTGAAATGTGAATCTGTCCAGTCGACTTAATGCGAGTAGCAAGTCGACTGAGCTGAACATAGAAATGTACTGTTAAAAACCCCCAGGACAGATGACTGATGGAATAACAGTCGACTGTCACATGAATGATTGTTGAACATAGAAAGCTGCGGAACAGCCGACTGGCCATGTGCAGCAGTCGACTCTCCCGAGTGATTATGAAGAACTGGAATTGACTGTACAAGTCGACTGATCTTTTTCAAGTTGACTGTACAGAATATATTTTGATATGTCAGAGATTTCAGTTGATTGCTGTTAAAAGTTGTGAACTTTATGATTGATGTTGCTAAACTCTATTTTGCTGCTGCATGAGTGTACATGAAATGAATCATATTTTGAATTGAGAAATTTACATGAAATGAGTCATACTCTAAATTGAGAATTACATGAATATGAAAAGTCAGAACATGATATGTTGAGGCAATGAAAATGAATTCATGAGTTGGAATTGCTCAAATTGGAAGTTGTGAATTGGAAATTGAATATAGGAGTAGCTAAGTCTCCCCCGGCAATGGAAATGAAATGGAAATTGAAAAGAAAGACCAAGGTTGGTCATGTATTGAAATGAATGAATAAGTCCGGTTTAGTGGAGAGGCTAACTCTAGAACTTTGATTTTCATTCATGATTCTATTAAAATAAGGACTAGTACATAGTGGAGATGTGATGAAAGTAAGAGAAAAACATTGAGTATGAGGGCTATTGGGTAGCGGCGAGAGCGTATCCCAGGAATTTCCATGATGAGTCTGGGTGAGGATACTACTCCAGAGTACCGTCCCAGTGGCGACGCTCGTGGGATGTTTGAAGACTACGGGTGGTGTCATGTCTATGGTGAGAGCTGAATTACCACAGGATGTCTGCATGATGAGTCATGTCAGCGATGGCTCCAGAGTGCCTAGACATGAGTTCGTAGGTCGGAAAATATCTAAGATACTTACCGTAATTACAGTAGTAGATTAAATCATGGCGAGAGATTGAACCCTACAAAAATGAAGAACGATTAAGAGGCTTGCCCTCGGACCTATGTAGTATGGGATGCATAGAATCCGAACAAGTGCGCATTAGTGTCATGTAAATTAAATAATTGCATTAAGGATTAAGTGCACAATCACAACACGACATCATTAAGAATTTTTCCCCTTTACTTTATTTATCATGTGAACAAGTTTGTGATCTGGTAAGAAATGAGAATCGTTATACTGTTTCTGGCATAGAGATGATGGCCATGTGTAATTATCGTCGGTTGAATAAACTGACGTACCCACAGTTCTGTATGCAGGATAAATGACATGTTAAAGGTTAAAGAGGAATGGATGCATAAAGATTAAACCATGTTGTTGTATATTTATTCGAATGTTGTATATTTTTACTTCCGCTGTGCAAATAATGTAATGTATGATGTAACTCTGATGTAAAGTGAAAAGTTTTAATTCCTTGTAAAATTGTACTAAGAAAAGCGAAAAGATCCTGTAGAACATCTCGAATTCAGTGTATTTGGGATTCGGGGCGTTACAAAGACGAAGCATTCCCACGAGTCATAGTCTGCACAAACCCAAAACAATTAGCATTCAGATCACGCTAATTATTAATTTTTTGTGTATTGCATGGCCTGTTGGCAGTTAAGTAAATCCTGATTGAGTCAAGCCTGTCTAATGTATTAGTCAAGATAACACATTAGCCAGACCTGAGGCTTTGATACTAACAAAAACCTTGTCACGCCCCACTTTCCAAAAGAAATACGGAATACAGTACGTGACTAGCATTGGTATAAATACCCGAAACCCGGATCCGACCCAGACCCGACCCGGACCCGGCATTGGACCGGAACCGGCCCGACCTATCCGGGTTTGGGTCCTAAAAAGGGACCCGTTGTACTTTCGGGTCTGGGTCCGGATCCGCTAAAAAGATACCCGACCCGGACCCGGACCCGTTAAAAAAACCCAAAAATCAACATAAAAATAAATATTCTATCCTCATTCCTCCTCAATTCTAAAACTTTCTCTTCCAAACTCAAAACTCATGCCTTTTTCTTCTCTACTCTATTCTAAATCCTCCACTCGCTGCCTCCGCTCGCCGCTCACACTCCCGCTCCTACCCGAATGGGTAGGAATATTTAACCGGACCTGGACCCGAACCCGATCTGCACGGGTACGAGTCTGGGTTCAATTTTTGGACCCGTAGGGGACCGGGTCCGGGTAGTGAAGGACCCGACCCGACCCGACCCGATATCAATGTTATATATGACTAAGCCCAGCAGATAGTTTTCACCATCCATAAGTTGTATGGATCTACTTGACTCAGTACAACAGTAAATATAACAATATACTCAATCAGGAATGCATAAATAATTATAAATCAACAGTATTTATTCCCAACAATAATGAATATCCAAAATAAATACGAGATCTAAAACTAAAACAATATCCTGGGACTACAAGCCCAAATACAAGTCTCAATACAATACATGAATAAAATAGTTCAAACAAAACATTAAGCAAATCTTCTAACCCGTAGCTCATAACTTTTGCTCACCAACTCCAGTATGCAAGCGATCACCAAAACCTGCTCATATGACAACTACAAGAAAAATAGGAAGACAGGAAAACATGATTCCCGTTAGATGTAAGTTCCGGGCCGCAACTAGTACAAGCAGAAAAAGGAAAGGGAAAAAATGAAACCAAAGGAAGTACTGATGAGTGGGATTTATATATAATTTGTGATACTCTTTTTTGCATTAAAATTGTGAGTTCTAGTTGATTTCTTTGAAATTTATCTTATTTCTACTCAATATTATTTATTTGTTTGTTTTTGTAAGAATAAGATGGATAAGTGCAAAAGTGGGCGTTTTGCGTGAAATCATGGAAGAATCAATAAAAAAGTATTTTGACTAAGTAGGCAGTGGAATAAAATTTTGTAATAAAAATCAAAATTGAGTGGATTTAAATTAGGGTTAGATAATTGATTGGTTTAAAATTTTAATAGATTAATTTTAATCTATTAAATTTTAAATTAATTAATTAATTAACTAATCTCTACTACTATAATGGGAGAAGGCCTTAGTGTAATTTGTCCTTAACCCAACCCGTGCAACGCACGTGCTGGTAGATATTTTTTTTGCCCTTTTCATTTTTCCAATTTTCTCCACGTGCACAGCACGTGTATAATACTAGTAATAATAACTAATCCTAATTAACTAATCCTAACTAACTGTAATTATAGTTAATTAACCTAATCCTACCTACTACCCTATATCTACACCATATATACTAGTATGCTGCACGTGCGATGCACGTGGAGGAAGAAGGGAAAAAAAAGAGGAAAAAAAGAAGGGAATGAAATTATTTACCAAACTAATCTACATATTTACCGAACTGATCCCCATCACTCCCATTAATATTTACCAACGTTAGTCCATGAGTGAAAAGAAAATAATTTCCAAACTGATCCACTTTCGAAAATATTTACCAAACATGTCCACTTTCGAAAATATTTACCAAAGTAACCCAATCCGTGCGTTGCACGGGTTGGGTTACTGACTTGGGTTACTGACTAAGGGGCTCTCCCATTATAGTAGTAGAGATATATGGAGCGAAGGAACCGAGAAAAGGAGGGGGGGTGGAGGCGTGAACAAAAACTGGGTAGGTTGGCGGCGGGTATGGAAAAAAATTAAAATTAAAATAATTTCAAGGAGAGAGAGAGGACGTGGGGCTTTGGCACGAGGTCTGAGGCGACGCAGAGAGCGACACGCACACGCTGACGCTGTACTTTCGGCTCGGTTTTCATAACTTTGGTTTGCAATTTTTTTAACAAAACAGAGTTCTTTCTGTCTATCTTTTCTCTCTTTTAAATTTTATTATGCAATCCATGAACAAATTTGTTAGTTGCAAATTTATTATGAACTAAATCTTATTTTTAGGACTTTGATGTAGCCTAGTTTCGAGAATACAAATTTTAATTTCATATTATTTTTCTACTCTTTCATGGTTGTGTGTTTGATTTTTGTTCCTAATACATACAATTGGTTGACCGGCTTTTGTATGATCTATTAAATCTTGAAGAGACCCAACAGGTAATTTGTGATTTTGAATTATAAAATTAAATACTATTGATTGAGCGAAATTAGAGATGATTTACCGCGATTAATGTGACCGTTAAGAAATCCACAGAACTTAATGAGTCTTCAATTAATTAAATTTGTGCATGAACCATGACAATTGTTAGTTGGAGATATTTTTGGTGTTGTTCGAGAGAAAGCATTGAATAATTTGTAGATTTTGGTCTACATCTTGGAAAAATAAATTCTTTATTCATGTGGAATTATAAAATGTGTGGGATAAACTAGGTGAAATTAAAAGCCCTAGAATTAATTTTGCAATTAATAAACAACAAAATTTAACATTCGCCCCTTTTAATTAATTTTGTTAGTTAACATATAAAATATCATGATATTATGTTACAAATAGTATAGTCAATAAAATTGGAAAAACATAGTAATGCAAAAAAAAATCTTAATTCTGAAAGTTCAGACACAGCAGTATCAAAATAGAGATAACTCACAAAATACTATTCGAAATTCAGATCCGTCAAAACGGTGATAAAATAGAAAAATCAGGATACAGTTCATATTCACAAAGTTTTCATAAAAAACGAATAGAATCAGGTTGAAAACATAATTTTTTACTAAACAGCATACAGTTTGGAAGTATATCGATTGGTTTCATAAGCATGAAATGAGATACAAAAGTCATTAATTAATTCCCAAAAAAATTGGGATTGATCCCAGTCATGTCTAAACATACCCAACAAAACATAGAGTTCAAATTCTACTATTATTATTAGTTTTAAAATAATATTTTATACAGAAATCACATAGTTTAGAATCATGGAATATGCGATATAACTGTAGTAAAACAACAATAACTCATGCATCGAAAATCAGAATTTAGATCCGTCGAAAGTTTTGAAAACTAGAAAACAAAGCCTACAAATCATGTTTACAAATTTATTTATTTTACTGATGTTAATAGGATCGAATTTACTGTACAAAAATAGGGCAGCAGTAAAACAAAACTTTTTTTATGCATTTCATCAAATAGTTTACGATCCAATCTAAGATGACATACAAAGCATGGTATATAGGCAACTCAAATCAGCATGGCATGTGAATAAAAAATCTATAATAAGATAGTACATCATACAAACATCCATGAATCAATCATCTACAGCATACGATATGTCACAACGAGCATATACATCAAGATGTCCATCCAATCTAAATTATTTCATGCAACGGGTGACAAATACTGTGAAATACTCATGATCAAGAGATAAAGGAACAGATCAACTAATAAGATATATGGTAATCATGAGAGTGACAACAAACGCATGCAAGACTACTTACGGTATTTAACTTGTATGACAAAAATTACTTACAAGCTACTTGACTGAAAACGACGACGGAGATGAAGAACAAAATAACGGGAACGGATCCCGAACAACGAACACAACACCGAACAACACGAACAAGGGTAAGAATCAACACCCATGAAAATACGGTGGTGCACGTGTTCACATGCACACACAAAGCAGCGGCAAACAGCAAGAGTGGCAACAGCAGCAAGGGTGGAAGACGAGGACAACATCGACACAGCAAGGCGGCGGCGGCAAGGGGGACGACGACGGCAGAGCACAGTCGTGGTGCTAGGGCTAGCTGCAGTGACGACAGGAGAGGGAAGGTCACCGCACTGCGGCTCGAGCGGGGACATGGAGCACGGGATCGGCTAGGGGATGAGGAGAGGGGAAGCACGGGATGAGGGGTCTGTCGGCATCGGGGAACCAAGACGACGACAGTGGGGCAGTAGAGGAGAGAGAAGGAGATCGGAAGTAGGGGTATGGCGACGGCTGCTAGGGAGAGAGAGAGAGATGCTGAATTAGAGTTTGGCAATTAGGGGTAGGGTACAATTGGGAGGGTTATATAGAGTCAAAATGGGTTTGGGTGAACTGGGTAGTATCCAATAGGAAGAAAAGAGTCCAATATGAGACAAATAGGCCATGAATTAGGTTTAGACAATAAATAAGGTCAAGAACAAATTTGTAAATCAATCAAATGAGAATATAAAGGCTGAATTAAACAGAAATGAATCATAGGGAGAACAACAACATACAATTCAGAAAGAGACGAAAAGAGATACAATCAGAAATAAAATAAAATAACCTGGAATTTAATTAAATACAAATTAAATACAAAAATGAGTCACAGGGGTTACATCACCGAAGGATCTTGCCTTTTCCCAATGCCGACTTGCCCGGTCTCTGCCGAAGGCACTGACTAGTACACCCAATTCAGTGCCGACTCGCTCGGAATTCACACCGGAGCCATTGAATGGTACCGGTAATTCAATGACGACCAGTCTGGGTTCACCCGGAAGGTCATTGAAGGATCTATAGTCCTAATTATGTCACATCAACGTACAAAAGCATCACTAATACTGCCAACATGCGAATCAACATAGAACCATTCAATATCCAGTGCCGACTAGCCCAGTTCATACTGAAGGCCACTGACTGGTTCACTCACTTCAGTGTCGAAGCGCTCGGAATTCACACCAGAGCCATTGAACGGTACCAGTAATTCAATGATGACCAACCGAGTTCACTTTGAATGTCACCGAAGGATCTGCACGTCAGTGCCGACTCGCCCGGTCATACCAGAGGTCACTAAAAGGTGCATTTGCTGCCTTATTATATTATCATTATCAATCAATACAACTTAACGTGTATGCATACTTAATCCCATATTACCAATTAGTAGTGCACAAGCTCAATGCTAAAACAAATACAAACTGTAGCTTTCTGCAATTTAAGCTCTTTCTCATTCATGCATAAAACACTTTATATGGAGTATTTCCCTTATACAAATCGTCAAGCATCTTGTATGGAAACATATTTTCCGTAACTATGTTTCTCATCTAGCTTATTTCACACACATATATACATAGGTGCACACCTATTATCAAACACCTCATGTGCAACTATTTCTTCACATAAATTCACTTAAAATTTTCACTTTTACTGAGATGGTTTCTACATGAAAGTTGTAGTTAATATATAGCTATGCGTATATAAAATACTATTTGAATATGTAATGCCCCGATTTTTATTTATAAAAATTATTTAATTTTGCACGTGATGTGCACGTGCAATATTTTTTTTGTAGTTTTAAATTTTATAATTATTTTCTTCATGATGAGTATATGTAAATAAATATGTGCTCTTTAATTATTTTTATATAAAGGCCTTTTTCAAATAAACTTAAGCCTTTCTTTTAAGCCCAAAGTTTAATTTATTTATTTTCTTTTATAAAAACTAGTATTTTGGCCCATTAACTAAAGCCCATGAGTATTTTTATTTTAAATACAACTTGTAATGTAGAACACATTTTAAAGATTATTTTTATTGAAAATATAATGTACAATTTTTAAATGGAGACAATTGCATGCACGTGCATTGCACGTACACGTGCAAATGCACCCTTGCATGGCCGGTTTTGGCTTTGGAGGGAAATGGAAAATTCAAGTGGAGTCATGGGTGGTGGTTACTTGATCATGGTTGGTTATTGTAACTCCTCCTTGAATCCTAGCCTGTTGTTTCTAACTCCTAGTTTAATCCTAACATTCCATTTACCCATATTTTTAGTATAAATACCCCCCCTAGCCTAGTTATTTTTGGTACTAATTATTTCTCCAAGTCCTATAGCATAGAATACATTATTAGTAGTATAGCAAGTGAGTTAAAAGATTGAGAGTTGTATGAGGGTTGTGTTTGCACCAAGGAAGAGGAAGGCCGGCATCAAAGGAGCTCGGGTGGCATCTGTGGAGGCTCGTGTGCGCATCGACGAGGAGGAGGATCGCTCTCTTGGCAAGGACATTTGTTTAGGAGGTGTTGCTAATTGTATTCTCTCCAAATTAAGGTGGGTGATTTTCCGTATTTCTAATTAGGAAGCATGCTAGAACTAAATTGAATTAATGATGCATGAAAAAGATTAATAAAGAGTACACTTTTTAATTGGAAAAAATGGCTTATTAATTGATTGGAATGTTAATCAATGGCTTGTATGTGTTTCCATCATTTAATTTAAGTTGTGAGTAAATTGATTATAGCTATGGATTGTTTGAAGAAAAATTTATTATTAACACCAAGAACTATAAGTAAAAATTAGTAGATGACAATGTAGTTGTGTATGCTTAAATGGACCTTGTGTGATAATATTGTGTTGAATGACTAAAAAATATAATTTGTGGGTTTGTGAAATGATTAAAAACAGAGAATTGATGTAGAGATCATTGAAATGAAAATTTGATAAGAAATGTCGAAAAAAAAATGTGTTAGCAGTAGCTTATGATTTAACCAAATTGTATGGAAAATATGTGTTTAATTATTGAAAAAAATTATTTTTTTATATACTGGAGTATAAACTATGATGGGAATAATTAATCTGGAAATTTACAGTAAGTTTAGTTAAAAGCAAAATCAATGAGAGCTTCTTGAACATCGAAATGTTCTATTAAACAGAGAGAATTGATTTTAATTAGAGTTCGAGTTGTAATATGACAACCTGAGCTTGTAGCTCAAGTGGTCGGGATGCTCTAAATCGCTACAATGTCGTGTGGGGTTTCTCAGAGGTTGAGGGATCGAATCCCGTTGACACCATATATTTTGTTCGAACATTTAAAAAATAATAAGGTTACAGCCGAGAGCATTTACAGCTCTCAACTCTCCTTCATATCGCTGGCACGATCGGCCTAGTGGTCTGTGCCTGTGGCTTGTTTCCCTCTGGTTGTGGGTTCGAATACTGGTCTCGGCCATTATTAAATTGGGGGAAGCAATATTTTTTTTGGGGTTGTTTTTTATGATTAAAAATTATGGGAAAATTATGTTTATTATTCTAAAAATATGTGGGACTTATGAAAATAATTTGGGAGTTATCAAAATAAAATATAGTATATTTGTGAGAACAAATGTATAAATAGAACTATGGTTCTACATCTATATTTCGTGGAGTTTATAATTCGCAAAGGAACTTGAAATAAAGTGCTAGAATGGAAGTATAATAAAGAAAGAAATTATATGAAGTGAAGTGATGTGAATTATTCTCATTGGAGAATAGTGTGACAATTATGAGTTGTGAATACTCATTTTGACTATATAACTAGTGATGTGATTTTAATGTAAAGATGATATTTGATAAATACATAAGGAATAATTGAATTCAATGTATGTTTATGGACTCATGAATAATTTGAAATCATGTGATTGGAAAAGAGAAATGTTATTGAGTATGAAAAACTCAAACATATAGATTATGAATTGAAATTGAAAATTAGAGTGTAGCCAAAACTCACACCGGCAAGTGAAAGTGATGAATAATTATGATTATTGAAATTGAAAAGACCAGGTTGGGTCATTGTGAAATGAAAGAAATAAGACCGGTAGTAGTGACAGGGCTAACTCTAAGAGATTGATTTTGTTCATGATTTCATTAAATTTAAGGATTTAGTACATAGTGAAGATGTGATGAAAGTGAGAGGAAAACACAAGTATGGGAGCTTCGAGTTTACGATGCAGGGGTGAGCCACAGAATGCATGCTTGATGCATCAAGACATGGCGTGGGCACTACTCAGAATGATCGGACCTTGGCGACGCTTGTGGGATGTTTGGTGACTGCAAGAGGATCGTGTGCCATGAAGGAGGCTGAATTGCCACAGAATGCATGCTTGATGAGTCAAGACATGGCGTGGGATTCCCCTCCAGGTTTTCTGTACACGAGCTTGTACTCATAGATCATCTAGGACACTCACCGTAGTTACAGTAGTAGATTAAGTCATGACGAGGGATTGAACCCTACAAGATGAAGAACGATTAAGAGGCTTGCCCTCGGACCTATGTAGTATGGGATGCATAGATACCGAACAAGTGTGCATTAGTGTCATGTAATATAAATAACTGCATCACAATCACAACACGACATCATTAGGGTATTCCCTTTAGTTTGATATGTGACAAGTTTGTATTTGTTAAATATGGAAAATCAGTTATACTATTTCCGGCACAGAGAGGATGGCCGTGTATAATGTTCGTCGGTTGAATAAACTGACGTACCCACAGTTTTGTATGCAGGATAAATGACATGATAAAGATTAAAGAAGCACAGATGCTTAGAGATTATTCAAATGTCGATTATTCAATGTTGTTGTACATTTATTTAAATGTTGTAAACTTGCTTCCGCTGTAAAAATGTAAAGTGTAAAGTTTTCATTTAAACTCTGATGTAAAGTGAAAAGTTTTAAATTCCTTGTAAAATTGTACTAAATGAAGAGTAAAGATCATGTGGAATCTCGAATTCAGTGTATTTTGGAATTCGGGGCGTTACAGAATACCACTGCACGATATACATCGATTTTGCACATAGGAAAAGTTTTAGTCAGTATACTGGATTTCTAGTCCGACTTATTATCAACTAGATTTACACTTCGTAAACAACTTATACTTCTAATAACCACCTACTTCTTAGAATTTCGATATCTTAGGTTCTAAAGAAAGGTCAGTGAGTCTATTACAATTTCTTAGTTGGAAATTTCTTCAAAATACTCCATTTAAGATGTCAGAATGAATAAATGACCAAGAACTGAAATGTATACAATCCTTTAGAAACTAACAAACGGCTAACCAGTCATAAGTTCGAAATTAATTTAAAACACTAAAAAATGTCCAAAGTTTATAAAATTTGGTGAGCATGTTCTAGACACATACAAGTAACACATATAAAAAATTTAAATTGAAATACCACATAGCTAGAGAGATATGATTTTTTAAAATAGTAGTAAACAACAAATCATAGCTCATACCAACAATTGTTTCGAATTTCAAATAGTACCCAAAAATTATGAAATTCGGTGGAGATGTTCTAGACGTACATGAGATACTGCTATAAAAATTTCAATCTTAAATTCCATTTATTAACGAATATATGATTTTCGGATTGAGACTCAATTAACATGCACCACACTATACTACACACAATCTAACAAATATGAGGGTTGAAGAACACACACCTTTAATTTCTATTAAGCCCTCAAGCTAGTTTCCTTCTCCTCCTAACTTCTAGCTCTTCTCCTCCTAGCTTCCTTTGCTTCTTTTCTTGAGCTCTTTGAAATTTTAGGAGAATATTGAAATAATTAACTCTTAAAATATTTAGAAATATTAGGAGAATAATGGGATGAAGAGTTTAGGAGAAATTGCAACGAGAAGTGGTATAGGATTGACCTAGGGAGTATGAAAAATGAGCTAAGTTCTTCATGCTCACTCATAAATAGGGAGAGGGTGAGGGAGAGTTGGCCGGCCATTTTAGATAGGGTAGGAAGTGTGTGGGTGTGTGTAGATGTGTATTGAGTTCTGTGGGTGAGTGTAGAAATGTCTAGGAGTGCTTAGTCATCACTTAGGATTTAATTATTGATTAATTCTTAACCCTAATTTCATGGTTGAGTCCATAGGGTTTAATTCATATGGTTAACAAAATATGGTTGTACAAAATAATTGTTAATTCTTTTGGGGATATTCCATCAATTATGGACTTTCATTTACTTATAATATAGCCAAGGGCAAACTTGTCCTTCCACTTTTATGGGTATTACAACACATGCTTGTTTCAGTCAGAGTTCACATGACCATTCTATGTTTATGTGGTCATCACCGCAGGGAAGGGTATTTCTACTACTATATGTTGATGATATGATTATTACGGGGGATGACTCCACAGGCATTACATCCACTTAGAGATACCTTCACCAACAGTTTTATAGGAAGGATCTTGGCAGACTACGCTATTTTTTGGGTCTAGAGATTACCCACGGATCTCAGGGGATACTCATTTCTCAACAGAAATACACATCTGATATTATCTTTGTTGCATGTTTCTCTAACAGTCGATCAACAGATACTCCCTTAGAGCTTCATGTGAAGCTTCGTCCCACAGATGTTGTGCTACTTCTCGATCCAATTAGATACATGCAGATTGTTGGACAACTTCTCTATTTATGCATGACCAAACCCGATTGCTCATGCATTCAGTATTATCAGTCAGTTTGTTTCACCTCCTCGATCAGTTCACTACAGTGCACTTCTTCAGATCCTTGGATATCTTCGGGGCATTGTATCAGAGCTTCATATTGCCGAGTCCCTTGGTTAAGATGACAGGTCACAATCTTTTGAAGATCAAGCAGTTCGATGGAAAGATCAATTTCAATCTTTGGAAGGTTGACATGTATGATGTCCTTGTTCAATAATGTTTGCAGTTAGCCATTAAGAAGAGAGAAAGGCCATCCGATGTGAAGGAGGATGTTTAGGAAGATATTCGTGGAAGAGCCATAAGTCTGATCTGACTATCATTGGTGGACGAGGTCAAGTACAAATTTCTGGAAGAAACTGACACGACGAGTTTGTGGGAAATTCTCATAGCTGACTACTCTGGTTCGTCATTATTAGATTGGATGTATTAGAAGAGGAAGTTGTTCCGTTTATCTATGAAGGAAGGTACAAATCTCCAAGACCACATTACTGAGTTCAATAAGATATTACTGAACTTAAGGCGATTAACGTGGTTGTGTGTGAGAAAGATAAAGCTTTCAATCTGATATATTCACTGTCGGATTCGTATGAGCTTTTGATAACTATCATGCTACACGGTAGATCTGCCAAGGAGAGTATTTTGGTAGATGGTGTAATCAAAGCATTGAAGGAAGATCAACTCATGAAGGAGACCCATAAGTCATCGTCGTCTATTCCTACAAGTTGTCTGGTAGTAGAAGGTCCTTTGGGGGGAAGGCAAAGTGCTTTGCAAAAGGATTCAATCTGTTGCCGTTATTGTAAGAGGCCATGGCATATCAAGAAAGATTGTTGGATATTGCAGAATCAGGAGAGCGCAAAGAATGGGAGTTCAGCTGCTAATGTGGTTAGCGCCATTGATTCAGGTGATTTGTGTCTTCTTGTTTCAAACTCTTTAGAAGTTGATTCTAGTTGGCTTCTTGACTCAGAGAGTTCTTCTCACATTTGCTCCGAGAGAGAGTTTTTTCTACTTATAAGTCTACTACAGGGCGTTGTGTGACAACGAGAACTGGGGAGATTTGTGAAGTAGCAGGTGAGGGAACAGTTGAACTGAAGATTTCAGGTCTAAATTTGTTCACTTTAAGGGATGTTTTGCATGTTCCTCTGTTGAAACGGAATCTAATTTTCTTGGAAACTCTGGATGCACGGGGTCGTAGGTACACAGCTCGAGGTGGAGTTCTGTATGTTTTTCAAGGTCTTCGCAAAGTGATTAGAGGTATGAGAGTGGTTGGGCCAAGCCAACACAATCTCTACAAGTTTTGGGAAATCCGAAAATCCTACGCACGTGTTGTTAGTTCTTTTCCCGTTATTCCCACAAACTCAGCTAGTTTGCCGCAACTAGAATCATCGAGACGAGACCACGATGTTTGAATATCGTCGAGAGGTGGAGAAAGCCTAAGGGTAGGTGGAGTTCGTGTGGAGTTTGGTTACTTCGTGAGTACATCTACGGAGGTGTGCCTTTGAAGGGCTATACTGGATCATGTGAGATTGGGTAGAGATCAGTTTAACTATAAGAAGAAGCTATTGTTCTAAGTCTTTTTTGCAAGTGAAATTCATTAATGTTTGGAGATGAATAACACATCATGTGATAACACTCGTATGCAATCCAAGGTGGAGTTTGTTAGGAATGTGTCTTGAATACTCGTGGTTCATATTAGAAGAAGGTAAGATGAAGCACGGAGGTCGAAGCATCGAATATAGTAGTAGAAAACAGAGCAGCAATAGTGCATGCATAGTTGCGGTCGACTGTCACAAGTTGCTGTCGACCGCACCCCTGACCGCACACACGACTGCACACCCGACCGCAGTTGTACTGGGTTTGGCCGATAGGAGGACGGTCGACCGGTCTTATTGGACGGTTGATCGACCGCGGCGCTGTGTTCGTTTTGGGCCTTGATTTGTTAGGTCGTTTCAGCCCAATCTTCAACTCCAAGTTAGATCGTACGACTCCTATTCAGTTACTTCTTTTTCAGGTTATATCAGAAGACTGAGAATCAAGATTAGACCTAGGTTTCTCTTTATTCTTCCATATATATAGTAAACTCCTCCTTTATGAGAGTAGAGTACTTCATAGATTCTTTTCTTCATTGCAAAGAAAGGCTCGAGAGAGATAGTTCTTGGTGGGTGAGCTTAATTCCTTGTATTGAGTGAATCAGTAACTCCTTGTAATATCTTCTAGTTGAATATCAGATCTCCCTATATTTTCCCACAGATTAAGTACAAGCTAACCGGAATAAATCCTCATTGTGTTTGTGTTTGGATTGGTGGATATCTACTTGCTTGCTCAATTGATTCGTCTCATCTCTTCGACTTCCTCATTGCTCTAATTAGTTCCGCTGCGACAATGAGCATTTGTTGACGCCCCAATCCCAACATGGAGTAGACCTGAGGGTAGGGCGAAGCCAGAATAATTTTGCCGAGAGGACCAAGAAAAAATCCTACTCCCTGAGCCCCCACTAAGCTTCGCCCGGGCAGCCCGAGCCCTCACTAAGCTTCGCCCCAGCCTGGGGCCATAACACTTATATCGCTGTGTCTTGACTCTTTGCTATGTTCCAAACTTACCTTGATAACGTCTACCACCATTTCTGATGTGTCCACCAATGTCAATCATTCTTCATTCCTGCGTTGTGAGGGCGGCTATACCATCTACTACAAGAAGAAAGCTAGCAATCAAAATATTTTGGATGGTGTCATTGTTGATGCCTCTCATGCTAATTAATGATAATTTCACCGATGAAAGAGACAAGTACTAAGGAGATTAAGGCAACAACATATAACAATTCGCCATTGCTTGATGTCCTTGCTCGAGTGAAAGCCCAAACACCCTAAATCCCAATCATTTATACTTTAAGGCACATTTTCCCTTTACCTTTGTGTTTGTTTGTGCGCGAGTAAAGAGAACCGAACTTTAGCGATAGTTTTTTCCACTTTAAAATGATTTAACAAATAAGAATTCGTATTATCAAATATGACTGACATCTAACTCATATTTTCAATTTGCTTAGGATCAAATTGAATAGCGGGGAATTTGCAAGCGAATTGAACTTTAATTTTAAGTTCACATTCTTATTACACTTTCAACTGAAACAAACACAGAAAAGTTCATAGCGATTTTCCATTATACTCGCAACTACCGGGGCGGAACCTCATATGAAAATTTTATCTTATTGAATTTTTCTTTAACCACTTTGGTCATATGATTTCCATGAAAAACTAGTACACAGTGCATTTGGAACTCCTCTGTCCATACACGATATTCTTAATAATCATATGAAGCAAGGAGCACCATTTTTGAACTAGATCGAATGTCTTGTCCGCCGTGTTATAGAAATCATATCCCCAACAACCCTAACAAAATTTATCGTATATTTCATTTTCCTAACCTAGACTCATGTAGTCAAGTGGACCCAAATGTCCCTAAAAATGTAGTATATATTTCCACAAAAAAGAATTTAAAAAATGTGTCCAAAATTTCATAACACCCTATAAGGCTATAATGATTAAACAATCTCTCTTATTAGAAGCCTACACAAAATAGGAAGGTTGCCGCCAACCTCCCTGTAAATAAACCCCGTCACTGGCCCGTTCTTCTCTTTTCTCTCTCTGTCTTTCTTCCACCTCCAAAACCCTTTCCATTTCTTAAAAAAAAAAAAAAAAAAAAAAAACCCTAGAACCTCAAAAACTCCTAAACCCTAAAAATCCCACCTTTTTTGCTTCCGATCGCAATGGGGGCGAGTCGGAAGCTACAGGGCGAGATCGATCGGGTTCTCAAGAAGGTCAACGAAGGCGTCGACGAGTTCGACGCCATCTGGAACAAGGTACGATCTTTTCCCCCCCTCATTTTGTCGATCGCTTTAAGATCCGTGCTTGATCGGTTGATGATGGCGAATTTGGTGTTTGGTTTTAGGTACATGATACGGAGAATGCGAATTTGAAGGAGAAGTTCGAAGGGGATCTGAAGAAGGAGATCAAGAAGCTGCAGAGGCACCGGGATCAGATCAAGACGTGGCAGCAGTCGAGCGAGATTAAGGACAAGAAGGTACAAAAACTGAGATTTTGGTTTTGATCTTGATGTTGGTTGTTATGTGAGTTGTTGTGGGTTAGTAATCTGGCATTTGTGTTTTTTGTAGACGGTTTAATGGTGATTTCCCCCCCCAAAATAGACCCATTTTTGAAACTAATTCTCCAAATAGACCATTTTCCAAACTAATTTCCAAAATAGACCACTTACAGTACCGAATTGCGGCATCTTCGGCAACGTGATCGTAGTTTCCTACTGCGGCCTTACATATATACCAAAAAAAATCCAGATTCCAAATCTTGGTTTAAAGTTTCTAAGTCCAAAGAAGTCCAAGGGAGATATAACTGAGGCCGGAGTTGGGTACTGCAATCTCAATAATACGGAGAAGGGCCTCCGTTATTTTAAATTTTATAAATGCTGGAAATTGATTACATACTGATTGCATTAATTCAATTGAAATTACAGTAATGCATACATGACAAACTGATTACATATAGATTTTATTAGAGGGAGCAATCACTTTAGTATACAAGTATATACTGGGTTTATTCTCAAACGGGTAGAAAGGACTACCGATTTTGCATCTTTTTCAATGCAGAAGTAGCAGTTGTACTCCCTGCATACATTTCCATGCACCACCATTAGACAGAGGCAGCAATTCTCTGGTTAGGAGGTTGAAGTAGCAGTGTGTGTTGCAGTGTATTTATAGTACTTTACAACTTCTTGACAAACACTTCTTCTATTCATGCTATTTGGTGCATGAATAAGAGGTGTGCATGTCAAGAAGTTGAAAGTAGCATGAATACATTGTGACACCCTCTACTAATCCATCCTCCAAATTATAGAATTTTTGCACTCTGCCTAATGGTGGTGCATTGAAGTGTATGAAGGGAGAAGAAGCTGCTACTCAAGCTTTTAAAAAAGAAAGAAAATAGGCATAATTAAAAGTCTTCCCTACCGTTGAGGAAATCCTACATGTACCAGTATACTAGTATAAACATGCATGTATCTCCCTTCTTAAGCTCACATAAACTCAACATAACCTCACATATTTGAATACATGATCCATTACTAACATAAATTTTTCTTTTTTTTTCATATCCGAATTTTTTCTCTTTTTTTCATCTTCCCCCCCCCCCCCCCCCCCCCCCCGCGATCATGTTCAAGAGAATACTTCACTCTTGTATATATAGGAGTTGAAGATAAATTTAAAATTGATTTGACATTGTTCATTGATTTGGCATGTGAATCATTGATACACATTCCAACAAAATACTGTTTTTGCAGTTTGCATTGATTTTTCATCAAGATCATTAATACACATTCCAAAAAGCCAATATTAGCACATAAAAAGTATCAACAAGTCAATATCGCTGAGGTAATTGCGGCCTTGATAATTCTAAGGCCGCGTTGACAACTGCGGCCTTAGTTATTTTAAAATTTTAAAATAAATAATACGTTATTTTTTAAATAAATAATACGTTTGGCAGTTTGCATTGATTTGGCATTGAACCACATTCCATAATAGACCACTTTTGGCCTTTCGCATTGATTTGGCATTGATACACATTCCAACATAGACCACTTTCAGCATATTAAAAGCATCAACACAAATAGCCAAAATAGGACCGAATTTTTATCGAGGTTACAGTTGGCAACTGTGACTGTGAAATTCAGACAGTAGACAACTATTTGGAAACTTGAAAGTTTCACAAGCGCAGTTGCCAACTGCGACCTAGTTTTTACTGAGGCCGCAGTTGGCAACTGCGACTGTGGAAACTTCCAAATTTTTAGAGAGTTGAATTTTTGATTCGTAATGTGCAAGAAATCTAAAACTTCCAAAAATAAAATAACAGAGCAACTGCAGCCTACGTATTATCGAGGCCGCAATACTCAACTGCGGCCTCAGTTATATCACCCTTGAATTTCTTTGGACTTGAGAAATTTTAAACCACGTTTTGGAGAATGAATTTTTTTGGTATGTATGTGGGCCGCAGTAGGGAACTGCGATCACGTTACCGAAGAGGCCGCATTTCGGTACTGCGAGTGGTCTATTTTCGAAATTAGTTTGGAAAGTTGTCTATTTTGGGAATTAGTCCCAAAAAGTGTTCTATTTCGGGAAAAAATCATATAATAGTTGGATTTGTTGAATGCGTGGGTTTTTGCCCTTTGTTTGTATGCAAAGTGAAATGTGGAAATAGATTGTAAATGGTAAAAAAACAGGGAAAAAGATGAACAACCCATTTTTAGCATTGAAATGCTTAAAATGCTTCTTGAAGTCCACCAATAATATCAAGATACTACGATAATCTTTTCCAATCAAAATTAAACAAAAAAGAGAGGAATTTGCAGATTGACATTAGTTGATGTCTAAGAAGGTCAAACACTTCAATACGGAACCCTTGTGTGTCCGACACGTGCCCAACGCTCGTGTCATATTTAAATGTCAAACACCGCACTTGCTGTTTTGATCTAGTTTTTCAACACTTGCCCATATTTTGTTGTAGTTTTTCAAAATTTGCTTATGTCAGTGAGTTGTTTTGTTGTGCTCATGCATCTCGGATTTTATATGAAACCAAACATAAGAACTGAAATGGAGAAGGAGAGGAGAGGAGGAAGATGGGGGGGGGGTGATTAGTTTCAGCTTTCTTCCGAATTTACTTCGAACCAAACAACCCTTAGAAGTCCCATTTATTACTTTCTTAGTGTATAAAATATGCGTGCCACACATTCCAGCCATTTCATACATGATTTCAACTTATAGTTATAACAGTGTAGATGTAAATAATATATGTGTAGCGCCCCGAGTTTCACACACTGGAAGCTCGTGAAACTTACCCAGAATCTTTACTTCAATGAGTACACAATATAGTGTAGTTGAAGGCTCGCCTCAGGCTCAAGGCTCAGGCTTAACAATAGTTTGAGCCTCAAGCCTCAGTTAAGGCTCTCCTTTGTTCGAAGCTTCACTCAGGCCTGCGCCTGGACGCGCCTTAGCAAAGGCCCGGGGCTTGCGCCTTAGCAAAGGCTCAAGGCTTGCGCCTCAAGCAAAATGCGCGCCCGAACATAACAAACCTAACACAACCCGACCCGTCTTCACAACCCGACCCATCTTCAACCCTTCTCATATCCCGTAACTCCCCTAATTCTCTCTCATCCCTAATTCCAAACTCTAACCCCAATCTCCACCGCCCTAACTCTTCAATTTGCACTCATCTTCATCAATCTCCTCCCCCTTTCAACATCGGCGGCGACAGCGAAGCAGCTCTGCGGCGACACGACAACATACAACAGATCAACGGCTACAACGAAGCAGATTGGCTGTGCCGGCGGCCTTTTTACTCCTCAGTCTCCAGACTCTCCACTCCTATTCTGGTTTCTTTCTGTTCTGATTTTACACTTTTATGGTTTCTTTCTTGGGTTTTCTTCTATCTTTGCTTATGATGTTTTTGCAAGTTACTTTGAAACGAAATTGTGAAGCTAATTCATTCCATAATTTAGGCTAAATTTGAAAAAAAAACCTTGAACTATGGCCTTTATGCAGAAACCCCCCTGACTTTTTTTTAATGCAGAAAACCCCCATGAACTATTGTTGCAAAAACCCATCCCGCCAACGTGAGACTTCTGCTAAAGTTGAGGAAGGTTTTTCACAATAATGCAAAAGATATATGATATTTTTAAAAACAACTTGCAAAGATGAATGGGTTATCTGATACAAGTAAAAAAGTTAGATGTGTTTTTTTGAAATACTTCGGGGGTTTTTTTTGCAACAAACATACTTCAGGATGGTTTTTTGCATAAAAAAGGTCAGGGGGTTTTTCTGCATAAAGGCCATAGTTCAAGGTTTTTTTTTCCTCCAAATTTAGCCCATAATTTACTATAATCATGAAACCATACCTTATTCAAAAAATTGTATCATATTTCAGTGTAGAGCATGACCAAATTTTATGATCGGCTAACTTTATGTTATTGTTGTAATATTTCAAAATACCTTACCATTTACTAATACTGTAATACTGTAATATTGTATGCTCATTACTGCAATATTTAATTTGATACTATTATAACTTTACTGTATGCTCATTACTTTTAAGCTCATTACTGTAATACTGTGATATCGTGTGATGTATGGTAAGTATCTTCATTACTGTAATACTGTAATACTGTATGCTCATTACTATATGAAACTATGAATTCAAGGTTAACATGATATTATTGTAGTTTTACGGAGGGACACATTGTATCACTTGGTCTTTGGGGCAAGAAACACATTGTAGTTATACATTACAGAGGAACACATTGTAGTTTTACAAAAATGATAACTTACACAGTCATCTTGGTCATTGTATGATATATTTTGTTGCCATGATGTTATCTCGTTTATATAATCTTATTTATAAATTTAAAAAACCCCCAAAAGTAATAATGAGCCTCGGTTAAGTGAGGCTTACGCCTCAAATTGCGCCTCAGGCTTTTATGTGGTAGTAAAATTGCGTTGCGCCTTACGCTTTGAACTACTCTGACACAATACAGAAATTATAGGAAATTAGAAACTTACATTTGCACAAGAAAACTATATCCTCCACTTGGATGCTTTACGCAGCTCGAGTCTCCTGCTCCATGATCAGCAATCCTGCAATTAGCAAACTGTGGGCACGTCAGTTGAATACAACTGACGCAATGCGGATCAAACCCAAATCTCCAAAATCCTCCACAATCAATATTTGATGCAGAAGAAAGAAACGTGAAGGTCATACAAACATAAATTTCAGTGTATGTCATGATCTAGATTCTAATTCACAATTCATATGCACACCATGCTCTTAATCTAATGCAAACTTGATTTGGAAACGTATGCATCCCATACTACATACTTCCCAAATAGAGTTCGTATTCTCCAATTAATAGGATTCAATTCCTTGCCATGTATCCTACTCTTGTACTCTTTCCTATTTCTGACATTCATCTAATGACTGGTAGAGTCTGCAGTACATGCGGTCCATTGCCGCTCCTGTAGTCTGATCGTGGTCCTTCTCCACTTTGAACGGCAGTGATCACTCTGTTCGTTCAGATCATGGTCCTTCTCTCTATTTCCGGTCATGCCTGTGATCATCAGCTCTGTTGGAATCATGGTCCTTCTCCACTTCTGCCCCTACCAAAGTTATCGTGAACATTAAGCGAATCGTAGGGCCACCTCTACTCCGTCCAGAGACTTAGAGTTATACTCTTGCTTTTTTGTTCGTATTGATAACCCAGAATATAGACAAGAACTTAAGAGTCCATCTCCTAAGTTCCGACAAGACTTGTGACTTACGTCTGCATCCCATTCTTATCACTAAATCCTAGAAATTAACAGTGGAGACGACGCCGCACGTGTCCCAGTCGAGACGCCGCCGCACGTGTCCCATTGACAGGTGAGTACACGTCCAACTACTGTCTGTCCTTACCAATCATCCTAAATTAATTTCTTAATTCACCAACTTACCCGATTCTAATTGCTTTATTATGACAACTTCTATTTTCTAAGTTAATTGAACTGTGCTCCTAGTTTCCACTTTCAGCAAGTTTACATAACTAATTTAACTTAATTCACTAACTAGGTTCTAAGTGAATCCATCATAGTTGAATACAAGTCTCGTCTAGATTTAATTTGGGTTCAATTTAGCTTTCAAATCATGCTAGAGGTCAACCCAACATGCACCACACTAGTGCACTCATTGTGCACAAAACACTACCATATGTAAATATTCAAGTATGCATACCTGCATACACATGCATACGGTATTCCATCAATCACCGTATTCATGCCTATAATCTCTTCTATACTACCAATAGTTCTTTACTTTACTAATTTACTATCATACTATCCTATTTAACTTACTAACTTACTAACATGATCACTGCTTACACAAGAAAATCCTTATATAGTTCTCAACTACACATTGGAGCTTACTAACACATATAGGCTTACTAACATTTCAACCAAGCTTACGAACATTTTTAGTATAATGCTAGTAGCTTACTATCAATGTAAAATTTTACTAATCAAGATACTAACTTGCTAATGACATGGTTTTTATTTATAATCATGCATAAAAGATTCATCTTTCATACATTCTATCATCCTTAACACAAAGATTAAATCTTTATTCATTCACTAGCATTTTTATACATATAATTTCATAACATTCATAATTAAGAAAGGAGAACACCCACTATAATGTCTAGCAAGCATCAATCATTAATTCCATATATAAAGAAAAATAATAATACATGAGGTGTGAAGAATATCCACTTTGATTGTTTGTAAGCTTCAATCTATTGGTTGCTTCAAGTTGCTATCTTCTCCTCCTTGCTTCCCTTGATTCTTTCTTGACTCTTTGCTCCAATAGTAGTAGTAGTAAGGTAGTATAGTAGTAGTAGTAGTAGACAGCAGCAACAATAGTAGTAGTAGTAAGCAGTGGGGGTAGTAGTAGTAATAGCAGGCAGTGGTAGCAGTAGTACTGTAGTAATAGTCAGCAGTAGAAGTAGTAGTAAGCAGTAGGGATAGTAGTAGTAATAGCAGGCAGTAGTAGTAGTAGTAGTAGTAATAGTCAGCAGCAGTAGTAGTAGAAGTAGTAGTAAGCAGTAGGGGTAGTAGTAGTAATAGCAGGCAGTAGTAGTAGTAGTAATAGTCAGCAGCAACAGTAGTAGTAGTAAGCAGTAGGGGTAGTAGTAGTAATGGCAGTAGTAGGTAGTAGAAGAAGTAGGCAATAGCACATATATATCGGGAGAAAAAGGGGGGAAAGAGTTACTGTTGCTGCCGGCTGCAAAGAGAGAAAAAGGGAGAGATAGTGGAGTGTGGAAGTGTATGGAAGTGTGTAGGAAATGCTTTGGTGTCCTCATATTTTTACACTTAACCCCTTAAGCTTAATTGAATCACACTTAACAATGTTGGATTGAGCCTTAAGAAAAGAAAACATATATATATATATATATATATATAGGAAAATATTTAAAAGATGCAGTATGAGAAGTTTTCTTGGTATGCGTGACTGAAAAATATGAATAAAATTCTCAGCGTGTCATCTATATTCATTCGTGATGCAACATCTTGGAGAAGTTTTTGTGGTCAAACATATTTTTCCATTTTTACTGGAAGCAGTCATCCGCAGCGGAAAGGAAAATAATGACAGGCTGTTACTTCAAGTGCATGCTGCAACTTTTTAAATTGTTTATTACCTGTTTAAGTAGGCGTTTCTCGACTCTTTTAAACATGTAGCATGATAACCTTATTGTTATAGAGTTGTTATAGAGTGCTCATACTGTACCCATCTACAATACTGCTGTATGTTCAAAATACTTTCTATCATTTGGTCCAGTTGCTGAAATAACAACCTCGAGAAATTTGTTTCTTATATTGTTTATCTTTTGCACGTATTTGTTCTAAAATGAATTATCTGGATAATTATATTAGCTTTCATTGTGCAAATTTACTGTAGAATAAACTGAACTGAGTAGAGTATATATTATCTTCTTTAAATAAAGGGTTGTGATTCTGGTTTTGACAATCAACTGTCTGATATATGTTTGACATAGGTTGGTCCATCTTATGAGCAGGCTCTCATGGAATCACGAAAGCTTATAGAACGGGAAATGGAAAGATTTAAAGTCTTCGAAAAGGAGACAAAAACAAAAGCCTTCTCCAAAGAGGGGCTTGGTCAACAACCCAAAACTGTAAGCCCGGTTCGACTCTGTATTTTCTTTCTCACAGCTATTCTTCTATATCGTCCCCACAAAAAAATAATTGGGACTCATTTTTACCTAATAAGTGACTTCACCAAGTTGGATTCACATAAAATATGGTCTTCCGTATCTTTTGTTTTGTTAAGTTTAGGCTTGTAGTGTAGTCTTTGCTGATTTGTACTGTAGCAAATCAGCCTTGATACATTAGGCTTCATATGTTACATAGATGTATACCATACAGTCATTCACACTACCCATTTGTACTGTACCTTGAAGATAAACTGCTGGACTGCTAGATTTTCATTTGAAAGGTTTCGCCCATCTTAATCAGCTTCTGAATTTACTACTAATTCTACATCTTACTAAATAAGCTTTTAATATGTTTACCCAAAATAAAAACTTTTAATATCAGTATTTTTGTGTTCAATCTAATTTGTTTGTGACTGTAATTTACCAGATTACCTTGTAACATTTTCTAATGTTGGGGACGTTTTAAGTCTTTTTATATGATCTCATTTGAAATGTTGATGCTTATTTTTGTTTCTATTCTGTTTTTTTCACAGAAATTGAGATTTATATAGTTTTGACTCATCTGTAGCTCACCATGTTTTCAAATTCTGTTGTCCAAGTTGTGATTTCCCATCCTTTTTTTTTGGATCAAAATGTTAGGACCCAAAGGAGAAGGCTAGATCCGAGACAAGGGACTGGTTGAACAATGTGGTATGTTTTAGTCTTACTTTGTGTCTGACTAATTTTTGCGTATTGGTTCCCATGTTATATATCTTACTTGTTTGTTAGCATGTACATTGCACATGTGTTACGTCAATAAACTATTCGAACAAATTCACATAAAGAAGCTCAACGTATGGTGCATAGGTACCAATTCACTGTTTTTTTTAATTAAAAAAAATCTAGTTGAAAAGGCATGTGCAACACGTGGTAGTACACATGGCTACATCAACCATCCAATTGGAGTTACAATAGTTAAGATTTAAAAACATATTTTCTACGTTATGATATTTTCTACGTTATGATTCATGTGAAAGGTTGCATATGTTTTACATTCGAATTTTAATTTTCATTGAGCTGCTCATATGTGACCTTTCATGCTCATGTTTCGTTGCTCGAGGTTATAAGCAAAGGTGCTCTAGTCTTAGTGGCATGTTTAAATTGTTTTAAATACCATCTTATGTGCTTTTAAAATTATTTACAATACTTCCTGTGCGCTATATACTGCTGCCATATTGTAGGATTTACTGGTTCAATATTTAAGAGTTAACAGTATATCACGGATGAAATTCAATTAACATTTAATGTTTTCAATATTTGTACATGTTATTTTCTTGGTATGTGTTTGGATTCTATTATCTACATCATCCATGAATCCTTTCTTACATGCTTGTACCCTTAGAAGAACATCATTGGAAACACAAACTTCTTCATTGGTACAATTAATTGTCATTTTAAGGAATGCAGTTTGGAGAATATTCATTCGTGACAATATCTAGTTATCATCAAATGCTCTCATATGATGGTAAGATAGTGGATACTTAACTTTCTTATAGTTCACTTCATTGTCGGGAATGTGATTCCAATTAGTTATTTGGCTTATTTGGTTGCAACTTTTTTGATTTCACTACCATAGAATGTGGAAGCCTAAATATTTTTTCGTCTTGTGATTTATCTGGATGCCCGGAACAATATTGTGGTTCATATGATTAACATAATTTCTGCCAACTTTTGGATGTTGATTTGATATTCTCACACTGAAATTAACTCATGAATTGGAACTGTATGGGACTGGAAGTTCTGTTAGTTTCGAAGCACTGATTCAATGTAGGGGTTGCTTGGTTGCAAGTTTAGAAGGGAGAATGTGAATAAAACAAAAAGGAATAAATATTGTTCAATGTCAGAAGTGTTGGAGCTGTGCTTTTCTTTTACTGACAAAAGAATAAGTGGGGCCTCTTGTGCACAAGAAGGAAGGTTGGGATCAATTTCATTGAATTTTACGGTGAACTGGGGAGAACGTGAGAATTTAATTTTTAAAAATTTTAAAATGTGGGCCCCACATAATAAAAAACTAAACAATTTGTTTTAAGATTGTTTTTAGTACTTTCACCGTTCAAATTACATACTACTTTTCTCTATGCAAAAAAAAACTAGTCAGTACAATCTACATTTTAATAAACAAACATCATTTTTTAATAAAAAGAGACTATTCTTTAACCATTTTCTTTCTATCCTTTCACACTTTTACAATCAGACACCTTCTCAAAAATTATCAGTTGTTTTTTGGTGTACTGTTTTCAGCCATATTGCATAATTGTAATGTAAGTGTCAATGGTTTGTTAATATTCCTCTTTAATCTTCTTATAGGTTGGAGATTTGGAAAATCAGATAGATAATTTTGAAGCTGAGCTTGAAGGGATCTCTGTAAAGAAAGGAAAAACAAGAAACCCACAACTGGTATGATCTGATAATCTGTCTCAAGCAGACTGTATAACTGCAGAAGCAGCAGCAACAACAAAGCCTTTACCCCGAATTTTCATGGTCGTCCATATAAATCATTTTCCTCCTTTTAGCCTTGTCATCCGTGTGTCAAATTAAAACATATCATATCCTTCTTAGTTGCTTGAAATCAAATATGTTGAGTCCATTAACTCCAGTCTTAAGCTCGTAGCCTCGTACCCCTAATTTCTTCTGGATGTGCTTGTTCTTTGGGTTGTTCGATTTGGTCTCTTGCCACTCATTACCTTAACATCTTTAGTTCAGCTACACATATTTTCTCATGTATCATTTATTAATTGCCCAACATCCTGAATTGTTAAACATAGGTGGTAAAATAATTGACGAGGAAGCCGTCCCATTAATTTCATGGGTATTTTGTAATCATACCTCCACTTAGCCAATTTTTTTTTCACTATGAACAACCTCGATTTTTTCTCCCCATCATATGTGAACTTACGAATATTCTACACCACCCTGAGATAATAATCATATAGAATATAATTTACCCAAAGTTGTTTTCATTTTTTGTCTTATTATGTTAATTCTTTTTGTAGATTCATTTAGAGACTTCTATTGCTCGACACAAAGCTCATATCATGAAGCTTGAGTTGATTTTGAGGCTATTAGATAATGATGAATTGAGCCCTGATGAGATCAATGACATTAAATATATTCTAGATGAATATGTTGAGTGCAATCAGGTGGGTATCTGTTCAATGATATGCTCGAATGAAACTATTTGGAATATTCTGATTGTAACTTTTATTCTAATACATCAGGTAAACTTTGACCAATATAGCGACATTGATGATTTGTATACCACTTTACCCCTGGACAAGGTGGAAGCTCTTGAAGATCTGGTGATACAAAGCTCTTCTGGTATAGTCAAGGTAATCTCTTCATTTTTTTTGATATCTTTGTTTTATCTTTATCTCTTTCTTGTGGTTTTTCTAGAAACTAGTGGCCTCACATTGTCACCACCACAAAGATAGCCTCAGGGTTGGTGGTCTCACACCCAGGGCCGGCCTCCCCCGTTGAGGCAAGTGAGGCGGCTGCCTCAGCCCCCGGATTTTTTGTAATTTTAGGAACCCCCAAATTTGTATTCCCTTGTAAATATAGGCACGTATTTTGCGCGTAAAAAATATTGTTATTAGGGCCCGCCAAAAATAATTATTTGGGCATTTAGAATTTTTTAAAAAAATTATTTGGGTTTGGCCTTGATTGAATTTGAGGCTTTAAATTTGAGTGATTTAAAACAAATTTACATTCAAATCAAGAGAATCTTCTAATATCTGATTTTCACTCTATTTTGCATATCTGATTGATGCTTATGAGTAAACTTGTTATTCGATGATATATATTTTGCATATTTTGCCTTGAACAATGTGCAAATTTTTTGTATGCATTTTTAAAATTATTATTTATAATTGTATGGGGGGGCCCATTTCGGGAGTTCGCCCCGGGCCTCTGGGAACTCAGGGCCGACCCTGCTCACACCACTCAAAAGGGGTTTGTGGCCTCACATGGTCACCACTTAAAAACAATATTTTTAAGGAAAAAAATCAAGCTGATTTCCTTTTCTAAGATTCATGGTATTGAATTATGAGCCATACCATTCTTATAGTGCTGACTATGTCATTGCATATGAGTATATAGTCAAAGAAATTTGACATATATGGATCTGCATATTTTCTTATTTGGTCACACATCTACTATGTGGGTTTACATCTGGATTCAATGAAGCCAATCCAATGTATTGAATTACTAGGTTTGCCCGTTGACACGTGCCTACGGCACGTCTTCAGAACGGTGCACCTGGTTTGATTATATAAAACAGTTTTAGAGGTGCAGCAGATTAATTGAAATAGCAAACATTATATGATGAAGCAGTATATCTACCTTTAAGCTCAACCATCACCTTCTTGATCATTAGCTTGAACTTACCTGGAATGCATATAGTTTGTTTGAAACACTGCATAAAGTTTTTTTAAACTTCAGCATCACTTTTAGATGCTTGTAATAGTTATATAAGGACATTATCATATAGGTTTTATAGAGCTTATTCTAATCTCATAACCACTATGAGCATGTCTAAATACAATGGTAACGCAAATGCAGGTGTGAAGGTATCTACAATACCAATAATCTAAACATTTGTTTCTCTGAGACTCAGTTTGCAATTGAAATACCTCTTATTATTATTTCAACCAAAATAACATACATGAAGTTCTCAAAACTCTAAACCAAACTAATCATTTCTTTTATCTCCAATTTGTCTCCCCATTGTACCTTTATATAAAAAAATCAAAATGGATAAATAACAAATTTACTTTAATTGTCTTTCTTGAGTGGAGAGTTTGCACCCTTCACTGGTAAACTCCAGTCATCCCAATCCTACACTAAAAGTTCTTATATGTTATGTTATCCATGGTTTCTAATAACCAGTGAAGGGAACACTTCACGATAGTATTTTCTCTTGTAGTAAAGAAATTAATGTTGCATATTTGCTAAGTTATTTTAGGTTGTTGGTCAGCTTAACTATCCTGCTATGGTTTGGAAGCCCAAATTGAGGCCACCAAATAATCTAAGCAGTTAAAATTCCCGATTACGTCCGATTAATCCCCGATTAATCGCTAATCGGAGGTTAAGCGATTTATAATATTTCAATAGTTAGCGATTTAATCGGGTATAATCGGCCGATTAGTGGTTAATCGGCCGATTTTAAGTGGCCGATTAACCGATTAAATCTCCTCCTCTAATTATCATTCTCGTTGGCATTATTTGGGCTCAATCCGGTCCAAACTCAAATCAAAATCCAAAATCCAAACACTTTCTGGTCCTCGTGCAAACCCAAACCCGACATGTCGCCGCTCTCTTCTTCTTCCTCATGCAAACCTAAACTCAAACTGATTTTCTTCAAATCCAAACCCAAACTAATTCTCTTCCTCCTCCTCGGGCAAACCCAAACCTGACCCGTCGTCACTCCCTTGCGTCGTCGCATACTTGACCCGGCCCGCATCTGCTGCATCTTCTCCTCTTGCTGCTCACGTTGCTCCTCTTCCCCGATTATTTTTGTTTGATGGAACCGACCAGCAAACCCGACTCGACCCATATCTAGAATCCAAACTCAGGTCAAACCTACTCTATTCTTCTATAACTATATATTCCTATTTGATAATCTCATAACAGTTTTATGTTAGAATTTAGGGTTGCTACATAATGATGATATATATATATATATATATATATATATATATATATATATATATATATATATATATATATAACGATTATTCCTATTTAATCCTCGATTATTTTCCGATTAACCGATTAATCACTAATCGCATCCAGACCGATTAGTTCCAAAAACCGATTTTAACTGCCTAGCAAATAATCCATCTTTCACTTGCGTACACCTTAAATCAAAACCAATAAAAAACTCATCAAATAAATCACCAAATTAAAAATTTTAGACCCAAAAATAAAACAATCATACCTCTCTGAACTTAGATCTCATGCACACACAGAATTCGAGTTTGCAAAAAACCGAGTAATCCCCTGCACACACAAAATAAAAAATTAGAATGAGAATTCGGTTAATGAGATGAAATTAGAGTCGCCGCATCGCATGTAGAGGCTCTTGATTCGGTGGAGGGGAGTCGCCGATACGGAGTCGCTTGATATTCACGCTCGATTTGGTGGAGGGGGAGTCACCGATACAGAATCAGCAGCGGATCAGATATCGGCGACGACCTCTTGATTGGGGTTCGACATTTGATTTGGATTTGAATTTGCTTTGAGATTTTCAAATTTTTAAAATTTTAAAATTTAAAATTTAAAAGTAATTTTTTTTGATTTTAAAATTTTTAAAATTGTTAATTTTTTGGAAATTTTAAAAATTTTTAATTTTTTTTAAATTTTTTAAATTGAAACTTTTTTTAAATTAAAATTTTAGATTTTAAATTTTTTAAAAATTTTAAAAATTATATTTTAAAAATTTTTTGAAATTTTTTTATATTTAAAATAATTGTTTATAATTTTTTATAAGCATTTGATTTTTTGAATTATTTTAAAAGTTTTAAAAGTTTTAATTTTTTGTTTTTTATAAATTTTTTAAAATTTTTTAAATTTTTAAAATTTTTTAAATTTTTTAAATTTTTTAATAGTTTTTTATATTTTTTATAAGTTTTTATAATTTATATGAATTAATTTTAAAGTTTTTAATTTTTTAATTTTTTTAGTTTATAAGTTTAAAGTTTTTTAGTTTTCTAAATTTTTTTATTTTTTTAAATTTTTAAATTTTTTTAAATTTTTTAAAAATTCTTAAAATTTTTATTTCCTTAATTTTTTGAATAGGAGAGTGAGAGAGAAATAATTAAATAAATAAAGGAGTTGTTTTGGGTGGGGAGGATTTGAATTTGAGTTTTGGGGGGGGGGGGGGGGGGGGGGGGGGGGGGGGGGGGGGGGGGGGGGGGGGGAGGGAATGTGTTTTTTGAGGTTAGATCTGGGCCTCTGATTTTTGGGGGATTGAAGGAGAGCCACTTGATAGCTTTCTTTTTATGTTATTATATAGATGAGCCATACCATTCTTATAGAGTGCTGAATATGTGATTGCATATGAGTAATGGTCAAAGAAATTTGACATATATGGATCTGCATATTTTCTTATTTGGTCACACATCTACTCTGTGTGTTTACATTTGGGTTCCATGAAGCCAATCCAATGTAATTTTATTCTTAATTGATTCATTTTTATACCTTCTGCCAACACAAAAGAAATGGTTTTATGCTGAGACATTATAAGATTTTGTTTAGAAAACCATGACTGATGATGTGATTCACATCTTGAGGATAATCTTTGTTGCCATTTATTTTTCTTGTTGGTCTTGGTTTGAGGGTGTTGGTTGACATTTGGTTAGTTGTGACTGTATTCATTAATGATGGATATATTAGAAATGGCTAATTAAAGCTAGGTGTTTGTTGCTTATTTTGGGATCTTGTTAGTTTTTTTTAACTTCTCACCCTTTTTCTTGTAAACTTGTTAACTTGTCAAAATGTTTACTATGTTGTTTACATCTTTCCTTGTTCATGTAATTATTGTTAAATTATGTTTTTCTAATGCTAGTGCTTGACTTGGCACTGAATGCCTTACACTCTCCATTTATGTTCCTTGCTAGGTGTTCACGATTTTTCCATCTGATTAGATTTGGAAAGCTAAATAAACCATCAATAAATTTTTGGATAAGTTTTACATTTTTCTAGATTTTCTGTTTTTTCTCTACTTTTTGGAATCTTTTTGTTTTTTTGTTTTTTTGAACCAATATTATTTCCCCCTTCCAAATGGCATGTGCCACATATATAGCGTGTCTACTGTGGCATTGGTTGTATACCAAACATATAACCTTGAACAAGATACATATAGAACCATATTATGTAAAAGCATGATGTCTGATTTTTGAGTTTTACCTAAGGATTCTACAAAATGTCAACAAATATTATAAAGTCTATCTACCTCATAATGACACTATGAGGATGAGAGAGATGTATCCTAGGTTTTGTTGCTCAATCTGTGCTTTTGTTGTTATTATTATCCTTGGTTCAATTCATCTTTCAATAAACTCCAATAAGTCTCCTTGGTTTATTGGATACTTGCACAAAAATCAGTGTAGCTTGTGTCGTGCATCTTGTTGAGTTATTGGATATTTCCCTAACAATCAAAATTTGGCTTGTCACGCATCTTCTATGTATTGTGTCTACTACATGAACTTGATCAGGGTCAGTACCTGCCATCAACCTGTTATCTTTCTTGTCTTTCTCTCAACCAAGTATATTAGTCCGGTTAATCGTAAGATATTTTTGCCAAAAAAAGTGCTTGGGAGTCATTTCTTAAACCTGCATTTTATATTGCTCTGTATTAGCCTCCACTCCTGGTGCTCTTTGATGGTCGAGTAACTTTAAGGCATTTGTAGGGTATTTTCTTGATGAGAAAAATTGTCATCCTTGAGGGATTTGATAATCATGTGTGATGTTTCACATATTGTTCACATATGTGGGCAGCCTTTTTTCTTAGATCTTTACTGAAGGACATGCTCTGATGTTTGGGAAAGAAAGATTATATTCACCTCAACAACCATGACATCACAAAAACCTGGGATCCTGTTCCCACATCATGTGATTATCTACACTTGGTGTGAAGACTATCATTTGCATAACTTTTCCTTCCCATTAATGTATAATGGAGTACAACGAGTAAAACCAAAACAATTAGTGATTGAGGTTCATAATTAATTAGGGGTTCTGGTTGTTTATATAGTTCTTGTTAAAATTTTTTAGAAACGAAGAGATGTTAAAACTTCCCTAGGAACAAATGGAGTTTTGATCTGTAGAAGAAAATCCTATACACTGGAAGTAAACTGCAAAAAAGATATAGTTCCCTTAACCTTGTAAGCTGGAGCAATCATTTTTATTAGGAGCTTTTGCCATACTCAATTAAAACTAAAATTTCCTTTTGCACTTTCTTTGTGGTAATACTGCAAAAAGATACCATTATAGTGTTAGTAATTATTTGTATTCACCTATAGTGATAACTGTACTCACCTATTTAAATTCAGTGCTCAAAAATATTCTGTGTAGCTTGTTTTACTTGAACTTTTTCTTTGACAGCAACATGTATTATTTTGTTAAGCAATTACAATTTTGGCTGTCATGTTTTTGCTGCTAACACCTGATATGGATAATAATTTGCTGATTGTTGATCAGGCTGCTTTGTTATCGTCCACTCCGCAGAATGCTGATCAAGCTCAAAGTGATGAAATAACTTATCAGGAGAGTAATTTGGAAACCGTTCTTAAACCCGCATCTCCTGAAGCTGGAGCTACAGTGCCTACTGTTCCATCATCAGTCCCAGAAGAACCTAGTTTAGCTACTATCTCTAATGCTTCAGTCCATACATTGCTTGAGGGCCCAGCATGTCCAGCAGTACTTTCTGATCCAGCATCTGTTCAGAGTGTCCCTGCAGAATTGGCTGACTCTGCTACTTCATCAATTCCTAACAAATCCAACACAGTTAAGGAGGACAATAACAGTACCTTCCCTGCCTGCAGTGCGTCAACTATTGTTGATATTGCACCAGAAAAATGTTTTAGCAGAGAGATTTCCAATCAAGATCCTGTTAGTGTTTCTATGAGTGTAACTTCAGTTGGTTCAATTTCAAGCAATGGTGGTCTTGATTCAGTTCCTGTAGTATCTGATTTGTCCAAGAATTTTTTTTCAAGGGTGGATGAGAGAATGGTTGGTGGGATTACTCCATCTGTGTCTTCCCCTTTAAGTACCAGAGTCCTATTACAACAGGGCTTGAGAATAAATGATGGTACAAATTCAAATGATACTCATAAAGTTGGTGAGGATCTGGCTATTGGCGGAAGGGTCTTTCCACATTCAATTGGTTCAACAGAATGGAGTCCTCAAAGTGCAACAGCATTCAAGAATCAAAATGAAGTATTCCCAACTTGGCTATTACTATCTTTGAGTGAATTTTATTTCTCATTTTTCTACCTGAGAATTTACATTAACTTCCTTTTGGTTTATAGATGATTAAATACTGCAGGTTTTTATGACACCATCTAACTTTATTGTCTGTTCCTCTTCATTTTGCCTTTTGCTGCCTTTTGCCTTTGTTTTTTCTCTTCCTCCTTATTATCTTCTCTTGTAGAGAAGTTACTGAATTTAACGATTTATGAGCAGTATTGTTGTTCATATAAAATTTGCAATTAAACCAATAGATTGGCTATTAAGGGCAGTACCTTTATGCACATGTAGCATAATTGTCCACTCAATTTCTTTTTTGTTCCTATAGGATTAATAGAGCAAGAGTTTTTTCGGCTATAACATTGCCTTCCTTTCTCTTCTCAGGGTCAAATTCGCGCAAGACCTGAGATTTCTCCTGATCAGAGAGAAAAGTATCTGCAGCGACTGCAGCAGGTACAGCAACATGGTCATAACACTCTTCTTAGTGTGCCTAATCTCCCAGCGGCAAATCACAAGCAGTTGCTTATGCAGCAAGAGAATTCAATCTTACAACAGGTTTATTCTCGTTCACATAGTACTTGTTTTCATTTTATATGTATTATTTTATATGGTTTAAGAGGCATGTCTTTATTTACACTGCAAGTCTGCAACTTATATGTTGGATGACATTGGATTCTTTCTATTTAGAAGGAACTCCTCAGTGATTATGGTGAAAATGATGATGTATGATTAACAATACCTCCCCTTTTTCTATCCATCTTCTAAACAAGTATTATATAGAATTGGAGATTGTAGTTATTGAAGCAAATAGAACTGATGATGATCTGAGTAGTGTTTCAAATATCACCCATTATAGCTGTTATATCGGCCGATATAACGGTTTTGAAAGGTTAATGTCACCATTGACATTTGGTTTAGGATTGGACACTAACCCATCGTATATTTGTATCAAAAGAGAAAGAGGTGAAAAATCAGTTAAATTTTTTTTATCTCATCCTTTTATTGCTTCCTCTCCCAATAATTTACCACACCACCGTCGTTTTTATTTATTGTGCACATGAAGTGAGATGTGGACCTAGGGGCTTTTATTTTATTGAACTTGTGTAGAAGAGATTCACTCTTAAACTCTAATTATATTGGACAGTATATAGGATTTGCAATTGTAGATTAGAGAGAGAGAGAAACTAGAATTGATTATGCTGAAATAGGATAAAGAACACATCATATTCATTCGGATCTCTGACTCTGTTTATACAAAATTACAAATTTAATTTTATGTTCACAATGTCCCTTTTTTATTTGGTAATTGCTTATATGAGTCTATATACAAATAAAACAATAAATTAAGATCTCCATAGTTAGTTAATAATAATATAAAATTTTAATTTTTTTTAGCACGAGTAGATTTTTTCTATGGAGTGAACATAAAGACTTTCCAACTTGCCTTTAAGTTCTCTCGAAATATTCCTTGTGCAGATGTCTTGTCTTCAAATCTT
The DNA here is from genome assembly GCA_017893485.1 of Hemerocallis citrina. NCBI lineage: Eukaryota > Viridiplantae > Streptophyta > Magnoliopsida > Asparagales > Asphodelaceae > Hemerocallis > Hemerocallis citrina. The sequence goes on along the minus strand of CM030368.1, from coordinate 198,249,064 downwards.
TAATATGCTAGTATCTTTCTTTTATGTATAGATTTTATGTAGGTGATTATATATTTTGGTTATATTTACTATTTCTTGCATTAGGTTTTTGTATTTGTGATATATAATATGGAAAGGTTATCTGAATCACATTTAGGATATTTATTAACTTCTGATATGTTAGCCCAATATTTTTTATATATCACCGATATCTAGTATCCGATAAGATTTGTCTTCGATACAATATTGATATCTGATTTTCAAAACATTGAACCTGAACCTACTTTAGGTTGGAATAGTTAACAAGGAAATGATTGTTGCTGTTTGACTCAGGGCCATATTGGCCAGTTCTAAAGATTTATCAAAATTTGCCGTTCACTACTGGTTTCACTCAGCTTCCAGAAACCACACATAAAAATTTAGCGATATTGTAGGTTCTTATTAACCTCATTAGTAAAAATCATCCATTTATAAGTAATTTCATTTTGTTAATAATTTATTTGCATTCATCAATCTGAAACTAGTAGATCACTTCAGACCCGTTCTGAATAAAATTGTCAATAAGATTTGAAAGTCGAACAATTTATGAAAAGCATAAATAATTTTCTCAAACCCATATTTATTAACTATGAATTCATTCTGCACAGTATAAAAAGTACATTTTTATTGAAAAATTTTGCTATAAAAAATGGCATTCCCATACTAACTAATTATTAGAAATACAATGCATGATATTGAATTATCATTTTCAATTATTATGACCCCATTAAACATAGATTAATCGGCATGCAGTTGAACTTTTATTTACAACTAGATTTGCCTGTGGGCACGTGCCTACGACACGTTTTCGGAACGATACAGCATACGAAAAGCCCTATAAACAATAAAACAACAATTATGTAGCTCAAGTTTGAATAGTATGCCAATAATTAGTCGTAAATTAAAGTCCATGTTTCCATTAGTATATGTTGAAAAATAATTATAAATAGGGGTGTAAAATCCAACTTCTTAGAACTTTGAGGGTGGAAAATGATGAAATTTAATTGTTGAAGAGATATGTTATTTTCAATGTAACATGAGCAATAAATTAAAGCATAAAAATTCTGAAAATTTACAAACCTGAAATCTTAAAATCTAAATTTCCAAGCAATAAACAAAGAATGAGAAAAAGAGAGGGGGAGAGAGAGGGAGAAATATGAAAAAGTGAAGAGAGAACAAAGAGATAGTAATAAAGTAACGAGTTTTTTAGTTTTGGGGGGAAAACTTTTTGGAGGAAAAATATGTTTTGGGAGAGTGAATTTGAACCGTTGATTTTGTTTCAATTGAAGGTGAACCATTTGATAGCTTTGTCTTGTGTTTTATTATATAGATGTAAAAGAATTATAAGCTTCACATAATCATGATTTAATGGCATAATGTTACTGAAGAAAACAAGTAGAAATGAAATACACAACATGTATATGTGACCCTTGAAAACGGAAACTCGTAGAAAATGTCGAAGCTCCTCCCCTCCAAGACTAGAACTCAAAAGCCTAGATTTAAGGAAATTTGAAAATGGGAAATGATAGCTATTTATGAAGCTTGGCCGGTGGGAAGTCTTTTAAAGGGATGAAGTGATGGGGAGGTTTGTAAAACTACCTGATGCGGTTTGTTTTTGGGGGGTGGCTGCACCAGGTGTGAGTTCTTCTTGATTTGTATTTTTGCGGAAGCTTCGGTTTGGACAGTACGCCCGACCCTCAGCCGAGGGAACGGCTCGGGAGTAGGCGGGAGTGAGGTGGAGATCGGATGCTCTGCTCGGATCTGGAGCCTCGGTTCGGATCTGGAGGCTCGGATCCAGAGGTCTCGTGTACCTGCACCCGGTCTCTTGAAAGGGTAGAGGGCATGATATTTATAGGCAAAGCCAATCGGATCTGGACCCGTTTGGGACGGGTCTGGACCCGGTTGCCCGTGGGCCTGACGTGGTGAAAGCCCAAGTGGTTTAGGACTGACGTGGCAGGAGCTCTGGGTGGTTTAGGGCTGATGTGGCAGATCTGGATTGATCAGGAATAATCGCCTTTTGAGGGGATCCTGTGGCCCAGGAGGGGCCACGTCATCTGACCCATATCAGGAGCCCCCCACTCCTGGAGGGCTGGGGGATCCAGCCGTGCGGGAGTGGCCTTTTGTCTCTGTAGGAAGAGCGGGGTGGTGTGTACGGCGAAGAATGGGACCCGTATTTTCCAGAAGAGATCAGTGGGGTAGGATGAAGGGATCTCCTCTTGGAGTCACGTGGGGTCGTCGAAGCTTCGGCCGGCCGAGTCTCGAGGGTCGGCGGGCAAGCCCCTTGCTGGTTGGAAAAGCAAAGGGCGATGCTGATGCCGTGGAGCAGGAGACCTCCTGACGAGCGTGGAGGGTCGGCAGGCGAGCCCCCACATTTGTTGGAAAAGCAAGGGGGCGTCGAGACCTTGGAGCAGGAGGCCTTCTTGACGAGCACGGAGGGTCGGCAGGCGAGCCCCATTACTTGTTGAAAAAGCAAGGGGATGTAGGAGTCTGGAGCGGGGGTCCTTCTTGACGAGCGTGGAGGGTCGGCAGGCGACCCCCCTCAATTGTTGGAAAAGCAAGGGGGCGTTGAGGTCCTGTTCAGTAGGGGCCAGCTTGCCGAGCGTCGAGTGCTGAGCCCGGAGCGCTGAGCCCGGAGTGCCAAGTCCGGAATGCCGAGCCTAGAGGGCCGAGCTAGGAGAGCTGAGCTCGGAGGGCTGATCCTGGGCAAAACTGTGAGATAGCCAGTAGGTGGCTAGGAGTCAGTGTCGAGCGCCGAGTCTAGACGGCCGAGCCTGGACAAGACTGTGAGATGACCAGTAGGTGGCTAGGAGTCAGTGCCGAACGCCGAGCCTGGGCAAAATTGTGAGACAGCCAGTAGGTGGTTAGGAGTCAGTGCCGAGCGTCGAGCCCGAAGTGCCGAGCCTGGACAAGACTGTGAGACAGCCAGTAGGTGACTAGGAGTCAGTGCCAAGCGTCGAGCCTGGAGTGCCGAGCCTGGAGGGCCGAGCCTGGGCAAGACTGTGAGATAGCCAGTAGGTGGCTAGGAGTCAGTGCCGAGCATCGAGTCTGGAGTGCCGAGCCTCGAGGATCGGGCCCGGGCAAGACTCTGAGATAGCCAGTAGGTGGCTAGGAGTCAGTGCCGAGCGCCGAGCTCGGAGGGCCGAGCCTGGGCAAGACTGTGAGATAGCCAGTAGGTGGTTAGGAGTCAGTGCCGAGTGCCGAGTGCCGAGCTTGGAAGGTCGAGCTATGAGAGTTGAGCCTGGGCAAGACTGAGATAGCCTGTATGTGGCTAGGAGTTAGTGCCGAGCGCCGAGCGTGGAGTGCCGAGCCCGGAATATCGAGCGTGGAGTGCCGAGCCCGGAATATCGAGCCTGGAGGGCCGAGCTAGGAGAGCGGAGCCTGGGCAAGACTGTTAGATGGCCAGAAGGTGGCTAGGAGTCTGTGCCGAGCGCCGAGCCCGGAGAGCCGAGCCCGGGCAAGACAGTGAGACAACCAGTAGGTGGCTAGGAGTCAGTGCCGAGCGTCGAGCCTGGAGGGCCGAGCCTGGGTAAGACTGAGATAGCCAGTAGGTGGCTAGGAGTCAGTGCCGAGCGTCGAGCCCGGAGTGCCGAGCCTGGAGGGCTGAGCCTGGGCAAGACTGTGAGATAGCCAGTAGGTGGTTAGGAGTGAGTGCCGAGCGCTGAGCCTAGATTGCCGAGCGCGGAATGCCGAGCCTGGAGGGCTGAGCTAGGAGAGCTGAGCCTGGGCAAGACTAAGATAGCTAGTAGGTGGCTTGGAGTCAGTACCGAGCACCGAGCCTGGAGTGTCGAGCCCGGAATGTCGAGCCTGGCGGGCCGAGCTAAGAGAGCTGAGCCTGGACAAGACTGAGATAGCCAGTAGGTAGTTAGGAGTCAGTGTCGAGCGCCGAGCCCAGAGGGCCGACCCTGGGCACGATTGTGAGATAGTCAGTAGGTGGCTAGGAGTCAGTACCGAGTGCCGAGCCTAGAGTGTTGAGCCAGGAATGCCGAGCCTGGAGGGCCGAGCCAAGAGAGCAGAGCCTGGGCAAGACTGTGAGATAGCCAGTTGGTGGCTAGGAGTCAGTGCCGAGCGCCGAGCTCGGAGTGCCGGGTCTGGATGGCCGAGCCTGGGCAAGACTGTGAGATAGCCAATAGGCGGCTAGGAGTCAGTGCCGAGTGCTGAGCCCGGAGTGCCGAGCTTGGAGGGCTGAGCCTGGACAAGACTGTGAGATAGCCAGTAGGTGGTTAGGAGTCAGTGCCGAGCGCCGAGTCCGGAGTGCCGAGCCTGGAGGGCCGAGCCTGGGCATGACGGTGAGATAGCCGGTAGGTGGTTAGGAGTCAGTGCCAAGCGCCGAGCCCGGAATGCCGAGCCTGGAGGGCCGAGCCAGAAGAGCGGAGCTTGGGCAAGACTGTGAGATTGCCAGTTGGTGGCTAGGAGTCAGTACTGAGCACCGAGCCCGGAGTACCAAGCCTGGAGGGCCGAGCCTGGGCAAGACTGTGAGATAGCCAGTAGGGGGCTAAGAGTCAGTGCCGAGCGCCAAGTCCAAAGTGCCGAGCCTGGAGGGCTGAGCCTGGACAAGACTAAGGTTGCCAGTAGGTGGCTAGGAGTCTGTTTCGAGCGCCGAGCCCGAGGTGCCGAGCCTGGAGAGTTGAGCCTAGGCATGACTGTGAGATAGCCAGTAGGTGGCTAGGAGTCAGTGCCAAGTGCCGAGCCTGGAGTGCCGAGCCTGGAATGCCGAGCCTGGAGGGCCGAGCTAGGAGAGCTGAGCCTGGGCAAGACTGAGATAGCCAGTAGGTGGCTAGGAGTCAGTGCCGAGCGCTGAGCCGGGCTTGCCTAGCTTGGAGGGCTGAGCCAGGAGTGCGGAGCCTGGGCAAGACTGTGAGATAGCCAGTTGGTGGCTAGGAGTCAGTGCCGAGCACCGAGTCCGAACTGCCGAGCCTAGAGGGCCGAGCCTGTGCAAGACTGTGAGATAGCTAGTAGGTGGTTAGGAGTCAGTGCCGAGCGTCGTGCCCGGAGTGCCGAGCCTGGAGGGCCGAGTCTGGGCAAGACTGTGAGATAGCCAGTAGGTGGCCAGGAGTCAGTGCCGAGCCCCTTCACTTGTTGGAAAAGCAAGGGGACGTTGAGGTCCTGTTCAGTAGGAGTCCGCCTTGTCGAGAAAGCTCTGGGCTAGCTCGGAATCACTATCGAGTGTCGAGCCTCAAGTTCAAAGAGAACTGAAGAGTGGCTCGGGATCAAATCCGAGCGTCGAGCCCCAAGTTGTTGGAAAATCCTAATACTCAAAAAGGAACTTCTGGGAGTGGCACGGGATGCCATCCGAGCGTCGAGCCTCAAGTTCCAAGGAGAACTGAAGAGTTGCTCGGGATCCAATCCGAGCGTCGAGCCCCAAGCTTGTTGGAAAAGCCTAAGACTCAAAAAGGAACATCTGGGAGTGGCTCGGGATGCCATCCGAGCGTCGAGCCTCAAGTTCCAAGGAGAACTGAAGAATGGCTCGGGATCCAATCCGAGCGTCGAGCTCCAAGCTTGTTGGAAAAGCCTAAGACTCAGAACGGAACATCTGGGAGTGGCTCGGGAGGCCATCTGAGCGTCGAGCCCTAAGTTCCAAGGAGAACTGAAGAGTGGCTCGGGATTCCGGGCGTCGAGCTCCAAGTTTGTTGGAAAAGCCTAAGACTCAAAAAAGAACATCTGGGAGTGGCTGGGGATGCCATCCGGGCGTCAAGCCTCAAGTTCCAAGGAGAACTGAAGAGTGGCTCAGGATCCAATCCAAGCGTCGAGCCCCATGCTTGTTGGAAAAGCCTAAGACTCAAAAAGGAACATCTGGGAGTGGCTCGGGATGCCATCCGAGCGTCGAGCCCCAAGTTCCAAAGAGAACTGAAGAGTGGCTCGGGATCCAATCCGAGCATCGAGCCCCCAAGCTTGTTGGAAAAGCCTAAGACTCAAAAAGGAACATCTTGGAGTGGCTCGGGATGCCATCCGAGCATCAAGCCTCAAGTTCCAAGGAGAATTGAAGTGTGGCTCGGGATCCAATCCGAGCGTCGAGCCCCAAGCTTGTTGGAAAAGCCTAAGACTCAAAAAGGAACATCTGGGAGTGGCTCGGGATGCCATCCGAGCGTCGAGCCTCAAGTTCCAAGGAGAACTGAAGAGTGGCTCGGGATCCAATCCGAGCGTCGAGCTCCAAGCTTGTTGGAAAAGCCTAAGACTCAAAAAGGAACATCTGGGAGTGGCTCGGGATGCCATCCGAGCGTCGAGCCCCAAGTTCCAAGGAGAACTGAAGAGTGGCTCGGTATTCCGGGCATCGAGCCCCAAGCTTGTTGGAAAAGCCTACGACTCAAAAAGGAACATCTGGGAGTGGCTCGGGATGCCATCCGAGCGTCGAGCCTCAAGTTCCAAGGAGAATTGAAGAGTGGCTCGGGATCCAATCCGAGCGTTGAGCTCCATGCTTGTTGGAAAAGCCTAAGACTTAAAAAGGAACATCTGGGAGTGGCTCGGGATGCCTTCCGAGCGTCGAGCCCCAAGTTCCAATGAGAACTGAAGAGTGGCTCGGGATCCAATCCGAGCGTCGAGCCCCAAGTTTGTTGGAAAAGCCTAAGACTCAAAAAAGGAACATCTGGGAGTGGCTCGGGATGCCATCTGAGCGTCGAGCCTCAAGTTCCAAGGAGAACTGAAGAGTGGCTTGGGATCCAACCCGAGGGTCGAGCCCCATGCTTGTTGGAAAAGCCTAAGACTCAAAAAGGAACATCTGGGAGTGGCTCGGGATGCCATCCGAGCGTCGAGCCCCAAGTTCCAAAGAGAACTGAAGAGTGGCTCGGGATCCAGTTCGAGCGTCAAGCCCCATGCTTGTTGGAAAAGCCTAAGACTCAAAAAGGAACATCTGGGAGTGGCTCAGGATGCCATCCGAGCGTCGAGCCCCAAGTTCCAAAGGGAACTGAAGAGTGGCTCGGGGTCCAATCTGAGCGTCGAGTCCCAAGCTTCTTGGAAAAGCCTAAGACTTAAAAAGGAACATCTGGGAGTGGCTCGGGATGCCATCCGAGCGTCGAGCCTCAAGTTCCAAGGAGAACTGAATAGTGGCTCGGGATCCGATCCGAGCGTCGAGCCCCAAGCTTGTTGGAAAAGCCTAAAACTCAAAGAGGAACATCTGGGAGTGGCTTGTGACCTTGCTCGAGGTCGATGCTGAACCCCCACACTTTGAGAAAGGCAGCATGTGTGTAGCTTGAGGTCATTGACCTTGCTCGGGGTCGATGCCAAACCCCCACACTTTGAGAAAGGCAGCATGAGTGTAGCTTGAGGTCATCACTGAGCAATGAGGACAGGGCTTGAGAAAGCCAAGACCTCGCTCGAGGTCGATGTCGAACCCCCATACTTTAAGAAAGGCAGCATGAGTGTAGTTTAAGATCATCGCCGAGTGTTGGGGACAGGGCTTGAGAAAGCCAAGACCTCGCTCGAGGTCGATGTCGAGCCCCCATATCTGTTCTCGGGTAGATAGCATGGGTGTAGCTTGAGGTCATCGCCGAACGTCAAGGACGCAGGGCTTGAGAAAGCCCAGGCCTTGCTCGAGGTCGATGCCGAGCCCCCACACTGAGAAGTCGTTATGAGCGTAGCCGGAGAACATTGCCGAGCATTAAGATCGCATGGTTTAAAAAAGCCAAGGTCTTGCTCGAGGTCGATGCCGAGCCCTCACAATTCGTTCTCAGGTAGACGGTACGGGTGTAGTCGGAGATCGCCGAGCGTTAAGGTCGCGTGGCTTGAAAAAGCCAAGGTCTTGTTCGAGGTCGATGCCGAGCCCCCACACCGAGGAGAAGCCGTTATGAGCGTAGCCGGAGAACATCGCTGCATTAAGGTCACATGGCTTAAAAAAGTCAAGGCCTTGCTCGAGGTCGATGCCGAGCTCCCACAATTCGTTTTCAGGTAGACGGTACGGGTGTAGTCGGAGAACATCGCCAAGCGTTATGGTCGCGTGGCTTGAAAAAGTCAAGGCCTTGCTCGAGGTCGATGCTGAGCCCCCACACCAGGGAGAAACCATTATGAGCGTAGCTGGAGAACATCGCCGAGCGTTAAGGTCGCATGGCTTGAAAAAGCCAAGGCCTTGCTCAAGGTCGATGCCGAGCCCTCACAATTCGTTCTCAGGTAGACGGTACGGGTGTAGCCGGAGAACATCACCGAGCGATAAGGTCGCGTGGCTTGAAAAAGCCAAGGCTTTGATCGAGGTCGATGCCGAGCCCCCACACCGGGGAGAAGCCGTTATGAGCGTAGCCAGAAAACATCGCCGAGCGTTAAGGTCGCATGGCTTGAAAAAGCCAAGGCCTTGCTCGAGGTCGATACCGAGCCCCCACAATTCGTTCTCAGGTAGACGGTACGGGTGTAGCCGGAGAACATCGCTGAGCGTTAAGGTCGCGTAGCTTGAAAAAGCCAAGGCCTTGTTCGAGGTTGATGCCGAGCCCCCACACCGGGGAGAAGCCGTTATGAGCGTAGCCGGAGAACATCGCCGAGCGTTAAGGTCGCATGGCTTGAAAAAGCCAAGGCCTTGCTCGAGGTCGATGCCGAGCCCCCACAATTCGTTCTCAGGTAGGCGGTACGGGTGTAGCCGGAGAACATCGCTGAGCGTATAGGTAGAATGGCTTGAAAAAGCCGAGACCCTGCTCGAGGTCGGTGCCGAGCCCCCTCACCAAGAGGAGATTTTTGTGGCTCGCGGTGCCATCCGAGTGCCGAGCCCCAAGTGGAATTGGGGAGATTTTTGCGGCTCACGGTGCCATCCGAGCATTGAACCCTAACCAGAATTGGGGAGATTTTTGCGGCTTGCAGTACCATCCAAGCGCCGAGCCTCAATCGGAATTGAGGAGATTTTTGTGGCTCGCGGTACTATCCGAGCGCCGAGCCCCCCCAAGCTTGGTGAAAGCTAGGTCGTGGCTCGATGTCAATGCCGAGCGCCGAACCTGGACAACACTGAGGGAAAACCAATCGGGTGGCTTGGAGTCAATGCCAAGGGCTGAGCCCCGCACATTTGAGAGAAGTCTTCTATAATGAGAAGTTTGAACTGAGCGGCAAGGATTTGAGAGGCTGAGAAGTCTCCCGTATTGTGAAGTCCGAGCTGAGCGGCAAGGACTTGAGAGGCTGAAAAGTCTTCCGTAATGAGACGTCGGATGTATTTCTCGGCCCGATACAAGAGGTCGAGATAGTCGACCGGGGGCCTCTTCGCCAGGGAAGCTTTGTGCTGAGGGTGTCGAACATTGTGTCTGAAGGCGGCCGAGGTGACCCCGGCGTCAAGAGAGGATATTGCTCGGGCTTCGGTAGTGAATCTTCTAACCAAGTCCCGGAGGGACTCATTCTCCTTCTGCTTCAGGTCCAGGAGGGAAGCACTGAGCTTCTCGACCTTTCGACTGGTTACAAAATGGGCCAAGGAGTTCGTTTCGAGTTGGTGGAGTGAGAAGACCGAGCCGGGGATGAGCTTCAGATCCTTTCCCTAGCCGGACCGCGCAGGGTGGCAGGGAAAGCACGGCATAGGAGAGGATCCAATGCGCTGTGAATCAGCATGAGGGTTTGGAGCCCTTCCATGTGATCAGCAGGATCACCCTCGCCGTCGTAAGTCTCGAACTGAGGAGGCCGGAAATTCCTGGAAATCTCTGCTTCCAAGATAGCAGAGAAAGGCGGTCGAGTTGGCCTATGACCCTGAGCCGGGATCGGACCTTCCTTGCCTAGATGGGCAAGGCGATTCTCCACTTCCTGCAGGCATCGGAGGACGACGTCTTCCTGCTCTGGCGGGAGGGTCGAGCCGCGAGGTCCACTGCTCCTGGCACCCGATCGGGTTTGAAAGTGGTGGAATGCCTCGGTTCTGGGAGTCCCCAAGATGGCCTCTAGGATCTCATTCCTAAAGTTTTGGAATTCGAGGCGCGTGATCGGGTCCTGCCCGGACGGGTCGCGTTTGTTTCGCGGCCTTCGGCATACGGGGCTAAGTTCCGGCTCCCGTTCTCGGGATGGCTGCCTGGGACGGTTCAGGGCCGAGTTGGAAGCGGCCCCTTCCCTATCATGGCTAGCTCACTGGTTGAGGACGGTGTGGCGGAGGTCGGCCTCGACTGAGTGGGGAGCACCCGGCCAGGATCCGAGTCCGCCGTTCGCTCCAGGATGGTTGGACCCCTGGGCGTCGGCGTGACCGGGATGCGGAGAAGGGTCTGGACGACGTCCAGAGGTGGCGACTCTTTTGGCCCTGGAAGCCATGCGAGAGCTCGGATTCGAGGTGATGACGTCCTTGGCCGGGACCGGAATGAGGTCAGTACCAAGGGGTTCCTACAGACGGCGCCAACCTGATGCGGTTTGTTTTTGGGGGGTGGCTGCACCAGGTGTGAGTTCTTCTCGATTTGTATTTTTGCGAAAACTTCGGTACGGATGGTACGCCCGACCCTCAGCCGAGGGAACGGCTCGGGAGTAGGCGGGAGTGAGGTGGAGATCGGATGCTCTGCTCGGATCTGGAGGCTCGGATCCAGAAGTCTCGTGTACCTGCACCTGGTCTCTTGAAGGGGTAGAGGGCATGGTATTTATAGGCAAAGCCAATCGGGTCTAGACCCGTTTGGGGCGGGTCTGGACCCGGTTGCCCGTGGGTTTGACGTGGCAGAAGCCCAATTGGTTTAGGGCTGACGTGGCAGGAGCCCTGGGTGGTTTAAGGCTGATGTGGCGGATCTGGATTGATCGGGGGTAAGCGCCTTTTGAGGGGATCCTGTGGCCCAGAAGGGGCCACGTCATCTGACCCATATCACTACCCACAAATCTCAATAACTAGCGACCACTGTCAGGAACCCATTTAAATAATTTTTTCCCCCCTGTAGAAATTGGCCGGCCATTTATGTTGTGGCCATATCCTGGGTTTTGGTTCCCAAAAAAGTGCACAGAAAATAATGTATGTAATTAAGCATATGTTGACATTATTAGCCCTAGTATGGATTAATACAAATCCAACCTCCCATATGTTTAAATTAAGCAATAATAAAAAGTAACATACTTCATTAATTGGATATTCAAAAAATATGTTGTCGACACATGCAATGCATGTGAAAACAAAATATTACAAGATTCGAGTTGAAATTAAAATAGAAGGAAAAATAAAACGAAATACTTAATTGAATTGGACAGAACGAAAACTGTCCATAGCAATCGGGAAAAAAAACGCAAAGATGTTTAGATTAACAATGTTATAGATAATAAACGTAACAGTACGAAATACAGGTGGAGGTAGGTGTTTAACAGAAGTACTTGCAAAAATCTTGTACATCTGTGAAATACATTCCTACTACACCTGTGCCTACAAGACTCGAGACCGACAACCGAGAAATGATACATTTCTTATTCTTGCTGGAACTGCAACCATTATGGCTAAGATCCTTCTCACACTTAAACTATGTAACTCCCATCTATATAATAAAACACAAGACAGTTCAAAAGAAAACTATCAAGTGACTCTTCTTCAATTGGAAGGAAATCAACGGTCCAGGTTTTGTGTTCACAAAAGACATATTCCTGTCGGGTACTGTAGCAACAGTAGCCACATTCAAATTCATACTTTATGTTTTTTTTTTTTGATAAAAGATGGTCGAAACCATCGTTTCATTAACAGATTCATACTTTATGTTGTGTGAAGTAGTTGATATTTGTTTGGGTTTTGAAATTAATTAACCTTTAATCCCTACTTATAATTAATTAAGAAAAATCTAATTAAAATCACACTAATCTTAATTAAGAAAAGCTTTAATTGTTGTGGTTTAATTAGTCTTTTCTTACTTAATTAAAATTTAGGGATTAAAAGATAATTAGTTTCAATCTAATTAAGCTTAATTAACTCATCATTTGGGATTAAGCTTAAATAAAATTAATTAATCCCTAAATTTTGGATTAATTTCTTGTAAAACAAAAAGTAAAAAAAGTGTTTTAAATTACTTTCGCTACAGTATTACTACAATCAAAACAAAGCTAACATTTAATCATTTCTACAGTAAACCTATATCAAACCAAAGCTACTTTTAAGAAATCAAATCCAAGGAACTGCTTTCACTACACTGCTTTTCCCTCTTTTCATTTTGTTTACAACCAACCAAACCACTCCCAATTGTTTAGCTAATATTTTTGTTGGTTTGTAGCATCGAACATTTTGAAGTTCACATTGGTTGAATTCAAAATAGATAAACTGGTACTCTGAAACATATTTTCTTTAATTGTTGTCATATATAGCTACAAGCAGGATTGAATTTACTTTGAAGCCGTGCTAACCCAATTTCGTCCTCCTAAACTTATTTTGTGTGCCACACTATGTTGGTAATTTTCATATATATGAAAACATCAAATTTTTTTGGGGGCAGCAGCTAATCTCATTTACTCAGGTTTGCTTTACAGAACCTGCTTAATCCGACTCATATGAAGCCATATACCTGCGAATCGTTAACTGACAATGTCTTAAAAAAGTTAATCTCCAACAGTATAAAAATAAGGGGACAACAATTTTGTAATGTCGTAATATATAAGCACAAATCCTTGTGTTTTGCTCATAAACCCACCTTTAACAAAAAATTAAGAATATTCAGAAAACAATGAATGTTTGGCTAATATTTTAACGTATCTTTGTATTGAGAGAGTAATGTGACAGTATGATTAAAAGTACAATTGTTAGGTTAAAATTTTATGTACCTAATATTTTAAGAGAAAGGAAAAACTCATAGAATGTGGTAAAATGAAATTGATTCCCTCCCGTATAGCGAATGAACCATCAAAAATGTGTATTGCGGAATCAAATATCACTAAAGGTAAAGAGTTCCCCCAAAAAATGATCAGTTATGAAGTCAACCTTACCGATGTTCATAACTGATCAGTTATCAGTTATGAAGTCAACCTTATAATAATTTTCATGTAAGAAATCGGTAAATAAATAAATGTAATACAATAGTACTAGTGTGTAGCTTGGAATACATAAATACCATTTACGTTTCAAGAAATAAGTAAATCATCAGAAAATGACCCCCCCCCCCCCCCCCCCCCCCCCCCCACCCCACCCCAAATGTGTATTGCGAATCAAATATCACTAAAGGTAAAGAGTTCCCCCCAAAAACCAAAAAATGATCAGTTGTGAAGTCAACCTTACTGATGTTCATAACTGATCAGTTATGAAGTCAACCTTATAATAATTTTCTTGTAAGAAATCGGTAAATAAATAAATGTAATACAATAGTACTAGTGTGTTGCTTGGAATACATAAATGCCATTTACGTTTCAAGAAATAAGTAAATTAATCAGAAATTGACCCCCCCCCCCCCCCCCCCCCCCCCCCCCCCCACAAAAAAAATAAAATAAAATAAAAAATAAAAAGAAACTAATTAAAAAACAATGAAAGAAAAGTTAATAGTGGAAGAATGGAGGTGCAAGAACATAGAAGAAAAATGAAAGGTGATGCAAAGTGGAAAAAGTAATATCTTTGTGAATTGCGCCGCTAATGTTATTGACAGGCACAATGACCAAACTATTTTGGCAACTAGTGCATATATGTATGGTTGGGGGGGCTGCTTTGAAAGCTTCTTTAATTGTGAAATTAGCTGTAAGTACTTGAAGAAAGAAGAGGTGAACTATTTTCTTTGAGTACATTGCTAAATCCTAAGTAAATGATTATCTTGTCACAACCAAAATTGGTAACATTAAGCTATGAATTTGTACAACGAAGTAAATGATGACACGTTATGGCGAAGCGAAGTATGATTCTTGTAATGTCAGTAATTGTTGTGAGTAAATTGATGTGTATTTGACTGCCCTCACCTCCAAGCATATATACAGAGGTGAATAAATTAAAGATTGTATATATGGTGATGGCTGCTGTCAAAGCATATGTTTATTAATATTTAGAGCAGTAATGGAAATATATGTCAGAAGCGTATATATGAAACAATATTCTGACCATGAAAATGGAAGTAACGAATGAGTGAACCGCACATGTAGGGAATAAAAGAGAGGATAAATTGAGCACTACTGAGATGTAGAAATAACAAGCCAACAACAAATTACACAAAATCAATCAGGGAATCAATGAATCAATCAACCAATTAATCTTGGTGAAAAAAAGATTGCATCACTGAGAGTACTTACTGTAGCGCCCCGAGTTCCACACACTGGGAGCTCGTGACACTTATCCAGAATCTTTACTTCAATGAGTACACAACACAAAAAAATTACAGGAAATTAGAAACTTACATTGCACATGGACACTTTATCCTACACCTGGATGCTTTCCGCAGCACGAGTCCTCTGCTCCACGATTAGCGATCCTGCAATTAGTAAACTGTGGGCACGTCAGTTGAATACAACTGACGCAACGCGGATGAAAACCACAATCTCCAAAATTCTTAACAATCAATATTTGATGCAGAAGAAAAGAAACGTGAAAGTCAAACCACACGTGTCGGTGTATGTCATGTTCTAGATTCTAACGCACAACTCATATGCACACCATGCTCTTAACCTAATGCAAACTTGATTTGGAAACGTATGCATCCCATACTACATACTCCCCAAATCGAGTTCGTATTCTCCAGATGATAGGGTTTAATCCCTCGCCATGCATCCTACTCTTGTACTCCTTCCTGTTTCTGACATTCATCTAGTGACTGGTAGAGTCTGCAGTATCTGCGGTCCATTTTCGCTCCTGCAGTCGGATCGTGGTCCTTCTCCACTCTGAACGGCAGTGATCACCCTGTTCGTTCAGATCATGGTCCTTCTCCACTCCGACAGGATCGTGGTCCCTCTCCATTTCCGGTCAGGCCGGTGATCATCAGCTCTGCCGAAATCATGGTCCTTCTCCACTCCTGTCCCTACCAAAGTTATCATGAACATAAGGCGAATCGATAGGGCCACCCCTACTCCGCCCAGAGACTTAGAGTTACACTCTTGCTCCTTGTTCGTATTGAACAACATAGAACCTTGGGTGGATTTGGAGGGTCCATTCCCTTATTTCCACCATACAGTTCTTATCACTAAATTACAGAAATTAACAGACGAGATCACACCGCACGTGTCCCAGACGAGACCACGCCACATGTGTCCCCTTGACAGGAGAGTACAACGCCCAACTAGTGCCTGTCCTTACCAATTATCCTAATTTAATTTCTCAATTCACCAACTCAACAAGTCTCATCTTAATTTAGTTAGGGTTCAACCTAGCCTCCAATCATGCTAAGAGTTGACCCACACATGCACCAAACTAGTGCGCTTGAAGTGCACCACACTTCACAACAAGTACGCATATAAGGATGCATTGGTTATATACATACCCATGCATAACCGTATTTCATCTAACACCGCATTCCATGCTTATAAAAAATTGTTTCCATATTAGGATATTGCACGCATGTGTATGTACTACCTCACATCCACATAATGGTAAACACCTTAGTGTAAATCAACCTATTTCACATTCACACATACAACAATTGCATGAACATCTTTCATACATATTTCTCAACTACCTTTCCATATTATGTTTAGGCAAGCACAAGTGTGAACTTGTATTCATGGAACAACCAAATACCCATTTACTTAATTTCAAAATTGTGTAATTATCTACACAAACATATCTTTTCTATCTTCTCTACTTTGTTCCTCTTTCGTTTCCTTCGTTTCCTTAATCCGGCTATGTCAACCATACACACAAGCATGCATACATAACCATTTGTATCCTTTTGTATTTAATCTATTAACACTTAATAACCATTAGCACTTTAATACCTTTTCAATCATTACTATTAATGTTTACCACCAATAACAATTTATGCTATTAATTCATCAAGTAATCTATACCATCTACTAAATAATCTATTATCAACAATTTCCTTTTTACTACACAATCATGTCAATGAACTACTATACAATTATTTAAATATAAATAACAAATTATAATCAATCAAATAATCAAACAATCAAATACAAAAAATAAACTTAAAGAAGCATACAAGGAGGAAGAACACCCACTACAATTTCTAGCAAGCATCAATCATTAAATTCATAATTTGAATACAAAAGGAATGGAGAATACCCACTTTTGTTTGCTTAGTGAAAAGTCTTCAATTTCCTTCTCCTTGCTCCTTCTTGATCCTTCCTTGACTTCTTGCTCCAATTCAAAAGTAGTTGTAGAGTAGTATAGTAGTAGTAGGAGTAGTAGGTAGTAAGAGTAGGAGTAGGGAAGTAGTTGTAGTAGTAATAGTTGAAGTAGTAGTAAGTAGTAGTAGTTGTAGTATTAGTAGTAGCACTAAATAGTAATAGTTGTAGTATATTAGTAGTAATAGTAATAGTCAGTAGTAGTAGTTGTGAAGTAGTAGGTAGTAGAAAAAGTAGTAGTAATTGTTGTGGAAGCAGTAAAGTAATAGTAATAGTAGTAAGTAGTAGTAAAAATAGAAGTAGTAGTAGAAATAGAAGTAAATATATAGAAAAAGAGAGAGGGAAAGAACAATTGTTGGTGCTGGTTGCTGTCGGTAGTACAGAAAGAAAAGAGAGAAGAAGAGAAGTGGTGTAGTAAGTTGTAGTATAGGGTAGTAATTGGAGTAGGTAAATTAATGGAGAAAAGGAGAAAAGAAAGGTTGCAGTTTGCTGGCTGTTCCTGTCGGCAGTAAGGGGAAGAGAGAAAGAGAGGTGTAGGAGTAGTAAGTAGTGGTAATAATAAAGTAGTATAGTAGTAGTAGCATGTATATATAGAGAAAAAGGGGGTAAAATGCTGCCAGTTGTTGCTGTTTGCTGCTGGTTTCCTGCAGAAAGAAAGGAAAAGAGAGAAGGAGAGGTGTGTGGAAGGGTATAGAAGGCTTAGGTGTCCCTTACTTTTGCACATAACCCCTCATACTTTATGAAATTGCACTTTAAGCCCTAAATAACCTTATTGGATTGGGTTTTGTGGGCCTTTTAAGAAAACAAATTAGGCTTTTAAAAAATATAACCATACTAACATAAAAATAATAGTGGTGTATGAAAAATAATAATGTCAATGCATATATATATATATATATATATATATATATATATATATATATATATATATTTCTATATATAGAGTCCCCTTCGGTTGCACACTACTTTTGGTGAGCATTCCGTGAGCACTCACGAACTAGAGACCCTATGAAAAATCCGAACCGCTCATATCGTTCTATATGCATTAGATAGCCAAACAATAAAAAATCAGGTAATTTGAAGTTCATTTGCCCATCCATCAAGCTGTTAGAATTTTCAGCCATACAATTTTGTAATGATGTAAATCATGGTCAAATGAACTTCAAATTACTTGATTTTTTATTGTTAGGCTATCTAAGGCATATAGAACGATATGAGCGGTTCGGATTTTTCATAAGGTCTCTAGTTCGTGAGTGCTCACCAAAGTAGTGTGCAACCGAAGATTTCTATATATATATATATATGTATATATACATATATATTTGTATATATGTATACATGTATACATATATACATATATGTATATATTTATGTATATATTATATATATATACATATATGTATATATACATATATGTATATATATATAATATATACATAAATATATACATATATGTATATATGTATACATATATACATATATACATATATGTATATATTTATGTATATATTATATATATATACATATATGTATATATGTATATATGTTTATATATGTATAAACATATATACATATATACATATATGTATATATATATAATATATACATAAATATATACATATATGTATATATGTATACATGTATACATATATACATATATATATGTATATATACATATATATATATATATATATATATATATATATATATATATATATATATATATATATATATATATAGTAAGAATTTAGGGGTATTACACTTACTAACTCGGTGATTCTGTGGTGGGAGAATCGCGTTGGGGGCGAAAGAAACGGTTCGTTGGTGGGAGAGGAGGGCTGGGGGCGTGGTGGGTCGGTTGGGTGCAGAGGGGTGGCGGCGTTGCAATGTGTAGGTTAGGGTGAGGGGGGTGGTAGCGGCGTCTCGTTGTGTCGTTTGGGGGCAGAGGGGTGGGGGCGTCGTGGTGTGTGGTTTAGGGGTTTTTGTTGGTGATGAGGGAAGAAGGGAAGGAAATGGTGCATGTGTAAAAAAAAGGGGAAAAAAGAATAAAAAATAAAAAATTTGGAAAATTACGTTTTGATCGCTCGAGACTTGTAAACCTCGATTTTAAGGTCAAGACGGCCACGAATTGCAAATTTGGATGTGCAAATGTGGGCGGAATCGGTTTCCTGCTTGCCCCCGGATGCGCCTTTTCGATACGAAACTTTTGGCGCTAGTTTTGCTGAAAACGGATCGCCGAGTCAAAAGTTATGCTAGTTTGAAGTTGTATGTTAGGAGAAAAGTAGATATAAGTACCCCTGGTAGGGCTCAAGTAGGGATGCAGCCAATTAGTAAGTGATGCGTTACCTTGACATGGTAATTTAGAAACTGATTTTGCAGAAAACGGACAATCGAGTCAAAAGTTATGACCATTTGAAGTTGGAGGACCAAGGCAAGTGGGAAAAAAGTATGGAATTCTTCGTATTTCCATACATAGTTTTGTTTATTTATTTAATTTTGTTTCCAGTAATTTCAGCCAACATTTTAATTTTAGAAATCGCGGAAGAGAGATGGATGGATACATTCGTAAATGTAATCATAAATTAGAGTAGGTTTGCCATTGTACGAAACGATGTAGCATATATTACCCCGCATGTAACGCCCCGAATTTCAAACATATGTAATTCGTTGAAAAAAAAGAGTATCTTCTTCTTAGAGGATCTTTTACTTCAAATTCGTACAAAATATACGAGGGATTGAAAACTTTTTCAAAAGCACATCGGACTTAAATAAGTACAATGTAACATGTGACGATAGATAAACGCTCTTCAATCTGGTGACATGCACCATCAAGGCTTCATACTCATGTTAATCCAAATCCTGCAACTAGGTAACTGTGGGCCCTTTATCAAAATATAACTGACGCAATGCTATAATACAGCAGCGTTTCCACTATCTTAACAATCACAATCTTGATTGCAGAAATAGGAAATGTGGCAATCCTAAACCTTTACCCTAGTAAGCTATGAGGACAGAACTACTATAAGATCCTGCAAAACTGAGTTATGACAATTTTGCCCCCTGTGTGTTACATATATTTTGTACTGTTATGGGTACTATTCATAACGTATTTTAATACTAGGTTTGCTCGTGGGCACGTGCCTACGGTATGTCTTCAGAACGATGCAATATATGAAATTAAGCATTATAACTTCAGGAATATAAAAGAAAGAATTAATTGATCTAATATGAAGAGTTAATTATTTTGTTAGGACAAAATTTGGAAATATTTGCAAAAAGGGACAATGACCAAACTATTTGCAACTAAGGGATAATTTTTAATTAATATTCTATGCTTCCTATCCTATAGATTTTACGATGTGTGATCTTTCTTTCTGCAAATTTAAAATTTATTTTTGTAATATTTTCTATTTTCTAACCAATTTTTCAACTACTTAAATTATACTAAATATTTTGAGAAAACCATGTGAGAGTTACTTACATAGAAACAAGGCTCTGATACCAACTGGGGTGAAGCGTTACAGGACTTGTTACAGGACCGACTCTGACGCAAAAACAAATAAAAGTACATAAAGCAAACTCACAAGACTAACACAACATAAAGAAAGTAATTCAGTACAACATGAAAGCAGTACAGCTAGCATGCTGTCTTGATAGGCCAGTATACCCATAAGTCTTCAAGTCACTTTTACCATTATTAGGTTTCATTATTAGATGCCATTTTCTTTTTCTCCGTATCCTTTCTTAGATCCCATCTCTTATTTTCCGTACCTCCATTATTTTCACAAATTAAGTTCAAGTCCCTTACTTGCTTTCTTATTTCTTCTTCTTCTTCTTCATATGTATTTAGTATGCTCTGATACCAACAACTGGGGTTGCGAAGCGTGAAATCACCTGTAAATACAAGATGTACCTTCAAGATCTCTTAGCTTCTGATTCTGTTTCTGATTCTTCTAATGTGTTGCGTGACTGTATTAATAGAGTTGTAATTGTCTTTAACAAAAAACAAAAGAGTATAAAAAACTTTAAAGTAGGGAGAGATTTCGTAAGGATACAATAACAAATCAAGATAAAATGGCCCATTATGCTTCCGACATAGTTACAAATCAAGATAAAATGGCCCATCATAACAAATCAAAGATAAATTGGTCTTTTTACAAGATTTTCAGGCAGAGCCTTACCAAGCTCTCCCTGCGAGGAAGAGAGTAGTTAGTCATTTCTTGGATAAGAAATAACAAGAAAGATTGTATGGAAGAAAGAACTAGGAGGATTATATGGAATTTCCCTCTTTGATACAAGATCTTAAAACTCTCTCCAAAGTTCTTTTCCAACCAACTGGGTTGCGTAGCACCTTAATTGTGCAAGAGCTTACACAGTTACAAGCTTATATGGAATATTTTTCTTTCATAGATCTTATACCCTCTCCCTTACCCAGCCTCCCATTTTATAGAAGGGATGACTTTACATTAGTTACAATTATTGTTCTCATTGCATCACTGCTTATATCATACATAAATAATTGAGCCTCTTACGTCATTGCTTACATTAAAGATTCTTTTTTGGCCAACATCTTCACGTGCTTCACATCATAAATAACTCTTCGTCAGCCTTCTCTTGTTCTTTTCCGCATTGTCCGCATTTATGTTGTGGTATGTTGTGGTTCCATCCTCATCAATCTATAGCGATGGAAAACCCTCGAATCTCTGTCATTGTCATGGCTTCTTTATGTAGAATTTGGTACCAGCTGTCAAAGACTTTTTCTTTGATTGTGGTTGTTTAATCTTTGTGTAACGACCCCAAATTTTGTGTTTACAATTTCTTACTAAAATAATCTTAATAGGTTTCAATTAAAATTTGGGCAGTCTCCCTTGAAATATTAGCCATTTTACAGAATTTTTTTACGGAATTCTACAAACAAATAAAAATATCACATCAATTAATATGCATCCTCTCCAGACCAAAACAAGCAACATCACACTGACATCATATATATCGGGCTCTGGGGGTAAATATCATCATATAACACGAGCTTACTCCATCATTCCGAAAAGTCCGTCGCACCCACCTTCAAAGTCTCGGAATTTTCGGAGCTTACACCCTCATTCCCGATTTTTCGAAAACATCCACAATTGGTGGGACTAGGGTTATGTGAGGGAAATCCATACAAACGACACCCAAAAATTTCGAAACTTTGCGGGTCGGTCGGGCCCGCCCCACACAAGCTAACGCAGCTTGCAGATGTGGTTTCCGACTCACGGTTCGCAAGATATGGCCGAGTTGTGCTCCCGGCCGAAAGAAAGTGACACCCG
The DNA here is from genome assembly GCA_017893485.1 of Hemerocallis citrina. Taxonomy (NCBI): domain Eukaryota; kingdom Viridiplantae; phylum Streptophyta; class Magnoliopsida; order Asparagales; family Asphodelaceae; genus Hemerocallis; species Hemerocallis citrina. Next base: position 198,227,654 of record CM030368.1, on the reverse strand, counting down.
GCCGCACCGTGCAAACCGTGGGGCGGAACTCACCTCCGCAAGTTGCGTCGGCTTGTGTCGGGCGGGGCCGTCGCACCCACCAGCAAAGTCTCGGAATTTTCGGAGCTTACACCCTCATTCTCGATTTTCCAAAAACATCCACAATTTGTGGGACTAGGGTTGTGTGAGGGAAACCCGTACAAACGACACCCAAAAATTCCGAAACTTTGCGGGTCGGTCGGGCCCGCCCCATACAAGCCAGTGTAGCGTGCGGAAGCGATTTCTGACTCGTGGTTCGCGAGATACGGCCGAGTTGTGTGAGGGAAATGATTGTTGCTGTTTGACTGTTGAATGCTTAATAGAGCTGAATGGAGAAAAAGAATTCATATTTGAGTTTTAAATATACTGTCTTATGTGGTTCTTTCTTGACTTTCATCCTGCTTGATTGTATAGATTATATATATAATTGTAAACATTGTCTTGTCTTGTCATATTCCTGGCTAGCCTTTATTGCAAAATTTTCATTATAAATCAAAAATCTTGTTTGTATTTATGTGGCATTTTACTTGGCATCTATTTTCATTTCACAATTTTCTTGCCTTAACTGCAGTTGAATTCTCAATCTGTGTCACCTCAACTTGGATTAGCACTTAATGTTCAATCCTCGGCACTTAGTTCTGTCAGTAATGCACAGCTTCAATTCCCCATCCATCAATTATCCTCTCAAAATCTGCAGATCTCAGCTGGAGCGAAAGATTTGGGTAAGTTCTATTTTTTTTTTCCATGTCTGCTGTTTGAAAGTTATCCAGTATTGAATTATTTGCTTACATATTTTACTTTATACAGATACATGCCACTCCAAAGGAGAGGAGCCGCAACAGCAGCAAAGTTTTTTTGGTGATATGAATGCGGAATCTTTTATGAATTCTGGTTTCACTAAGATCATTAGCGACGATCACTTAAACTCTCCACTCCTGGTAATTTGTCTTCACGTTAAACATTTTGCATTTTCGTTTTTCATTTCTTTTCCGACTTTGCTTGTCCATTTTCAATTTGTTTCTTTAGACAAAACTGATAGTTTATGAGATAAATGTGAGAATGTTTTATCAGATCTCTTACATTTGATCACTTTATATAATTAAGTAAATAATATATTTTGTGAGATGAAATGATGCTGGTGATAATGATGATGATGATGAAGTTGATTTTAGCTCTGGCTGTTGTTCCTATGGGCAAATGGAAGCTGTTATCTAACCTTGATTTATTAGGATACACATATTAAAGTTCTTGGACTGTCATTCCTACCCCATGAATAGCCATCTTCACTTGTAAGTGCTCTCAAATACTCTTTCTTTACCAACTTGGTTCTAGAATTTTAGTTTTATTTACACTTCAATAAACGTGAAGATAACAAATGTGTATGTATCCTACTATATAAACATTCATATATTTGATAGCCTTTATCTGAAATCTTTGGGATATTTTCACATGAATCGCTTTTAACTAGCTTTGTTGAGGGCCATCTTTTCTATCTAACACATCATATCCTTTTTAATTGACTCAGCTCGAGTATAATTAGTATTTCTTTTGGTCATATCGTCTTTCTTATAATGCCATCATTAGAATCCATTGCACTTGTCAAACAATCTCCAGTGGTTATCCCTCCTTTTACCTTCAATTGGAAGGAGCTGCCTCTAATTTCTTACTGATGCACTCGTTCTTTATCTTTAGGGCTTTGCCTCTCATCCACGCTAGCATTCTTCTTTTTCATTGTTTGGCCGCATTCCTTAGTTACCCAGCATTCTAAATTAGAAAGCGTAGCAAGTCATTTAGCTATTTTTTGAAAATTTTCCTTCAATTACATATGTATTTTGTGATCGTACAGTACTCCTGAAAGTCTTTTTATTTGGGGCATTCCACTTTGATTTCATGGATAACATTCTCCTCTTAAATAGCAAAGATGGTGACTATTTAGCAACATGATCATTAGCCTTATTTCTGTGCACATTCTAATAAATTTACATTAGCCATTCTTGTGGTTTGAACCACTAATTCAAAATCCTTTATATTCTAAGTCATGTCATTCTACTTGAGTTACTTTGGTTTTGAACTACTTATTCGAGATCCTTTATATTCTAGGGCATGTCTACTTTTATATTTTAAAGCTCTGTAACAAATCTTTTTAGAAGCTCTGCAATAAATCTTACCAACTACTCAAATGCATCATCGAATAACATGTGCTGTTCAATCTCATCTTGAATATGCCTAGTAATTATGGCCTCATTTCTTCTCATATTTCAACTAAATTTGCACCCAATTTATTCCATTTTTTTGCCTGTTGTTTTTTGGCTGAGTTAAAAAACACCACTCAACTTCCATTTTCACTTTGGTCGACCATTCTTTGGCTCACCGTTGTCACTTTTGGTACAATTCCATTGGTGGGTTATAGTGGAAATGGAAGTTGAGGGGTGTTTTCTTAAATTTAGCCTTGTTTTGTAGACTCTGAGGCGACTCTCCGTACTTTTCTAATTTAGAAACTCCCCCATTTCAATTCTCATCAAATCACATGCATTACTATGGAAACCTCATCTTAAATATGCGCAGTACATTACTAGTGCAAGAGATGAGGCCTGCGCCTAGAATGATTAGTCTACAGTTGGTGCAACCCTATGGCCTATGGTGATTAGGGAATGACCCCCCATTTCAAATCTCATCAAATCACATGCATTACTATGAAACCTCATCTTAAATATGTGTAGTACATTACTAGTGCAAGAGATGAGGACTGATCCTGGAATGATTAGTCTACAGTTGGTGCAACCCTATGGCCTATGGTGATTAGGGAATGATCATCTCCCCTCCAGTTGCGACAACACGAGTTTCTGCTCCATAATACATATTCTTACCTCTAACGTAGCACCTAGAAACTTGCTTCTTTTTTGAAACCCACTGAAATACTCTGCTTTTGGACTATGCCTGGAAATTTGTAAAGATCAACGAAGACCATCTGAAGATTTTCTTCTGCTTATATCTTTCCATCAGTTCTCTTAGTAACTAAATAACCTTTATCGTCGACCTCCTAGACATATAAATGCTATTTATTTACTTGAGTTGATTAAGAGACTGTTAAGTTGTGCTCAATTAAAAATTGATGTAGAAAATGTTAAGTTTAATTATTTATTGATTGTAGAAAACCTTAGCTTTAAGTTGTGCTCCCCCACTCCCCCCTCCCCCCTCCTAATCAATTATCCTATCTCGGCTAGTGGTTATATCACAAATATATGCTAAATGCCATACTATCTAGTTCTTTATATTGTGACATATATAACTTGTTTTGTGAGTTAAGCAGTATAATTATACTAGATTTACTTGCACATTTGATGCATGTGTTTACTTTTTTCATTGTCAAGAAAATAGATAATAATTCACCATTGTTTAGGTATGGCCACATGAGACATTTCATGTTGATTAATTATTGAATATCGTTGCATGAGACATTTAATGATGTTCCTTAATTTTTAATTGAGTTTGGCTTCACACAGTAATAGAGTAGTTTATGGAATATATCACTGTAGTTATCCTGATAAGTACGGAATAAAATTTTCCATGTTCTCTCTGGGTTGAATTCTATTTTTTATTTTATTTATTTATTTATATTTTTATTTTTGGCATTGCTGTATTTTCCTTTTTGATATTGATATGTCATTTAAAAATATGATATTTATGAATATTTATCTCTCCTTGCTGCCACTTACCCAAACGGACAAGCATAATTAATATAATCTTGAGTAAATGCGGTGTATAATTTATTCATATGATTTAAGTAATATAAAATCATTTGGATTAGTAATTAAGGATATAGATTTCATTGAATTTTAAATGAAATGTAATGTAAGCTTAACCCAAAGTAGAGAATTTTCAAGAATATGAAAGTTCAAGTTTACCAACAAGTAATGCAGATTAGGTTAGAAATTAAACTATTAATCGGTTTGATGGATTTTCAAGATATGGGATAAGTTTAACAAGCCCAATTAAAGTTCGAGTCTAACAATCAACAAATATACCTAAGTGTGATTAGTAAGATAATTAATAACGATTCGTACCCTACTTAGCAAGTGGAAGTACTCACTCAATATTTGTGGACGACATTTAAATCAAATAATATTATAGAGATGATAAAGCAGTAACACAAATATTTAAGAAGTGGAAAGTGTTTATCGGAGTTACAAATAGTGTGCTAGGCAATTAAAATCAGTTTTTTGAACTAATCGGTCTAGGAGCGATTAGTGATTAATCGGTTAATCGGAAAATAATCGGGGATTAAATCGGAAAAATCTTTATATATATAATTAAAAAAAGATGTATCTTTATTATGTAGCAACCCTAAATCATAACATAAACTATTAATAGAGAAAAAGAAGAAAGTACTTAGTTTGAGCTGAGTTTGAATTATGGATGTGGGTCGGGTCGGGTTTGCTGGTCGGTTCCATCAAACAAAAACGATCGGGGAGAAGGAGCACTCCGAGCAACAAGAGGTGCTACCAACAAGAGGTGTAGCAGATGTCGGCTGGGTCAAGTATGCGACGGTGCAAGGGGAGAGACGGCGGGTCGGGTTTGGGTTTGCTCGTTGAAGAAGAGAATCAGTTTGGGTTTGGGTTTGAAGTGAATTAGTTTAGGTTTGGGTTTGTACGAGGAAGAACAGAGCGGTGATATGTCGGGTTTGGGTTTGCGCGAGGACCGGAAGGGTTTGAATTTTGTATTTGGATTTTGGATTTAGGCTAGATTGAGCCCAAATAATGCAAACGAGCATGAAAATTAGAGGAAGAGATTTAATCGGTTAATCGGCCACTTAAAATCGGCCGATTAATCACTAATCGGCCGATTATTCCCGATTAAATCGTTAACTATTGAAATATTATAAATCGCTTAGCCTCCGATTAGCGATTAATTAGGGATTAATCGGACGTAAACGGGGATTTTAACTGCTTAGATAGTGTGTAGTCGGCAGCGACGGTGGCTGCGGCGAAGCAACGAGGGGATGCGACGACTGGCTGTGATGGGTAGCGGGTATCGGAGTTGGCAGCGAGGCGGTGTAGGAGTGTAGCAGCACATGGTGGTTGTCGGAGAGGAGAGATTGGCAGTTGGTGGGAAACAACTTAGAAGGTGGTCGGTGTTGTGGTGGCAGTCAACGATGGCAAAGGAAAGGGGTTGACGACGATGAGGAAAAAGGGTGTCGACAGTGGTGGGGAAACGGGTGGTCGACGAGTGGGTTTGGATTTGGGGTTTAGGGTTTAGAAGTTGAGGTGATGTGGGGATTAGGGTTTCGTCGGGGTGAAGGAGAGGCAACGGGGTGGTCGATGGTGGTGAGCGACAATGGTGTCGAAGGTGGGGTGTGGGATCGAAGGGCGAGGGTTTCAGAGTGTGGGTTCGGGTAGAGGGGAGCAGGAGGGGAAGAGAGAGAGGGCTTGGGTGTTTGGAATCAGCGGAGGAGAATAGGGGGGGTGTTGCGGCTGTGGATTTGGATTAGGGTTTGAGATTTGTATTGGATTTTGGTGTAGTTTTGGAGATTATTACAAACCTTAAAATTGTATCTCAAATGACTCACAAAAAGATTAATGAAGAGCAAAACTTAATCACAGTAATTTTGTTAATCAAGAATAACATATCTTCTCAATATTTTCAAGGCCTATATATAGGTTCAAAATAAATCTCAATACAAATCTCTAAAATATTCTAATGCATAAAATAAAGGGTGCAAATTGTAAAACTACTACATGACTATAATTGCCAAAATGCAAATGAGTACTGAAATAAAATACTAAGCTAATGGAACAGCCATCCTAGACGATGTCTGCGCTTATAGAAATGTCCGAATCATCTCGAACTGATGTCCTCATCATTCTTTCCGGGTGGGAGAGGGCTCGACCCAGTCGAGTTAAAACCAGTCCTCCTGTCATAGTGCTCCAAAAGGTCTGGATCCAAGCGCTGGAGCTCTTCACGATCAATCCAAGTATCTTCCGACTCTGGCTTGTTTTTCCATCTTACTAAATACCTATGAATCAGTGTAGTTGAAGGCGTAAGGCGCAACGCAATTTCACAACCCCATAAAAAGCCTGAGGCGCAAGGCGCAATTTGAGACGTAACATTATTACTTATGGGGGTTTTTTAAATTTATAAATAAGATTATATAAACGAGATAACATCATGGCAACAAAATATATCATACAATGACCAAGATGACTGTGTAAGTTATCATTTTTGTAAAACTACAATGTGTTCCTCTGTAATGTATAACTACAATGTGTTTCTTGTCCCAAAGACAAAGTGATACAATGTGTCCCTCTGTAAAATTTCAATAATATCATGTTAACCTTGAATTCATAGTTTCATATAGTAATAAGCATACAGTATTACACTATTACAATAATGAAATATATCATACTGTAAACACATTGTAATTTGAGGCATAAGCCTCACTTAACCAAGGCACATTATTACTTCTGGAGGTTTTTTAAATTTATAAATAAGATTATATAAACAAGATAATATCATAGCAACAAAATATATCATACAACGACCAAGATGACTGTGTAAGTTATCATTTTTGTAAAACTGCAATGTATTCCTCTGTAATGTATAACTACAATGTGTTTCTTGTCCCAAAGACAAAGTGATACAATGTGTCCCTCTGTAAAACTACAATAATATCATGTTAACCTTGAATTCATAGTTTCATATAGTAACGAGCATACAGTATTACAGTAATGAAGATACTTATCATTCATCATACAATATCACAGTATTACAGTAATGAGCATACAAGTAATGAGCATACAGTAAAGTTTCAATAGTCTCAAATTAAATTTTGCAGTAATGAGTATACAATATTACAATATTACAGTATTAGTAAATGGTAAGGTATTTTGAAATATTACAATAATAACATAAAGTTAGTCGACCATAAAATTTGGTCATGCTCTACACTGAAATATGATGCAATTTTTTGAATAAGGCATGGTTTCATGATTATAGTAAATTATCGAATGAACTAGCTTTACAATTTCGTTTCAAAGTAACTTGCAAAAACATCATAAGCAAAGATAGACGAAAACTTAAGAAATAAACCATAAAAGTGTAAAATCAGAACAGAAAGAAATCATAATAGGATTAGAGAGTCTGGAGACTAAGTAAAAAGGCCGCCGGCACAGCCGATCTGCTTCAATTGTAGCCGTTGATCTGTTGTATGTTGTCGTGTTGCCGCAGAGCTGCTTCGCTGTCGCCGCCGATATTGTTGAGAAGGGAGTTAGGGAGGTGGAGATTGAGGTTAGAGTTTGGAATTGGGGATGAGAGAGAATTGAGGGAGTTACGGGATAAGAGATGAGTTGAAGATGGGTCGGGTTGTAAGGACGGGTTAGGTCGGGTCGGGTCTGTTATGTTCGGGAGCGCATTTTGCGTGAGGCGCAAGCCTCGAGCCTTTGCTAAGGCGCGTCTCCACCTCCCTTCTGTGGGTGGAAGGCTGAAGAGAACTTCAATTTCGTGCCCATCTTGTGCTATAGGGTCTTCCAAAAGTAACTTGTGAATTTTACATGCCTATCAGACACAATGGTTTTTAGCAGCCCATATAGCTTCACAATATTATCAAAGAAGGTCTAAGATACACAAGATGCATCTAAAGTTTTCGAGCATGGGAGAAAGTGGACCATTTTAGAAAAACGGTCAATGACGACAAGAATGGAATCATGTTTCTTTTGTGTTTTCGGTAAGCCTAACACGAAATTCATGCTGACATCTTTCCAAGAGCGACTGGGAACAGGTAAAGGAGTATATAGGCCTGTGCACAATCAGGAGGGCAGCAATAATTTTTGGAGGGGGCTGTGTTGGTGATGGTGATACAGACATGTTAACGTTAGTAGACTTATCACTGTAGTTATTGTGAGAATACTTTCACTTTAGGAAAACACATGCACCAACTTTCAGTACTTTTCATGTGTGCATCTTTTACAAGTATTGATGGGGTGTTTATGCAGTAAGGTGAAAGAGATTCCTGTGAGGATTATTGTGTTTAGTATGACAACTATCAAGTTTGAAGGGAAGAGGGGTTCTTATTGGACTCAAATTCCCACGATAGGGTCACTGTTTTAAATTTCCTCCGATACGGCCGAAATTTCGGCCGAAATGTTGTTTCGACTAGCTTGCCGATACGAAATCACATATATCGAAATGTGTAGATTGTTTGCCGAAATGTGTAGATTTCGGCCGAAATTGTCGAAATATCGGTCGAAATATTGCCGAAATTGGCAAAATATCAGTCGAAATAGACACAAATGTTATTGTGAATATATATAAAAAAATTGTTTTACTTTTTGCATATATGTCTTTCAATATAGGACCTTAAACTAAGATAATGTGAGGATTTAGTATCGCTATTGTTTGTATATATGGAAAGTCAAGTAAGGTGATTAATTAATACATTTTTTCTAATCAATGCAAATTCAATTTAGTTATATACTTATATTACATTCTCTTTTATATTATTGTTAAATTCTGCAAATATTTATCGTAATTGATTCATGTCATTAGTTACATTATACAGTATTTTATATGATAAATGACACGTAAGACATATAATATCTTATTTAGTAACAATTTTTTTTATATTACCGAGTATAGTAAATGAACATCCGATATGATCACATTTCCCTGAGATCTCCTCCGATATCTCCAATCCGAGACGAAGCACCTCTTGCCGGGACGAGTCCGAAATCCGAGATTTAAAACCATGGATAGGGTGGAGTGTGATTTCCATGGATGAGCTTGGGGATGTTGGATTCTTTCCCTATTAAAATTTTTTCAAAATATCAATTCTGAATCCCATGTGGATTACTATTTTTTATAATAAGTTATAATAAGGTATGCATGATTTTGGCTGAAAAGACAGAGGGGTTTTTCCGAAGTTTAGCCAGTACAGAACTGAATATAATCATGTTTCATCCGTTTTACAATATGATGATTGGATAAATAATATAGACCTTCTCTTGTAAAGTTCCTATTTCCTTAAACTTGCATGAAAACTCAACCATTGCCTTTTATTTAATGGCTATGAAAATCAACCTTTACCCTGCCTAATAGGGGAATGGGTAAAGGCTAAACCACTTTTCCTTTATCCATTTTCATCTCTGGTTTGATTATGCAATTGTTGAAAAGTGTTGATATGGAAATTTTTACTGAAGATATGCATACATTTTGTTTCAATTAACCAGATTGGAGGCTCTACCATAATGACTGGAGGTAACCAATTAACAAGAGAAAATGATCTATTACCTGGGCAGCGACTGCAATACAGTCAGCCTTCAGCTAACCATGGTGTCATTGGTCGAAGTGTTCCAAATCATTACGCCAGTGGTGATAAACTTAGGGGTTCTGTTGGGAATTTTGGTGGTTATGATACAACCTACAATTTGCAATTGCTAGAAGCTGCACTTTATCATCTTCCTCAACCCAAGGACTCAGAGTTTGTAAAAAGCTATGTTCCGGTATTTATCTTTAACTTTTCAATACTTGACATTTTTAAAATGAAAATTCTAGAAATTCTCACCTTAAAAGAAAAAAATACATTCAGAGGCACCCTGCAACAACTCCTGCTAGCTTCCCTCAAACTCAGGCTGAAATCATAAACAATCCTGCCTTCTGGAAGAGATTGGGTCTTGACGAATGGGGCACTGATATATTATTCTTTGCATTTTACCATCAGCAGGTATCCTAGTTGTCATTGTTTTGTACTTTATCTGCCAGTGGAAAATCTTTATATGTTCTATTGTTCTGCAACTTATGCTAAATATAATGCTGCAGAACACTTATCAGCAATACTTAGCTGCAAGAGAACTGAAAAGGAACTCATGGAGATATCACAATCAATATAACACATGGTTTCAACGGCATAAGGAACCAGAAGATGCAACTGATGATTATGAAACAGGAACATATGTTTACTATGATTTCCATATTCAAGATGGGTCTCCGCAACAAGGATGGTATGCAAATCTTCTTGAAAAGTCTTCTAATTGAGTTTGAATCATCTACTGCCTATTTAAGAGAATATCCTTAAAAGTTGTTTTGGAGAGTATCTCATCCTCTTCGGTGTGTTTGGAGAAACTACGATACTTATACTACTCACTATTAGTTATAGCCGAACATTCCTAACTTTATTTTTTCGCTTGTGTATCATTCTGTTGGAGCCTGTAAGATAGTGTTCACAAATCAAGGTATCACTTTCTGTATCAGCCATCTATTTTTGGTATCAGTCTTAGCTCTCTCGTAAATATTGGGGTTATCTGGGGTTGGCAAACGGGTCGACCAGGCCGGGTTGGGTCGAACCCGTCCGGATTGGAACCCAACTAGGGCAGGTTTGGGTCGGGTCTGAGTGGCCACTGGGCCTGGCACCGGGTCGGAATTGAAAAAACTCGACCCACCCAACCGCGAACCCATTCGGGTCCAACCCGGGTCGGGTCGCGGGTTGGCCCGTCTAATTTTTTTTTTAAACTTAAAAAAATTTAATTATAATAATAATAAAAATGTAATTATAATAATAAGAATCAAAGAGTGAAAATACCAAAAAAAATGTATATATTATTAATATGATTTCAACTTATACAAGTTTCCCAATTTGTAATAAGATCCAAGATTTTCTACAAATTTGTTTTATACAATAACGCATTTCTTCGATACAATTTCAATTTTCTTCAATTATCCTAATTTTTTATAACAAACAAATATTTTATACAATTTTTTATACATTTACAATTTTCTTCAATTTGTTGGTCTTCAATTTGTTGTTGTTGTTGTTGGTCTCCAATTCTTCATGTTGGTTGCTATTGTTGTTGTTCTTCCGGCGAGTTGCTTCCACTTGTAGACGTGTCAAACCCTTTTCCTTGAGTCCTATCTTCGGCCTTCATCTAGTCTTCCGTGCAGACGAGCATCTCCAACGATTGGGGCTTCAAGCGATTCCTGTATTCGGCTAGAACCCTGCCACTTGTAGAAAATACACTTTCTGAAGCAACTGTAGAGACATGAGGAGTTAGTAGATTTTTAGCCATATATTTAAGAATACTATAAGTATGTTCATTGTCTTTTCACCATTGTAAAATATCAAGTGTAGAAGTAAAACTTTCAGAATCTTGTTGATTATACCAATGTAATTCATTTGGTTGATTAGTCCTAGGTTTTTTTGATTGAAGTTGTGCAAGTAAATTAAATGTGGCACCATCCAATTCATTCTTGCCTTTACCTTTAGAAATAGCAGAAGAAGAACTAACTAAAGTAGTAGTACTACTAGATGAAAAACTTCTATCATAAAAATTATACAAGTTATTTAATGTCGCTTCAAATTTAGATAAAAATATTTCCAAATCAATTTCAGAATCATCTTCCCCATATAAATTAGAAAACATTTCAATCAAACTCTTCGTACCTTCTAATTTGATACGAGGATCCATCACAGTAGCAATACAACATAGGAGGATTAAAATACTTCAAAAATTTGGTGTATGCAGGTTTCACAATATGACCAATAAAAGCATCATTGATTATTTCTTTGAAAGTTTGCATCATAGTAACTATTGAAATAAAAATGCTACTCGAACTAGATTCATAGATTTTGAAAATTTGAAAGTTGCAGTTTTTAAAGGTTCTAAAAATTTTAACAATGATTCCACATAAAACTAAGCTTGGGGAGTCATTTCAAAATTTGGCATATTTTTTGCCATACAAAAATCATTTACACATGCTTTATATTCAGTAACAACATGTAGCAAATCAAAAGTAGAGTTGCATCGGCATTTAACATCCTTTGGAAATTTTCAAAAATGTACATTTTTAAGCATACACCAAGCTTTCTATTCTTCAAATATAGGGACACTTAATGCAATAAAATGTACACAATTTTTAATGTTAACTATATATGGTTCGGCTATTTTTAATGCATCTTGAACACATTTAAAATATGACATGCACATCTAACAAGAAAAATTTTGTCAGATGGAGGGTTTAATGCTGTTTTTAATATACTAATTGATGCATTGTTGTTAGATGCATTATCAAAATTTATACACATAATTTTATCACGAATATGAAAAACATCATAAATTTCTAAAATACGATTTGCAATTTCATTACCACTATGGGGATAGGGCAACGCGGCAAGTGATATGATCCTTTTTTGAATAATCCAATCACTGTCGATCCAATGACAAGTTATTCTCATCATTGGAATATTGTTGCAACCCATCCAACAATCGGAAGTTAAAGAAACTCTATATGTTAAACTCTTCTCTCATTTCATTGTACATTTTAAAACAATCAGACTTCAAAGTATTCCTAGGGATTCTTTTAAAATGCGGGTTTAATGTGGTTTGATTAAAAGTTTTTAAGTCCCTACTCTCAGAATAGGAAAATGGTAACTCTTCCTTAATTACTAGTCGGGCCATTTCCCGACGAACAAGTTTGGGATCATAAGTGTGGCTATCAACTAGACCGGTCCTAGGATGGATTTTTTGTTGGCCGGGTAAGTCTACAAGAAGTTCTTTGTGTTCTTTTGGATGTGTTGTTTTATTGTACCCGTCCCCTCACCCTTCTTCCATTTGTATGCCTTCGAACAAGTTTTACAAATTTTTATACCTACACTCGGATTTTCTTCGTCGGGAACATAATCATAAAATTTGTGTCAATCACTAGTTTTTCCTCTAGTTTTCCTACTACTATCCGGTTGTGTTGTTTCGGTTGCTTGTGTTTGTTGTTCTTCTATGTCTATGTCTCCCACAAACACATCGTGTGTACCAATGTGTTGGGTCATAGGGTGCTCTTCGGCAGGCTCATTTTGTGGGACAATAGGAGGCCTACGAGAAGTGCCGGTGGAATCTTGTCCACTTTGGCTATGACCACTACCTCATAGACATGTTGATATAGTAGTGTGAAAAATTTAAATACAATCTAGGCGAGATAAGTTTTTTAAAAAAATCTAGATAACAATAGGAGGGTTGTGAGAGAGAAGATAAACAAACCAATAAGCAAATATGATAGAATAAATTTACACTACAAAAAAAATATCAAGACAATAAGAGGGTTGTGAAATTTTGATACCGTACTTCGCGGATACTTGTATATAAAATGAGAGCGAAAATAAAAGTAGAAGTAGAAGTAGAAATCCGGACTCGTATACAGAAAGAAAGATTGCTTCTTTGTTGGAGCCTTGGAGGAGTTGAAGACTTGAAGTAGACGTAATTGAATGTTGAATTCGATCCGATCGTAATTTGTCGCTCCTATATTGCTAGCTTCTTTGTTGACAAAATTTCAAAGAATTGAGATTGAATTGAGTAGTAGTAATAGAGAGAGTAAGAGAATAAGGTGTGAAATTTAGAGTGGTTTAAAGGGTATTTATAGGGGAAAAAGAAAAAAAACGGCTAAAATAGCCGTTGGCTGTTTTTGCCGTTGGACCCGTGCAGGTCGAACGTTTGACCCGTACGGGTCAAACGGTTCGAAACCCGCGGGTCGACCAACGGGTTGGTGGGTGGGTTGAGTAATGTTCACCGGGTTGACCGGCCGGGTTCGACGGGTTGGAAACCCAAATTAGATGACCCAGTCGACCCGCATAGACTCCCGGGTTCGACCTGGACCCGAACCGTATATAACGGGCCGGGTTTTGGCGAGTGGGTCGCGGGATAGCCCGGCCCGGTTGCCAACCCTAGGTTATCAACTCTGAGTATCAGAATTTTTGGTATCGGCTTTTTAAGTGTTTAAATAATTGGTTAATTATTTTTATGGAAACATTTAATCACTATTTTGTTACTTTATACCATATGTTGTTATTCTGTTAGTGTTTGATTTTGAATCTCTTCAACAAAATATTTAAATTACAAATTTGTTTTTGTCACAGAGAATACACTAAAATAACTGATTTGAGTCCTATGGAATGCTACAAATAAACACTTTCAAACTATTAAAATGCATAAAATATACTATGTAAATATTTTTCTACAACACTCTTTCTCACATGTGCTATTTCAATCCTGTGCTGTCTATCTTGTGCTCTCTTGTTCGGTGCTGTACAGAAAGGCTTCGATAGCACAAACATCATGAATAAGTTCTATGATTGCAGGGTAATTGCGTACAATTAAAATTTTTTGGGTTCTTTTTTGTCCTTGGTGACTTCTGTGTTGGCTGTTACCAGGTTTTTAGGCAAGTACTTCAATAATAATCAATATACTTCAATGGAGATTATTTCACCCAACCAAGCAATACTAACAAAATTTTTCAATCTTCTCATTTCAGAAACAATCAAACTACAAAAACAGTGATGTGAAAAAGAAAAAGAATGACAAGCAAAAGTTCAGAAGTACAACTACTCATGCCTATAAGATTTTGTTTCCCCATAAGAGTTTAAGGCCATCTACATGTCCGTGGAATGCTACTGTCACAATCTCTTATGTCTTTATACATCAATATTCCCCAATTGTGTCTATCCCCACCTCTCAGTGTACAAACAAATTTCTTTCAGTTGCCTGAAACAAAATAATTGCACAAAGGGAACCACAAATCAAAAGCCCTCTTTTGTTCACTTCTGACACACTTAAATCCGTACTTGTGGTCTCAATAATTGGTGTGCATTACATTCGGACAATTGTGATGGTAGTTTCTTGAATCATCCAAAATATGGGTGTCTTCACTCCAAATTTTATGTGCCATTGGATGTGATCTACTCATCTACAAAACGTAAACTGCATTAAAATTTAAATCAAATGATTTTATCATTTCTTAGCCATTTCATACTGGCCAGAAAGGACAAAAGTAATAATTTGAAATGATCTTTCTTATATTAGAAAAATAAAAGCCTTTTCTTTTCAATAAAATGGTGCCACCTTTTCTCCATATTTCGGTTTTAGGGTTGGGCGTTACCCATTTCAAGCGCCCATGTTGTACCTGTTTGAGGAAATATCGCCTATGTCATGTATTTCATAATATCGCCTATGGCATATATTGCCTAATACGTAAAACAATTGTTTAGTGTAGTATTTATTGTAAAAGTACTTCAACTTCTAGTTAATATGTACAATAACTTAACACACTGATTAAGACACCCTTGCAGGAAGATTACACAACATAAGTTTCTTGTTGCTAGGTGTATTTGATGTGAACTACTTGCCCATCATTTAAGCTTTTTTGTCATAGATATGCTATACTTATTATGTAATTTAGTATATTTAATCGTTATCTTTAATGTTTAAATGTTTCCATAATGTATTGGATTTCATATGTTTTCTGATATATATATTTTCATTTGATATGGCTACCCTGTATTTACTAAATGTTGCCAATATCTAATATGCGATATGGAATATTGTCATCTGATACGATACAGACATCTGATATTTAGAGCCTTGTTGCTGTGTACAATTGAAAATTTTAATGGAATGTTTATCATCCTTTCTTTCTTTTAAACTCATTGTTAGTTTAGGAGAACTTTAGATGTTTGATTCTTAGGTTAAGAGCTTTAATTGCATGACCAATTAGGTTTAGACTTCTTGCCCTAGTTGCAAGATCTTCTCTTGTACATAGTTTCATTGATTGTTACCATCTAATGCGATTGACATCAAATATGACAGCTGGTTAAACAGAAATCTTTCATGGAGTTTTGTCTTCACAGCGATTTTATGTAGAAGTAGAAAATCGACATTGAGCATAGTGATGATGACAGTCTTGATTCTTGAATGAATTTCTTTTTAGGATTAAAGATTCTAAATTTAAATTCTAAACCAATAATGCTGGAGTAACTGTTTTCCTGTAGTATCAGGTAACCTCGTATGTTTCTTTGTAGCTTTTAGTGTCTGGCTGAAGTCTTTTGTCCAGTCAGGGGTTGCAGATAGGGCAATCTCTAGGCTGTAGCGTGCTACTCTAGTTGAAGGCTTAAAGTCAAGTGTGGTCCCTCTCCCAAAAGCATAGACATGGACACAACAACACATGCTATGCGAGCTAACATACTATTCAAATAGGTATTGTCATACCAACCCAACACAAACTTCCAAATATAAGTTCCACTGCTCCTATCATATTGAATACGTATGGAGGAAACAGCACAAACTCCAAATATAAGAGTCACTGCTTCTTGTTTGGGCATGAAAATTTGTAGGTTGATATCCAAATTCTGACCTATTTTTTGTCATTTGGGCCTACACACCTATGGCAGATGCGATTTCCAACATCTCTATTACTTCTGCGTCAGGCTGAAATCAAATCTTTGTACCTCCAAACTAAGAGAGGAAAAGCCTTGTCGTTGCACTAATTGCTTGACCTAAAAAGTCCAAACTGCCGAGTTATCTTTGGCCCTTTTTTGTTTCTCTTCTTAATGCTCAATGTGCGCTGCTGTTATACGCTTATAGCCTTATATGCAAACATGCAAACTGAAATATTTATTATCATCACCGTCTTTCAAAGATTGAAAAATTTCTAACCACATGTTCCCATTTTAGAAAACTCTTGAATTGACTTTTTAATTAAATAAAGTAGATAACTAAATATTTTTATGATACATACACCTTCGAAGAGTTCATTTCTTAGGGGGTATTTGGTACTTGAGTGGAGGATTCCTGATAATTAATGGACCATGGGAATGTGATGGTAGAGAATAAAATTCTAAGTAATCCTCTATTACTGTCTTTGATGATACTGTTACTGGGAATCATCCATTACCATGCAGTGGCAGTGGCAGTGGTGGGTGGTGGTATTGGTGATCATCTGCAGTGGCTGCTGCATCGGTGGGAATGGCATTGGTGGCAATTGGTGTTTTTTTTTTTTGAAATAAAAGTGACCGTAGTCACCGATCTCATTGATGAAAGATTAACGGGATTACAAAAAGTTCCTACTACAGATCATACAACATTCTATGCACATCGGCACCTACTACCACCATTCTATTACAGCATACCAACTGAAATAACCAAAATACAAAATCAAAGTTACAACTCCTCTAACTCCCCCAAAAGGTGTTTGTCATGCCGGGTCACATCTAGCTCTTTCATTCTCTGTCCCAATAGCACTTGTCAATGTTCCCCGGCCCACTCCGATCACTCTGCCCTGTCACCTCTGCTTTTCTTCCTGGACCCTGTGGTACCTGTCCATTCATGTATAAGGAACACAATTTTGCGCAAAAGAATATGAAATTGACATCTAACATTACGGAAGCATAAATCATTTCTATCCCTCCAAATAGCCCACACAATCGCCCCAGCGGTGATATCCCATAATCTCTTCTGTTCTTTTCTAATATTATTGCTTCTCCAATCCCCCCATATGTCTTGAATACACTTGGGCGACTCTAACGTGTGAAAACCCAACCCGATAATTTCCCATATTAAAGCGGCTCTCGGGCACTGAATGAAAAGATGGTTAATGTCCTCCTGTAGGTTGCATTGCTGACATGTACTGTCTATCATGATATTGCGCTTCCTTAGGTTTGATTTTGTCAGTATCGCTTTCACCTTACTAGGAACTGGCGACGACCAAATTATCTTCGCTTGATTGTTTCTGATTCCTCCATCGTTAAGAACTCCGTACATAGCTGAAACCGTGAACGTCGTCGTGTTCCCTCTTATCCACTGTCTCCCATCTGGGACCCCTGCTATCGGTCGATCTGCTCCATCCAACAGTTGTTTCAACTCTCCCAGTTGAGCCTGTCCCCTACTTGATAGGTTAGCATCTTCAGAAAGTCTCCATCTTCCATTCGTCCATCTTTCGTTGACAAGTTCCTCTCCCCTGTCAACTTCGTTAGCCAGGTCTGGGAATAGTGATGTAAACGTGTTATCCCCGCACCATTTATCCATCCAAAATCTAGTATTCTTCCCATCTCCTATTTTGCAGGACGTGTTAGAATGGAAAGCTTCTCCCAGTCTTTCGATTCCTTTCCATAAGAAAGAGGCCTTGCCATGTCTGCTCCGTCCTCCAATTCTAAAGATTTTCCGCCTTTTATATCTCATGAATGAGTTGCTCCACCATGTTTTCCTTTGTTTGTGCATCTTCCACCACCATTTCGACAGCAGAGCCCTATTCATATCTCTGAGATTTACAATCCCCATTCCTCCAAACTCCTTGCACACTCGTTCCCATTTCATCAGCGGGATCCCCTTCCCATCCCCATTTCCTTTCCACAGAAAACGCCGTCTGCACCTATTAATTATTTTAATCACCCAGGTGGGGATCTCATATATGGACATGAGGTAAGGTTGCAGGCAACTGAGAACAGAGTTGATTAACGTGATCCTACCGCCCATTGATAGAAACTTTCCTTTCCATCCGGTCAGTTTCTTCTCAACTTTTTCTATTAAGGGCTCCCAATCCTCCTTTTTCATTTTACCTGGTCTTATAGGAGTACCTAGGTAGCGCAAAGGGAATTCGCCCTGTCCACATCCTATTAGAGATGAGATGAACTCAATCGCGGTAGCTTTGTAATCACTCAGGCATACAACACTACTCTTTTGTAGGTTTACTGCCAATCCCGACCAGTACTCAAAACATCCAAGAAGGATTCTAATCGATAAAATTTCTTCCACTTTGGCCACCCCGAATAATAAGGTATCGTCTGCATACTGCAAGATTGATAATGGCACCGCTATCCCTTTTACTTTGACCCCCTTGGTTAACCCTCTGTCTATACCTCTTTTACTCATCTCGGTCAGTCCGTCGGCGACGATCGAAAATATTAATGGTGACAAAGGATCTCCCTGCCTTAGGCCCCTCTTGCATCTGATTACCGTCCCACTCTCTCCGTTGATTTGAATAAACGATTTTCCGTTCCTCACACACGTCTTCATCCATCTCTTCTATCTTTTACCGAAACCTTTAAGGTGGAATAATTCATCCACACAATCCCATTTCACTGTATCATATGCCTTTTCAAAGTCTAATTTGAGCACAAATCCATCTATCTTGTCTTTGTTTCCACGGAAGACCACTTCATGCGCCGATGCGATACTGTCCAAAATATCCCTCCCTTTAATGAAACCGCTTTGTGATGCATCTACGATGTCCATCAGGTGTGGAGAAAGCTTGTTAGCCAAGACTTTGGTGATGATTTTGAACGAGCAATTAAGGAGACTGATAGGTCGTAGGTCCGTTACCCTAAGGACCTCTGCCTTTTTTGGGATGAGCACAACATTTGCGTAGTTAAGTCGTTCAATCTGAGTTTCATGGTCGTGGAGATCTGTGAAAATATCTATGAAATCCGTCCTGATGATGGGCCAGTAACAATTGTAGAAAAGATCGGAAATCCATCAGGTCCTGGAGCCTTGTCCTGCCCCAGGGTTTTGATAGCCTTAAAGATTTCTTCCTCGCCGAAGGGCCCCTCCAAGCTCTCGCTTTCCTCAATTCTCGACTCACTCCACAAATCGCTGACGAGTTGACACCTACTCATTCTCTTTTTTCCTAATAAATCTTTGAAAGAGGCGTCTATATGCCTTTTAATAGCCACTCCGTCCTCCGTCCAATCTTCTCCTACCATTAAACCCCCTATATGGTTGTGTCGTCTTCTCCCGTTAGCCACCTTGTGGAAGAATGCCGTGTTTGCGTCCCCTTCCCTTAACCATTGAATCCTGGATCTTTGTTTCTAGTAGCATTCCTCCCTCTCCCCAGTAAGATGTAGTTCGGCTCTGCATGATGCCAACTCTCGGAATTCATCCTGTTGCAAAACTCTGTCTTCCTCCATGGATTCCAATTCCTGTGCCCTAATGACCAGCCATTCTTTTCTTCTCCCGTTCTCCTTATTTTCTGTCCTAGCCCAACTTCGAAGTCTTTTCCTTAGTCTTCTAAGTTTGAGAATCCAGTTTGAAATTGCATCGCATGCAAAGGTCGGTTCTTCCCACGACATCTGAACCGTTTTTCTGAGATCCGCGTTGAACGTCCATGATTTTTCAAACCTAAATTGCCGAGATGGTCTTCTTGTCTCTCTCTCCCCCTCCAAGATAAGAGGAATATGATCTGATGTGGCCCTCGGGGCTGACCCCTTCCAAGATAAGTTTGATGTGGCAATTGGTGTTAGCGGTGACAATGACATCGTTTTAAATATTGGTTGATTCGGCCGATATATCTTTATGCATATTGGCTTTAGGGTTGGGCATTACCACTGTTTGAAATCTGCTTCATCTTGTCTGAGATCTCAGTCGAGATCTCTTCTTGGCACCTTTATTTTCGAGAAAATCTTGTTTGGAACAACTTTTGCGAGATCTCAGCAAAAGAGAGTGAAATATCACCCGATAAGCGATATTTCGTCATTTCGGCTTTTTTATTCTTTTGTTAGTTTTTGAAATAATCTTGGTTTTAAGACCTCTTACCCATACCCATACTTCAGAAATCTTTTTTTTCCAATGAAAGACAAAATTTAAGCTCAGTTATACTGCATTCTCTTATATTTCTATTAGGTTCTATGACTTTACTTGCTTCATACATTATTTTCTTTGGTAAGTGACATCCGAAACATCTATCTTTTGTATGATAGTAATTTAAATATGTTTATTGAGTGTCCGATATTATTACCCAAAATGCTACCGTCTCCCCATTATATCCTCCCATATCTGATAAGAAACCCGTGGACCAGATGAGTCCGAGATCCGAGACTTAAGACCTTGGGAATTACCAATTTTAAGCTTCCATATATTTTCATTTTTGTGCAAATATTGCTAATAGATCGAGCAAAGCTTGATATATAGACTGATCAATGAGATATATTGGCTGATAATTGAAACAACTTTTTAATGTAGTATCTATTTTCAGAGTACTTTCACTTCAAATTAGCATATACAAAACGTACAAATTAAGACCCTCATAAGTGGAAGAGTAGAAACAATAAGTATCAGTTTCATTAGGTGTATTTAATATGAATTAATTGCCTCATACAAAATATAAGCATTTCTTTCATAGGTATGCTTTACTCATTATGTTATTAGTATGTTTAATCTTTATCTTTGATATTTAATATGTTTCCTTAATGTATTAGATTTCATGTGATTTCATGTATAGAATTATATATATTTGGGCGTTAATTGCGTTGCTTTTATTAGATAATTATAGTTGTGAAATCTAATGTATATATGGGAAATTTGAATCACAGTTAAGATTCATATTTTCATCTGACATGACCACCTAATATGAAAAATTGTCATTCGTTATGATACCCGATGTTCGATATCCGATATTTAGAACTTTGGGCAGTGGTGGTGCTGGTGGTAATAGGGAGATTTTTCCTGATTTGATCCACTTTTCGAAACTATTTCCGAAGATGACCCACCTTCCAAACTAATTCCTGGGGTGGACAAGTCCTCATAGGCCGCGGTTGGGAACTGTGTCCAATTCGATTGTAAGGCCACAGTTTTCCACTGCGGCCTCTGCACGTGTTTTTTCGAGGTCACAGTTCCCCATTGCTGCCTTAGTTCATTTTATATTTGGACTAGAAAGACTTCGAGACTTAAACAAAAAATTTGTAAGTTAAAATGTGTTAAACATATGCTGCAGTTTTCAACTGCGGCCTATATATATATATATATATATATATATATATATATATATATATATATATATATATGGGTAAAAGGGATATGAGCAACTTGCTCATTTATGAGCAATTGATTATGTGGCATGCATGTGATGCATTGGACAACTAACTCTTTTAATAATTTTCTAATCACATGTATGCCACATCATCAATTGCTTATTTACTAAATGAGCAAGTTGCTCATACCCCTTTTCCCCTATATATATATATATATATATATATATATATATATATATAGGGAAAGGCTCCGTTGCACACTACCTTGGTGCTCACGGCGTGAACACTACGTCTTCGGGCGTTCAAATCGAAAATCCGAACCGTTCACATTGATCTACACATCTAAATTAGTCTAAATATGTAAAATCAAATCATTTGAAATTCATTTGCCCATCCATCACGCGACTATAAAAACAATGAATTTCAGCCATACAATTTTGTAATACTTCAATGAATGGGTAAATGAATTTCAAATGATTTGATTTTACATATTTAGACTAATTTAGATGTGTAGATCAATGTGAACGGTTCGGATTTTCGATTTGAACGCCCGAAGACGTAGTGTTCACGCCGTGAGCACCACAAGTAGTGTGCAACGGAGCCTTTTCCTATATATATATATAGGGAAAGGATCGGTTGAGCACTCCTCTAGTGCTCACCGCGTGAACACTAGGCCTTCGGGTGTTCATATCGAAAATCCGAATCGTTCACATTGATCTACAAATCTAAATTAGTCTAAATATGTAAAATCAAATCATTTGAAATTTATTTGTCCATCCATCATGTGACTATAAAAATAATGATTTTCAGCCATACAATTTTGTTGTATGGCTGAAAATCATTATTTTTATAGTCACATGATGGATGGGTTGTATGGCTGAAAATCATTATTTTTATAGTCACATGATGGATGGACAAATGAATTTCAAATGATTTGATTTTACATATTTAGACTAATTTAGATGTGTAGATCAATGTGAACGGTTCGGATTTTCGATATGAACGCCCGAAGGCCTAGTGTTCACGTGGTGAGCACTAGAGGAGTGCTCAACCGATCCTTTCCCTATACCTATATATATATATATATATATATATATATTAAGAGTATATTATTATTTAGGCTGCATATATATATATATATATATATATATATATTAAGAGTATATTATTATTTAGGCTGCAGTTCCCAACTGCGGCTTATGTTTTACACATTTTTACTTAGAAATTTTTGTCTAAGCCTCGAAATCTCTTTAGCCCAAATATGAAATAATTCGAGGCCGCAGTTGATAACTGCGGCCTAAAAAGAACATTTCAACTGCGGCCTAAAAAAACATTTGTGAAGAGGCCGCAGTTGGGAACTGCAGTCCCAAATCGAATAGGCAGCACATCCCAACTTCGTCCCATGAGGACTGGTCCATCCTTGGAATTAGTTTTGAAAGTGGGTCATCTTCGAAAATAGTTTCGAAAAGTGGGTCAACTAAGTAAAAAATCGGTAGTAGGTGGGTCGAGACAGTGATGACAGTGGGTGGTGGAGGATAGCAACGGTGGTAGCAACACTGGTGTTGGGGGCTGCAGCAGTAGGTGGTATGGTGGTGGTGGGCGATAATGAGCGGTGGTAGGTTAAGGTGGGAGCATTGTGGCGGTCATATGTAGTGCTAGCGGCAATGGTGGTGGTACTGGCGTTGTTTAGCAGCGGTGATGGGTGGTGGTGGTGGTAGGAGTGCTGGTGGGGGTGAGGGTGGTTGGCGGTGTTGGGGGCAAAATAGTCTGTAGCAATTTGATTCTCGCACAAAGTGGGGGGAGGGGGAATGGAAATCCCCTAAACGGGGGGGGGGGGGGGATGTGATTCCCACGGGAATCAAAGCTATACCTCATTATTAGGTAAATGTGTTAACCACAAGGATATGGAGGATTATCTTGGACATTACCGTGTACCAAAAGTAACCAAACCCCGTTGGATTAATGTTGCACACTCATGTGAAGAGTGAGCTAGATTCTATGTTTCTGTATGTTCGCAAACTTTAGAAGACAAGGTTCTATAGAGAATCTGATTCCACTTGCACTTGCACTGCTAATTGCGGAACACATACCACAAGAAACATAAACTTCTAAGAACTAGATGCATTAAGAACGAACCACCACAATAATCGCAAGATCTCACATGAACACAATAATATGCAGAAATAACCAATACTTATTCTCCAAGAAAAATAAAAATTACAAAAAGATCACAACTCTCAATCTCTCTCTCACCTTTGAAGCATTCGATACTCATCTCTCTTGAACTTGTACAATGGTATATTCACCAATTCAGAGTTACAAACCCAACAGTCTAAAGCTACTTATATAGCCCTCACGTAAACCCTAAAAGATACACACAAATACAGCTTATTGGACCCTTAACCCGTCAGTCCAAATAACATACGTCGCTGTCGGTCGACCGCACCTAGTTGCGATCGACTGCAATATGTCTTGCCAACAGCCGAAGACTAGACAGTCGACTGTCACACTCTCTGTTGGAACCATGTACAGTCGGTTGGGTGTGCGGTCGACCTGAACTATAGATAGTCGACTGCAATTTTGCCTGCAATTGCTGGCCACCTTCTTCTCGTTGCTTCGTGTTCTTCCCTTCTTCTCTAACTTCAATCTCCGTGCCTAAGTGTATTTGAGGCCACAATCCTAACAGGTTCTAGATTTCTGCAAAATATTTTAGGTTTCAGGCATTACATATACTCCTGCTTCACAGCTCAAGTGTATGAAAATTAGCTTAGGGTTTTGGCTCTGTCTATAATGTTGGTAGTAATCTTTAATTCCAGTTTCTTTGTTTGTTACTCAATCATATCATGTCGTGTGGAAATCTACACTTTTTGTGTGTGGTTTCTGGTTGCAGGTGCCAAAGGATCAAAACAAACTTCACTTTTGAATATAAATACCTAGAGGATGAGCTCGTGGTGTAGAGATGCTGAACATTTGAGATACATAGCAGAGTTTTTGGTATGATTCTTGACTAGTTTAGTTTACATCCTTTTAGTAACTAATTGAATAAAATGAACTAACTAATGCATTTGCTTATATGGTAGGACATTTTGTTATTGGAGACCTTTGAACTCAGAATATAATTTGCTATTTCTTTTCTTGTTATAAACTTTTGTCGGTGTGTCTAACAGTCCAACCTATTCTTCAGTGTACTTTTTTTATTTTTCTTCAAAATTGCCACTTAAATCTTTCCCACAGTTTCACTTTCTACCACCTAAATTTTGTGAAATTCTAAATCTTAGGTGTTTGGCTGATAACATGTGGGATCTTATCCAATATTTCTTAACCTTGTATTATGGCACCATGTTGTATAACATTTTGTATTCTTTATGCATTTTCTATACTGCTGTTCCTCTTGCTTTCTCCTGTTAGGCTGTTACATCGTTTCTTCTCAATTTCCAAGTAATCTGACTTCTGCTAAGTTAAAGTAGCAATGAAATTGTTTCAAGTATCAAATAACATTCCTCCGGACACTCCTTTGATTTGTCAATTGATTTTCACTATTTCAGTGAAAGCCATGACTTTGAATTTCTCAGCAATATTAAGGCTAAATTAATGTTGAATCTCAACTCAAAAGGATGTTTTCACACACCAGCTGTTGGACGCACCTGCAGTCCACAATTATGTATATATGTATGTATGAGAGATATAAAGCTGACAACGGGCTGGAGAAGACCTTTTCTTCATCATCTTTTAATACCCAAAATTGTTCGCATACAAATGTTCATCTTTGACCGGACATAAGCTACTACAGATGAAAAGTTTGTTTTGATATATATATTTTAAAAAATATTCATTCAGCATTTGCTTATGAGTTATGACAGATGTCCAAACAACATGATGAGATGAAGACATCCCAAGGCATGTAGATTATGATAAAGAGTGGTTGCTTCATTGTTATTCTCCATTTGAAATTTAGGTTCAAGTTATATACTCATCAAAATGCTTGAATTGATGATCTGCAACTACTGAAAAATTTTTATTGTTCCGTATCGTGTATCTGTTATCTCATTTTGTAGTGATTATTTTGTAGGTAGATGAATGAGGAAGTTGAAGCACCATAGCAGCATGAAAGTAACAGAGGTTAATGCGACTGATCATAACAGCATGAAAGTGACAGAGTGGTTAATGTGACTGTACAGGCAGCATAGAGCAACTATCAGATAAAATTTTGGTCTTCAAAAATGTTGATTGTAAATGTAATGGTTACTTAATTGTCATGTTCTTAAGATAGTATCAATTAGATTTACCCATCTGAACAGCTCAGATAGTGGTACAGAAACCTCCTTTAGTTTCTGAACTGTTTCAGTTAGCTGGTAAGGGGAAATTATTTCAAGTGCATGAATTTGCTTTCAATCAAATTAGAGTTCTTGGTGTTACTGATTGTGTTCTAATGTTCTTCCAATGATATGTAGATATGTGATTTTCTTTTATATAAGAGTATGCATTGCATGTATGTAATTAATGTGTGTGGCCATTGCCTGAGAGGTGTGACACGTGAATGGGATTTGTCTCTTGCATGTGTCCCTGCTGTTGCGTTCTCAGCCAAAGCTGCAGTGTTGGGTGGACGTACAAACTTTATATGTACTGATTGTTGTGTCCAAATTCAGAGTTTGGAACCTACTTCAACGTCTATGTAGTATGTTTGCTGTATGGTTCTCTAGGCATGTAGCCTTTGCATGAGCCATTCCATGTGTTATAAAAAAATTCATTCAAATTTGAAATTTGGCTATCAATGTTATGCATTGGTTTACACCTCGCTTAGTGGAGACGTCGGTCCAACAGTTGAAAGTCAGTTTTCGGCCTGTATATTTGGAGAGACTACTAATTTCTGTAGTGTGTTTTTTGGAATTTTTAATGTTGATTTTGATAGTTTTCACTTGGTATTTTTCCTGCTTCTTGCCTACGCTTTTGTTTTTTAGCTTTGTTTCACTACTCTGCTGCTTCTGAACAAGCTATGTTGCATTTTGTTGATCTGGTTTTGGTTCTGGCACAGATGGATGGAGTCGTTGAGCGATCTCAAATCATGCCTCCTTTATTTTGTCCATTAAAGAAGAAAATGTAGGGGTCCCTTTGTCAACTCTATTCAATTTCAGTGATATATTCCTTGATTCTTGATTCTGCTGGACAGAATCGAAGAAACGGGAGGGTGTACACAGTTGGAAAACTACCAGTTATTCTTGGAGGCATGCATTCACCACCCGATTCTCCAAGGCGGGGAGCTCTTGCAATCGTGATGTCGGGGAAAATGTTCACAGCAGTGGCTTCCACGAGCTCAACATCATTACATTGCACGCATTCTGAAGTGACCCTGTGTACTTTTGCGTTGCAGTCCCATTTTATTACTCCTGCTGCCGACTCCGAGGTGCTAACATCAACGTCGCTGTTGATTTACATCTGACCCATCGGGACAGTTTGGTCCATACTCGTGGCTGATTCCAGTTGAGGTTTGGTTGAACATTTGATCTGGCAGGTGAGGGGGCAGAACCAACAACTCAGAGCAGCTTGGATAACTTGAGCAGTGTCAAGCTTTCTATTACAGAGTACAAATGAGCATCGGTCTTCTTCAGATTTGCCACAATATGATAAACGCCATTATTGGTCACATTGCCATAGTTGAAGTTCAGCCATCACAGAACAATGTTTTTTTTGAAGAAAAGATCGAGTATGGCCATACTGTTTCATTAATAAGGGGTTAATAAAACAAACTCAGAGTACTGAGCCAATTACAAGTTTCTTGAGCTAATTACAAGTTTCTACAAACAAAACGAAAGTGCATAACCTCCATCCCAAACATGGGGGGTGGAACAAAAGGTAGCCAGGAAGGCCGCAATCATACATGCGACTAAACAAAATATATCACATCCCCCCAACAAACCCTGGGGCGGTGGATGTCTACCTACAGTAACGGGTACGCTGGCCGTCAGTCGATCGTCGGACCGATCTCGACTTCCTCATCATCAAAATCCTCAACCTGGAATACGCTCGAAATCCTCCCACTGGGACCTGCTGTGGCCACATTGGCCCAAAAAGAAATAAAATGCATAATGTGAATCAAGTTACCAGAAATATTGTTACAAGTTCTGCGGAAATAAAAATTATTCCTGTCTAGCCATAGCACCCAGGTCGTAGCAGCAATAGCGATGTACCACACATCTCTCAGAAGCAAATTTTGACCCTACCCATAGATCCTCGTACACACTAGGGTACTGACTCGTCCCCGGGGCACTGAGTACCTCAACGAGTACCGCTTTGCTTCTAGGACACTGTAGGAAGAGGTGGTCTCTAGTTTCTAAGGTAGCGTGGCAGAACCCGCAACAAGAGTCCACATTCGGAAGGCGTTTAGTGAGATTTTTTCTGGTCAAAATTGCATCATTCAGGACTAGCCATAAGAAAACTTTGATTTTCAGCGGGGCTTTCGTCCTCCAGACAACACATGCCCACTTTGGGGTACGTACCCTAAAGTGTGTGCAGTTATACATGGAGCGATCAGTGAACGTGCCGTTCTTTTCCAGTCCCCAAGATATCTTATCTGGATCTTGAGAGCAACTAATTCCAGCATTGGTGATGTAGGTCTGAAGTTCTATGAGTCTAGTCTGAGAGCCTAGATCGAGAGATTGTTTATATTGTGGTTTCCAGGCGCCTCTTTTCCAGGTTGCTGCCACTGTGCAGTGTGGTTGTAACGTCCGATCATATAGATCGGGGAACAGGGCTCTAAGTGTGTGATCATCACACCACTTATCCCACCAGAATCTGGTGAGTCTTCATTACCGATAACTGATTTAACACAGCTAATGAAGGGTTCGTAGGCTTTAGCGTTGCCTTTCCAGAACCAAGAGACACGTGGGCCTACCTTGAAGCCCAAATTTCTCGTTCCATTCCCATGCAGATACCCCTGAACAAAATCTTGCCACCCTTCTCCATTAGGGTGAAAAACCTTCCACCACCATTTACCCAGTAGAGCAAGATTCATATTTCGAAGGTCAATGATACCTAGTCCTCCATGTATCTTTTTCATGCTTGCCTTCTCCCATCTGATAAGGTGATAGCCTCCCCATTCCGGGTCTGCACCTTTCCATAAAAACCGTTTTCGGGTTCGGTCAATTATCTGAATTACCCATCGCGGCATTTCAAAAAAGAACAGATAATAGATTGGAAGATTTGATAGGACTGCAAAGATAAGCGTGCCTCTCCCTCCCAAGGACATGGCTTTACCTTTCCAACCTGCTAGACGGTTCTTAACCCGGTCAATAATGGGTAGCCAATCAGCCTTTTTGAGTTTTCCGGGTCTTAGTGGCAATCCCAGGTATTGAATGGGGAAGCTCTCTGTGGTGCAATTGAGAATAGTTGCATGTTCGAGTGCCTCTTCTGTTGTCAGTGCAATGGGGATGATAGCACTTTTATGGAAGTTTACCCTAAGTCCAGACCAAGCTTCAAAACTATATAATATACCTTTGAAGGCGGTTGTTTCCCCAAGGTTGCCATTACCAAATAGTAGAGTATCATCTGCATATTGGAGGATTAAGCAACCTTTGCGGTTTACTCCCTTGGCCACCGGTACAATCCACCCTGCTCTACTACAATTTGCCATCATGGACCGAAGTACGTCTGCCACAATGGTGAAGAGAAGGGATGAGAGCGGATCCCCTTGTCTGAGGCCTCGTATGCACGAAAATGGGTTGCCCGACACTTCATTTACCAAAATTACAGTTTTGCTGGTGGTAAGGCATGTGTGGATCCATCTGATCCATCTAACCCCAAAGCCTCTACCAGCAAGTGCTTCCAGGAGATAGTCTCATTCGACCGAATCATAAGCTTTCTCGAAATCCATTTTCAGGAGATAGGTCTTAGTATTCGATGCGTGGCAATGATGGATAGTTTCTTCAGCCGTAGTTATACTAACCTGAATGCATCGTCCTTGGATGAACCTCATCTGATCGTGGCTGATGAGACCATCCATCAACTTTCCCAGTCTATTAGCGAAAGTCTTAGTGATGATCTTGACAAAGCAGCTAAGGAGACTAATAAGGCGGTAGTCTCCCACTCGCCGGGAGTCTTCTTTCTTAGGAGTCAACACAACCTCCACAAAATTAATTCTCCCTAGTTTGAGCTTATGGTCGTAGAAATCAGTGAACATCCTCATCAAGTCGCCTTTGATCTCCTCCCAGAATGTATGATAGAAGATCATCGGGAAACCATCAGGATCTGGGGCTTTGTCTTTGCCAAGTTGTTGGACTGCCTCCCAAACTTCCTTCTCACGGAAGGGAGCTTCTAGGGATTGCAACATAAGTCCAGAGTTGCCCACCGAGTCCTGCCAGAAATCGTGGCGGAGAAGGACTCTCAGGTCAGCTTTGTGTCCAAAGAGTATTTTGAAATGGGACTGGAATGCCATTCTGATATCCTTGTCGCCTTGGATCATTTCAGCGTCTGAATGGATCAAGTGAATGAGGTTAGATCTACGCCTAACACTGGCTACTCGATGGAAGAATGCCGTGTTCGCGTCTTCCTCTTTGAGCCACGTAATTCTGGACCGCTGTTGCCCTTTGATTTCCTCAAGCCTATAAAGTTGGTCAACCTATTCCACTCTTCCTGTAGCAGATCTCTAGTTTCTTCAGTCTTCTCCAGTTCCTCAATATCTTCAAGTAGGGAGTCTTTTGCCCTCCGAATCAGTGCAAATCTGGACCGGTTCCATTTCCTAAGCTTGCCCCTAAGTCTTCTAATTTTTTCACACCATATGGCGGTAGCTTCGACCCCCATAGTGGGGCGAGACCAACTCTCGTAGACCATGTGGTGGAAGCTTTGGATTTCTAACCAAGCCTTCTCGAATCTAAACTTAGGTGATTTCCTGGGTTGAACTTCCTCGGAGGATAGGAAAATAGGTACATGGTCCGAGGTGAGTTTAGGCAGTGATTTAGCCACAGACAACAGGAGTTTGGCCTCCCAGTCAGTGGAGACCAAAATCCTATATAGTTTCGCTAGAATGGGCGTCGATTGCATGTTTGACCAAGTGAAAAGCCTATCATATATGGGAAAATCAACCAATTCTAGGTCCGTGATAACCTCATTAAATGCTTTCTGATCAGAGTCACTGGATCCTCTGCCTCTGTGTTCTGAGGTGAATCTAGTGATGTTAAAATCCAGGGGTGTGGCCAATGAGCTTGAATCGCTCTTAATTCTGTCCAGAAAGCCATCCTAGAGGCAGAAGTGTGCGGACTATAGACCACTGTAATTGACTGAGTCCATAGGTTTGCTTTACGTTGAAGCAAGACCGACAGCAAAAATTGTTCGTAGAACTTGTCAAGACAACAAAAAATATCGGGGTTAAAACCTAGAACGATACCCCCAGAGGCCCCAACAGATGGGGACATCCTCCATTCAGAGATTCGATTCCCCCCCAACCTACTAAGTCTAGATGAGTGTGTGAGTTTGGTCTCTTGAAGACCCATAATGTTAGCCTTTGATTTGGCTATGACCTCCTTAACCATTTTCCGCTTGCCCCGCCTACCGATGCCTCTAACGTTCCAGAATAGAGCCTCCATTAACTACGGTCAGCTAAGGAATCGTGACTCGCTTTGGAAGTCGAGTTCGAATTAAGGACAACCCTATCGGTCTCCCATCCTCTAATTTTGTTAAAAAGGAAAGCATTCCTATCAGTATCGGTAACCGCAAGACCGCAGGTATCGGCTAGCCTAAAAATCTCAGTATCAGCCATGAAATTAAAAATCACAGCTAGGAAAGAACATATACCCCCGTCGCTTGTCTTAGCCGATATAGCAGCTACAGCAATCTCTAGATAGTAGTCTAAGGACTCCTCAATAGCCCTGTTAGCGACTTTCTGAACCGTAAATCCTATACCCCCTTGAGTCGAGACTAGAGCCATTGGTTGCGAGGGAGGGAATGTGGAGGGAACAAATTTCGGTGAGACACCCGTGAGCTTTTCAGCCAGTCCCTCAGAGTCAACCGACTCTCCTTCTGAATAAACATAGTCATCTTCAAGATTTAGCCTATCATCTTGATCTTCTTCATCTAGTCCAAGAGGTGAGACGGGGATACAATTAATTGGGCTTGTGCATAAGGGCCCGTCTTTGAATACAATTAGTTGTTGTTCCCCTATTTTGGACCCCTCTTTGGGCCCATTTAAATACTCCACATATAAATTTCCCCCACCGTATACGAGGCCATCATTTGAGAGCCCCTCATTCTCATACAAAAGCTCAGGCCCACCTTTAACACTCTCTTCTTTGAGAAACCCATCAGTTAAAATCTCTTCACTCGAAAGCCTCTCACTCTGGGCACTCTTTCGCTCTGAGTGGAAACCACGATACGCTTAACTGTGGCTGCGAATCAGCTGGTCCACTTTTCTGACGCCTTCGTCAGAGCAGGTGCCACATGGCTCCTTCTGAGCGGTGGGCGTTGCACACGCTGCGTTGGGCGCAGTGATCGAAGGGTTTGGCGATAAACAGATCAGATAGGAAAAATATAATCCCCAACATCCCATAGATCCATGGAGAAATCACATTTAAGTTCCTCAAGTTCCTCAACAATCCTTCACCTGAAGCTCCCTCACCATTTCTTCTCCTTCACCTGACCTGAACTTTTCCTCTACCGAAAGCTTCACCTGCACCACACCCTCTCCTACCCTCTGTCTTCTTCGTCGTCCTCAACTCTTACCTCCTTATCCACCATGCTCTCCGAACTTGAGTTGAGTGGGTGCGGACCCAATGAGAGTGCACGCCACCCCCCTCAATCTTCCGACTGCTGAAGCACCTTCATCTCCTGTCCCTCCCCCACCCCCTCAACTGATGCCACCTCAGCCTATACCTCCTCCACACCCCCTTCACCTGAACAACCCCTATGAGGGGGTTGCCCCGAGGCTCAGACAAGTGCAATCCCCAGCGCGTGCACATCAAAGTGCGCATCAACGACAGGAGGGGAGAGGCTATAGTCATCATCGCCAAGATAAGGGGCTCTCCAGGGGACGGGCCCGTAGAGGGGGTTCTCCTACTGGCCCCTACGGGCGTAAAAGACCCCCCCCCCCCACCCCCCAAGTCCAGCACCACCCTCTTAGAGAGTGGTACGATCAGAGGGACTACGACCATCGTCGCCACTGCAAAACAGAAATCCAAAATAGGTATCTCTACCAACAAAAGAAGATGGACCACTACACCAAAATAGCAGAGTCCAGCCACCACCTCAAACACCAAAGACCTCACCACCAAAAACCTCTACAAACCCCCCTACCACCGACCATCCCCTCAACCACCAGTCTCCTCCACCAACTCAAATGCATTCTAAACCTACACTTAAATCGAGCGTTGAGCGGGCCCACGATGGAGAGCCGCCTAACGGGATTACAGTGGAGAGAGATTCAATCGAATATGGGGAACAGTGGGTTCAAGTTATCGGTAAAACAAACAAGAGAGAGAATATTTGCCCCCTCCTCAACTCGATATCAAAAAGAAACATCGGAAAGGAAAACGCAAGCCAGTACCTTACTTCATCTGCGGCGATTTCGGTCACTACAAGAAAGATTGCACAAAAGAAGTTCGATGCCTCAAGTGTATGAAATGGGGTCACATCTCTTATGTGTGTACAAATGTGGTCGAGACTAACAATAACGATGCATGCCCGATGAGCAGAGGAAGGTCACCCAATAGCCCAACCCTAATTCGGCTAGCAAAGAGCCTGGACACAATCAAGAATGAAGAGAAATGGCTCCATCAATGGAGTGCAGTTGCGAGGGTGAGGTCAAGGAGCCCATCAGAGACTCATCTCCTCCAAGTTCTTAACTCAAGGTGGCCTATGAGGGCCCACAGAGACTGGGTAGCAAAGAAAATGTGCTACCTTCAGTTCCTCGTTTCTTTCCCATCGCCGGAGAAGGTGGTTGAGGTCGTTGGCTTGGGAGCAGTGGACTTTGGCCATTTGAAGATGGAATTTTTTGCATGGTCACCTAGGTTCGGAGTGGAGCTACCACAAGGCGACAAGTTTTGGATATGGATCCATAACTTGCCGCTCCACTTTTGGAAGAGGGAGGCCCTCCAAGAGATCATCGCCGACTTTGGCTCCATCGAAGAAATTGATGAGAAGACAGTACGCCACTCGGAGAACGTATCGGTGAGGATTCTCATCAGGAGTACCGACATCTCCTTGATGCCCCAGTTTGTTAAAGTGTTCTCATTCGAGGAGTCGTATCAGATCTGATTTATGCTTGATAAGAGAGCGGAGACAGAGACGGAGCTCTCGGCCATCACGTCTCCCACTCCTTCATCTGCACTCAGAGACGACCATTCATACAAGCAGGTGGTCTCACCTCTGTGGGACCTGACCTTAGATGGGGCTCACGAAGTGGAACTTGCACACCGGGAACTAATCAGAGTGGTAAGAGGGAAGAAGCTTAGCAATGAACTCACGGCGGAGGAATCAAAACCAGGGAGAGTTTCTCCGATCAAAGGTGGTCGAGAATGAGGCTTGACCAACAGATCGAATGGTGATCTACTCTCATTACCAGATTTGGGTAGTCTCGAAGATCCAGGAATGGCCCTTCGAAAGGAGGGGCGAAAGAAAGCTCAAAATGGTCAACTCCTCAAAGTTGGGGGTGGAAAGTGGTGAGAGGAGCAGAGAGTGGAGGCAGATCGTACAAGAGGAAAAAATGGCAAAAGTCCCTTGGAAATCGCCATGCAAAATGACATGCAAAGTAGATCTCGAAAAGGGCAAAAGCTGGTAGCTTTGGGTCGAGAGACGACTCGGTAGGCTACCACTTTGGGGAAGACAATGAGCAAAGGGCGGAGCGTGGACAGAGAATCCAACCCAAAAGAGAGAAACACAGGGTTGGGGGAAGAGATACAGGGAAAGGGGAAAGCTCGAAGTGGTAATTTTCTGAAGGGGAAAAACTTGAATAATAGCAACGAAGAGAGTAACGAGGAGCCCCAAACTTTGTGTCAATGTTGCCTCCTGGAGCAACTTGATGATGAAAACGCCATACTAACCATACATCGGATGCCTGACAGTAAGGTTAAGGGACAGAGACGAGAAATTCTGGCAATTGCTCTGCTACTAATAGACCAGCAAATTCTGTGTGGATTTTTGTGCCAAAATTGGATGTAGCTCTTCATGAGCATTCCGTGTGTGTTAGGAACCCAGGAGAACTCTCCTTAAAAGCTAGCTATTAAAGGAAGGGAACCCAAGTTTATAACTACCCAACATTGGTTCCCCATATAACCGATGTGGGACTAAATTTTGGATCATAACATTCCACCACGCTTCCATAACCCGTCGCCCTCAGCGGTATTCACTCTAGCGACACTGGTCCGCTCTGGGGCTACCAGTAATTTTAATCCAGTCTCTAGGTAGCCATTTTCGACGTCCTCGGTGGCTTTCACTCTAGCGACACTGGCCCGGTCCAGGGCTACCGGTAATTTTAATCTAGCCTCTAAAGTGAATTAAGAAGCAGGGGGTTGGCTCTGATACCAATTGTTAGGAATCCAGGAGAACTCTCCTTAAAAGCTAGCTGTTAAAGGGAGGGAACCCAAGTTTATAACTACCCAACATTGGTTCCCCATATAACCGATGTGGGACCAAATTTTGGATCATAACAGTGTGTTTCAAACTTTATTCAATTTTGGTATTTAATGTAGATTTCGGTAGGTTTTTATTCGATATTTTATCACAGCCCCACATGTCATTTGTACTCACTTCTGTTATTACCGAGTGTCTGTGCCTCTGCCTCCTAATACCAAGTTCTTTGCTTCTCGTCGATCTGGTTTGGTTCTAGCACCTACATGCGGCTTATGATTTATCTACCTTAATTTTCAGTATTTTTTTTGATCGTTAAACTGTGGGTAAACCCCCCCCCCCCCCCCCCCCCCCCCCCATGTTTCATTAAAGAGAATTTAACCAAACATATAACCAAAAATAAGGTTTATAAAGTTCAGATCCCAACAGACTGGGTTCTGGAACTCGTACATCCTAACCAACAAACAAAAAATACAGCGAAATCTTAGTTCTATTGATTGGCCGCCCTCGCCAGAGCAAATTTCTCGTGCGAATTTAGACTCACTCTCTCACTCAATCCCTCGCTTGTACACCGTTTATCCTCTCCAACTATCGTACGCTCTCCCTAGTTGTCCCCAGCGGTGACCCAAACGATAAGTGTAAGCACCATATGAGAGACACCGCAGGTACTCTACCAATCTGACAACTCCATGTCAAGATTGAATCATCGTTCTCATCCCCTTGCTTCACCCTCGATGACTCTCATCGCACCTTCGTAACGAGGATAGACGTCGCACCCGAACCCTACGAGCCCTCTAACATGAAAGAAACCAAAGGTAGCCCTCACTTTGACTAACCAAGGTCAAAGTAGATCCCAAACTATAAATTTGCCTGACAATAGTCGCCCACACCAACTAGGACACATTTCCCTGCTAATTGTGAATCAGGTGTAATTTAGATATTAGGGACGAGTTTGAATCTTATGAGCTCCTCACTGTTAACTCGAATTTCAAAACTCGACTTGAAATTCAAATCTCCCCCCTGCGACATCACTTCCCAGATCAAAATCGAATTTCAAAAACCAATTTTGAAATTCGAAAATTTCCATTCCCCTACTCTCTCCCTGACCTCCCCCACTGCCCCAGAAGCGGCCCGGTGGCCTGCTGCCCTAGTCGCGCTCGAGCCACCGTCCCCGAAGCTCCGACGTGCCCAAGTCGCGCTCGATCCCCCAACCCCGATGCCTTGGTCGCGCCCCAATCTGCTCACAGAGTTAACCCTGACTGGTGGCCTCAACCACCTCTCCTTCTCCGTCCTGCATCACGGGAGAAGGCTATCGTCCAGTGATCCCTACGGCAACAACTGAGTGGGTTTGGAGAGAAGAAAAGAAGAAGGATAAAGATGATGAGACCTGGAAGAGAGAAGAAGAGGGGAAGCGAGGAAGTGCCGCCGCCTCCCCCCCCCCCCCCCCCCCCCCCCCCAAAAAAAAAAAAAAAACGGATATAGGGTTTGGCTGTTTTTGATTTTTTATTTTTGGGAGAGCTTCTCTCTCTAGAATTTCTATAGAGATAAGCTGTTTTTTAAGTTACCTAAGAATAATCTTTTTTTAGAGGAAGTTGGAGTAAGGTAAGTGGTTTTATCAATTTGTTGATAATTGAGGGCTAGTTTTTTAACATCGGTTGACAGCAATGAATCACCGTACGTTATTGTTGAATTATAAAGTTTGGACGAAGAACAAAGATGAACACAGTGAAGATGACAAGTACCCCAATATGAAAGAGTTTTCTTATAATTAAACTAGAGAACAACCCATTACACTAATCCATGAATTTATCCATTGATGCTTATGCAATTAACCTTCTCTTTCTTACACCATCATCTCAAGGAGGTCGCAAATCAATTAAAGACTAGATCGATTCAACCCTGACCCACCCTTGAAATTCTTGAATTATATCTGATCGATCCGATCAATGAAATTGTGGAAGAATAGTACTCATGATCTGGTCGGTGATATAGCTGTACACCTTCTCAGTAGGATGGACTACGTCGAAGAATACAAAGGTGTTAGCCTCGGGACATGATGGGGTGAACGAGTTGCAGAGAGCTCCTGCCTCAAAGCGGCCTGTTCCACAACACCCTCTGCCTGTCTCCGTAAAACCTGCAAAATAATATTGTATGTTGGAATCAGCTGGTATATATGCAGTGGATTGAACATATATACTGAAGGTTGCATGTCAACTTAATTTGCCTTGGAATTATACATGTACTATATCTTATGCAGCAAATAGGAAAAAGAGTCAACTCCCTCTTTATTTAACTAACACTTATATTACGCATAATTTTTATTATTAAAAAAATAAAATAAAAACCCTACTCGTTCAAACTTAGTCTCTTCCCCAATAACTTTTAACCTTACAAAATCTTACGGCTCTTTCCAAACCCATCCTTATCCCTACTCCCGCACCCCCCCCCCCCCCCCATTAGCTTTAGTAATAATCAATTGTATAACAATATGGTTTGATAATGATTCTCTAAACTATCTGCTTATGTGATGATGATAATACAAATTTCAGTAATTACGGTATAAATGATATTCATAAGTTTCTCCCAATTCCTCTCATATTTTTGAGAGTTTTATATAATTTTATGAGTCTCTCAAAAATATTTTAGCCTGTGCAATTTGTACAGGGTAACACTAGTTTACTTATATGCATGCATGTTATAAGTCTTATAATGGCCGTCAGACCAGATTTTCATCTGGGTTGATCCATCAAGAAATGTAAAATCTAATTGAAAGTGATAACATATATATCGATAGTAACATAGCACAACGCTAAGAAGATATGTATATATATATCCACATAATTAGTATATTTAAGTTACAAAAGTTTTACCATATTTGGAAGGATTATTGATCATATCAAGTATGTTATCATGGAAGTCCAAGTAGACAAGTTTAGACCCGTTGAGCGATGCTTGTGCTTGAGCCAACGATTTCTGGAGCTTGGTGTTGTAAGTAGTTGACAGAGAAACCTGCTCCAACAGACACTGCCCCGTCGTCCATGGACTTCCTGCACCGGAATATATATTTGCCGGCATGCACATAATTGGGGGAAGCCCTGCTACGATGAACTTCCTGATTCCATTATCATATAATTTCTGCACAACCAAAGCATGCTCTAATTAGTCAGCTACAAAACATCGATCCGATCGTTAGTCAATCATCCAAGCTCTAATTTATCCCAAGTATAATACATGTCAGAAATATATATACTAGTTCAAGGTATATCTGCATAAATACTACGTACTAACCAACCTTAATAGCTCCCTGCATGTTTTGGAGCAAGAAATCTTGGTACTTGTCAACATTAAACTGCGCCCTCCTCGGGCCAGGCAATCCGAAGAAATTCACTGCCAAGTCATTACTTCCAGAACTAAACATTGCTACTGCGTCACCCAACATGGCAAGTGTTGCTGCTTCCCCCTGCAGCATCGCCTTTAACTTTCCGATGTACTGGTTGAATGAGTCCCCCACCTGAGTTCCCACTGGCATTGTCCCTACAGTGATTGTTGATGTCATGTCATCGTAGCCAGCCCCAGCTGATGCGAAGTTGACTCCAGTCAGGAGCTCATTAGCCGCTAGTTTGGGGTCGTGGTAAGGTGGAACGAATTGTTTGATTCCGAGCTTGTTGGCCAGGAGGTCTGGTATCATGAGGCCATTGGAGAACCTGTTAAAAAATATATATTTATGTAGGGGTTCTTTTCTTGGATAGGATTAGGGGTGTAAAATGAACAGGACGGTCCGTCGTCCGTCTGAGTCCGGCTCGAGAAATGGCCCGACCGTGGACCGTCCAAACTGTTATATGAACCGAACTTGAACAAATTATTAGGTCCGGTACTTTACCGAACTCGAGTCAGACATAAATCCGTCCGAGTACTATTGCGGTCCCATGCTTTACCGAACCTGAGTCCGGACTATAAAATTCTTGTCTGACCTGGACCGAGCCTGACATAAACCCATCCAAGCAGAATTTTGGTCTGAGGTTGAATATATGGCTGTCCGGTCTTGTCTGGTCCGATTTACAGTCCTAGATAGGATTTAGGCTAATTATTGATAGTAATCTTAAAAGTAAATGTATTTCTTTTATGGGATATATCTCACAGTGAAATTTGACTATTTTAAGACAAATTTACCCTTGTTTTCAAAATAGTTACTAAAACTATTCATCTTTTTGGAAACTTTAGTAAATGTTTTTTTTTTGCGTTGATTTTGTATTCTTTTAGTCCAAAGAAAGGTAACTATTTTCTAGTAAATTGCGCTTCTGAAATAGCATAGAAGAAGTTCAATCTGAATTGCAAAATCAATTTCTTTTCAGTTCAACTAATTGTGTTTCTCATAACACAACTTTAGAGTACGTACATGAAAATTAATGAAAACAACATAACAATTTTTTTGAACAAATTAATTAGTTGTTGGTTAAATCATCAACACTTGATCACATATATTACCTGCCGGTGGAGATTCCGCCGGGAAAGTCGCGGCCATAGGGCAAGTGGTCGGCTCGCAATGTAGTGGGGAGGTAGTCATTATTGCCAGTGTCTAGAAGTGAGTCTCCGAAGAAGAGGAGGGTGGTGATGTTGAAGGAGGTGGATGACTGCACTAATATTGTGAGAAGCAATAAGAGGATGTAGTTAAATGTCATTTTGTAATATGTGTTTTGAAAAAAAATATATTAACAGGCTGAAACTCTCTCGATCACTAGAGTTTCAGCCTTTATGTTAAAATTTTTTTGGGAAGAAATATTGAGTTACTCTGAGAATAGATTTCAGGGGAGGTTTGTAATATATATATAGTGAGATTTGTGGCAGCAAAGAATTTATTTTGTTTATTTTGTTTGGTTAGTATTTATAGTTACCTATTTTTAAAAAAAAAATTTTTTGGGAACAATTTTGTTAACTAATTGTTGATATCTAAATGCTTCTTTTATTATTGCATTTTTGTTTTGACCAATTATTATTGGAAGAATTTTCTGCATTAAATGAAGAAATTGCCGGCAGGAAATTAATTACACTAGTAATCTTTACGTGCAACGCACGTTTTAATTTAATTTTTTATATAGTAAATAATAAGACGTAATTTGCCCTCGAATCTGAAACCTCCCTTTACTCATCACATACTCTTTACAAATTATCCCCACTGGAACAAACTTTTATTTTAGGATTTTTAACATGTATACCCCTAACAAATATGATAATATCATATACATCCCTCACAGATGTTTATTTTCATATATGCCCCTAACAATTGGACTTTATTTCATATTTACCCCTATGTTAGATATCACTAAGTTAACTATGATTTTACACTTATGTGACAAATATAAATCAAAGTAAAAGATCAAATTAGACAATCAAATGAGAAAAGATTTAAGAGTTTTAAGGCAAAATAAATGAGGAAGCTTATAATCTATCATTAAAAAATAAGATTGATGGCAAATTTGGAGAAGTAACGTGATGAAGATTTGCAGTTTTCAAAGACGCATTGTTAGTTTATCCATTTCATGAAAAAAAATGAAGAAATTTTTAGAAAAGTTAACGAGTCTCGGTTAAATTAACAATTGTTCGGATTTACAAGGATAAAGAAGATAAAGTTTGAATGGTAGAGAAGAGAATATTTCAATCATTTTTTGTCCAGTCCATTAAAAAAAACTAAAAATTCTCCATCGTTTTGAGTTTTTTTTAACTAGAGGGGTAATTAAGAGAAGTGGCTTATATTGTTGGGGACATATGAAAATACATATTTGTGAGGGGCATACATGATATTCACGTATTTGTTAAGGACGTACATGTTAAAAACCCTTTATTTTATACTAGTAATTTACATGTGCGATGCACATCTTTATAAATATATATATTCAAAAAAAAATCCGACGTTGTCTGGCATCGAACCTAAGACACGTGTTTGTTTGGTTACAAATGAAATTTGTTTGGTGACAAACTCTTCCATTAAAATAGTAGAGATGAGTATCACTTTTGTAAATAATTATGTCGTAAATAAATTTGAACTTTGTGGGTATTATGGTAATTAACAACAGTTGAGTAAATGAATGGTTAATATAACTCTCACTTAAAAATGAATGGTTGAGATTAGATGGTTGAATATATAAATATTACAGGTTGTCTACAAATGACAACCCAACTCTCCCATTATAATATTAGAGATTAATTAGTAATTTACATGTGCGTTGCACGTCCTAATAAATTAAAAAAGAAAATAAAAACTCTAACATAGTGATGACTCGAACCTGAAACCTTTTTCATATTAGTTGTGTACGTCCATCACACGCATTGAGAGATCTACAAATGACGCTAAAACCTTATCCCATTATAATATTAGAAATTAGAGATTAGAGATGAGTTTGTTTATCATCCTTAGCATTATTTAGTGATGGTTATTCAGTTTGATTTCAGTGGTTAAAATGTTAATGCGTGGAATTCAATGGGACTAACAATTATGGTAAATATAATTAAAAACATATTTGAGTAGATTAATTAAGAAGTACTCCATAATTGTTTGTGTCCATCATATTCCATGTAAGAATTCAACCAATCAATTAAATTGAATAAATGCATTAAGTACCTAATATTAATAGTTTATCCATCTATTTCCTATCGTTTGGTAAGAATGATTTAATTCTGTATTTGATACTATATCGTTTATCCTTTTATTGAAAATTTGGATGCATTGATTTGATATACCTGTTTAATTAATCAATCTTTCATCCCCCCCTCTTTTGGTCTATGAAAAAAAAAAAATGAATCTTGGAATGTCAGCAATTAATTTGTTTCTTTTTTTTTTAATTTTTATTTTTGCATGAGATAACTTGGATATTTGAGTTGTTTAATTATGTGATAGGGAGTGGCTAGCATTATTGTTCTTTCAGTTGAGTACGTTATAGAATGGCAAAAAAACCCAATTTGAATGCACAACTTTTAGAGCATCCATATCAATGGCCGTTTTAGGTTGTCATTTTACAATTTGGCAACATAAATATCAACCCCTCCCTTCCTCTTTTATTTTGGTTGCCAAATTTTGACAATGCCATTTTGTTCTTTCAAATTTGACAACA
Source organism: Hemerocallis citrina (assembly GCA_017893485.1). Taxonomy (NCBI): domain Eukaryota; kingdom Viridiplantae; phylum Streptophyta; class Magnoliopsida; order Asparagales; family Asphodelaceae; genus Hemerocallis; species Hemerocallis citrina. Next base: position 198,185,438 of record CM030368.1, on the reverse strand, counting down.
CAAATGATATTGCCAAATGTTCCGTCACCATATATTTTTTTCTTTTTTCCCTCTAAATTTGAATAAAATTAGGTTACCAAAATTCAAAATGGTAACCCATGGGTGTAGAACAACATCTTATTTTAAAAAAAAGTTGTTATTTATGTTGCCAAAATTCAAAATGGCAAGCCAAATGAGAAGTGCATTGGTATGGATGTTCTTACTTCATGGAAACCTGTTCCCACGGGCACTGCCCATAAATGGAGTGTGGAATATATGAATTCACACATGCAAAGCAAAGAAGTGGAGGGAGGTACACTTACAATGAATTTCTTAATTCCATTTTCATATAATTTTGCTATAATATATATAACCTTTATAGTTGAAGATGAAAACTGCATTGTAAAACAATCTTCTTAGAACATCTGCAGTCGTTAGACATAAAATTTTCTATATTTGGCTTTTAAAAATAGAAATTTTGAGTTGGGCTTGAAACCCAAAATTTGATCCAACGGTGGATGATCATTTTAATTTTAAATCTTAGCTGTTGATTAAAAAAAAACCAGTCCCAAAAATTTATTAAAAAAAATTGTACAAATGCGAACATATAATAATTTCTATAAGTCTATTCCATCTCATCTTTTGATCAAATAATCAAACCAATCTTAAATTAACTTTATATGCATAAATAATCCTATAGGCTCTATTCTGTAAAAATTAAAATGTCAAAATGGGGAGAAAAGTTTCGGGACGCAACGAGAAGTTGTGTCCGTGATTTATTTATTTATTTAAAATTTTCAATTGATTCAGCGATCTTTTTTATAGTTAGACACAAAATCAACCGACACATTATTTTTAAAAAATTGAGACCTGTTTTTTTTTTGTTTATTTTTTTATTATACAAACGCAAGATCATCTTGCGTCTGAGACAATTTTTTTCGATCAGACGCAAGATGATCTTTCGATTCCTATAGTTGAAAATTTTCTATATATTCTCTCAAATATAGACGACTACTATTCCATTTTTTCCAAAATTTGGAAATATAGGAAACAACTACAGCTGCTCGTAGCCCGTTGTTGACAATGACGGGCTAAGGCAAAATATCCTAATTTTTTTTGAACTGTATGTTATCTCTCTCACTCTCTCCCTTCTAAAAAAAAGTCTTCTTCCCCGATCTGAAAAGACGAAATCCAACCCTAATCCGACCCTATCTAACCCCGGCGACTCCTCCTCTCTACTTACTCTCAAACCGTTCTCCCTTTCTCCATCTCTCGAAGCACTTTGCCAAATCCTAATCCTAACCATCTCCCAATCTCCCACTCAATCTACGACCGCTGTTGTTGCTCCTCTATTTAATCCCTCTCTCTCTCTCGCACTCCCAATCTCTCCTCCACCTTCGAAACCTGCCCTCCTCCAATTTTCGAACGCAAATCGGAAAGTGAAAACCCTAGTTCTTTCACAACACCTACATTTGAAAATTCCGCAGTTGTGCATGGTAATGAATTAATCCCTGGCCTCGTAGTTATATATTTATGTTGTTTTTTATGATTTTTATGTCGCTTTAATTCAATTGAATATTGTGATGCGTAATTTTGTAGATGTAGTAGTTTATACGTGGTATTTTCATGATTTTAGATGGTGTAATTTTAGTCGTAGTTGTTGTTGTTCGCTCGTAAAATTTATAGATTTAGTCGGATTTATAAGTGTTTGCTATTAGTAAATCCGCTTGAACCTTAAATTTTTTTTCCTAAACTCTGCGAGTGGGTCAGAACCACGAAACACAAACTAACAGAACTTGTAGGAGTGAGTTTCGACTCACAGTTTGCAAGAAATGGCCATGTATCGCTTTTGGTTAATAAAAACCCAAATAAAGCGGTATACGGCCGTATCTCGCAAATAGTGAGTTGAAACTCACTTCTACAAGTTGGGGTGACTTGTGTTACATGAATTCGACCAAGTTGTAAAATTTTATAAATTCTGGATGCCGTTTGTGTGGTTTTTTCATGTTGCTCGAACAAGAAGAAATAAAGTTAGAATTTTTTTAGTATGGTTAGACTAGAAAACTCTACAAATGACCTCCAAAAAATACGAAACTTTACGAGTAGGTTGGACTCATGTAACACAAGCCTCCGCAACTTGTAGAAGTGATTTTCGACTCACCGTTCGAGAGATACGCTCGTGTATCGCTTTTATTTGGATATTTTTGAAATTAAGCTATACTCGGCCGTATCTCGCTAACCGTGAGTCGAAAATAACTTGTACAAGTTACGTTGGCTTGTGTTTGGTGAGTCCGACCAACTCACAAAGTTTCGGATTTTTTGGATATCGTTTGTGTGTTATTTATCTCGTTTTTACTCAATTTTACAACCTAAACAACTAATTTTGAAAATTTTGTGTACGAAATCATAACAAACCGCACGAATAGTATCCAAAATTTACAAAATTTAGCGAGTTGGTCGGACTCACCTCACACAAGCCAACACAACTTATAGAAGTATTTTTTGAATCACGGTTTGCGAGATACGAATGTGTATCAATTTTGGTCAACACAAACCAAAATAAAGCGATATACGTCCTTATCTCGCAAACCGCGAGTCGAAACTTACTTCTACAAGTTGTATTGGCTTGTGTTAGGTGGGCCTGACCCATTTGCAAAGTATTGTTATTTTTTATTGCCATTTCTGTGTTTGTTCCATATTTTCGCTTTATTTATTGATGATAGAGAAATGGATGTATCACTTATCAATTAACCTTATATTTTTTGTTGATAGATAAATGGCTAGAACGAGGCGACTGAGAAGCCCTTCTGGTAGCGCTAGTGGTGCACCATTTACAGAGGTAAGATTGATTATTATTATTAGTTTTAAATACGAATATATAACATTGTATCAATAATGACAAGATTTGTATTTGTTCATGTAGGTTGGTAGCCGTCAATCTTCATCTACCGAGGCCGGTTTGTCGTCTTCGATTGGCCTTACACCTCTTGGACCGTTGGACTCAAGCTTACTTACGTTGCAATCCATACACAGATCCGAAGCCGTGTGGAATGAGTTCGCAAAGATGTGTAACTTCTGGAAGCATGCAGTTCTTCCCATAGACTCCTTTATCACTCCGTACTTAGTTGAAGCCGATTTCTACAGAGCTCAATTTATGGGGGATGTGAAGCTTGATCGTCCTCTACTTACAGCTCGTCGAGCGATGGAGGCCGGAGACCCACTCATTCCACCTACCGGTAGGAGAGATGACCGTCACTCTTCAAGATGTAGCACTGATTACTGGGCTTCCAATAGATGGGGTCACCAGGACGGAGAACATGGACTTTGACCGAGTCGAAGATGTTCGTGATTTGCTCAGTATCGACTTGGAGATGTCGTTGGATAAAAAGAAAGATAACATTGAAGATGAAATCATCAAAGATATTCCACAAGATCATGATCCAGATCTAATAGATCAAACCATAGAGGTGGCTAAAAGTGAAGCTGAAGCTGTTTTTTGGGATGAAGTTTTCGACGGTAAATCAGTCCGAATTAGTTGGTTGAAATTGCAATTCGAAGAATATTTGACGAATGATTCGGATGAGGAAGCCCTAAAGTACTATGCGCGTGCCTACATATTCAGTTTGATGGGGGGTGTGATCTTTCCAAACTCATCCAGTGCGAGTGTGCCACACATGTATTTACCCTTGTTAGAATATTTCGGTACAACCGGCCGTTACAGTTGGGGGAGTGCGGCCTTGGAGTTATTGTATAGAAATTTGTATGCATGTGCATTAGATTCCGTACAAATGGGTGGCCCTATGGTTCTGTTGCAAACTTAGAGCCGGGAACGCATCCATATCGGACGTTCCCGTATTATTGAGCCAACACCAGATTGGTTAGCCGAAGCACCGCTTCCAGAGATGTTACATCCTTTAGGAGTATATTGGGATGGGCGGCACACGTGGGTCGATAACCCACGCCAATCCAGAGATGTTACCTCCTTTATTGATCCAGTTTGGCTACTTGAGATTGATACTTGAGATGAATCTACTACTATTAATGGGAGAGTTTGTCACTTTGTCACTTTGAGTTTGTAACCAAACAAACATTTTTTAAATATTTTTTTGTCACAAATGAAACACATACGTTACACGTGTAACTCTAACTCTATTTATTAACACGTGCATCACGTGTGTAAATTAAAGTTTTTTTCCTTCACCAAACAAATAATTTTTAAATTTTTTTTTCACAAAGCAAATACGTACGTCGCACGTGCAACTCCAAATCTATTTGGCAATACATTACTGTACGTACAATTCAAGGTTTCTCCTTCAAAAATTTAAAAAATTGCGAGCACTAAAAATTTAAAAAATTTCGTGCAGTGCCTGTTCAACTCCAAATTTTTTAAAGTTTAAGGCATTCATCACAGTGCCGATTACTAACGACTTACATGTATTGCACATTCAATTCCAACTTTTTATCAAAACGTGCATCGCACGTGAAAATTACTAGTGTATTGTAATAAATGTATTGTAATTGCTACTCGAGATTGATGACAATTATATATTTATTTTGTACTTTAGATTGAGATGGAGATTGCTGTGATATTTGCTACTTGAGAATGGTGATTGATAGTTGCTACTTGGTTGTTGTGATATTTTGTACTTGAGATTGAGTTTGGTGATTGATATTTGCAACTTGAATTGTTGTGATATAATGCTGTGATTTTTGCTGTCAAATTGCTGTCAAAATAGCCATCTTAATCCGTCAGTGCCAATAACGGATTAAATTAGAAGATATTGGCAGAACTTAATCTTCAAAAGATTAAATTTTCATCCTCAAAGAGAAAAACACTAGAAAAATATTCCAACTTAACCCGTTATTGGCGATAACGGGTTAAGTGAGCTTAATTCGTCATTGCCAATAACGGGTTAAGTTGGAAGATATTGGCAGAACTTAATCTTAAAAAGATGAAATTTCATCCACAAAGGAAATACACTGAAAAAATATTCCAACTTAACCCATTATTGTCGATGACGAGTTAAGTGAGCTTAATCCGTCATTGCCAATAATGGATTAAGTTGGAAGATATATGCAGAACTTAATCTTCAAAAGATATTTTTATCCACAAAGAGAAATACACTGGAAAAATATTCCAACTTAACCCGTTATTGGCGATGACGGGTCTTAACCCGTCATCGCCAATAACGGGTTAAGTTGGAAGATATTGTCAGAACTTAATCTTTAAAAGATCAAATTTTCATACCCAAAGAGAAATACACTGGAAAAATAGTCCAACTTAACCCGTTATTAGCAATGACGGGTAAAGTGAGCTTAACCCTTCATCGCCAATAGCGGGTTAAGTTGGAAGATATTCGCAGACTTAATCTTCCAAAGTTGAACTTTGTACAAATTTTCATCACAAGCAGCAAATACACTGGAAATATCTTCCAACCCAACCCATTATATGATATTCTAAAACAAAACACTCCAATTTTGATAAAAAACACGAAAAACAAGAAAAAAATGTTGGAGAACGATATTAAATATTTATAAAAAACTAAAAAAAATAAATTTTAAAAAAAATACTCCAATTTTTTTTATGTAAATATATTATATGGAGTTCTCAATTCGTTCGCCAGAAATGATATTTTTTTTTTGCAATATAAATTATAAAATAATTTATAATTTTTTTTAAAAAAAATATTACAATTGGGGGAAAATTATATAAAAATTATATTTAAAATTTTAAAAAGTACATTTTAAAACTAAATACTAAATTTGATGATAACGGGTTAAGCTCAGATACAAATTAAAAACAGTTTGTGTTAACCTTCTAACCCTTGCCCTAACCCTCTAACCCAGTCAACCTTTCTCTAACCCTTGCCATAACCCTCTAACTCTAACCCCTAATGATATAACATATTATATTGTCAAAAATAATTGTATGGATATTATAAAAAATATTATAAAATCAGTTATAAATACAAAATATACGAATATTAGAATTGGGGAAAAATAATGTATTAAGAAAAATTACAACTTTGTACAAATAACGGGTTAAGTTGGAAGATAACAGGTTAAGTTGGAAGATATTCGCAAAACTTAATCTTCAAAAGTTGAAATTTGTACACATTTTCGTCCACAAACATCAAGTACACTGTAAATATCTTCCAACCTACCCCGTCATATGATCTTCTAAAATCAAGATTTAATTTGGTAAAACAAGAAAAATTTGTTGGAGAACGATATTAATTCTTGAAAAAAAGAAAAAAAAAACATTTTAAAACAAAATACTAAATTTGAAAAATATAAACATTAAAGTTCAATAAAAAAAACTAGAGCTCCAAGTCGAGCCCTATCTTTAACCCTACTTTAACTCTTGCCATAACCCTCTAACCCTAGCCCTAACCCTTTAACACTAACTCTTAAACCAGATTCAATGTTTATGAAGAATCATATTAATTTTTCTTTTAAATGGAGTTCTGAATTCGTTTGCCAAAAAAAAAATATTGTTGCAATACAAATTATAAAATCATTTCTAAATAAAAAATTTAAAAAAAATTAGAATTGGGGGAAAATTACATAAAAAATAAAATTTAAATTTTAAAAGTATTACTTTTTAAAAAAATATACTCAATTTTAGAAGTATAAACATTGAAGTTGATAAAATACTAGAGCTCCAAGTCCGCATCCTATAACCCTCTAACCCAAGCCCTAACCCTCTAACACTCCAACTCTTAACCCGAAATCAATGTTTATGAAGAATGATATTCAATATTTATTTTTAATTTAAAAATATTATATGGAGTTCTCAATTTGTTTGGATAGTTTATTATATAATTTTTTTGAAGAGTTTTTATATTCAAAAAGTCAAGTTTTTGGTAAAAAACTATTCCAAACTTAACCTGTTATTGACGATAACGGGTTAAGTGGTAACCCATCATCACCAATAACGGGTTAAGTTGGAAGATATTGGCAGAACATAAACTCTTGAAGATGAATTTTGCACAAATTTTTGTCCACAAAGACAAATACACCGTCAAAATATTCCAACCTAACCCGTTATTGGCGATGACAGGTTAAGTTAGAAGATATTGGCAGAACTTAATCTTCAGAAGATGAATTTTGTACAAATTTTCATCCTCAAAGGGCAAATACACTGCAAATATCTTCCAACTTAACTTGTTATTAGCGATGCCGGGTTAAGCTCACTTAACATGTCATCGCCAATAACGGGTTAAGTTGGAAGATATTAGCAGAACTTCATCTTCAAAAGTTGAAGTTTGTACAAATTTTCAGTTAACCTAACCCGTTATTGGCGATAACGGGTTAAGTTGACAAAAACAAAAAAAAATAAAAAACACCCACAACATATATATACATTCTCAAATTTCAGCAAATTTCACAAATTTCACAAATTTCACAAATCAAGATTTAATATCATTCACATATACACAAAGTGCGCACATACACAAAGTTTACAAATTTCATCATATATATACATTCTTAAAGCAATTATAGCAACAACATTCACATGTCAATCACATTACCATTATCATCGATCATTCACATTCTCGGCAAATTTGATACACTAATTTTCAATTACATACACAAAAGAGATACTTGTAACTTCAAATACATTTACATGAGCATATATATACTCAAAAGTTTAAAACTTATTGATGAATGACGCCTTCCATCGGCACGATCATGTTTCAATCAAAACCTACAAAAAAAAAACTTATAGAAATGAATAAATGGCTTATCATCAAATGAAATTAGTAATAAAGGTATTCAAGTTAAATATGACATACATAATAAGAAATTGACCTGAGCATGAATATTCACCTTCATCGTCATCACTCTCTTCACCGGTTGGATCTTCTTCATATGATACCGACCCAGTAAATAAATGAGAAGAATGAGTTGGTCAACAACAACAAGTTAAGATTGAGTGAGTAAAATTAATATATACTTAGTCTCAGATATATTACCTAGCCAAATTTTTTGGACAATTTCTTGAATCGTGACATACAACACAAAGGTATGTCCTACACAGTCTAGGTTTTTTCAATTTTTGCTATTCTCTTATGGACTTCAATCTCTTCCCTCTAGGCTTTCCTTTTGTATTGCACTGTACAGGGTTCCCCACCGGTGCATGTGCATGTCCACCACTCTCCGGTTGTGCACTACCTTCACGATGTGCGCTAATCCTAGGTTGAATGTGAGAAATGCCTTCAATGCTCTTAAGCATGGGTTCGAGCATGTACTTGTACGTTCCTTCGGAAGAACAATCCAGATCGACCAACTGTCTTGAGTGCCGACTCAATTCAAATATCGAGAGGCAAAATTTTCTTCCATACTATTAGAAACGGATGTGGTGCTTCTTCACAACTGATCCCGGGTCCATCGTCTACAAATATATCACTCCAGTAGTGCGGTGTGATCGGTGAACCGAAGAATCGCCAAAAGATGTTTGCATGGAATGCCTACGAATTCATACATGGAACAAGGACATTTAGCCATTTGACAGTGTTTCAAAATGAAATCACCCTCCCCGGCTCTGAATTTCCCCAAAGCGTCACAGAAAAAGCTGAACTATCCGGTGTATCCATACCAGCAATGAAATTCACATTAAGTAATAAGCTTTTTTGCACTTCTTGTTGCAATTTGTAAAAAATCTTCAATGTGTATGTTCTCGCCATTTGTTCCTCTATCGCCCATTCGGTCTTCAATTTTGATCTCTCCTCACGATTACGATGAGTTTCTTTAATTTCTTCGTGTGTTTGTTTTACTAAGACTCGATCAAAGATGACGACAAATTCATGTAATTAGTACTTCTTATGGGTATGTTGCTTTAAGGATGAATGTAGAGATTCGCTCCGTTGGGTACTCAATATGACGCCCCAAAATGAATCTCTTGCATAGACGAGAGCCCATTTCTCATGAATTTCAAATTGATCGTTCAACCATTTATTATTCTCAACTTTGTATTGCGAAATCAATATTTTCCACTTCTCTTCAAAATCAGTTTTATATTCCGTCGTATAATTGGTACTCTTCAAAGCATCCATAACTCATCGATATTATTCGACATATGCACCTCATGCGGTAACTTATCCAAAATATGCCAAATGCAATATCTATGCTCCATGTTGATGAAAACTTTTTTCATTGCAGCACCGATTCTACGATCCTCATCTGTCACGATGCTTAACGGATCGTGATCTATTACTCCTCGCCACTTTTCAAAGAACCACTCAAATGAGAATGTCTTCTCATTTGGAATGAACCCACAATATAAGAATGTTGATTGCCAATGATGGTTGACTCCAACAAATTGTACGAATAACATTCCGTATCGGTTCATATTGTAGGTGGCATCAAAGCAAACTACATCCCCAAATACTTCATAATTCTTCCTAGTGATACCATCCACCCAAATACAATGGGACAATTGCCCTTCGGGATTTAATTAGTAATCATAAAAAAAAGAAAGGATCGGTCTTATTTTTCGATTCAAAGAATTCAATTAGCTTTTGCCCGTCATGTCCTTTCATACTTTCCATCGGGTATCTCCTTAGATTTCTAACATCGGTTTCAGTGAATCCAATTTTCTGATGACCTCCACTTACACCTTCGAAGAAAAGCATTTGTTTGCATATAGGGACATTAGCTTCGGTAAGTTGACCAATCACTTTTTAATATGCTTTTGACAATACACGGTTTCGAGGCAGCAAGTGACGTCTACCTGGTGAAGTAAATTTGTAATTGTGTGGTTCACTAAATGAATAAATAATCCATGTATTACTTTGTTCGTTTAGTTTTACACGAATGAAATCTTTACAACCCATTCTAGAAGTAGTTCCCCGTCTAGCTTCATTAGGATTACTCGGTGACTCCCCGGCTTTATTACATACATATGATATATCTACTACATCGGTTTCCTTATATTTATTTCCACTCTTACGCATAGCAAAACCTGCACATCTACAATATGATGCATAAAATTTGTCCGCTTCATCTAAAGTATGAAACGTCATACCTATCTTCAGTTTTAGGTGCTTGCCAACTTGCAGCCGGAATTCACACATTTCTTTTGCATGAACAAATTCTCCGGTAACGGAACTTTCTTCAACACTGTCCATATCTAACATAAAAAAAATAGAACAATTATGAACACGAACTGTCACGGAATAATAGCAAAATTTCTTAGTTTATTTGTTCTTGTTCGAGAAACATGAGAAAACCGCACAAACGGCATAAAAAATTTCAAAAACTTTGCAACTTGGTCGAATTCACGTAACACAAGGCAATGCAACTTGTACAAGTGAGTTTCGACACACGGTTTGTGAGATACGGCCATGTACTGCTTTATTTTAGTTTTTGTTCACCAAAAGCGATGCACGATCGTGTCTCTCGAACCGTGAGTCAAAAATCACATCTACAAGTTGCGGTGGCTTGTGTTATGTGAGTCCAACCTACTTGCAAAGTTTCGTACTTTTTTGAGGTCGTTTGTAGGATTTTCTAGTGTAATCGCACTAAAATATTTCTAACTTTTTTAGTTCTTGTTCGAGAAACATGCGAAAACTGCACAAGCGGCATCAAAATTTTTAAAAACTTTGCAACTTGGTTGAATTCACGTAACACAAGACAACACAACTTCTACAAGTGAGTTTCGACCCACAGTTTGCGAGATACGACCGTGTACTGCTTTATTTTAGTTTTTTATTCACCAAAAGCGATGCACGGGCGTATCGCTCGAACCGTGAGTCGAAAATCACTTCTACAAGTTGCGGTGTTTTGTGTTATGTGAATCCAACCTACACGCAAAGTTTCGTATTTTTTTCAGGTCGTTTGTAGGGTTTTCTAGTGTAATCACACTAAAATATTTCTAACTATTTTAGTTCTTGTTCGAGAAACGTGAGAAAACCACACAAACAACATCAAAAATTTTAAAAACTTTGTAACTTGGTTGAATTCACGTAACACAAGTTAACGCAACTTGTACAAGTTTCGACTAACGGTTTGCTAGATACGGCCGTGTACCGCTTTAATTTAATTTTTGTTCACCAAAAGCAATACACGGCCATAATTTGCAAAACGTGAGTCAAAAATCAATCTTACAAATTCCATTATCTTGAGTGTTGTGATTCCGACCCACTTGCAAAGTTTCCTAATTTTTGGAGGTCATCTGTAGGATTTTCTAGTGTATTCGTACTAAAATATTTCTTAGTTTATTTGTTATTCTCTGAGAAACGTGAGAAAACCACACAAACAGCCTCAAAAAATTCAAACACTTTGCAACATGGTCAATACACGTAACACAAGGCAATACAACTTGTAAAAGTGAGTTTCGACCCACGGATTGCAAGATACGGTCGTGTACCGCTTTATTTTAGTTTTACTTGACCAAAAACAATACAAGGACGTATCTTGCAAACCGCAAGACGAAACTCACTCCTACAAGTTCCGTTAGCTTGTGTGTCGTGATTCCGACCTACCCGCAATGTTTGAAATTTTTTTGGACCGTTTATGCAGTTTTACTCATATCGAACAATTATATATACGACTCAATCTACAATTTCGTCGAGCGATCAACAACAACTACCACTACAATTCCACCGTCTAAAATCATCAAAATACTATATACAAAGTTCTACATCTACAAAATTATTGGGCAAATTTAATCAATTCAAGTAATTAGAAAGAGACCAAAAAATATGAAAATCAATACAAATACAACTACTAAGCCAATGAATTAGTCATTACTTTACAAAATAACTGTGAATTTTCCTAATGTAGGTGTTGTCTCCGAACTAGGGTTTCGACTTCCGGATTTCCGTTTGAAGATTGGAGGAGGACGGGTTTCGAAGATTGGAGGGGTGATTGGGAGTGAGAGAGAGAGAGAGTGAGTGAATATAGGACGAGCATCATCGGTGGACGGGGGAGGAGGAGATTGGAATATGGTTAGGATTAGGGTTTTGGGTGTTTCCTGAGGTGCTTCGGAATATGGAGAGAGGGAGAATAAGGAGAAAGTGAGTGCGAGAGTGAAGTGAGAGAGGAGGAGTTGCCGGAGTTAGAAGAGATCGATTTCGGTTGTGACTGGGTTTGAGTTCGGGGAAGAAAAGAGATAGAGTAGGGAGAGAGCGAGAGAGAGAAGGTAGAGTAAAAAAAAACAACTTTGCCTTAACCTGTCGTTGCCAACGACGGGCAAGGTAAAAAAACAATTAAAAAATATATATCACTTAACCTGTCAATGATAAAGATGGGTTAAGTAATTTTTTTCAAAAAAAAATTACTTAACAACATCGACAGAAAAACTGTGTGAGAATGAGAAAGGGTTAAGCACTAAAGGGGTATAATGGGTGAAATACCCAATATACCTCTCCAAAACTTAAATGAGATGGGGGTATTTGGGCGGAGCAAATCTGAGCCGTTGGATCAGATCGTGATCAATCCAATGGCTCATACTTATTTTTTTTATTGGAAAAATTTGCCTTAACCCGTCGTATGGGTTTCCAACGACGAGTTAAGGCATAACTGCTCAGATCTCCAAACAGACCCGTTTGCAATGGAATAACCCCCCTCCCCCCCTCTTTTCTCTTTCTCTCTCTCTCTCTCTCTCTCTTTCTATATATATATATATATATATATATATATATATATATAGGACTAATCCAGTGCGAACCAGTTCGCACAAAAGAATTTGCGAACTCAAAGCTGGACCGTTGGATCTGATGATGATCTTGATTGGTAGATCTAACGTTCAAGTGGGAAGAGAGTTAAAGTGGGGGTATTTTCATAATTTCTCTACTCTCTCATTTCTTTCTCTCCCCCTCTTTTTCATTCTCTTCTCAATCCTCTCTCTCCTCTATCAGTTATATATATATATATATATATATATATATATATATATATATATATAGAGAGAGAGAGAGAGAGAGAGAGAGAGAGAGAGGACTGATCCTATGCGAACCAGTTCGCTCAGAACGATTTGCGAACTCAAAGCTGGACCGTTGGATCTGATGTTGATCTTGATTGGCAGATCTAATGCTCAAGTGGGAAGAGAGTTAAAGTGGGGGTATTTTGGTATTTTCTCTACTCTCTCATTTCTTTCTCTCCCCCTCTCACTCATTCTCTTCTCCATCCTCTCTCTCCTGTATCAGTTCCCCAAGCTCCGAAACCCTAGCCTTTCTCCCTTTCCAAATCCCCAAATCTCGACGCCCCTCGAAACTCTCTCCATCTCTACGTCCCCATACCCCCGACGCCCCTCTCCCCTCTCCATCTCGAATCCCCAAACCCCTGACCCTGCTCTCCATTCTCCATCTCGAATCCCCACACCTGTGTCACCCTAGATCTCCCCTTCATCCCGACCCATCGAAACCACCACCCCAGCTTCCCTCTAGTTCCCCCCTAACCTCCACCCCTACTCGAGCCGCCAAGGCCAAGAATAACGGCTCCTTCCCCAAACCCAATCCACGCCCGCTAAGGCGGCAGAGGAGGCACGCAAGTTCTACCCTACTGATGACGTCAAGAAACCCATCGCCAACCGCCACAAGCCCAAACCCACCAAGCTCAGGTATATCTTGTTATTTTCACCCATTTATGTAATTAATTTATTTTTAATTAGTTTTAATTAGTTTTGTTAATAGTGGTTATTTGTTTTGATTAGGGCGAGTATTATGCCGGGGACGGTGTTGGAATTGTGAAAAAAATTGGAAGAGATGGTAGTAGCGGAGTTAGATGTGGAAAAAAATGATTAAGTAAGGTGGACAGTTTTCGCAATATAATGAGGGTTATATATTGCACTAGGCCTCCGTGTACACTTCTGTACACTCGGCCTTCTCGCCTTCGTATCGACGATCCGAACCGTTCACATTGATCTACATGTCTAAATTAGTCTAAATATATAAAATCAAATTATTTGAAATTTATTAATTTGCCCATCCATCATGTGAATATAAAAAACAACGATTTTCAACCATACAATTTTGTAACACTTCAATGGATGGGCAAATGAACTTCAAATGATTTAATTTTACATATGTAGACTAATTTAGATGTGTAGATCAATGTGAACGGTTCGGATCATCAATATGAAGGCCGGAAGGCCGAGTGCACGCGGAAGCCTAGTGCACAACGGAACATTACTTTCTCTCTCTCTCTCTCTCTCTCTCTCTCTCTATATATATATATATATATATATGTATATATATATAGTCCCTTTCCGTTGTGCAATAGGCCGCCATGTGTACTTGGTCTTTCCACCTTCGTATTGACAATCCGAACCGTTCACATTGATCTACACATCTAAATTAGTCTAAATATGTAAAATCAAATCATTTGAAATTCATTTGCCCATTCATCATGTGACTATAAAAAACAACGATTTTTGGCCATACAATTTTATAACACTTCAATGGATGGGCAAATGAATTTCAAATGATTTAATTTTGCATATTTAGACTAATTTAGATGTGTAGATTAATGTGAACGGTTTCGGGTCGTCAATACAAAGGCGAGAAGACCGAGTGCACACGGCGGCCTAGTGCACAACAAAAGGGGATTATATATATATATATATATATATATATATATAGTTGTTGGGGAAAACCAGCTTCAGACTTAATATAACTAGGGCCGACCCTGAGTTCCCAGAGGCATAAGGCGAAATGCCCAAATAATTATTTTTGGGGGCCCCTAATTACAATATAATTTTTTTACTTGAAAAATACGTGCCTATATTTAAATGGGGAATACAAATTTGGGGGCCCCTAAAAGTGCAAAAAAATTGGGGGCCTGAGGCGGTCGCCTCACTGGCCTCAAGGTGGAGGCCGACCCTAAATATAACTGTTAGATATTATATTAGATATTATATTATGAGAGCGATTAGTTTAGTCTCATATTGATTATGTATTAGTTTAGTATTTACTTCTCTCCTATATATAGGAGATATATTGTACTCAGTTTATTGAATCAATAATAAATCCAATAATTTTACCATGATATCAGAGCTAGTATCCTTATAAGGCCTATACTAATTTGATCATCGTTATCGAGGTGGAGTGGTTCTCGTCTTCATCGGAATCACTCCACCTCTTGACTTTCCTCTTCAAATCAAATCTCCAAAAATCATAGCCGTCATAAAAAATAAGATCCCAACTACCTCTACCAAAACCCTATTCGCCATCAACAACAACAACAGCAACTCACATCCCCTACTCCGGTGACACCACCACTACAACCACCCGACCTCTCTTCTCCGGCGAACTCCCGGCACCACCAACAACACCTTCATCAACTCCAATCGGCATCACACACCAAAGAACCCATCGTCAACACCAAATACACTCCGACTTCGAAACCCATCGACTCCGACTCCGTCACCACCATCTTCATCCCCGAACACCCTTATGTCTTCATCTCCGAACTCCCAAACCAAACAACCCAAACACATCGAAGAAGAAAAATCAGCATCCCCGAATCCCGGACTCCATCTCCAAAATCGACAACACCTTGATCCCTAAGCTGCTGCCGTTGTACCCAAAACCCCGAAGCTGCCTTGGTCCCCGCAGTTCACCTCCCATAACCTAAACCCTAGTCTCTCTCATTCAAAGCATTCATTTTTCCTTCTTCTTCTTCTTCTTCTTCTTCTTCTTCTTCTTCAGATCTACAATCTAAATCCTCACTTATTATCCCTATTCTAACACGTCCCCTATACTCCAAACCCTAACTCACTGTACCCGAAACCCAAACCAAATCCACGCCCTAACACTCTCTTACTCTCAACCCAAAAATCTAGACCTAAAATCCTAACCTACCCGAAACCCATTTTCTGTTTTTCAAAAATAAAATAAAATAAAATAAAATAAAATTCTTAAATGTTCTTCAGCTTCTACAGTCTTCGTCAGCAAACTCACGCCGAGTTTGAGAGGGGGAGATATTAACCTTATCACAGTTTCTGTCTCCCTCACTTTCCTTCGACTTCCACCATCTTCCGCATCCAGTTCTCAATTCATGGATAATTCTCAAGTCAGGGGTGAGATCCTAACATGCACCAATAGTGCACCACTTCCTTCCACAACATACGATAATTCTCAAGTCAGGGGTTAGATCCCAATATGCGCCAATAGAGCGCCACTTCCTTCCACAACATACGACAATTCTCAAGTCAGGGTGAGATCCCAACATGCGTCGATAGTGCGCCACTTCCTTCCACTACTTCTTAGTTTGGGGTGAGATCCCAACAGATCGGGATATGGAGATCCTGCCACAGTTCGGGATATGGAGATCCAAATAGTGCGTCACCACTACATCCTTCCACCACTACTTCCTTCTTCTACTACTACTATTCTCAAGTTCGGGGTGAGATCCCAACACATATGCCATAGAATGCCATTCCAAGTATCACATTTTACCATCCCTGCCACATCAACATCGTTAATATTCCAAACTCATGTTGCTTAAACCAACTTGAGTTTAAGAGTGGGTGTTAGATATTATATTAGATATTATATTATGATAGAGATTAGTTTAGCCCTATATTGATTATGTATCAGTTTAGTATTTCTTTCTCTCCTATATATACGAGATATATTGTACTCAGTTTATGGAATCAATAATAAATCCAATAATTTAATCAATAACCTAAGCAGTTGTTCCTAACAACGACTTAGGTTATAACTTAAGCCATTGTTGGACTCCAACAATGGCTTAGTGGTCATACCCGTTTGCATGGACCCGTTTGCAATGGAGCATTGTCCACATACATACATACATACATACATACATACATACATACATACATACATACATACATACATATATATATAGGGTAAAAGGGATATGAGTAACTTGCTCATTTAGTAAATGAGCAATTGATTATGTAGCATGCATGTAATAAATTGAACAACTAACAATTTTAAGAATTTTTGAATCACATGTACGCCACATCATCAATTGCTTACTTACTAAATGAGGAAGTTGCTCATACCCCTTTTTCTCATATATATATATATATATATATATATATATATATATATATATATTCCGTTGTGCACTAGGCCTCCGTATGTACTCGTGTGCACTCGGTCTTTCCGCCTTCATATCGACGATCTGAATCATTCACATTGATCTATACATCTAAATTAGTCAAAATATGTAAAATTAAATCATCTAAATTTTATTTGCCCATCCACTGAAGTGTTACAAAATTGTATGGCTGAAAATCGTTGTTTTTTTATAGTCACCTGATGGATGGGCAAATAAATTTCAAATAATTTTGATTTTACTTATTTAGACTAATTTAGACGTGTAGATCAATGTGAACGGTTCAGATCGTCGATACGAAGGCGGGAAGGCCGAGTGCACACGAGTGTACACGGATGCCTAGTGCACACCAGAATATTTCTCTCTATATATATCTATATAATAAAACACAAAGAAAGCTATCAAGTGGCTCTCATTCAATATGGTTGAAATCAATGGTCCAGATCTAACCTCACAAAACATATTTTTCTGCCCAAAAGTTTCCCCCGAAAACTCAAATTCAAATCCCCCCAAAACAACTCATTTATTTATTTATTTATTTCTCTCTCTCTCTCACTCATTATCTCTATTTACTCAGAAATTTATATTTTTAGATTTCAGGTTTGTAAATTTTTAGATTTTTAATGTATTTTTTTATTGCTCATGTTACATTGAAAATAACAAATATCTCATCAACAGTTAAATTTCATCATTTTCCACACTCAAAGTTTTAAGAAAAGTTTTAAGAAGTTGCATTTTACACCCCCATTTATAATTATTTTTCAACATATACTAATGAAAACATGAACTTTTATGCCATCGACAGAAAAACCCAAATCCAGATTTGATCGGGGAGGGGGGAGGACTCCCTCGTCCTCCCCATCCTCTTCCCCCTCCCCCCTCCCCTTTCCACCCTCCGACACCATAGATGTGCAGGGCGGTGTGTGATGACCACGAATCGTCAGATGTGAGATTTTGGAGAGGGACGGAGCGGCGGGGAGGTTGGACTCTAAGGGGACTAGGTCGATGGCGGAGCGGCGCCGTCTGGAGAGGAGTAAGGAACGAGGGGGATGATAATAACGATCAAGAAGGGGCTTCGATTGGAGACAATGACTTGTCGACAGCGTCGACGGCTGTCGGTGAGAAAAATTGGTGGGGCTATGGGTGTCGTTGAGGAGAGGTCATCATAAGCTCAACCGGAGCTCTTCGGAGTGGTGCTGTGGTCGAATACGCCGACAAAGGAGTGCTCGTGTCGTTGAGAGTCCAAATAGGGTTGGGTGGTCGAAAGTCGGAGCTGGGCTTGGCTCGATGGCGGACGCAAAGAGCGTCGCGACGTCGGGGAAGCAGGTCGGGGTGATGTCGATGGAGGTGCATGGCGAGAGCATCGGGGGTGGGGAGAGGGGCAGGAGAGAGACGACGGCCATGGTCATAGACGAGGTTGATGGCGCTCGAGGTTGCTACAGCATCGTCGAAGAGGTTGACGGTGGCATCAAGAAGAGGGAGGACGTGGAGATGGGCGAGGGTGATTCAGCTTGGTTGGCCGGTGTGGTAGGGATTGGCCAGAGAAAGAGCTTGGAGGAAAGGGGGGAATGAGATTGATTGATTGATTGTTAATTGTTTGATTGATTGTGAAATTTGAATTTCAAAATAGGGTTTGAAATGCGAATTTGAATTTTGAGTTAGAGGAGTGAAGTACAAATTTGAATTTCGAATTAGGTTTTTGAAATTCAAATTTGAATTAAATGTGTGGATGGGGAGTTGAATTGAGATCTGAATTTCAATATAGATTTTTTGAAATTCATATTTTAGTTGGGAAGCGTGAGGGGAATACGCTTGTGTAATTTGAATTTCAAACTAGTTTTGGTTGAACTTCAAAGTACATTTGGTAGAGTTATCGGCGAGTGTAAACGCTCTCATTATCGGTTGAAAAACACGACTACTGTTGAGAGCTGGATTTGATGCAATCGAAAGAAGGCATCGCGGTGGGGTTGGTTTGGCGGGTTCACGACGTCATCATTGTGGAGAGGGGCGTAAGTATGCCAGCAAAAGATAGTGGATATGGTTGTTGCCTGGTGAGCGTTTGGGGGATGGTCAAGGAGTCTTCGGGGTGGAGAACTAGGTCGATGAAGTTTGAATTCCAAATTCGATTTTTGTTGGAATTTAAATACATCTAGGAGGTTTTGATGGGAGAACATGGTGCAAATGCCAAGTTTACGTGTTTAGTTAGGGGAGGGACTAATTAGAGATGTAGACTGTGCTTTGTAATTGTTCTTCACTGTTCCGTTTGGAACAAATAGATATTATTATTTGTACTACTTGTTTCGTTAATTTTTTATTAATGATGCGGTGACGATGCCACATTTTTATAAAAAAAAAAACATGAACTATTATTACAACTAATTATTGTTTTACTATTCAAACTTGAGCTGCATAATTTTTGTTTTACTATTTACAAAACTTTCATATGCTGTATCGTTCCGAAGATGTGCCATAGACACGTGCCTACGGGCAAATCTAGTATATATATATATAGACACAGGGCGCGGCATACAAAGAATTCGGAAAACTCCTGCAACGATAAAATTAAATTTCCTCATTAATTCCATTACTGTACAATTTCTATTAATAAGGGTCTTTGTGTCTTTGTAAGATGCATGGATAAAAACCTAAGGGTACATCTCTATTAATTAGGCCTCTTGACTTATGTAGCATTTATATAGGGTCCAAACAATCTCTATTGTATTTGAATAAACTGCTGGTGTGTTAAAAGGTTTTGTCGGTGTTTGGTGTCTGACTATTTACAGATAAATTGTTGCTTGTTTTTCAATACAATTTGAATTTTGCGAATGAAGTTACGGGTGCTGTTAGGGTATGTATAATATAACTTTTGAGGGCCTTTTATATTACTAATATAATATATAAGTTCAAAAGAAGAGTGAGGGCATTTGGTCCAGTGGTATGATTCTCGCTTTGGGTGCGAGAGGTCCCGGGTTCGATTCTCGGAATGCCCCTAATAATTAATCAGTAATTTACACTACTTTTTTTATAACTATAATAATATTTACTAGTTGACAATTACTTTTTTCATTAATGAAACAACCTAACCATATCAATCACTATAATAATATTTACTACTTATTTACACATGTGATGTATGTCTTAAAAAATGTATATATTTTTAAAATATAAATTTCTACGTAGTCTGACATCGAGCTAATAGTTATGTACGGACAATGCACGTCTTAATAATTTTTTTTAAAAATAAAAACTCTGACGTAGTGAGGACTCGAACCTGAACCTTCCTTCATATTAGTTATGTATGTGCTTCTCATGCGTTGATAGATTGACAAATGATACTAAGATCTTATACCATTATAATCTCTAAGATCTAAGATCAGTGACACTTTTGTAAATAATTATGTCGTAAATAAATTTGAACTTGGAGAATTTTATGGTAACTAACAACAGTTGGGTAACTTAATGGTTAATATAACTCCCACTTAAAAATGAATGGTTGAGATTATATAGTTGAATGTCTACGAATGACAACCCCAAGTCTCCCATTATAATATTAGAGATTAATGTTACTTTGTACAAATAGCTTGGTGTTATAACTAATTGACAATTACTTTTTTCATTAATGAAACAAGCTAACCTTATCAATCACTATAATAATACTTATTAATGTTACTCTGTACAAATTGCACAGTCTAAAATAATTTTGAGGGACTCGTAAAATTATATGGAAATCTAAAAATGTGTGGGAGAACTGAAAGAAATTACCTCTTCAAGGATATAGTTTAGTGAAATTCACCCTAAAAAATACGCACACAATATTGCATTTGTGAACATCGTGACCGGCAACACTCAGACCCTCATCGTGACCGGCAACACTCAGGCCCTGACCCACCTTATCTCGACCCACCCCCTCCCAAATCCACACCCTATCTGACGCCGCCCTCCACTCCTCACTCCTCTCCCGCATCTCCGTCGTCTCTGATCACTGCGACATTCCCCTTTCAACACCTCCTCCACCTCTTCGTCCGCCTCACCCTGCCTTTCGCCACCTCCTCCTTATCAAATCTCATTCTTATCCGACACCCCAATTATTCACGTCTTCAACCCGTACTCTTCTCCAAATTCAAATTTCGGGATTTAAAAAATAAAAATTAGAAATTGAAAATGAAATCAGGTAGTAAATTAGAGTTTCAGAAATTAATACATACACCACACATATATATAATTGATTTAGCTAAGCAAAAATTTTCAAAAATATTTTTTCACACATACCTTGCATGCTAAATAGGTATTTCATCGAATACTTGATAAGCAAAGCACAATTCTAAAACTTAAGTATCAGATTTCTAGGTTTTCAAGTGTATTCTATTCAAATATGCATGAGGCAATATCAAAATTGAAAAAGGAGAAGAAACCTTACCAAATCTCATTCTTGAATCAGATACCGTAATCATCACCATCTTCAACCCATAATCTTCCCCAATTCCACCGAAAATACTGCCTTAATGAATGCAGTGGTTCGAAAATGTCGAGGAGGCGGTGCAGTGCGTGGGAGGTGGCAGCGTCGGAGGTGAGGTAGAGGTTTGGGAAGACCACGGGGAGGGGGCAGCGTTGGACGCGAGGAGGGTGTGTAGGAGGCGGTAGTAGTGTCGAATGCGAGGAGGGCATGGGGGCGCAGAGGCGGCTCGGAGAAAAGGACGGCGCAGGAGGTGGGCCCAAGGTGAGGAGGGCGCGTGGGAGATGGGTCGAAGGGGAGAACATGAGGCATCTCAGAGGCAAGGATGGTGTGTGACGTGTAAGGGGGTAGCGTGGGAGGCGAGGGTTGGGGAGGATTTTGAAAGTGGGAGAAGATGAGATCGTGGCTGGTAAGGGCTTGATGTCTTTTATTTCTTTATTTTATAAAAACGCGCGGAACACACGTGTTAGTTTAAATGAGATTCATACTTTTGATATCCTTTCACTGTTTCAAAATAGAGGAAGGGGAGAGGGGGTACACCTATTAGCTTATGTTAGAGATTATATTACTTAGTTTAGTCCTATATCGGAATATGTATTAATTTAATTTTTGCTTCTCTCCTATATGCATGTAAAAGACATTTTACTTAGTTATAATTAATCCAATAATATCAAATCATATTTTCTCCCAATTTCTCTCTGTTAATCTTAACATGGTATCAGAGTACTCATCCCAAACCCAAATCCCTAATCTCTCTAATATCCCTTTCCATCCCTAACCCCTATCCCTAAATACCTCAATTCCCCTCCTGGCCTCCATCTACAACAACCATAGCAGTGCCACCACCAACAGTAAGAGTGACAACAACAGTAATAGCGAGAACTCCCTCAGCAACAACATCTCTCTCCCGTCCTTAACCTCATCATCAACATCACCGATCTCTAATCGCCATCTCCTTCATCGTATCAAAACCCAAATCCTCCATCCCGACCACCCTAACAATCCACAGCTGCCACCCCCCATCCCAACCAACACCCCCTTTTCACCAACACCCATTCCCCTCTTCCCAATCCCAAACCGAAACTCGAGCCAAAACCTTCCCTCTCACTTTTTTTTTGCTTTCAACCATAAAAAAAAACTTGAAACCTTGTCTTCTCCTTCTTTTATTCCAAATCCGACCCGCTCTTACAAAAAAAAATCCAAACCCGATTCAACACACAAACCCAAACCCAACCCCAACCTCAACCAACCCAAAACCGAACCTACCTTCTTTATACGCATGCTCCGACTGCCGCAGCCAGTCGTCAGCAAAAAATATTTTTAATTTTTTTTCCAAAAATAAAAAATAAAAAATTGCATGTACTAGTGCTTGGAACATCAGTTTTGACAATATATTCCTGTCTCCACCGACTTCTCAGTTGTCACATCGTTCTCTTCACTCATCCCTTATCCCGGCGTCGACAAAAACAACACCTTCCCTGTCCCTGCCTCCTCCCGACCCCAGCAACAGTATCACAATCCCGATCTCGATCCTGATCCTGATAACAGCAGTATCACCGTCCTCATTTTGATCCTTACTACAGCAGTACCAGTCTCATTCCTCCTCGCTATAATCCTTCTCCTACATCTTCTGCCATGACAGTTACTCCAGCCTTTTCATCTCCTGGTAATTGAGCCAATCTTTAGCATCGCCTCGTTCAGCCAGAACTCAAGCTCTTGGGTCAGTCTGTCAATGCTGGCTCCTCTGCCCATGCATTCTCTGTTACTCCCGGTATGAGTTCTTTCTGAATTTTAGATTTTGGTGCATCACATCATCTTACAAGTAATTATATAATGCTCACCATCAGCAATGGACTTCCTTCTCACTCTCCATCACTTCACACAGCCGATGACTCACTACTTCTCACTACATACTCATTATCTATTAGCTTTCCCACATTCACATTGCCTAATATTTTTTATGTTTTCCATTTATCCATGAACCTTATTTTCATTAGTGCTCTGTGTGATAGTGGCCTTGTCGTTACCTTCGATTCTTAAGGTTGTTCTATTAAGGATTCACACACTGGACATGTGTTCGGTTTGTTGGATCCTGTAGGCAAGGCAAGAAACACTAGGAAGGGGGGTGAATAGTGTTTTATAAAAAATAAAATGCGGAATTAAACTTTTCTTCTGCTCAGTCGACTTGAATAGATAAACCAGTCGACTGAAGCGACAATTAAGAAGAGTATTTTTTAAAGCGAGTCTGAGGAGTCGACTTATAGAAAAGTCAGTTGACTTATCACACAAGTTTTCAGAGAGATTAGTACAAGTCTGACCAGTCGACTTACAAAAGTACACCGTCGACTTGCTAGACAAGTTTCACAAAAAAACTATAAAGTAAGAAAATGATATGCAAGTTCAAAGAGATACAACCACAGAGTACACACGATGTATCTTGGTCCGGTCCTCCCAACCTACATCCAGTCCCTAAGCAACCCACTTGAGATTTTCCACTATTCTTGAAATAATTACAAGAATACCCTACGGCGTTAGACAACAACCTTGTCCAACCTGTAGTCCTTTCTCACAACTAGAGAAAACAACCCACTCTTCCACCAAGAGTGACAAACCTGACTCTACACCCTAGAGTCCTACTCTCCAACCGAGAGAAAACCACTCTCACAACCCGAGAGTGAAGAACAACAACAAAAGAGTTACAATCAACCTATAGTGTTGTTTTGTGATTGTGATTTTTGTATAGTGGCTAATAGGTCACTTCTGAGTCCAGTCCAAAACGAAATCAATGTTATATTGGACTGAAATTCAGAGAACCAAAGACTTAGAGAATCTGAAAGCTTTTGAAACTCTTATTTCTCTTTTTGAAAAACTAAAGACTTGAAAGCTTGTAGAAGAGAATGTGTAAAAGTGATTTCTACACTCTATTTATAGAGTTAGAGTCACTAGACGTTGAGAAACAGTTGTACCAACTGTCAACCAATGGAAATAAAGATTTGATTTTGAAAAACGAGTTTTAAAAACAGAAAACTGCCAAAACAACTTGAACAGTCGACTGGGTTGCCATAATGAGTTGACTGGTCAGAGTTTGAAAAAGTTCAGACAGTTTCGTACTGATACAGTCGACTGGTCCCATAGGGGAGTCGACTGGTACTTAACAACTGATTTAATTCAAACTATGTTGACCTTTAATCTTTTGAAAAGAAACACTCATTTATAAAAATGTATGAGTGTGTGTGTGTGTGTGACAAGGCTGTTACATCAATCTAAGACTCAAAAAAGGAAAATTACAATTGTTTTATAAGACATGTAATATAACACATTGGAGTATAGGTCTTGTCTTGAGTCTTGGCTTGAGTCTTGAGTTGGAACTTTAGCCTTTGTCTTTGATTATGAAGCTTGCTGGATTTAAGCTTTTAGAGCCTTGTAGCTTTCTTGAACAATTTGCTGTGAGAGCTTTGATTGAACATTTTGTCAACTTGCAATGTATAAGATGTAGCATAACAAATTTGCATTGTGTTGTAATCATCAAAATCAAGAATCAACATGGTTGTGCTAGTCGACACAGTCGTCTATATAATCTAGATTTACTACATGCACATAGATCTCATCCTAATTTTACTGGTGTTGTGTCCTTTGATGCCGATCTGTGGTACAGATATTTAGGTCATGTTAGTGAGTCTCTCATAAAGACTTTAGCCACTAGTGGCGTCCTTGGTCGTCTTTTCTTTACATGCTTATCAGGGTTGTAAGTTAGCGAAACACTAACACTTTCTTTTAATAACAAAAATACTTCTCAAACCACTCATCCTTTTTAGCTTTTTCATTCTGATATATGGAAACCCTCTCTTGTACCTTCTAGCAAATGCTATCTCTATTATGTTACCTTCATAGATGACTTCACTCGATACACATGAGTTTTTCTTATATGCCACTGATATGAGATTACTAACATTTACCAGGCCTTTATGACCATATTCACTTTCAGTTCGGTGTGCGCATCAAGATTTTTCGCTCAGACGGTACATGTGAATACACTTCCACTACTATGCGATCAGTTCTTCAATTTCACGACACAATTTTCAGCAGTCATGCCCTCACACACATGAACATAATGATGTCGTTGAATGCAAGCATCATGACATTTTTGAGATGACTCGTGCTTTTCTACTCTCTTCCTTTGTTCCTCGTCTTTTATGGGCTGAAGCTGTCATGACTTCTGTGAGCCTCATTAACATTACTCCCTCATCTACACTATTTAGTACGACGTCTCATGAGGCTCTTCATCACTCTTCACCAGACTACAGAATGCTCCATACCTTTGGGTACACCTGTTACGTCATTCTCTCTCCCACTGAGCGTACGAAGCTGAGTGCCCGAGCTGCTAAGTGCGTTCACCTAAGTATCAGTTATGACTACAAAGGATATCATTGCTTTGATCTTTTGGCGCGTCGTGTCCGTATCTCCCATCATGTCTTTTTTGTGGAAGACTATCCTTACTACCTGTCCTCCCATATGGATATTCGTTTTCTCGATTCCCCGGTGTAACGCCCCGAATCCTAAATTACTGAATTCGAGATGTTCTTCAGGATCTTTTCACTTTTCTCGAGTACAATTTTACAAGGAAAATTTCAAACTTTTCTTTTTACATCAGAGTTACAACATTTTACATTTAAATTTACACAGCGGAAGCAAAATATACAACATTTACATAAATGAACAACAACATAATGAGATCTTTATGCATCCATTCCTCTTTACATGTAATTTATCCTGCATACAAAACTGTGGGTACGTCAGTTTATTCAACCGACGATAATTATACATGGCCATCCTCTCTATGCCAGAAACAGTATAATGAATCTCATTTCTTAACAAACCACAATCTTGTTCATAATAAGCATGTAAAATAAAAAGGGAACTTTTAATGATGTCGTGTCGTGATTGTGCACTTAATCCTTAATGCAATTACTTAATTTTCACATGACACTAATGCACACTTGTTCGAATTCTATGCATCCCATACTACATAGGTTCGAGGGCAAGCCTCTTATTCGTTCTTCATTTTAGTAGGGTTCAATCCCCCGCCATAACTTACTCTACTTCTGTAAATTCAATGAGTATCTTAGATGATTCTATGAGTACAAGCATGTATCCTGGCCCCTGGAGTAGAATTTCGCGCCATGTCTTGACTCGTCAAGCATGCATTCGCGACAATTCAGCCTCCTCCCTGAACACACTCCTCTTGCAGTCACCAAAACATTCCATAAGCGTGACTAGAGTCCGATCATTACTGAGTTGTGCCCGCGCCATGTCTTGACTCATCAAGCATGCATTCTGCGGCTCACACACCCGCACCGTACCCTAGCTCTCATACTCATGTTTTTCTCTCACCTTCATCACCTCCACACTATGTATTAAATTTACATTAGAATCATGAATAAAAATCAAGCTCTAGAGTTAGCCTCTCCATCAACCGGACTTATCATTTCATTTCACTCGACCAACCTGGTCTATTTCTCAATATCATTTCATTTCACTGCCGGGGAGACTTAGCTACTCCTTCGTTCAATTTCAATTTCACAATATCCAATTGAGCATCATCAGCTCATCATTTATTTTAGAGTCTCACAGACTTTCTCATCATGATTTAGCCTTTCATAATTATTCATTTAATTCTCAATTCTCATCTATGATTCATTTCACATAATTCATACAGCCATAAACAGAAGCCATCGATTTAAAAGCATAAAGTTCATCATTACCAACAATAAATAACATGAATCCAATTATCAAAGTCCACTCTGTACAGTCAACTTGGAAGAACGCCAGTCGACTTATACAGTCACATACAGGTTCCTCAGAAAAGCTCGGGATAGTCGACTGTTGCACTCAACCAGTCGCCTGTCCCACAACCTTCCATATTCACAATATTATCCACATGACAGTCGACTGTTTATTGATCAGTCGTCTGTCCTGGAGATTTCAAACAGCATAATTTCCAAGTCCACATCAGTCGACTTGCTACACGCATTCGGTCGACTGGACAGATCCATTTCAATTAGGAAATTACAGTTCTTACGTGTACGTGCATCATGATATCAATTCACCATATACATAAATTCATGTTTCATAAACAGAGTTTCCTCTTGTTCAGTAGCATTTACAACACAAATTTCCAAGTTACTAACATGCTCTTTTAGAGAAAACTACTCTAAACGTGCATTCACATTGCTCATACTTTCTTACGACAATGAGGGTATGAATCTCAAGTCATCATAATGGGTCTACATAATTAAAATGTCTTTATTCATGGAACTCTCAAACAGTCATGTTCAGAACGAAGCACCAGTCGACTTAACGCCACGTCAGTCGACTGCTCCGACAATTGAAGTTATTAATCACCATTAGTTCTTTTCATTTATTTACCTTCCCTCCATCATATGTGTCATAGGAAAAAATATACATATAATAATCACACCATCATGCCTATTTGCACACATTTTATCAGCACATTACGAAAAGTAGTGTCTCGTACCAGTCGGCTGTCTCACATGGCAGTCGACTATACCGACAGTCTCATTCTCACATTAATAGCATGTTCAAGCAATTTCTACTGCATTCAATTCACTTTTTGTAACATGGTATCAATCATAGTAATTATAGTATCATTCCTACGTTAGAAGTCCTGAGAAACACCCACCTTATACGAAGGAATAAACGAAATCCCGCAAAGTCGTTCAACACAGTACTGCACTCCTTGCTCCTTTGTTCCACACCGAGCTCCTCAGCAATGCTGCTTGTCTCCACAGAAAAGCTCCCACACAACTCACAAATACTCTCAGTAATCTTTAGAAAATTTTAGTGTAAAAGAGATAGGGGATAGGAGGGGTATTTATACTAGGAGATAAATAGAATGGAGGGTTGAGATCTATTAGGGAGTTGGAGAATCAAAGGCTGAGATCCAACCGGGAGTTGAGAAACTACCCACACCTCAAGATATAACTACCCATGATCTCAAGTCCATCACTCCTCAAATCCGGCCAAGTAATGTGCCTTGTGCACGTGTACATAAAGTGCACGTGTACACACAAACTCCACTACACTAAAAAGGTACATTAAATACCCGGAATAAAATACAAGAAAAGATGTTACACATACAAGTTGTAGGGATTTAAAATAAATAAAAAGTTGAGTTTATGGGCTTAAGTACATTTGGGCCAAAATATTTTAAAAGAGAAAAATAAACAAGTTAACATTGGGCTTTAAGGAAAATATTTTGTAGGGAACAATATACTTTATTCATCATGGAGAAAATAATAGTCACAGGCTACACAAGCATACCATAAAAAGAGAAATAAGTAATCTTTAAATATTAAGAAAAATCGGAGTATTACATCACTCCCTCCTTAGAATAGTTCCGTCCCCGGAACTACAGCCAAGAGCGAGAAAAAGAAAACACCACAACAACCAAAAATACGAAGATACAAAGAATACAAAAAAAAAATACAAAAATACAATCAATCAAAAATACAATCAAACAAAAAGCTCAGGATGGTCCTTCAACATCTTCTCCTCAGATTCCCAAGTAGCCTCTTCAACCAAGTGGTTTCTCCAGACTACCTTGACCATCGGTATCGTCTTATTCCGCAAGACTTTCTCCCTATGGTCAACAATCTCGACAGGAGTCTCGATGTAATTCAGGTCTAACTGCAAACCTTCCGGCACTTCAGGCAAATGATGACTCGGGTCTGGAATATAACCTCTCAACATAGACACATGAAAGACATTGTGCACCTGAGATAACTCTTTTGGTAATTCAAGCCGGTAAGCAGTTTTCCCGATCCTTTTCAATATCTTGTACGGGCCTATAAATATCGGGGCTAACTTCCTGCCTTTGCCAAATCGAACCACACCTTTACTGGGTGATACCTTCAGAAAGACGAAGTCACCAACCTCAAACTCAAGGTCCCTTCTCCGGTTGTCTGCATAGCTTTTCTGCCTGCTCTGAGCTTCCACCAACCTTTTCCTGATCAGATCAATCTTCTCAGAAGTCAGCTGCACAAGCTCAGGACCAAACAACTGACGCTCCCCAACCTCATACCAACACACAGGAGTCCTGCACTTCCTGCCATACAAAGCTTCATACGGCGCCATCCCGATGCTAGCCTGAAAACTGTTGTTGTAGGCAAACTCTACCAAAGGTAAATGCCTTTCCCAACTGCCTCCGAAGTCTAGTATACAACATCGAAGCATATCCTCAAGAATACGATTGACTCTCTCGGTCTGCTCATCGGTTTGCGGATGAAAAGCAGTGCTGAAATCTGTCTTGGTACCCAAAGCTGCCTGAAGACTCCTCCAGAAATGCGAAGTAAACCGCGCATCTCGATCAGACACAATAGTTGAGGGGACACCATGAAGTCGGACAATCTCACCAACATACAACTCAGCCAACTTGTCCATCGAAGCAGTGAGTTTCATTGCCAAAAAGTGAGCGGACTTGGTAAGTCGATCGACTATAACCCAAATAGCATCATTGCCTGTAGAACTCTTAGGCAATCCCGTGATGAAATCCATACTGATGTTATCCCACTTCCATTCCGGAATAGGTAACGGCTGTAATAGACCTCCGGGTCTCTGATTTTCGGCCTTAACTTGCTGACAAATCTCACACCTCGCGACAAATTCGGCCACATCCCGCTTCAAACCTGACCACCAGAAATACTGTTTTATGTCCTTGTACATCTTAGTACTCCCAGGATGTACTGACAAAAGAGTAGCATGCGCCTCCTGAAGAATACTTTCTTTCAGGTCCGCCTGATCTGGAACACACAGCCTATCTCCGAACCACAGCACTCCATCCCTGGTCTGAAATCCGGGCAACCCGCCAGCACCAACCTGCTCCTTCATCTCCAAGATATCAGCATCAACTTCCTGACTTGCAATGATCCTTGCATTCAAAGTAGGCTGAAGTTTCAACTGAGATAAAGATGCTCCCAATCCTTGCAAGACAACCTCAATACCTGCTCGATCCAACTCCTCAATCAGATGCCTCTGAGTCGTAATCAAACTGGCCAAACTGCTCTTGCGACTAAGTGCATCAGCAACAACATTAGCCTTTCCAGGATGATACTTGATCTCAGGTCGCATATCCTCGAGCACTTCCAACCATCTCCGCTGCCTCAGATTGAGATCCCTCTGCTGGTATATATACTTCAAGCTCTTGTGATCCGTGTACATGTTCAACTTATCACCATACACGTAGTGCCTCCATTGCTTCAAGGCAAAGATAATCGCAGCCAGCTCTAGATCATGAGTCGGATAATTTTTCTCATGTGGTCGTAGTTGCCTAGACCCATAAGCGATTACTTTACCTTCTTGCATTAAGACACAGCCAAGCCCCCGATGTGAAGCATCGCTATAGACATCATACTCAACTCCTGCTCTAGGCAAAGCCAAAATAGGTGCAGTAGTTAGTCTATCTTTCAACTCCTGAAAACTCGCCTCACATTGCTCAGTCCACTTGAAGCTCACATTCTTCTTGGTCAGTCCAGTAAGCGGTACAGCTATCTGAGCATAACCTTGAATGAATCTCTTGTAGTATCCAGTCATCCCAAGGAAACTTCTAACTTCCTTCACTGTAGTAGGCCTAGCCCAATCTCTCACTGCCTCTATCTTCTGAGGGTCAGTTGCCACTCCCTCCTTAGAAAGGATGTGACCTAGGAATGCCACTTCAGATTTCCAGAAATCACACTTGGATAACTTGGCATACAACTGCTGCTCTTCCAACTTCTGCAAAACTGCTGCCAAATGCTCGGTGTGCTCCGCCTCAGACTTGGAGTACACGAGAATATCGTCGATAAACACCACGACGAAGGAATCAATAAACGGCCTCAGAACTCTGTTCATTAAATCCATGAAGATTGCGGGTGCATTCGTCACTCCGAATGGCATAACTAAGAATTCGTAATGCCCATGCCGAGTTCTAAACGCAGTTTTGTGCACATCTTCAGCTTTCACTCGCACTTGGTGATATCCTGATCGAAGATCTATTTTGGAGAATACAGCTGCTCTTTGTAGATGATCGAACAAATCATCAATTCGAGGAATCGGATACTTATTCTGAACAGTGACTTTATTCAGCTCTCGGTAATCGATACACATCCTCATCGATCCATCCTTCTTCTTTACCAAAAGCACTGGTGCTCCCCAAGGTGACGCACTAGGTTGAATAAAGCCTTTTCCCAACAGTTCCTCAATCTGCCGTTTCACTTCATCCTGTTCCACTGGAGCCATCCTATAAGGTGCCTTAGAGATTGGTGCACTTCCCGGTTGAACAGTGATGCTGAACTCTACATCACGATGCGGAGGTAACCCAGGAAAATCTTTCAAGAACACTGTCGGATAGTCCCGAACCACAGGAATCCCTTGCAATTCCACAGGAGTCTCTTCCTTGCGGATAGTTGCCACCAGCTTAGAACACTTCATCTTCCCTTGGAAAGTGACTTCAGGTCTACCTGGAGCCTTCACTGTTACGGTCTTGGTCTTACACTCGATGCTTGCACTGTACACCGACATCCAATCAATGCCAATGATAACATCGACTCCCAAGATGGTCAGTTCGATCAGATCAATGCCAAAGATTCTATCCCCAATCACTATCTCGCAATCATTATAATACCGATCAGTGGTTAAAGTTTCCCCTGATGGAGTAGCTACTGCTAAGATCTTGCCTGGAAAAATCTTCGGTTCAACCCCCAACACTTTAGCAAACCTTGGAGACACAAAAGTATGAGAGGACCCAGTATCAAACAACACCACAGCTTTCTTTCCATTAAGATAGAGTTCTCCTGTTACATAACATACACCATTACATAACAGTTTCACACTATGAACAGGAAGAAGAAATGACAAAAACCACACTAAACATCAGCTCTTGTACCAGAGATGACCTGATCCGCCTCCTCAGCATCAGCTTCTGTCAAAGCAAATACTCACCCTGACTGGTACGGCCTCTTCCCAGTCTGCTGTATTGGCACATTGTGATTGCCAGCCCGTGGTTTGAGACATCGAGATTGGTAATGTCCCACTTCCCCACAGTTAAAGCAAGTGACTGCAGAAGGTCTCCCCACATCGTTTCCAGGTCTTCCAGCTATACTGACAGCATTCGCCCCTGTTGGTTTGAACCTCTGTGCAGATGGTTGTCCCTTGAAACTCCCCGATTGAGCAGGCCTCTTCCCGGACTGCCAGTTGCTCTTCTGGTGCTGAGCAACATGGAACTGCTCCATATCCGCCTCCGTTGCTGCCGCCCTCTTCACCAGCTTATCGAATCTCCTGATACCAAGAGGTATCATACGAGACCTCAAGCTCGGCCTCAGACCATGCTCGAACTTGCGAGCCTTCTTCGCCTCATCCATCACCAGTTCTGGAGCATACCTGGAGAGCTGAGTAAACTTGGTCTCATACTCCCTCACTGACATGCTGCCTTGCTGAAGTGACAGAAACTCCATGGCCTTCTTCTCCTGGATGTCGGAGGGGAAATAATGGCTGCAGAATTCTTCCAGAAATTCCTCCCAGCCAAGCAACAAGCCGCCCATAGTCCTCTTCATCGACTGCCACCAAACAGCCGCATCCTTCTCCAACTGCAAAGTCGCCAACTTGACCTTGCTGCCCTCCGGTGTCTCCAACACCTCGAAGATTGTCTCCACTTGCCGAATCCAGTTGTCAGCCGCATCTGGGTCTGACTTTCCTTCGAATACAGGTGGTTTCATTCTCTTGAACGATTCCACCAGCTTTATCGCCTCGGGTACTGGATTCATCGGTCCCCTTCCTTGGTTTGCAGCCACTGCATTCAGTGTCTGGTAAACCCTTGCGAATTCGGCATCCAGGTCCAAACCTTCACCATTCCTGGCTCCCCTTCTCGACATATTCTGATGCAAAAAGATCCATTAAATTCGAAGTATAAGACAAGAATTTAAACCAACTTTCATTTCATTGAATTTCAAAGTTTATACATTCGAATTAAAACATTTCTTAACATCAGAATAGAAGAAAATAGAAACTAGGACAATCTAATCTCTACGGGTCCTTTTCGCTGCTCGAATCTCGTCCCGTAGTTCATCCACCTCATCTTTCAGCACATCAGTCAGGTTCTTTTTCTTCTCAAGTTCCTAAATCCGATGGCTAAGAACAGAATAGTCGGCATTCCGCTTTTCCAGTTGAGCCTCCAAAATTCCAACTCTATACTTCAGGGTATCCACTTGCCTTTGAAGAGAAGCCACAGCGCCACTCAGAGCTGGTCCCTTTTCTTCATCGGAAGAAGAAGAATCGTCAGATGAATCCGGCGGTGGGGTGATCTCTCGAGATTCAAGGTACTCCTCATCATCAGAATCTGCTTGCCCAGGGTGATACTCGTGCTTGCCCAGGGTGATACTCGTTCTCAGAATCAGCCTGTCCAGGATGGTACTCTTCCTCAATAATATGCCAGTCGTCGCCTCCAGCAGGGTCGAAGTGATCAGCCATCTTAGAATAGAGAGGAAGAAACATAAATCATAGAGCAACACAAATGTAAGTCACTTACATTTAAATCTCTAGACTCAAACACACACTCTAATGTCCACATCTAGGGTGTCGTTCTTTATAAATTTGTACAAGTGTGAAAGTGTCGAAA
The DNA here is from genome assembly GCA_017893485.1 of Hemerocallis citrina. NCBI lineage: Eukaryota > Viridiplantae > Streptophyta > Magnoliopsida > Asparagales > Asphodelaceae > Hemerocallis > Hemerocallis citrina. Next base: position 198,151,302 of record CM030368.1, on the reverse strand, counting down.
AGCGTGGCTCTGATACCACTCTGTAATGCCCCGAATCCTAAATTACTGAATTCGAGATGTTCTTCAGGATCTTTTCACTTTTCTCGAGTACAATTTTACAAGGAAAATTTCAAACTTTTCTTTTTACATCAGAGTTACAACATTTTACATTTAAATTTACACAGCGGAAGCAAAATATACAACATTTACATAAATGAACAACAACATAATGAGATCTTTATGCATCCATTCCTCTTTACATATAATTTATCCTGCATACAAAACTGTGGGTACGTCAGTTTATTCAACCGACGATAATTATACATGGCCATCCTCTCTATGCCAGAAACAGTATAATGAATCTCATTTCTTAACAAACCACAATCTTGTTCATAATAAGCATGTAAAATAAAAAGGGAACTTTTAATGATGTCGTGTTGTGATTGTGCACTTAATCCTTAATGCAATTACTTAATTTTCACATGACACTAATGCACACTTGTTCGAATTCTATGCATCCCATACTACATAGGTTCGAGGGCAAGCCTCTTATTCGTTCTTCATTTTAGTAGGGTTCAATCCCCCGCCATAACTTACTCTACTTCTGTAAATTCAATGAGTATCTTAGATGATTCTATGAGTACAAGCATGTATCCTGGCCCCTGGAGTAGAATTTCGCGCCATGTCTTGACTCGTCAAGCATGCATTCGCGACAATTCAGCCTCCTCCCTGAACACACTCCTCTTGCAGTCACCAAAACATTCCACAAGCGTGACTAGAGTCCGATCATTACTGAGTTGTGCCCGCGCCATGTCTTGACTCATCAAGCATGCATTCTGCGGCTCACACACCCGCACCGTACCCTAGCTCTCATACTCATGTTTTTCTCTTACCTTCATCACCTCCACACTATGTATTAAATTTACATTAGAATCATGAATAAAAATCAAGCTCTAGAGTTAGCCTCTCCATCAATCGGACTTATCATTTCATTTCACTCGACCAACCTGGTCTATTTCTCAATATCATTTCATTTCACTGCCGGGGAGACTTAGCTACTCCTTCGTTCAATTTCAATTTCACAATATCCAATTGAGCATCATCAGCTCATCATTTATTTTAGAGTCTCACAGACTTTCTCATCATGATTTAGTCTTTCATAATTATTCATTTAATTCTCAATTCTCATCTATGATTCATTTCACATAATTCATACAGCCATAAACAGAAGCCATCGATTTAAAAGCATAAAGTTCATCATTACCAACAATAAATAACATGAATCCAATTATCAAAGTCCACTCTGTACAGTCGACTTGGAAGAACGCCAGTCGACTTATACAGTCACATACAGGTTCCTCATAAAAGCTCGGGATAGTCGACTGTTGCACTCAACCAGTCGCCTGTCCCACAACCTTCCATATTCACAATATTATCCACATGACAGTCGACTGTTTATTGATCAGTCGTCTGTCCTGGAGATTTCAAACAGCATAATTTCCAAGTCCACATCAGTCGACTTGCTACACGCATTCGGTCGACTGGACAGATCCATTTCAATTAGGGAATTACAGTTCTTACGTGTACGTGCATCATGATATCAATTCACCATATACATAAATTCATGTTTCATAAACAGAGTTTCCTCTTGTTCAGTAGCATTTACAGCACAAATTTCCAAGTTACTAACATGCTCTTTTAGAGAAAACTACTCTAAACGTGCATTCACATTGCTCATACTTTCTTACGACAATGAGGGTATGAATCTCAAGTCATCATAATGGGTCTACATAATTAAAATGTCTTTATTCATGGAACTCTCAAACAGTCATGTTCAGAACGAAGCACCAGTCGACTTAACGCCACGTCAGTCGACTGCTCCGACAATTGAAGTTATTAATCACCATTAGTTCTTTTCATTTATTTACCTTCCCTCCATCATATGTGTCATAGGGAAAAATATACATATAATAATCACACCATCATGCCTATTTGCACACATTTTATCAGCACATTACAAAAAGTAGTGTCTCGTACCAGTCGGCTGTCTCACATGGCAGTCGACTGTACCGACAGTCTCATTCTCACATTAATAGCATGTTCAAGCAATTTCTACTGCATTCAATTCACTTTTTGTAACATGGTATCAATCATAGTAATTATAGTATCATTCCTACGTTAGAAGTCCTGAGAAACACCCACCTTATATGAAGGAATAAACAAAATCCCGCAAAGTCCTTCAACACAGTACTGCACTCCTTGCTCCTTTGTTCCACACCGAGCTCCTCAGCAATGCTGCTTGTCTCCACAGAAAAGCTCCCACACAACTCACAAATACTCTCAGTAATCTTTAGAAAATTTTAGTGTAAAAGAGATAGGGGATAGGAGGGGTATTTATACTAGGAGATAAATAGAATGGAGGGTTGAGATCTATTAGGGAGTTGGAGAATCAAAGGCTGAGATCCAACCGGGAGTTGAGAAACTACCCACACCTCAAGATATAACTACCCATGATCTCAAGTCCATCACTCCTCAAATCCGGCCAAGTAATGTGCCTTGTGCACGTGTACATAAAGTGCACGTGTACACACAAACTCCACTACACTAAAAAGGTACATTAAATACCCGGAATAAAATACAAGAAAAGATGTTACACATACAAGTTGTAGGGATTTAAAATAAATAAAAAGTTGAGTTTATGGGCTTAAGTACATTTGGGCCAAAATATTTTAAAAATAGAAAAATAAACAAGTTAACGTTGGGCTTTAAGGAAAATATTTTGTAGGGAACAATATACTTTATTCATCATGGAGAAAATAATCGTCACAGGCTACACAAGCATACCATAAAAAGAGAAATAAGTAATCTTTAAATATTAAGAAAAATCCTAGTATTACACCCGGTTTTCCTGACAACCTCATCGGACACCTCTTCGTGAATTTCATTCGATCCCACTCATTTAGCTCCTTTCCCATTTGATATAGACCTTACAAATCATGTCCCTCCTACAAAGGCCCCTCCCACACCCTCTGCTTCACCACAACCACATGCACCCACACCACCTGCATCCCCACATCCATATGCACCCACACCACCGACCTCCCTTCCACACCATGCACATCCACTAACGGTTCGTCACTCTACCCATTCCACTTTGGGCAACCTACCAGCATGTTATACACTGTTGCTGCTGATTTTGGTGTGGTTGCAAACAGATAAAATTTGTGGATTCTTGAGAAAGCAAACAAAGTAAACCTATTGACCTTCACCAGGGTGTTGACTTTGTCTCTTGCCGCTGCTGCGAACCTGCAAAAAGTGCGAGACACCGGGATGGATCCCGGCAACGCACCCTCCAACGCTCTTGTCAGTAATCTGAATGATTAAGCAAGAACTTAAACTGGAAAAGTATTGATTACCTCTTAATGATAGTGGATGGGAGGTATTTATAGTCGTCTTAGGGATCCGTTTCAAGATATGAATATATCCCTACTTCCCGGTGTGAATGGATAGAAGCGGTTAAGATCACTTCTTAGGGATAATTATGAATCTGAATTCTTCTTTATCCTTCTGAACTGGTTTGTAACGGGTCGGGACCCATACCCAGTAAGACAGATCTGTTTATGGGTTATTGGGCTTTGAATAAAGACCCGATTCCCATTTTAGACCCGTTAGTAGGTGAAATTACCATTTTATCCCTGAGCTTTAAGATTCGTGTACGATTTGAACGGCCCCGATTTAATCCCATTTTTAGGCATATCACGAGCCCCCCACTCCTGGAGACTGAGTTTTACAGTCTTCGAGGAGTAGTTTTGTTGTTCTAATGGCGTACGAGATTTTATCGGTGTTCTTAAGGGAGTTCGGATCTTGCTCAGGGTGTAACGGTGTTATTATGGGCTTGTAAAATGCCCAAAAATATCCTCAGAATTTTCTGGATTTTTGGTGATTTTTCCAGATTTTTCTGAGTTTTTTCTCATTTTTTTGAATTTTTTATTCATTTTTTGAATTAAATAATTAATTACCGAAAACATTAATTAATTATTCTAATTAAATAATTATATTTTTCAGAATTTTAAAATAATTTTTCTGAATTAATAATTATCTTTAGAATTTTTAATTAATTTTTTTCGATTTTAAAATATTTTTTCGGATTTTTTTAAAATAATTAAAACATATAAATAAATAAATTAATTAAATATTACCTGGACACGTGGCGCATTTCTGAGGGTCGATCATGAACAGATGTGCGCGCATCGCAAAGCAGATCACGTTCTGGACACGTGGCACATTTCTGAGCGTCGATCGTGTCGTGATACGAATTTTGAGAAGAGCAGATGGCTTGTATAGGTCGGTGGGGTTTTTTCTCTAATTTCAAGGTCGGTGGGTCGGCACCTCGGCAACCGGCCGACCGTTAGAGATGAAGCCATCGCCACGTGGCAAATTTTTTTATTTTTTTTTATTTTTTCATCTGCTCTTTCTCCATGCCCTGTTTCTTTCTCTTCTTTCTCCTGCTCTCTCTTCTTCTACTCTCCTCTTCGTCTATGCTTCCGAACCGGACCTTACCTCCGACCCCATCTCCCATTCTGCCACCGCCTCCGAGGGTGTCGCTGGGGCTCGAGGAGGAGGAGCTCGGCAAGCGGAGGCGAGGTCGGAGCTTGGGGTGCGAGAGGAGCTTGCATAGGGATGGGTTTGTTGACGAGAGCTCGCTCGAGGGAGTTCAAAGAAGGAGATGATGGAGCTTGTTCGGAGTTGGGCTAGCGAGGTGAGCTTGTGGTGCTCGTTCGTATATGGAGCTCGGGAGAACTCAGCGAGGGAGGTCAGCATTGGAAAGGAATTCATCGGAGCTTGGCGACGGCGGTGTGCAGCTCGGCGAGGAGCTTCGGTGGTTGAAGAAGCTTTTGGAGTTGGCGAATCGTGGAGAAGCTTGGGCGAGCACTGAGAGTGGTTCGGAGGTCGTCGAGGTGAGATGAGTTCGGCTCGGGAGAGCTCTGACAATGGGTTCGGAGCTCTTCGAAGAAGAGCTCGTCATTGTGGAGGAGGAGAGGAGCTTGATCACGAGTTGAGCTTGGAAGTGGTCGGAGCTTTGACGAACGAGCTCGACGAGTGGAGTGGAGCTCGTCAGAAGTGGAGCTCGGCATGGCGATCGGTTCGGAACTTGGACGAAGGAGCTCGACGAGTAGTTGGGTTTTGGAGCTCGACGACGGAGGGAGCTCGGGAAGGAGATGGGGTCGAGCTCGGTGATGGAGCTCGTTGGTGTGGAGACGAGAGAGGGGAGCCCGGTGAGGGGTGTGCTCGGAGGTGGGCTCTGTTTTCGTTGTCGAAGCTTCTCGTCGAAGCTATGGTGGAGCTTGCTTATAGGCTTCGACAGATAGAGGAGCTCGGCGGAGATGGAGCTCAGCATGGTTGGAGTGGAAGATTGTCGCACGGCTTCGACGAGTTGGCGAAAAGTTTGGGTTCTCTCTTCCTTTTTTTTCACTGGTTTTGGCGGGAAGTTGGCTGAAGAAGAGGAAGTGAAATGGGGTTCGGGTTTGGGACCCTAACGGGTCTGAACCCGACCCTCGTGCTCCTTTTTCTTTTTCTTTTTTTTTATTTTTCTTTCTTCCTCGCTGCTTCTTGTGCAAATCCGAGCTCGAATTTTGAGGCACATTTTTGCCACTTTACACTTCGGTAGTTTGGTAGCTCGGATTTCAAATCCGAGCTACGTGGCTCAATCTGGACGGTTGATCACAATCATGGCGCGAATCACGAGACAGGAGGCTCAGATTTTGAGAAAATGTTATCTTGTCGTTTTGTGGAGACGTGGTGCGATCTGAGCCGTTCATCATGTTCTAGCACATTTTTTGACATGATCCAACGGTTGAGGTAGTTCGGCGTCATTTTTCTTCAAATGTGACGGTCGGTACCTCGTCACTTCGGTAACTAGTGACTCGGTAGCTCGTCTTCTGCCCATAGTAGCTCAGTAGCTCGGCTAAGCTGTTCGGCGATCCACTTTCCCGGTGCTACGGAGGTTCGGTCGGGGCGTGTGACCCCTCGTTTCGAAGCTAACTCGAAGATCTACAACTTCTCTTCAGAAATGGGTTGAAGAATCACCCTTCTTCATGGTCAAAACACTCCTCAACTTTGACGAGGCAAGGGGTCGGAGCTCGACGTCGGCATCTTGGAGCTCGGCCAGGTGAGAGGGGGTCGAGCTCGGTGATGTGCTGTTTGGTTTTAGCGCCAAATCAAAGAAGAGGAGCTCCACTCCTAGGAGCGAAGAAGATGGGCTAGGAAGATCCTCGTAAGGGCCATTGGAAGACCCATTCTTTGAGGTGAGAGCAAGGAGCGACTCTATAGAAGAGTTTTGAGCTCCGAACTTGCTTAGAAAAGGCCCGCTTTGGAGGCGAGCGGAGTGAAGAGCTCGGCTCTAGGAGAGAGCCATCTGGGAGATGAGTTTGAGGAGCAACTCTAGGAGAGAGTTGTGAGCCCCGAACTCGTTGAGAAGAGGTCCGCTTTAGAGGCGAGCGGAGTGAAGAGCTTGGCTCTAGGAGAGAGCCATCTGGGAGACGAGTTTGAGGAGCAACTCTAGGAGAAAGTTGTGAGCTCCGAACTCGTTGAGAAGAGGTCCGCCTTGGAGGTGAGCGGAGCGAAGAGCTCGGCTTTAGGAGAGAGCCATCTGGGAGACGAGCTTGAGGAGCAACTCTAGGAGAGAGTTGTGAGCTCCGAACTCGTTGAGAAGAGGTCCGCCTTGGAGGTGAGCGGAGCGAAGCGCTTGACTCTAGGAGAGAGCCATCTGGGAGACAAGTTTGAGGAGCAACTCTAGGAGAGAGTTGTGAGCTCCGAACTCGTTGAGAAGAGGTCCGCCTTGGAGATGAGCGGGGCGAAGCGCTTGACTCTAGGAGACTGCCATTTGGAAGACGAGTTTGAGGAGCAACTCTAGGAGAGAGTTGCAGCTCCGAACTTGCTGTTTAAGTGAGAGAATCAACGGTTGTGGGAGCAGTTCCGAATGGCGAACCACTTCTAACTTGCTTAAGAGCAAGTTATTTGAAGCGGAATCGAGCCAAGTGTTGGACTCCGAACTCGTCGTTTTAAGAGAGTATCAACAGCTGTGGGAGCAGTTCCGAATGGCGAACCACTTCTAACTTACTTAAGAGCAAGTTATTTGAAGTGGAATCGAGCCAAGTGTTGGACTCCGAACTCGTTGTTAAAGGGGATTAACGAGGTGTAGGAGCAATTCCGAATGGTGAACCACTTCTTACCCGCTTATGAGCGAGTAATTTGAAGCGGAATTGAGCCAAGTGTTGGACTCCGAACTCGTTTTTTGAGCTTAGTAAGTTGCGGGAGCAGCCATGTAGGAGAAGCTGGACTCCGAACTCACCATTTAACGGGTCGTAGATGTGACTCAAGAGATAGAGATGAAGCAAGAGCAATAATTTTCAATGAAAAATGTAGACTTTTATTGAGATAAACTAAGTGGTTGTTTCAATAGGGCGAGCCATTATTACATGCTATTGGCCGGGTTACAAGCATCGGCCTTATTGAAAATCAAGATCTTACTTCTACGATAAGGTGAAGACCTCTTTGGAGGAGCTGAGTCTTGAAGCTCGGCGGGCCTTTCTGTTTGTTTGTTGGCTCCTCAGGAGGGAAGCTCGACCCCCTCTTTTTGGACGAACTTGGTCAGGTGCCCCCGCTGTATGAGTTCTTTGATCTCCTCCTTGGGAGCCCGACAATCATCCGTGTCGTGGCCGTGGTCCCTGTGAAAGCGGCACTACTTATCCTTGTTCCTCTTCTTGCCAGGTGTATTCATTCTAGGGGGAGCACGGAGTAGCCCTTCCTTGTCCACCTCCATAAGAACTTCTGATATATTAGCAATGAGGGGGGTGAACTTCTCAAAATGAGGAGTCGGGCGGTGCTGGCCATTGCCGTCCTTCTGGGATTTCTGGGACCCCTCTTCGCTTGTGTTCTTCCGTTTGTTCTCGAAAGATGTCTCCTCAAGAGTAAGGGGTTGAGAGCCTCTTCCGCTCGTATGTACTTCTCTACCCTAAGTAAAAGTTCTGAGAAGTCCCGAGGAGGCTTCTTGGCAAGGGACGCCCTGAGGTTGGCATTAGTGACGTTGCGCTCGAATGCAGCTAAGGCTACTGATTGGTTGAGGGAGGGAATAGACCGGGCTTCGGCGGTGAAGCGTCGAACGTAATCCCTTAGGCGTTCACCCTTTCTTGGTTGAGGGTCACCAGAGATACACTTGTTTTCTCGACCCGGTGGCTACTCACGAAATGAGTAAGGAAGAGCCCTCTGAACTGATCGAATGAGAAAATGGAGGTCGGGGCGAGTCGAGAGTACCATTCTCTCGTAGACCCCTTCAGCGTGGCAAGGAAGATCTTGCAGAGGAGGGCGGCTGAAGCATGGTGGATCATCATGAGAGTTTTGAAACTCTCTATGTGATCTGTGGGATCCGACTCCCCGGTATACGTCTTGAAGTGAGGCGGCTTGAAGTTCTCTGGGATGGGGGCCTCCATGATTGTGCGGGAGAATGGAGGTTGCTCGGGTGGAGGTTTATCGCCCGTTGCTCTTCTTCCCTGTCAATTCGGTCGAGGCGCCTCTCCATCTCGTGGAGATGGCGGTAGACTGAGTCTTCTCTTTGAACATATCTTACCGAGCCCCGAGACTCATCCTCGTACGAGGGTGGACTAGTGCTGCGGCGATGGTAGCTTGGAGATGGACGAGGACTGAGAGTGTGAAGGCGGTGGCTCCTAGCTGGCTCATGAGTAGGTGGCCTCTGGTCGTTCTTTGGCACGATATTGAGGGCCCGTAAGACTGTCGCTTGGAAGTCTTGAAGATCTGCCCTTGTGACTGGTGCCTCTCCAGTTTGGTAGTCCCTATGTGTGGCTCGGCTTACTGGAGAATGAGTTCTCCGCCGATGATGCTGAGGGGACTCTCTTCGCCTCCTCGGGGGAGGGGATCTTCTGGTCCTCGGTCGGCGGGGGGTTCGGACTATTGAGGCCCCTGGGTGCTCAGGTTGATGGACTCCCCCAAGGGCTCGCCATCCCTTCAGGCGAGTTCTGAGGTCGACCCCCTTTTGGCATTCGGCAATCAGTTGACAAAGATCCCACTTGGGAGGGCTTTGAGAAGCCATAGATTCAACTGAAGGATTGAGACCCGCGACATGGTCATGAGGAGGATGTTGCTTCGGACGACTCCGACGGGAGCCCCCCTGGGCAGCTTCCCGAGACCTTGGAGGGGCCTGTTGAGGAGGAGCACCTTGAGCTGGAGGAGGGAGAGGAGAAAGAGAAGTGGTTCCTCGGTTGGAGACCGCTACCTTCCCCTTCTGTTTTGGATGCATAGCTTGAAACTAGTATGCTGATGAAGTTAGGTCAGGTTGCTTTTTCGTTTCCCATAGACGGTGCCAATCTGTTGCTGCTAATTTTGGTGTGGGAGCAAACAGATAGAATTTGTGGATTTTTGAGAAAACGAACAAAGCAAACCTATTGACCTGTTGACCTTCACTAGGGTGTTGACTTGGTCTCTTGCCGCTGCTGCGAACCTGCAAAAAGTGCGAGACACCGGGATGGATCCCGGCGACGCATCCTCCGACGCTCTTGTTAGTAATTTGAATGATTAAGCAAGAACTTAAACTGGAAAAGTATTGATTACCTGTTAATGATGGAGGATGGGGGGTATTTATAGTCGCCTTAGGGATCCGTTTCAAGATATGAATATATCCCTACTTCCCGGTGTGAATGGATAGAAGCGGTTAAGATCACTTCTTAGGGATAATTATGAATCTGAATTCCTCTTTATCCTTCTGAACTGGTTTGTAACGGGTTGGGACCTGTACCCAGTAAGACAGATCCGTTTATGGATTATTGGGCTTTGAATAAAGACCCAGTTCCCATTTTAGACCCGTTAGTAGGTGAAATTACCGTTTTACCCCTGAGCTTTAAGATTCGTGTCCGATTTGAACGGCCCCGATTTAATCCCATTTTTAGCCATATCATACACCTATGCCACTGGCTTTTCTGACCATTTTGACTTTTCCACCATGGCCTCTTACTCCCCACAGTTCCATGTATATCTTACTACTATACATTCCACACGTGAGCCCAGAACTTATCAGAAAGCTATTCAATATCCCGAGTGGTGGGAAGCTATTACAGAAGAGTACCATGTATTTGATCAGACTGACACTTGGTATGTAGTTCCACTACCAGAGGGAGTCAAGCCTGTTAGTTGCAAGTGGATCTTCAAGGTCAAATATCAATTTGATGGCTCTAGTGAGTGACACAAGGCTCGTCTAGTTGCCAAAGTTTTTACTTAGGAGCATGACTTTGATTATGATGAGACTTTTGCTATAGTTGCATAAATGATTACAGTTCACATTCTTCTTGTCGTTGCTGCTATCCGCCAGTGATCATTATATCATATGGACGTGAAGAATGCTTTTCTTCATGGTGCCTTGTTTGAGGTTGTTTACATGCAGCCTCCTTCAGGCCTCCCCACACCTCCTCGGCATGTATGTTGTCTATGTCGAGCTATTTATGGTATGAAATATGCTCTTTGAGCCTCGTTTGAATGCTTTCGATGCATCATCACACATGCAAGTTTCAGTCAGAGCTCATAGGACCACTCTATTTTTATGTGGTCATCACTGCATGGGAGGGTATGTACTCTTGTATATTGATGATATGATTATTACTAGGGATGACACCACAAACATTGCATCCACTCAGAGGTACCTTCACCAATAGTTTCTATGAAGGATTTTGGTAGACTACGCTATTTTTTGGGTATAGGGATTGCTCAGGGCTATCAGGGGATTCAACAGAAATACACATCAGACATTATATCTGCTATAGGTCTCTCTGATAATCGATCAGCTGATACTCCCTTGGAGCTTCACCTGAAGCTTCGTCCCACTAGATAAATGCAGATTGTTGGACAACTTGTCTATTTAAGCATGACCAGACCCGATATTATTTATACAGTCGGTATTGTTAGCCAGTTTGTTTCTACTCCTCGATTAGTTCACTACTGTGCTTTTCTTCGGATTTTCCGATATCTTCAGGGCACTATCACTCGCTCATTGTTCATGACTTATACATCTAGACTTGAGCTTAGTGCATATTTTGGTTCAGATTGGGCAGATGATCCTACAATCAGATGGTTTATCATAGCTTTCTATATATTTTTTGGTGATTCGTTGATATCATGGCGAAGCAAGAAACATGCAGTTGTTGTATGTTCTTTCACAAAAGCTGAGTACAAAGCGAAGACAACTACCACTAGAGAGATTGTTCATGTTCGGTGGCTCTTATCAGACATGAATTTCACTCTTACAGGAGCTACTGCTCTTCACTGTGACAACCGCAGTACCTTGCATATTGCAAGCAATCCGTTTTTTCATGAGCGTACGAAACACATAGAGATTGATTGCCACTATGTCTGTGAGCGTCTTGAGACGGGACCATTTCACTTTATTTTGTGACCTCCTCGCAACATACAACATATTTCTTTACTAAATCACACACTGTTCAGAGATTTCGATACTTCGTGGGCAAACTCACACTGGTAAATCCACCGTGTATTTGAGAGGGGGTGTTAGATATTATATTATATTAGATATTATATTACTCAGTTAAGTCCCATATTAGAATATGTATTAGTTTAATCTTTGTTTCTCTCCTATATATATATGAGATATTGCACTCAGTTATAATTAATCCAATAATATCAAATCATATGTTCTCCCGATTTCTCTCTGTTAACCTTAACAGCTTAATATATAGTTATAACTGAACACTGATTCCTTGCACTTCTAAAGCTTGGTGTTACAACTAATAGACAAGGAAAGCCGTTCCCACAGGCACTGTTCGGTCCATACCTTTCAGGCACCAGACAACAAATTCTATGGCATGCAACGAATTGGAGGACGCCCAGCTACAATCCATTAATTCCATTATTGATGCAGTTTGTTTCTGGGAGACGTGTGGATGCACCAGGTGTGAGTTCTTACTCGATTTGTATTGAAGGAGAAAGCTACTGGTCGGATGACCCTTGGCTGGCCGGGCAGTACCTGCGACGGGCTTGGAGTGAGGTGGATGTCTGGGCTCGGATCAGAGGGCTCGGATCCGAGGCCTTGTGTACCTGCAGACGGTCTAGAAACATCGGGGTTGGTTCCGGTGGCAGACCCTCCGACGATCTAGTCAGTTACTTAAGATAAGAGCAACAGTAACTAGGGTTTTAGTGGCAAAAGTTTGATTACCTGTAAACAGGGGGGAGGGTCTGGTATTTATAGAGGAAGCCAATCGGGTCCAGACCCGTTTGGGGCTGGGCCGGACCCAGTTACCCGCATGGCTGAAGCAATGGAAAAGCCGGGCGGTATAGGGCTGACGTGGCAGGCGCCGGAGCGGTTTCCGGGCTGACGTGGCAGAGCTCCGGGCGGTTTTCCGGCGCTGACGTGGCAGATCAGAAGGATCAGATGGTGCGCGCATCTCTGAGGGGATCTAGTGGTCCAGGATGGGCCATGCTATTTCTGACCCATATCACGAGCCCCACGCTCCTGTAGGGCTGGGTGATCCAGTCGTGTAGGAGCGACTTTTTGCCTCTGGGGGAGGAGCAGATGTCGGGGTGAGATGGTAGGATCTGTGCTTCCCCTTAAAAGAGGCCAGGGGTCAGGAGTAATGGATCCCTCATTTTGGAGTTTCGCGCAGGAGGAGGAGTAAAAGGGTAAGAGAGCCAGAAACGCCTGAGTCAAGCTTTGGGGGTCGGCGGACGAGTCCGAAGGTCGGCGGACGAGCCCAAAGGTCGGAGGACGAACCAAGGGTTTGGCAAACGGGATGAAGGGTCGGCAAGCGAGCCCACGGGTCGGAGGAAGAACCAATGGTTCGGCAGGTGAGCCCACGGGTCGGGTCGACGAGCCAAAGGGTCGGTAGACGACCATCTCGCTAGTTGGAAGAGCGAGGGGGTGTCGAGGCCTTCTTTGGGGCTCGTTTACCTAGCGTTAGAGGTCGGCGGGGCGACCTCCTAGGGTCTGGGGACGATCCCCTCGCTAGTTGGAAGAGTAAGGGGAGCGTCTGGCATTCTGGATACCATCCGAGCCTCGAGTTTCGAGCCCCACCGAGAGGCGAAGGTGGTGTGCTCGTGCTTCTATCCGAGCTCCGAGCCCCCTAGTGGCGGATGAGGTTGGTATGGCTCGATATTCCGTCCGAGCCCCGAGGCACCTTTGGGAAGGATGAAAGAGGTGCGGCTCGAGATTCCATCCGAGCTCCGAGCCACTGCCGAGAAAGATGAAGGTGGCGTGGCTCGTGCTTCGATCCGAGCTCCGAGTGTTCACTGAGAAAGGAGAAGTGGGCTGGCTCGAACTTCGATCCGAGCATCGAGCCCCCTCTGAGAAAGGAGAAGTGGCTTGGCTCGCGCTTCGATCCGAGCGTCGAGCCCCCACTGAGAAGGGAGAAGTGGGTTGGCTCGAACTTCGATCCGAGCGTCGACCCCCACACTGACAAGGGAGAAGTGGGCTGGCTCGAGCTTCGATCCGAGCGTCGAGCCCCCTCTGAGAAAGGAGAAGTGGCCTGGCTCGAGCTTTGATCTGAGCGGCGAGTCCCTACTGAGGAGGGGGAAGCGGCTTGGCTCGCGCTTCGATCCGAGCGTCGAGCCCCCACTGAGGAGGGAGAAGTGGCTTGGCTCGTACTTCGATCCGAGCGTCGAGCCCCCACTGAGAAGGGAGAAGTGGGCTGGTTCGAACTTCGATCCGAGCGTCGAACCCCCCATTGACAAGGGAGAAGTGGGCTGGCTCGAGCTTTGATCCGAGCGGCGAGCCCCCGCTGAGAAGGGAGAAGTGGGCTGGCTCGAACTTCGATCCGAGCGTTGAGCCCCCTCTGAGAAAGGAGAAAGTGGCCTGATTCGAACTTCGATCCGAGCGTCGACCCCTCTGTAATGAAGAGAAGGGGAATTCGCGGTATTGCTCGTGGTTTCATCCGAGCGTCGACCGCAAACCTATTTGGATCGCTTTTTTGGAAGACATTGATAATGGGTTGAACAGAAGTAAGCCTGAGAAATGGGAAGTGGGCTGGCTCGAGTTTCTATCCGAGTGTCGACCCCTCCGTAATGAAGGGAAGGGGATCTGGCTCGAGTTTCGATCCGAGCTCCGAGCCCCATCTGAGAAAGGGAAAAGCGGCCTGACTCGAGTTTCGATCCGAGCTCCGAGCTCCATATGAGAAAGGAGAAGGTGGCCTGGCTCGAGTTTCGATCCGAGCTCCGAGCCCCATCTGAGAAAGGGGAATGTGGCCTGGCTCGAGTTTCGATCCGAGCTTCGAGCTCCACCTGAGGAAGGGGAAGGTGGCCTGGCTCGAGTTTCGATCCGAGCTCCGAGCTCCACCTGAGAAAGGAGAAGGTGGCCTGGCTCGAGTTTCGATCCTAGCTCCGAGCTCCACCTGAGAAAGGAGAAGGTGGCCTGGCTCGAGTTTCGATCCGAGCCCCGAGCCACTCTAACTTGGTGAAACCTTTTCTTCCTAGCAAATAGGAAGGGGTAGTGTTGTAATTTCACCCTTTTTGCTGACGTCATGGCGTAAGGGTCAACGTTTGTTTAGATCTTGGTGGCCGTTAGATCTTGTCAGATAAGATCTAACGGCTAGATCCTCATTTTGCGAAAATCGAGGAGTCGTTTTCTACTTTAAAAACCCCCACCCCCCCTTATTTTCTTATTTACCTCTTTGTTACTTCCCTTCAATTTTCAACAGAGAGCGGGCATTTCGATTGCAGTCGGCGATTTTTTCGCAGAAAACGTAACTTTCCACGCATCAGGTTAGTAATCCTCTTTTTAGAAATGTCACGTACTCAGTCTGGATCCGAGGCTAGTTCGTCTGGTCACTCGGAAATGGAGTCGGAATTGGAAACGTCCTCGTCCTTGGGTAAGTACCAGGTCAAAGAGGAGGTTTTCTCCGAACCTGGCTCCGAAGGTGATGATGATGTAGTCTTCGTGGTGCAACCGCTGAGGTCTAGGAGGCTAGGGAAGGAGCCGATGGAAGAGGGTGGTGCGGACGAGGATAGTGATGACGAGGAGGAGTCGGATCAGGATGCTGGTGATGATGAAGAGGAGGGGGATGATGATGAGGAGGATGGGGACGATGATGAAGAGGGTGACGAAGGAGAGCATGTCGATGCGGAAGGCAGGGGAGGAGAGAATGTTGGTGTACAGGAGGCTGGTCCGAGTATGCCGGAGGGGACAGCCGGGGTCGGAGAAGATCTTCCTCCGTTGCCCACGCTGTCGACGCCCTCCCCTGAGTGTAAGCGCCGACCACATCGGAAGAAGAGAGTTCTGACGATCCCCCAAAGTCCCTCTTCGCCTGACGAGAATGCGCCGAAGGAGGGCCTTGATGTACCACCGGTTACCTTTCGGAATCCCGTGTCGATACGCATGTATCCGGACGATGTCAGGGATATTCAGCCGATCCCTCCCCTGCCAGGGAAGAACACAAGGACGAGGATCCGTGCAGACACCACCCCGAGCATTTTGAGACCGGAGTACCTCAATATTATCAGGGCCGCTTACTACATTCCGAGGGAGTACGAATTCCTACTACCGAGCCCGGGTATTCGTCCCACGACAGTGTTGGCTCCGGAGTATTGCATATTTCCAGAGGACGCCTTTATCTCGGGGCTGAGGCTGCCTCTGCACCTTTTCATAAAGACGGTCTTGAACTGGGCGGAGCTGTCCCCCATGCAGTACGGCCCCAACTCGTGGAAGCACCTCATCTGTTTCATCCTGAAGTGCCAAGAAAAGGGGGTGAAGCCGAGACTTTCCTACTTCCGGGCCATTTTCAGTATTGGTTCGCTCGGAGATATTGAGGGTGTATTCTTCTTCACGCCGAGGCCAAATAAGAGAGTGGTGCACGGCCACCCGGATTCTATTAAGCTTTGGAGGGATAAGTATTTTGTCGTGAAGACCGAAGGGGAATGGGATATTCCAACCCAGTGGAACTTCGTGAAGTCGAAGCGCAAGCCTCCGAAGAGGAACGAGTTATCGGCCCAGGAGTGGGGGAGGGTTGATGAGATAGTCAGGGATGACAGCATCTCATGGCTCCGGGTGACCGAAGTTCACCTAGCGAGGGCCGGACTGAGTCCCGCCCACCTTAGTATGTCTCTTTCCTTATTTTTTCATCTTTCTGCCTTCGTGTTAACGTTTAGCCTTTCTTTCTTATCTTATTGTAGGGATGTCGACACAACAGGCGCAAGCCAAGAAGATTCTGCTCGCCGCGGCCGAGAAGACGAGACAGGAGAAGAAGAAGAAAGAAGAGCAGGATCGCCTCGCCGCTGAGAAGAGGAAGCTCTCCGCCCAGGTCCAGCAAACCGGAGGGCCCTCCCAAGCACCGCCCCCAGCCCCGGAGGGGCAATCTCCTTCGAAGAAGCAAAAGAAGCATCACCAGCACCAGTCCCATGCGTCGAGGTCGGCTCGAGACGCAGCGGGGGGCTCGGGGAAGACGGTCGAGGCCCCGTCGCAGCAGCTTCCCCCCGTACGCCCGAGCGCTGCGGAGCTGGTGGGAAGGATGGAGACGATGCCCTTTGCCCCTGATTGGTCGATTTTAAAGGGGGACTCCATCCTTGACGAACCCGTAGCGATGGAGTTCGTCTCGAAGGCCATTACCGAACGGGATGGAATGGCCTTGGCGGTGCAGACGGCCGACCAGGCCTATATGCGATGGGCCCAAGCCAACCTCTCGGTAAGTCGGCCGAGGTCTTTCTGATTTTACTTGATTCGTAATTATAACTAACTTTGATTCTTTGGTAACAGTCTATGCTCCACGGTCAGCACTTCCACAAGTGACTGGAGAAGGAGATCCTGTTTGAGCGGAAGCAGGCAGAGAAGTTCCTTCGGGAGCTGAACAAGGCGACGGACGACTTGAAGGAGGCCCGGGACATGGTGGCCGTTCACGAGGCCCAGATAGACTCTTTGGACAAGATCCATAAGCAGGACCGAGAGGATCTGCTGAAGAAGGTCGCGGCCGAGGCGGCGGAGAAGGATAAGGCGAAGAAGGAAGTTGCGGACTTGGAGGGGGTCTTGGGGGAGACCCTGGTGGCGGCACAGGACGAGGCTTATGAGCAGGCCAAGTCCCACTTCAAGTATATTTATCCCGAGTGCAACGTCGACCACCTCAGCTTCGGGTGGAAACCGGACCTGCCTCCGACCCCGGGTGGTGATGGTGGCGAAGAGGGTCACGGCGAAGAAGAGGTGCAACTCAACCCTCAAGACTAGATGTTTTTGTTTTTATTCTTTTTGATGTAAATGCCTTCGGCGGACTGGCCATCGCAAATTTTTGTATCGAAATTTTTGAAATGGAATGAAATATGAATTTTTGGGCCGACCCTCGAACACTTGCATTTTTGTGATACTTTATTTTTCTTTTGGTAGAAGCTTGCTCGTCAACGAAAGTTGGCTCGGGACCGAGAGGCTGCCAAGAATTACTTTATGAATAAGTCAAGAGAGCTCGGCCTAGAGGTGGCTCGTTTGAGAAAAATTGTAGCCGACCGGGACTGGTGGGTCATCGAGACGGACTGGGTGGTCTCGGATACCTCTAGTGGGCATTCGGCCTCCGAATCTTTTCTTCGCGAGGCCGTCGTAGAGAAAGAGTTGGAGGTTTGCCGGCTGAAGCTCATACTGGGTGCTGGTCTTGTTGAAGAGGCGAGCAACTCCACCCCGGGACAGTTGCTGCCGCTCTCGCCGGTTGAGACCCAGCCGGATGATGCGGAGAGCTCGGTGGCGGGCGCGTCCTCCTTGGTCGGAATAGCCGAGCGTCATAGGAGCCCTGAATTCGAGTTCCCGGCCGAGTGTGAGTGAGTTGAGAGCCTTCTTTGTAATTGTACTTTCATTCATTGAGTTGTAAGCAATGAGTTATGAATAAGATCATTTGTTCTCCGGAGCCTTGATTGCCTCGGATGCCGAGGGTAGTTGGTGCGGAATCTTCGAAGAGTCGCAATCGACGCGACTGCGTCAATAATTGCGACGTTTCGCCTTCCTAGGAATATTTATGGCGACGTTTCGCCTTCCGCCGTTTCACATTCCCAGGCGTAATAAATGAGGCCTCAGGGGGCTATATAATCAGCACTCCCCTTCAGTTTTTGATCAGTGAGTCATTCGACTCGGATGCCTGCCCATGGCGGGTGTCCAAAAAATATAATATTTTCGAGCATCCCGGATCGGAGGCACACCGATCACCCTCGAACAATTCGGGGTACCGACCGTCAGGGCCATGGGACCCCGGGTTGTTCGTTGGTGAGCGGTGGGCCGACCGATCGTTTGGGGTGTTCGGAGAAGTCCGAAGCTCGGTGGCTCTTCCGCCGTCCGGGAACAATTCGGGGTTTTGGGTTTGTTCGAACCGTAAACCCCGAGTTGTTCTTGGGCGACAGAGGTGTCGACTGATCCGAAGCTTGGTGGCTCTTCTGCCGTCCTCGAACTGTTCGGGGTTTTGGACTCGTTAGGAGTCGTAAACCCCGAGCTGTTCGGGGGCGAGAGAAGGGTCAGCAGAGAGAGAGAGCCGTTAGTCTTTGGCCCCCCTGCCATCCTTGAACAGTTTGGGGTTTGGGTTTTGCAAAAAGCCACAAACCCCGAGCTGTTCGCGGGTGAGAGGGTGGCCAATAATCCGACTCAAGGCTCGGGGCGTCTGCGGAAGGCGGACGCCTCAAAACTAAATAAAAATTTTTCCAATGCTTGGTGAGGGAACGGGTGGTAGCAGCTTCGAGCATCGCCACCGAGTGTCAAGGTCGCGGTGCCCTCGGAGAGGGCACCCGCCTTGCTCGGGGTTGACGCCGAGCTCCTACACATATCCTCTTGGAGAGCCGGTGCGGGCGTGGCTGACTGATGTCGCCTCGAGCATCGGTTTATGGCCTCCGAGGAGGCCAAACCGAGCGAGGGACGGATACCGAGCCCCCACACCGGTAAGAAAGGCACTTGCAGGCATAGCGTAGCGCCACCGCCGAGCGTTCAGGTCGCGGTGCCCTTGGAGAGGGCACCCGTCTTGCTCGGGATCGATGCCGTGCTCTTGCACATGTTCTCTTGGAGAGACGGTGCGGGCGTGGCTGGCGGATGTCGCCTCGAGTGTCGGTTGATGGCCTCCGAGGAGGCCAAACCGAGCGAGGGACGGATGCCGAGCCCCCATACTGGTAAGAAAGGCAATTGCAGGCGTAGCGTAGCTCCGCCGCCGAGCGTTCAGGTCGCGGTGCCCTCGGAGAGGGTACCCGCCTTGCTCGGGGTCGACGCCGAGCTCCTGCACATGTTCTCTTGGAGAGACGGTGCGGGCGTGGTTGGCTGATGTCGCCTCGAGTGTCGGTTGATGGCCTCCGAGGAGGCCAAACCGAGCGAGGGACGGATGCCGAGCCCCCATACCGGTGAGAAAGGCAATTGCAGGCGTAGCGTAGTGCTGCCGCCGAGCGTTCAGGTCGCGGTGCCCTCGGAGAGGGTACCCGCCTTGCTCGGGGTCGACGCCGAGCTCTTGCACATGTTCTCTTGGAGAGACGGTGCGGGCGTGGCTGGCTGATGTCACATTGAGTGCCGGTTGATGGCCTCCGAGGAGGCCAAACCGAGCGAGAGACGGATGCCGAGCCCCCACACCGGTGAGAAAGGCAATTGCAGGCGTAGCGTAGCGCCGCCGCCGAGCGTTCAGGTCGCGATGCCCTCGGAGAGGGCACCCGCCTTGCTCGGGGACGACGCCGAGCTCCTGCACATGTTCTCTTGGAGAGATGGTGCGAGAGTATGTTTGGTCTCGAGCTTTTATTCAAGTGCCGAGTCCCATGTTTGTAAGAGAAGCATGTTTGGGCTCGCGATTTTATCCGGGTGCCGAGTCCCATGCTTGTAAGAGAGGCATGTTTGGGCTCGCGATTTCATCCGGGTGCCGAGTCCCATGCTTGTAAGAGAGGCATGTTTGGGCTGCGGATTTCATCCCGGTGCCGAGTCCCATGCTTGTAAGAGAAGCATGTTTGGGCTTGCGATTTCATCCGGGTGCCGAGTCCCATGCTTGTAAGAGAGGCATATTTGGGCTCGCGATTTCATCCGGGTGCCGAGTCCCATGCTTGTAAGAGAGGCATGTTTGGGCTCGCGATTTCATCCCGGTGCCGAGTCCCATGCTTGTAAGAGAGGCATGTTTGGGCTCGCGTTTTCATCCGGGTGCCGAGTCCCATGCTGGTAAGAGAAGCATGTTTGGGCTCGCGATTTCATCCGGGTGCCGAGTCCCATGCTTGTAAGAGAGGCATGTTTGGGCTCGCAATTTCATCTGGGTGCTGAGTCCCGTGTTTGTAAGAGAAGCATGTTTGGGCTCGCGATTTTATCCGGGTGCCGAGTCCCATGCTTGTAAGAGAGGCATGTTTGGGCTCGCGATTTCATCCGGGTGCTGAGTCCCATGCGTGTAAGAGAGGCATGTTTGGGCTCGCGGATTTCATCCCGGTGCCGAGTCCCATGCTTGTAAGAGAAGCATGTTTGGGCTCGCGATTTCATCCGGGTGCCGAGTCCCATGCTTGTAAGAGAGGCATGTTTGGGCTCGCGATTTCATCCGGGTGCCGAGTCCCATGCTTGTAAGAGAGGCATGTTTGGGCTCGCGATTTCATCCCGGTGCCGAGTCCCATGCTTGTAAGAGAGGCATGTTTGGGCTCGCGTTTTCATCCGGGTGCCGAGTCCCATGCTGGTAAGAGAAGCATGTTTGGGCTCGCAATTTCATCCGGGTGCCGAGTCCCATGCTTGTAAGAGAAGCATGTTTGGGCTCGCGATTTTATCCGGGTGCCGAGTCCCATGCTTGTAAGAGAGGCATGTTTGGGCTCGCGATTTCATCCGGGTGCCGAGTCCCATGCTTGTAAGAGAGGCATGTTTGGGCTCGCGGATTTCATCCCGGTGCCGAGTCCCATGCTTGTAAGAGAGGCATGTTTGGGCTCACATTTTCATCCGGGTGCCGAGTCCCATGCTTGTAAGAGAGGCATGTTTGGGCTCGCGATTTCATCCGGGTGCCGAGTCCCATACTTGTAAGAGAGGCATGTTTGGGCTCGCGATTTCATCCCGGTGCCGAGTCCCATGCTTGTAAGAGAGGCATGTTTGGGCTCGCATTTTCATCCGGGTGCCGAGTCCCATGCTGGTAAGAGAAGCATGTTTGGGCTCGCGATTTTATCCGGGTGCCGAGTCCCATGCTTGTAAGAGAAGCATGTTTGGGCTCGCGATTTCATCCGGGTGCCGAGTCCCGTGTTTGTAAGAGAGGCATGTTTGGGCTCGCGATTTCATCCGGGTGCCGAGTCCCGTTTTTGTAAGAGAGGCATGTTTGGGCTCGCGATTTCATTCGGGTGCCGAGTCCCATGTTTGTAAGAGACGCATGTTTGGGCTCGCGATTTCATCCGGGTGCCGAGTCCCATGCTTGTAAGAGAAGCATGTTTGGGCTCGCGATTTCATCCGGGTGCCGAGTTCCATGCTTGTAAGAGAGGCATGTTTGGGCTCGCAATTTCATCCGGGTGCCGAGTCCCATGCTTGTAAGAGAGGCATGTTTGGGCTCGCGATTTTATCCGGGTGCCGAGTCCCATGCTTGTAAGAGAAGCATGTTTGGGCTCGCGATTTCATCCGGGTACCGAGTCCGTGAGGTCATTTATCTGTTTACAAGGTTTGGAATTATAAGCTTGTTTTAAGAAAGCTGACATGTTTACAATATGTTTGTTACAAACAAGTCTAGGCACGACGTGCCGTTTACAGGACTTTACAAAAGACTAGGCATAACATGCCGATTACGATCGTTATATTCTACATGGAGGCTACTCTCCTAAGAACTTAATCAAGTGTTCCGCATTCCAGGGCCTCTTGACAGGCTTGCCGTCGGTGTCGGTCAGGCGATAGGTACCCGGTCGTACGACCTCTGAAACCTTGTAAGGGCCCTCCCAATTTGGTGCCAACTTTCTTTTCTGGCCGGGGTTGGATACCGCCAGTTTCCGGAGGACAAGATCTCCGAGTGCAATGTTTGTTGGGCGCACCTTCTTATTGTAGAACCTCTTGATTCTCTGCTGGTAGATGTTCCTTCTGATGGCCGACTTCTCCCTGACCTCGTCTATGAGGTCCAGGTCTGCTCGTAGTTGTATGGAGTTGCTTGCTTCGTCGAAAGCCATGATTCGGGGAGAGGGGATGCCTATTTCCAGGGGAATGACGGCCTCAGCGCCGTAAGTTAAATTGAAAGGCGACTCCCCCCGTCGGGATTCTTTTCGTCGTTCGATGGGCCCAGAGAACGCTCGGCAGTTCGTCGACCTATAACCCCCTGGAGGAATTATTGAGTCGCTTCTTGAGTCCGTCCAGGATCTGACGATTCGCGTTCTCTGCCTGCCCGTTGGACTGGGGATGACATACTGAAGAGAAGCGCTGCTGGATACCGAGGTCTTCGCAGAACTTGCGAAAATGCTTGCCGGCGAACTGGGTCCCGTTATCCGTGACGAGCACTTGGGGGATCCCGAATCAACAGACAATGTGCTTCCAGAAGAATTGTTGAGTCTGCTGCTCGGTGATCGTAACTAATGGCTCCGCCTCGATCTATTTTGTGAAGTAGTCAATTGCAACTATAAGAAACTTTCGTTGCCTCGTCGCCTTTGGAAAGGGGCCTACCAGATCCGTCCCCCACATTGCAAAGGGGGTCGGACTGGCCATGGATCGCAGGTTTGCTTGAGGAACTCTTTTGATGGGTGAGAATCTTTGATAGGGGCCACACTTCTTGACGAGGGTCAAAGCGTCTTGCAACATGGTGGGCCAGTAGTACCCGTGGTTCAAAGCCTTTTGCGCGAGCGAGCGACTTCCCATGTGACACCCGCCAATCTCCTCGTGTAATTCCTTGAGAGCATACTTGGCTTCATCGGGAGTGAGGCAGCGGAGATAGGGTCGGCCGTCCGAGGTAGTGTAGGACCTCTTGAAGAGTGTTGAGTCGATCATTGTGAATCTTTCCGCTCGGGCCCTGACCCTTCTCGCTTCGGCTCGGTCTTCTGGGAGCTCTCCCTTGACGAGAAATCGCCTAATTAGTGTGGTCCAGTCTTCGGGGGGAGCTCCATCTTCAATGCATAGGACCTCCGGGATGTCGATGCTAGGCTTTAGCATGACCTCGATCAGGACCGTGCAGTCGAAACCTTCGAAGGAAGAGGAAGCCAGTTTTGACAAAGCGTCAGCCTGGACATTCTGTTCCCGGGGGATCCTCAAAACAGCCGACTCGTCGAAGGACGTTAGTAGGCGTTGAACTACAGTTCGGTAACGAACCATACGATCGTCACGGGCCTCGTACTCCCCGGTGATCTGGTTGACCACAAGCTGGGAGTCGCTGAATGCCCTGATCTGCCTGGCACCGGCTTGATGAGCTAGAGTGAGCCCAGCGATCATTGCCTCGTATTCGGCCTCGTTGTTGGATGCCGGGAAGTTAAGGCGGAGGCAGTATTGTAGAAGAACACCGTCCGGGCCTCGTAGGATGATGCCCGCTCCGCTGCCTGCCTCGCAGGAGGAACCATCGACGTAAACTTCCCACGTCTGGTCGCTTTCCTTGCTTGTAGGGTGCTCGGAGATGGTGCACTCCGTGATGAACTCCGCGAGTGCCTGCCCCTTGATGGCCGTTCTGGGCTGATAGCCAATGTCATACTGGCTGAGCTCAAACGACCGTTTTACGAGTCGACCCGAGCTCTCTGGTTTGTAGAGTACGGCTTTCAGGGGTTGATCCGTCAGCACCTGGATAGAATGAGATTGAAAATAGGGGCGGAGTTTTCGCGAGGCCATGACCAGGGCGTACGCTACCTTCTCCATCCGAGAGTACCTGGTCTCGGCATCGAGCAGGATCTTGCTGACGTAGTACAGGGGCTTCTGTGATCCTTCCTCCTCCCAAACGAGAACGGCACTGAGCACCTTCTCCGAGGCTGATAGGTAAAGCCAGAGTGGCTCTCCTGGTTCGGGCTTTCTGAGGAGTGGAGGGTTTGCGAGGTACTCCTTCAATTGGGCGAAAGCCTCTTGCTGTTGGGCTCCCCATTCGAACGCACCAGTGCCGCGCAGGGCTTTGAAGAATGGAAGAGACTTTTCTCTGGACTTGGAGAGAAAACGGCCGATGGAAGCCAGTCTCCCCGTCAGTCGTTGGACTTCTTTGATGTTCCTGGGAGGAGCCATGTCTAGGATTGCTTGGATCTTTTCGGGGTTCGCTTCGATCCCCCGTTGGCTGACAATAAAGCCAAGGAACTTTCCCGCGGAGACGTCGAAGGCGCATTTGTTCGGGTTGAGCCTCATATTATGGGTCCGAAGCACCCCAAAGGCCTCCTCCAGATCGGCTACGTGGTCCTCCCCCCGCTGGCTCTTGACGAGCATGTCGTCCACGTACACCTCCATATTGCGCCCGATTTGCTCCTTGAAGACCCGGTTGACGAGTCTCTGATAAGTGGCGCCGGCGTTCTTCAGCCCGAAGGGCATGACCCTATAGTAGTAGAGCCCCTGGTCTGTAACGAAGGACGTCTTGGCGATGTCGGGAGGGAACATGCGGATCTGATTGTAACCTGAAAATGCATCCATAAAGGACAGGAGCACGTGACCCGAAGTCGCATCGATAAGAGCATCGATTCTGGGGAGGGGGAATGGATCCTTTGGGCACGCTTTGTTGAGATCCGTGAAATCTATGCAGATCCTCTAGCTCCTGCTCGCCTTCTTGACCATGACGACGTTCGCCAGCCACTCGGGGTAGCTGACCTCTTGGATGAAGCGCGCGGCCAGGAGCTTGTCGACTTCTGTATTAACTGCCTGTTGTCGCTCTGGCACGAACTTACGTCGCTTTTGAACCACCGGTTTCGAGCCGGGGATCACGCTGAGTTTATGCATGATGAGCTCCTCGGAAATACCGGGCATGTCAGATGGCTTCCAGGCGAACAGATCGACATTGCGCCGAATGCAGGTGATGAGGTCAGATTTAAGGCGGGGTGCGAGGGAGCGACTCACTCGAAATTGTTTCGATGAGTCCCCTGTCTCGAAGGAGACATCCTCCAGCTCGTCTGCCGACTTTGGCTCTGGCTGGGTCCGTTGGGGCTGCATCTCCACGGCGTCGAAGGGAAACACTCCGCTTCCTATTGCTGTCATGTAACAAGAGCGAGCGGCTTCCTGGTTCCCCCGGGCCACTCCTACCCCAGTACTGGTTGGGAACTTCATCTTCTGGTGGTAGGCCGAGGGGACAGCCTGGAGAGAGCAAAGGCCCGGACGTCCGAGTATGGCGTTGTAGGCTGCCTTGACGTTGACAACCATGAAGTCCATGGACTCAGTTCTACGGTTCGGGGCTGTGCCAGCCGTGACATCTAGAGTGACGATCCCCTCGATTGTCACCGGAACTCCAGAAAATCCGTGCAGGGTGTATCCTGCTGGCTTGAGCTTGCTACGGGGCAGCTTTAGGTTCTCGAAAGCATCGAGGAACAGAATGTTGACCGAACTCCCGTTGTCCACAAGGATCCGCCGAGCATCAAAATTTGCCATGCTGAGATTGATCACGAGGGCGTCGCAATGCGGGAGCCGCACCCCCTCCAGGTCATCACCCGAGAAGGAGACGGGGAGTGGTTGAATTTGAGGGGAGAGAGGTCCTTGGACGGTGTTAACATCTCGGATGAACGCCTTGCGGGAAGTATTGGACTCCCCTCCCATGGGTCCCCCGTGGACGCAGTGTAATACGGCTTGGCCATCAGGCTCGACGAGCTCATGCTCTCGCTCGGGGAGCTGCAGGGGAGCTCGAGGCAGAGGTGGGGTTCTCTTGCTCCTCGAGTCCCTCTGTCCCCGAGCGTCGTCCCGCTTGTATTCCCAGAGGTACCCTCGCTGAATGAGGGCCTCGATTTCGTCTTTCAGGGCACGGCAGTGATCCGTGTCGTGCCCGTTGTCCCGGTGGAAGCGGCAGTAGAACCGTTGATCCCTTTTCTTGCTAGTGTTGTTGGACGGTCGAGGAGGATACTGAACGAGGTCCCTGTCCTCGATTACCAGGAGTATGGAGGACACATTTTGGGTGAGTGGGGTGTACCTCTCGAAGCGAGGGACCGGCGGTACTTTCTTCATGGTGCCCATGTCCCTCGGAGCCTTTTTAGAAGACTCGACTTCCTCGGCCTTCCGCTTCCCTTTTCCGGATGCTTCCCTGGACTCATCTGGGTTTAGGGCTTCCTCCGCCCTGATGTACTTCTCAACCCTGTTGAGGAGGTCGGGAAAATCGATGGGAGGCTTCTTCGCTAGAGAGGCTTTCAGCTGCCCATGATGGACGTTTTGCCGAAATGCCTCGGAGGCGACGCCTGGATCGAGGAAGGAGACCGACCTTGCCTCTGCTGTGAACCTCCGGACGAACGCCCTGAGTGATTCTCCTTCCTTCTGTCTGAGTCCCAGTAGGGAAGCACTTGTCTTCTCTGCCTTCCGGCTGGTGACAAAGTGGGCGAGGAAATTGCCTTCTAGCTGGTCGAATGAGTAGATGGAACCGGGCATCAGTTTGGAAAACCATTCGCGAGCTGGATCCCGGAGGGTGGCAGGGAAGGCTCGACATAGCAGGGGATCCGAAGCGCTGTGAATCATCATGAGGGTTTTGAAACCCTCCATGTGATCAGCATGATCTCCCTCGCCGTCGTAGGTTTCGAACTGAGGCAGTCGGAAATTCCGAGGTATTTCCGCTTGGAGAATGAGGGCGGAGAAAGGGGGTCGGACAGGTCTGTACCCCTGAGCCACTCCTTGGCCGCCGTCGCCTATGTGATCGAGACGATTTTCCATTTCTTGGAGGCGTCTTAGGAGTTCGCCATCGTCCTCAGTCGGGTTTGTTAAGGGGCAAGACACGCTTGCCTCGGCGTCCGACCTGGTTTGGGAATGTCGGGCTTCTTCTCTGGGGGCCCGTCGGAGAGCCCCAAGAATTTCTCTTTGGAAGTCCTGGAACTCCTGTTGAGTGACAGGAGCTCCCTCGGCTCGGACCGGTTGGACCGGAGGTTGCCTTCCGACTCGGCTGAGTGCCGGCCTCCGTTCTTCAGGCGGTGGTCTAGGATGGTTCGAGGCCGAGTTGGAAGCGGCCCTCCCCCCACTGCGGCTAGCCTGCCGGTCGGTGATTACCCTTCGAAGGTCGGGCTGGACTGTACGGGTGGCGCTCCGCTGGGATCCCTGGTGGGAAGCCCTGTGCTTTGATGTGCGCGGCCCGGCATTGGTATTTGGTTGGGGTGTGTCCTGTCGGTTGACGGAGGATGCAGCCCCCTTGCCTTTGGAGGCCATGGGAGTTCGGCTGTCGAGGTACCTTGGTGGTCGGCCTCGGGTCGGTTTCCGAAGGAACTGTTCCCACAGACGGCGCCAACCTGATGCAGTTTGTTTCTGGGAGACGTGTGGATGCACCAGGTGTGAGTTCTTACTCGATTTGTATTGAAGGAGAAAGCTACTGGTCGGATGACCCTCGGCTGGCCGGGCGGTACCTGCGACGGGCTTGGAGTGAGGTGGATGTCTGGGCTCGGATCAGAGGGCTCGGATCCGAGGCCTTGTGTACCTGCAGACGGTCTAGAAACACCGGGGTTGGTTCCGGTGGCAGACCCTCCGACGATCTAGTCAGTTACTTAAGATAAGAGCAACAGTAACTAGGGTTTTAGTGGCAAAAGTTTGATTACCTGTAAACAGGGGGGAGGGTCTGGTATTTATAGAGGAAGCCAATCGGGTCCAGACCCGTTTGGGGCTGGGCCGGACCCGGTTACCCGCATGGCTGAAGCGGTGGAAAAGCCGGGCGGTATAGGGCTGACGTGGCAGGCGCCGGAGCGGTTTCCGGGCTGACGTGGCAGAGCTCCGGGCGGTTTTCCGGCGCTGACGTGGCAGATCAGAAGGATCAGATGGTGCGCGCATCTCTGAGGGGATCTAGTGGTCCAGGATGGGCCATGCTATTTCTGACCCATATCAATTATCATGCATATAATTTCTACCAAAGAACAAAGATTTAGTTAAACAAATTATACTTGAAAAAATACTATATGCAGACATCATACAATGTACAATGTATCTGGAATGCATGTGCCATAAATCTGGTTCTTGATATATGGTACTGACCTTGAGTGCTCCCTCCAATTCCGGAGCAAGAAATTTTGGTATAGTCCAATATCGAACTCCTCCCTCCTCGGACTAGGCAAAGCCAAGTAATTTACCACCATGTCGTATGTCCCGAACTAGATCATAACCCCTTTGCCCAAAACCTGAGGTGCTTCTGCCTTCCCTATTGGCCTTTAACTTCGCCCCATGCCCCACTTGCATTCCCACTGGTATAGTATCCACATTGAATGTGGACGTCATGGAGTCATAACCAGCCCCTGCTGACGCAAAGTTGACTGCTGTTCGGAGATCACTAGTGTTAGGTCTGATTGAGGTAAGGTGGAAGCAAGGTTTTGATTCCGATCGAGCTTGGAGGAGAGGAGGTCAGGAATCGTGAGACCATTGGAGAACCTATAAACAGAAAAAAATATATGCTAATTTAGTGAAAAATACCTTAAAAGTAAATTTGCTTTTCGACCTAAATTTTAAGACTAATATACTCTTAGATTAATTTTATGAATATATTATATATGTGTGTGTGTACCACAAGGGAAGTTACAGCCATAGGGTGAGTGGTCGCCCCGCATATCGGTAGGGAGGTAGTCATTGTTTCTGGTGTTGACAAGGGAGTCGCCTAAGAAAAGGTGGGCGGTGATTTTGGAGGAGGTGAATGACTGCAGTAGTAATGTAAGGAGGAAGGAGAGTAGTAAGGTGGTGAGATTCCCTTTTTGATTTTTCAGGGAACGTTGTGTAAACTTTTTGATAATTAGATCAATGTGTAATATGTATTGAAGAAATTTTGGTGGGTTTCAAATTCATAGTAAGAGTTTTTGACAATGTTAAATATTATTACAGTCTCATATTGGTTGTAGAGTTGTTTTGATATTTGTTCTCCTCCTGTATATATGTGGTATTGTACTTGGTTGAACTCAATTAAATATTTAGTATTGTTTTCATCACTCTGATTTATCTTAACATGGTATCAGAGCCAATTACTCAAATTTTCTTCTCTTAAAATTTTCCCGTCCAAAAATCCTCAAATTCCAACAGCCAAGTTATACAAATTTCTTCCCAAAACCCTAGATCTCAAAAAAAAAAAAAAAAAAAAAAAAAAAAAATCCAATCGCTTTCCTGAAGAAAGCGTATCTCTAAAGAAGAGATAAGCAGATTCCTCTGAGCATCCCTGCCATCCTCTGTGAAGAAGAAGAAACCCAAATCGAAGTCCTCTGTGAAGAAGAAGAAACCCAAATCGAAGAAAAAGGCGTCCCCTTTGCCGCCCACTCATCTCCGGCGTCCCCGCACCCACCTCCCCTCGTCTTCGGCGTCCATCACCCCGTCCTCGTCAGCCTATACACAAAGAAACCCAACTCCTCTGAAAACCCGCACATCCCCCATCTTCCTCTCATCTCCCATCTCTGAAAACTCCTCTAAACCCCCAACTCCTCTTAAAACTCCTCTGAAAACTCGTCTGAAAACCCAACTCCCTCCCATCCCCCCACATTCCGCCGCCCCTCCCCCCATCCCATCTCTGAAAACCCTAATTTTTTTTTCTTCTATACCCCCTAGTACTAACCATAACCCGAAACCCAAACCATTACCCCCCCAAACCCGTTGTTAAAAAAAAATCAAAAAAAAAAAAACAAAAACAAAAAATTCTACTACTCTATATTAACGATATGATCATTACTGGGGATGACTCTGCGGGTATTACATCCACCCACAAATACGTTCATCAGTAGTTCCATATGAAAGACCTTGGTAGACTACATTATTTTCTGGGCCTAGAGATTGCTCATGGATCTCGAGGGATACTCATTTCTCAATAGAAATACACATCAGATATTATCTCCGCTGCATGCCTTTCTGACAGTAGATCAGACGATACACCCTTAGAGCTTCATGTGAAGCTTCATCCCACTGATGGTGAGCTCCTTCCTGATCCCACTAGATACAGACAGATTGTTGGACAGCTTGTCCACTTATGCATGATCAGATCCGATATTGCTCACGCAGTCAGTGTTGTCAGTCAGTTTGTTTCTGCTCCTATATCAGTTCACTACGGTGCTCTTCTTCGGATTCTCAAATATCTTCGGGGCACTATTACTCGCTCATTATTTATGCTTGCTACATCCAAATTAGAGCTGGGTGCATATTCTGATTCAGATTGGGCAGGTGATCCTACTACCAGACGGTCTACCAACGGTTTCTGTCTATTTCTTGGTGATTCGCTGATCTCATGGCGAATTAAGAAATAGGCAGTTGTTGCATGTTCTTTGACTGAAGCTGAGTACAGAGCAATGACAGCTACTACTAGAGAGATTGTTCATATTTGTTGGCTGTTATCAGATATGGGTGTCACTTACATGAGCTACTCCCCTTCATTGTGATAACTGGAGTGCAATGCATATTGCAAGAAACTCGGTCTTTCATGAGCGAACGAAGCATATAGAGATTGATTGTCATTATGTTCGTAAGCGTTTTGAGGCAGAGACCATTTCTCTCCATTCTGTTACATCTTCCCAGCAGATTGCAGACTTCTTCACCAACTCTCATACTATTCAGAGATTTAGATACTTAGTAGGCAAACTCACATTGTTTGACCCATCGTGAGTTTGAGTGGGGGTGTTAGATATTATTATAGTCCCATATTGGTTGTAGAGTTGTTTTGATATTTGTTCTCCTCCTATATATAAGTGGTATTGTACTTGGTTGAACTCAATTCAATATTCAGTAATGTTTTCATCACTCTGATTTATCTTAATAGGAAGCAATTTAATTTGTCAAAAATGTTTGTTCATATTCGGTGCATGAAGTGCTTCTTATGAATCTTATCCAGGGTTGGCCCTGAGTTTCCGGGGGTCCGAGGCGAAAGACCCAAATAATTATTTTTGAGGGCCCCTAATAACAATGTAATTTTTTTACGCACAAAATATGTGTCTATATTTACAAGGGGAATACAAATTTGGGGCCCCTAAAATTGCAAAAAATCCAGGGTCCTAAGTCGGCCGCCTCACTTGCCTCAAGGTGGGGGCTGGCCCTGATCTTATCCTATTTTTATGTACAATGTGGGGGTCATATTTATGGGTGATAAGGGTTGGGGCCGACCCTTGGGGCCCGTGACCCTGGCCCTAAAAAAGCCACACCCCGGTCCCGACCTCTTGTAAAAGGCTAGGGCTAGGCCTGAAATTTAAGCCCTTCTAAAGATAGGGTTAGGGTCAGGATTTAACCTAGGCCCTACCCCGACCCAGCCCTGACCCTAGCCCTTTTAAGGTCCTAAGTAGGCCATAGTTAAGCCCTACTATTTTAGTATAGTAATCATACATATTGTGTATTGCTTATTTTAAAAAGGCCTTACTCTTGTTCAATTTTACCGAGCCCATACATATTCTCTAAAGACAAAATAGGGAAACAACAAAACTCAATTAGATTTAGGGATGAAACTGATGTTACGTACCGATCTTTTATTTCTAGTATTGTAAGTTTATAAAATGAGATGAGAAATATAATTTTCGCTTTATATTGTATTTTGAGTTTCACAAGGTTCTATTAAGTAAGTGGAATTATCACGCCTCGCTTCCTGTTATACAAAAACACATGCACAAAACTGAGGCCTAGCGAATGATATATGTATATCAAATATCATCCATAAGTTGTACAATACCTGTAAGCTCAATAATACAATAATAGTTACAGGAACAAGAATTGTAACACCCCAGATCCTTGTTACAGGACATCCGTGACATCATCAGAATCTTTTCCTTCAAATGCATCTCAACACAGTAAATAACACGGAAATTTAAAAACTTTTATTGCCAAATAGAATCATTATATTGATAATTACAACCCTTATCTTGTTCTTGAATAAGGAATACAAATTACATAAACTTATTACAACTGATTACAGAAATATTCAAACTCTGCTTGTGAAGCTATTGGCTGTCTTCCAGACCGGCAATCGATTGGTCACTGCCGAAATCCCACAGGGTGGTCTATCTGTCTCCCTGGGACTTGCCCTTCGGCTTGAGCCTTCTGCTGCACGACTCTGATATTCCTGCACCTGCTTGAATGATAGATATGTACACTGTTGCCCCACTTGGATGCCCTGCTGGCCTGGCTTTCCTGCCCTCATGACCCGGTATCAGGTACCTAATTAAGTGGACACGTCAGTAATTCTACTGAAGCAATACTGATAAGAAAACAGCGATCTCCAACTAGCACATCCACAATTCATCTTGAAAGGAAAAGAAACATGTATCCCGATTTCTTAGCGTTCGTGTATGTCATGACTTGACGTCTAAAACAAAACATAGAGTAGAGAAACAAATGCACTTATTCTCTTAAACATTGACAGCCTCGAAGGTCTAAAGCCCCTTATCCGCCAGGAAATCAACATCTTGTTCTTACCATGGAACTTCAGGAATCAACAGTTCAAGATACGTACAGCAGTACATATCCCTAATGACAGAAAGGGACAACCCCATGGTATCACCACCTAGTGCTAACTCTTAGAACGAGTTGGATTATAGGGAATCACCCCTAACACCAATTTGGTCTTCGAGCGAAACAATAAAGGAAAAACCCAATCAATGCAGTTTACTGAAAATAAGTTGTTACCCAAGTCACACTCGGTGTCGATCGACAATGTCGAGCCTGATTGGTCTGTTAAAATAACAATCATCATGGGAATCACCTCCACTGGTTCCCAATACCTTCACTAGTCAGCGATCAATTAATCTCGGCCCGTGACCCTTAGCGAGTAGTCCAACGGCGCCCCAAGGAAGCAATATAAATCTGAATGAAGGTAAGCACGCACATAACCAACAATTCTAAACATTGACAGTTCCAGGCATCGAGACACAAAATACAAACCGACCAGAGCTATAACCCAACTCACTCATGTCCACCATGAGCACTAAGCACAGGAACTTGTCTAAGTTCCAAATGAAATGCTAAAAATATCATTAAAACACAATAGTTCATGATCACCACACTGTAGTATGCAGAAGGTTCCTCATCAATTGTCTGATGAAATAGTTCAAGAAATAGCAGTAGCTGTAACCCAAGCTATGCTCATCGGAAACCAACACACTCAGAATTTCTAGAAGGATAGGGGATCCACTGCAATCTCCTAGTGGACGACTCCCTCACATTCTTTAAGGAGCTCAAGTCCCCAAGTCAACTTAAGCTTGAAGTTTAGTCTGAACAACAGGTTGCTAACTTGTAACGTCCATAACTTCCGACACATAATTCAGAATTTTTTGATATTTTCCATTTTGGAAAGATAAGACCCTAGTCTACAACTCTCCAGTTGACCATTTTCTCAAATTCAATCATCTTGACACCCAATAATCCTTATATACTCTCAGCAGTATGTTCCTTCTTGCACTCGCTGCACCTTCCCAACATCATAAAAGTTTGCTCACCTATCAAAGTTTCTCTATTCTGGGTTCCATGGAAAGATGGGAGTGTCTACTTCAACTTCCTAGTTGAACACCTATTCAGGTTCAATCATTTAAACCCTCAAAAATACCAAAATCCATCAGGTGCACAAACAGGGCAGATTTGGTCTTTCTAGCGAATACCGCCTTGACTAAGACCGAATTGGTTCCATCTTGGGAAAATCATAACTCTCAACCTACAAACTGGAGTTACAAAATTTCAGATGGGTTAGAAAGCTATGACTCCCTACTATAAATTTCTAATTGGTCAGTCGTCCAAATTCTTAACAAATAAGTCCAGGATTATTCATCTCCACAGACTAGTCAACTTGTACTAGGCTGAACATAGCCCACTTCAAAATTCAACAACAATTCCACCTTAAGTCCGATGCTCATGAAATGTGAAATTCTAAATCTAAACATATACCATTTCATTGTGTCCAAAATTTGTATTCAGATTCACATCACACAATGAGTTATGACTCTTCAAACATTGCATAATTTTCAGCTGCTCTTTCAGCAGGATTTTTGCCACTGTGTACGGTTTATTCTTGAAACCTCATCAAACGACCTTTAAAAAATCTAAAATTTGATAATCCCTAAATAGACTCATACCAAAAGCTACTCCCAAAATTTTATAGCAATATCATAAACACACAAGGAGTTATGGCCCTTTAAACTTCAGCACAAGAGTAATCAACTTCAACTACAACTGTCCAGACCAGTCGCACTCCACAATTTTTTTGAGGTATCAAACGACCTCGAAAAATTATGAAATTTTAGACTATAGTTGTAGCATACAAGAGTGTCCACAAATATTTTCAGCTCAAAATTACTAACCTACATTGAGTTACAAGGTTGGAAAGACAGTCAAAATCTACACAGCAGCAGCAATTTCGGCTGCTCTCTGTCCAGATTTGGACCAATTGTTTGGGCTACCAAAAAGCTTCCAAATATTACGAATAAGTAATGGATACTCTACATACATAGAAGAACAACTTTTCAAAATTTGAGCTCATAATTCCGAGCCATTTGGGAGCAAGAAATTCTCAAACATACCCTCACAACCATGCTTCTTAACATGCTTTAAGAACAAGTTGTTCTTACCATACAACTTTGTTTCCTTAGCACTTCACATGCACATACATGGTAACAACATCATATCTACCACTACTACACATCCATTTCACACCAAAAAAATAAATACCAAGTTTAGAGTTTAAGAGAATCTCCTAGCCTTGCTTGCTTGCTTGCTCCCTTTATTTGCTCCTTGCTCTTGTAGAAGCTCCACACTCCTACTATACTTCTTCTCTACTACACTTCTTCTCCTACAAATTCTCTTTCCAAAGGCTCCACCTTTTTCCACTCCCTCTCTTCTCCTTTGTTTTTTTTGAAGAACATAAGGAAAAATGAGAGATGAATGGAGTAGGAGGGGGTTTTATAAGAGAAGGGGAGCTAGGGTCTTCTTCTTCTTCCTTTTTGGCCGGAAATGGAGTGATGGAGGGCTAGGATTGAAGGTGCTAGGGTTGTGGAGGTGTGTGGTGAGATGGGGTGCCAACTTTCCAAGCAGAAGCTTCTTGAAAATTTCTTCCTCATCTCATGAGTCACTTTCACATGGTGAAATATCTCCACCATTGGATCTCATCAAGATCCAAGCTATGATCACATGATGCTAGGGTTCCTAACCCTAGGTTAGGTCAAGAAACCCTAGGTTACCATACCTTAATACACAAATTCAATCCATATTCAATTCAAGCACTTAGTTTAAATTAAAATGACTAATATATAATATTTAAAATGTACAAAAATCCATGTTTTATAAAAATTATATTTTTCTCCCGAAAATTGTCTGGTAAAAAACAATCGGGATAAAACCACAGTTTAGTCGAGAAGATATTCTGAGTTTACCTCATCGGGTTCAGAACAGCTCATATGTCTGAAATCTCTCAATTAAAACTGATAATTGTTAGAAAAATATGTAATCGTGTGCAATACACAGACGTGCACGAATTATAATGCAAAAAAATAGCCATATGCTATTTTGCGGGTATTACGAGAATATAATGCAATAACTAATATTTGAGATACAAGAAATTACAGAATGCCGAGAATACACAATGCAATAGCAGTACGTCAAGTTCCTTCAGTATCTCATTATTTGTACCTGTATAAACAATAACTTAAAAGAATGATGGAGAGTACCCGTTAGAGCAAGCTACGGGCGCAAGTAGTAACAAGCAAAATAGGAACATGAAACAAGGCACAACAGGGAAAATAATAAAAACTAGCAATTCATATATGGAACAACCATGATAACGAGAAACAATATATATAACAAGGATAAAATAGAACTGGACAAGAAGGGAAACAAGAAGTGGCGATGTAATTGTAATACAACATGATCAAGTGTAATGCAAGTAACAACTGAAACAAGTCTCAAAATATAACCAATTAGGAAAAAGGAATCATATAATGAAAACATGTCATATAAACATGAATCATGCAACTTGTAAACCAAAACTATGTAAACTTGTAACATGAATCATGTAATCTTGTAAACAGGAATCATGTAATCTTGTAAACATGAACCATGTAACTTGTAAACAGGAATCATATAACTAGAATCATGAGTCATGCACGTGTTCAGTGTTAATCTCAGTCTAGCAATCTTTTATAAATGCTAACTAATGCATGCAATCCTGTGTCCTATACAACAGGTTCAGCTGCATACAATCAAGTTAATATTTAAATCCTAATGGTGATTCTATAGGGTCATGTACTCAGGTCTTGCAGTGACATAGAATCATATCATATCATGTAACCAGAATCATATCATATCATGTAAACATATACAAAGTCACTATTACGGGAAACATGCCCCCCCTTCCGAGTACACTTTTCTATATTATCCACTACTAGATCTTTCTATTTATTACCTAGGCTTGTTATACTTTTTCAATAATTATTTATAAACAATGCAACTAGCGAAACGGGTATCAGAACATGATCAAGAAGGTATTAAGAACTATGCAATGCATAATATACAAGTTTAATTCATTAAATGCAAGAAATAAACATATTTACAATTAAGGACATGAAGTTGCAATTCTGGACAACAATACGTT
Source organism: Hemerocallis citrina (assembly GCA_017893485.1). Classification (NCBI taxonomy): domain Eukaryota; kingdom Viridiplantae; phylum Streptophyta; class Magnoliopsida; order Asparagales; family Asphodelaceae; genus Hemerocallis; species Hemerocallis citrina. Next base: position 198,114,781 of record CM030368.1, on the reverse strand, counting down.
GCTGTACAAAATCCACTTTTCTATTGCTGCAGGAAAGCGAATCAGGTATCGTCAGGTGTTCCAGAAAATAAACTTCATGTCGGTTCTAACGCATATTCACACAAATTATATAAATACAATATTTAGTTCAATCGGCCAGTTCTCTACTAGTCTACTGTTCAGGCAACAACTCGGTGCAAGGTTCTTATATATATAAATCGGCTAAAAAGTCATTTAAAAATATTATAAAAATTATAAAGTTACTCCGAATCATGTCTAGTAACAACCTGGTAAATTCCAAGTCTTTATTCTACTATTAACATGATATTTTTATAATTTAATCGAGTAAATATGCTTCAAAATAGTTATCTAGACTTAAAAATATATCGGTACTAAAGTCAATATATTTTGAACTTTACATATCAAATTCCAGATCTGTCAGAAGTTCTGGAAACTAGATTCAGGGGGCTACAATTCTCATTTTTAAAGTTCCAGTTTTAAAGTGTAACTAGGTCAAAATCTCACTGCGAGTTATCACAAACAGCAGGGCAGAAGCACACAAATTGATGTTTACGGTATTTTAATGGGCATCGAATCACAGAGCCAAATGGATTGATTCAGTGCAATATATAACAAATGATTTAATCATGTAAAGATCACAAGGCATGAAAAATACGATGGTTCAATCAAATGAGACTTATAAAGAACATTTCTCGTGAATTTGGATGGTAACGGTTTTCAAAACACGATAATTAAACATGAATACTAATTGCGGGAGGTCAAATAAAATGCCTGTACATGACAATAAAAATGTACTAGATACTTTCCTTTAACGGTGACGATTACGATGACAGAAAGGAAGAACGTACAACAACGGTAGCAACAATGCGGCAACGATTATGGCAATAGCACGTGGCGGCGGCATGACAGTGATCTACGATAAGAGAACGAAAACCCTACAATAAGGGCTAAAGCACGCAGCAAGGACGATGAAAGCAACAGTAAGAGTGGCAGCAACAACGAGCGGCAGCAACAACGAGCGGGACAATGGCACAATAGGAAGAGGGCAACGAGATCGAGCAACGACAGCAAGTAACAACTGCAACACAATAGTAGAGGAGGGCATCAGGGTGAGTCGAAGCAACAAACGGCAACAATCTCGGGCGTTGCGGTGATTCGAGGCAGTAAGTAGCGGTGGTCGATGGAGCTGTAATGGTGGGAGTTGGCTACTGTTAATGGAGTTGGCAGTTCGGGTCGAGGCGCAGCAAGGGGATGACTGTGGTGAGGCGATGAGGGGAGATAGGGGATGAGGGCGACGATGGGTTGCAGTCAAGGTGCAGTGTTGCACCAGATGGTGGGGGGCAACAGTGAGGAGCATCACAGTTGGTGGAGCTTGGTGCTCGGGGCGAAGCTACGGTGGATGAAGGCGAGGCAGCAGCGAGGGAGAGGGCTGCCGATGCTTAGGTGGTGGAGGGCGATGGTAGCAACAATGAACTCAGGTGGTTTCGGAGTTCGAAGGTCAAGGTGGCGTGGGTTGATGGAGAGCTCGGAGGTGGTGTAGTAGGGGTGAAGGAGGAAGGTGGGGCTTCGAGTTGCGGTGCAGGTCAGCGATGGAGGAGCACAGTGTCGTGGTTCTCGGGGCTGGTAGGGGTGTCGTGGTGGTGACGACGGCGGGGGTTGCGATGGTGAGCAGTGTAGCAAGGGTGGAGGATGAAGGAGATGGAGGGGCTCGGGGAGCACAGGGAAGAAAAAGGAAGGAGATGAGATTAAAAGGGGGTTAGTTGAGAGATAATAGAAGATTATCGGTGATTAAGGGATTAGTGGGTGTTAGTTAGAGTTTAAGGGGATAATGGAGAGTTATGCAGTTTGGGTGGGGGATTTTCCGGTAGGATTGTATTTGGGTTAACGGGTTAACGATTTTGGGTTAGGCTCTAATAGGATTTGTGTAGGATTTAAAAGTGTGGGCTTGAGTTGGGCTCTAGATTGTTTTGTTTAGGTTAAGCTTCACAATATAGAGAATTAAATAATTTATAGAATGGTCATGATAAATAGAAATAGTTGCAAAAATAGAATGAGCTTCAATATGAGATTCAAATAAATAAAATATAGAATGACTAGGATTTAATATGTGGGGTTACAAAATAGATAAATAGTAAATCCAATAACATATGTAAAATGAATTAAAATTGAGCTTGGGTTAAATTAATGGACTTCATATTTATAAATAATAAAAATAAAAGATAGATTAAGATCTATGGGTTTTCACAAATTAATAAACAATTAAGAAATAATAATAATAATAATAATAATAATAATAATAATAATAATAATAATAATAATAAGATTATATAACAAAATAAGATTTGGGTTTAACACATTTATAAAATATTCCAATAGTAATAATGTATTTGGTTTTGAGCTAAAATATAAATAACCAATCAATTAAGAATAGAAAATAAACTTATAAGTTGGAATATGATTTTTTTTTGTTAAAATATTTAATCGTTCGAAATTAATATAATTGTTGATTAGAAAAGATTTTCAACAATAGTTTGAACATTCTAGTATGTACAATTGGGTTCAAAAGAACAGAAGGATTATAGTTAATTGGAATACAGGAATACAGAAAAATTTTGGTATAAACGGAAATGGGGGTTATAGGTATTGTTACATTTGTAGTAATATTTGAGTTCTTTGTTAGACGATTAACTCATTAATGAAGGTCGTAGGTTGATGAGAATGTCACTGATCATCTTTGAGTAAAAAAAATCATTTAGCTATCTTTCTTCTTTTTTTAAATTTCTTTACCATACGATCATGTATTATATTCGATGAATTGATAAGTTTATATAATATTAGAAGTTTGAAGTATTATTTATGTATGATAACGAATAAATTTTGATAATTTCTTCGTCGAAAATAAAATTCTAGGGTTGGATGAAGGCCCTGGGCTGACCTTGGGTCGTGATAGGGTAGGGTCGAGATAGAGATAAATAAAGTCTATGGCTGGGGTCATGCAAAAAATTAAGGCCCTTAAGAAAGTAGGGCCGGAGGCCGGGGTTTATGCAAGACCCTACCCTACTCCGACCCATTATCATCCCAACTTACATTTTTGTCGTTAATTTACAATTTCCAATAATTTTAGGTTTAATTGATGGTACAAATGAATTGTACGGAAAAGTCTTTTAATTTCATTTTCACATTCAAGTTTACTACATCTATAACTATTATTGTAACCCCTGTTTCCGATTATACGGATTTTCATTTCTTTTCTTTTCTCCATTCTTATATTTCAAATTCCGTATAAATCATTCCAATGCATTTAAATTCTTTTGAACCTCTTATTGAAACCCAAATTTATATTCCAACTAGTAACTTGTCTCTTTTCTTTTATTTATTTTCTTAGAAGCCCAACCATTATTATTGAGTTATTATATTAAAGCCCAAACTCAAGCCCACTTCCTATTAGACTCTACCCTAAACCCAAACCCACAAACTCATACACACAACCGTATACAAGTTTCTCCTCATTTCTCCAGTTGCACGTTTCCCTAACTACAACCTCACTTTCTCTAACTACCCACTACTTTAATTATTATTTTATTTAAAACCCCTACCGTTACTCCCCCACTCCCCCGTACCTCTCTCTTCCCCGTTACCATATCTCTTCATCCCTGTTTTCTCCCCAACCAAAACGGAAACCCAAAATAAGAACAGAACTCCCCAACCTCATCGTCTCCATCTTCTCCCTCGTCGACTACCACAAACCATTTCCAACCTCGCGACTCGCCGGCAATCATCCCTCGTCGCTCATCTACATCGTCACACCGAAGCTCCCCCTGTGCCATCATCATCATCGATGCGTCGCCACCGTTTCTCTTCCTCTCCCCGCAGCCACTGCCTCGCGAATCCACCGTCCAGCGCCACCGCCTCGATGCTCCTTCACAGTCGCCACCATCGCTCACGCCGTCGTTCTCGGTGTTGCGCCGCTCCTCTACCACATGCCACCCCAGAACGCCAGCATCTTCAACCTCCCGCAACTCGACTTTGCCATGCCAAGCTGCACCTCGACGTCCCTCCGCTATCATCTTCCTTATCTGCTCTCCGCCCAGCAGCGTCGCCCCTCATTAACCACCATCGCCGCCCCTCGCTCCTGTCGCTGCCGTCGTCCCCTCACCGCAGTCGTCTTCTTCTTCCTTTCGTCGAGCCTCCCTCGACTCGAGCACCACCTCGCTGAAGCATCGACCATGCCGCCTGAGCCCTCACCTCCCTCTCAAGTCGCTGCCATGGCGTCTCCCTCTCTATTTTCCTTCCGAAAACAGAGCATTTGCTCTCGCCGTCAAAGCTCTCGCTCGCGCCGCCTTGGTCGCTGCCATCACACCTTGACTGCAGTGCGCAGCTCGTCGTCGTTGTCCCTTGTTCTCCCCACCCGCCTCGCCCTTGCGCCTTCTTCCTCCTTCTTCCGCTCGACTCAGCACCCATCGAGCATCACCCTCGAGCACGTCGACGGCCACCGTACTCCGTTGTCGCTCAGTCCCGCCACTGCGCCGCCTGAGTCACCGCCGCACACCCCCAGTCGTAGTCGCAACCTCCAGTCGCCCAAGCCCGGTCGCCGCTTCTCTCCCGCGCCCTCTCTCTCTCAGTCGGATTAAAGAAGGAGAAGGGTTTTGATTGGTCGAAAGTTGTGTTTGGTGTTTGGAGAGTGGATTGGATTATTATTGCTATTTTGGAGTTTGCTGTGTGGAGTTACTTTGTTGGGGTTATTAGTTTACTGTTTGGTGTTGTGGAGTAAAAGATTAGAGTGGAGTGTTTGCTGTCTTGGAGTTTGTGAAGGTGTTGGTGTGTTGGTGTTAGTGAGTTGCTGTTTGTAGTGGGATTGAATTGAAGTTATTAGAGAGTTGTTGTTGGAGTTTTTCTGACTTGGAGCTATTGAAGGAGTTGACTGCTATTTTGGGAGTTGCTTTGTGGAGTTGCTGTTGCTGATTTGGCATGGCTGCCACATATCTCGCATGTATTTTACTGCCCGGAATTCTGATCCCGTTATTCTGGTGATTCTAATCTAACCGTCTACAAGAAAAAGGTAAGTCCACTTGAACTCAATTTATTATTCTAGTTCAAGATTTTTGATCACTATGCAAGTAGTTCCAATTTAATTATCATTAAATTTGCCTTGTGTCCCTTCCGTTGGGAGTATCGAGGGTTTATACGAGCTAACCCGATGTACTCTTGACATCTTATTAGTATCCATTGACTCAAACCCAATCCTACATACACAATTGACATAAATGAAATGACTAGAAATTGCATATAAAGAAAATGAATGGTGATTGAATACATTGATTGATTGAAATATCGTGCCTTGAACAATGACATCGTGAATTGACTCGTACATTGCAAAATCCATTCCAATTGCTGTATAATAGTGTAATGCAGCGAAAAGTATATTCAGGCTGAGGAAGCTGAGAACCGCCCCAACTTTGAGGGGTCTTCCTCCGGGTCTAAGAGAAAGGGAACAGAAGAAGAAGGGGCCAAAAAGCTCAAGAAGGATAATGGCGGGCAGCGCCGACCTCCCCCCAGATTTGAAAAGTTTACTCCTCTGAACGCCAACATCTCCACAATTCTCATGGAAGTTGAGAAGGAGGGGGTAATTCCTCCTACGCCAAAAATGAACACCCCCGGCAAGAAGAGGGACAAAGAGAAGTGGTACCGTTATCACCGGGACCATGGCCACGACACTAATGATTGTCGGGCCCTGAAGAATGAGATAGAAGCCCTCATCCAGAGGGGTCAGCTAAACAGGTTCATGAGAAAGGACCGAACTGACCCTCTTCCCCCGCCTCGGGGGGCTAACAAGCGTCCTGAACGAGATGAAACGCCTGAATTCGAAGAGGAAAGTGTCCTACATCTCATTCATGGAGGCCCAATGGGGGGCTCCTCCAACTCCTCTCGGAAGGCATTTATAAGGGAAGTCAATTCGGTTCGCGCCACACCTCCTCCTAAAGGCCTCGGAGTGCCCGTCACATTCTCAGATGAAGACCTTGAGGGTGTCCGAACCCCCCATTGTGACGCATTCGTCATCAATCTCCATATGGCAAACTTTAAGGTGGAGAGGATCCTAGTGGACAATGGCAGCTCCGTTAACATCCTCTTTCTCGCTGCTTTCAAAGGCCTCAAACTATCCCGAGACAGACTTAAGCCCGCCGGCTATACACTCCATGGGTTCACGGGTGCCAGTGACTATTGAAGGGGTGATCACCCTCGACGTAACCGCTGGAAAAACTCCTACTACTCGAACGGAGTCGATGGACTTTATGGTCGTGGATGTCCCTGCTGCTTACAATGTCATTTTGGGTCGGCCCGGCCTAGCAGCTCTTGAAGCCGTCCCTTCCGCCTATCACCTCAAGATGAAATTCCCCACCCGGGCAGGAGTAGGGGAAGTAAAAGGCAATCAGGAAACAGCCCGCAAATGCTACATGACCTCTACCCTGGGTCCAGTCCTCTCCCTCGAAACTCTGGAAATCCCCCAAGATGTCGCCCGACCAACGTCCGAGCCGGTGGATGAGTTGGAGGAAGTGCTCTTCTCCGAGCAGGATCCAAGCTGAAAATTCTTTATTAGCAAGACCCTCCCATCTGCCCTATGCTCCGACATAGTCCAGTGCATCCGAAGGAACCGCGACCTCTTTGCATGGTCAGCTGCAGACATGCCCGAAATTTCCGAAGAGCTCTTAGTCCACCACCTCAGCATTGCTCCGGGGTCCAAACTGGTCCAACAGAAGAGGCGCAAGTTCGCCCCCGAGGGCCAGCTAGCTATAAAAGAGGAGGTGGACAAGCTCTTGAAGGCCCGGTTCATACAAGAGGTAAACTATCCCGAGTGGCTCTCGAATGTAGTGATGGTAAAGAAGTCCAATAGGACCTGGAGGATTTGTATCGACTTTACCGACCTCAACAAGGCATGCCCCAAAGACCCTTTCCCTCTTCCAAGCATCGATACTTTGATTGACGCCACTTCGGGCCATGAATTCCTCAGCTTCATGGACGCCTTCTCAGGCTACAATCAAATTCGAATGTTCCCTCCAGATATCCCAAAGACCTCATTTGTAACCGATCAGGGCCTCTACTACTACAGGGTAATGCCCTTCGGTTTGAAGAATGCAGGTGCCACGTATCAACGCCTCGTCAACAAGGTTATTCAAGCACAAATTGGCCAAAATATGGAGGTATATGTTGACGATATGCTTGTGAAGAGCATCCACGGGGCCGATCATGTGGTCGATCTGCAAGAGGCATTCGACGTACTCAGGAAACACAATATGAGGCTCAATCCGAACAAATGTGCGTTCGGAGTCTCGTCGGGGAAATTCCTAGGCTTCATGGTCAGCCAGAGAGGAATCGAGGCCAACCCCGAGAAGATCAAGGCCATATTAGACATGGCTCCTCCGAAGAATGTCAAAGAGGTTCAAAGGCTAACGGGTCGCCTGGCAGCCATAGGGCGTTTCCTTTCCAAATCAAGGGAAAAGTGACTTCCCTTCTTCAAGGCTCTCAGGGGGGCTAAAGGCTTCGAGTGGGGTCAGCAGCAACAAGATTCATTCGACCAGCTCAAGGCTTACCTAGTCAATCCTCCTCTCAAACCAATTCCTGGTGAACCCCTCTACCTCTACCTAGTAGCCTCCGAGCAGACCCTCAGTGCCGTTCTCGTGAGGGAAGAAGATAAGATCCAAAAGCCCATCTATTACGTGAGCACGGTACTTCGGGATGCCGAGCTCCGCTACCCGAGGATAGAGAAGATGGCATATGCCCTAGTCATGGCTGCAAGGAAGCTTCGCCCATATTTTCAGTCCCATTCGATGGTCGTTCTTACCGACCAACTGCTGAAGCAAGTTCTCCACAAGCCAGAGACCTCCGGTCGCCTTATGAAGTGGTCTATCGAGCTGAGCCAGCATGATATAACGTATCAGTCTCAGACCGCGATCAAGGCTCAGGCCTTAGCAGAATTTATAGTTGAAAGTACCATCCCCGAGTTCAGCCAAGCAATGAAGGGACCACCTGTCTGGTCGGTTTATGTGGATGGGTCTTCTTGTAACGAGGGAAGCGGAGCCGGGGTCATTCTGGCCAGCCCAGATGATTTCATCCTTCAATACTCCCTCTGCATCAACTTCAAGGCCTCGAACAATGAAGCAGAATACGCGGCACTCATAGCCGGCCTCGGAATGGCTCGTAATGCAGGGGCGCAGCGCCTCCGGATTTTTAGCGACTCTCAGCTGGTCGTAAATCAGGTCCTGGGCGAGTATGAGGCATGGGATGACCGAATGGTTAAGTACCTAGCCAAGGTCAGGAATCTTATGGCCCTATTTGAAGAAGCTCTCATCCAGCGAATCCCCCGAGAAGAGAATTCCCAGGCCGATGCCCTCTCCAAGCTAGCCTCCTCCTCCCTCCAAGGTCTCGAGCAGACCGTCTTGATTGAGGTGCTCCTGAAGCCGAGTATAGAAGACGAAACTTCCGATTCTATGGAGTCTCTACCTGTCCTACTTCAAGATAATTGGATGAAACCCCTCGTTGAGTTCCTGAGGGATGGGCTCCTCCCCGAAGATCCTAAGGAAGCTCGCCGAGTTAGAACCCGAGCAGAACGATACACACTTATCGAGGGCATCCTATAAAAGCGCTCCTTCACACAAGTAGACGACAGACCATATTTGAGATGCCTCTCCCCGGAACAAGCCGACTACGCCCTGTAAGAACTTCACGAAGGCATCGGCGGGGCACATTCAGGGTCCAGATCCCTAGCTCGCAAAGTGTTGAATTACAGATATTTATGGCCCACTCTTCTACAAGACGCCGAACGGCATGTTCGGCAATGCAGCTCTTGTCAGAAGTACTCCAACATCCGTCGCCTCCCACAAGCTCCACTCACTTCCCTATTAAGTCATATCCCTTTCGCAATGTGGGGGATGGATTTACTAGGGCCATTCCCACTGGCTCCCGGCCAGTTCAAATTCTTAGTCGTGGCAATCGACTACTTCTCGAAGTGGATAGAGGCCGAGCCCTTGGCCACAATCACCGAGAACAAAGTACTTCAGTTCTTCTGGAAGAACGTATTCTGCAGATTCGGTGTTCCTCGGGTCCTCATAACAGACAACGGAACCCAGTTCACCGGGGCTGCCTTCCGAGCTCTATGTGAAGACCTCGCCATCCAACAACGTTTCTCCTCCGTCTCCCATCCACAGTTGAATGGCCAAGTGGAGAATGTTAACTGACAGATCCTCTCCGGTATTAAGAAGAGGTTGGATAAATGCTCTAAAGGCTTATGGGTCGATCAGCTCCCTAACGTGCTGTGGAACTACCGCACCACAAAACAGACCCCCACAGGAGAGTCTCCATTCAATCTCACCTATGGGTCCGAAGCTATGATCCCCCTAGAAGTTGGTATACCCTCTCCTCGTCTAATGGCTTATGAAGAAGAACAAAATGCCAGAGAGCTCCGAGCAAATCTAGACTTGATTGATGAGATCCGTGAAAGAGCTGCCATTCGTCAACAAAGCTACCGAAGAAGGATCGAGTTGGCATACAATAAGAGAGTCCGTCCTACCAACCTCAAAGAAGGGGACTTGGTCCTCAGAAAGTTAGCAATCTCTTTTCCTGGTCAAAAGAGTAAACTAGCTCCAAATTGGGAGGGACCCTACAAGATCACCAAAGTAGTTCGGCCCGGGACATATAGACTAGAAGACCTCGAAGGTAGAGAGATCCCCAGGACTTGGAATGCCGACCATCTTTTGAAATACCAAGAGAGAGAATTAACGCCTCTCTAAGTATTCTGGGATGTCGAACCGTTCCTTTCCTTCTACTTGTACTTTTTTCTTTTATTTCTCTCATGTAATAACGGCTCGCAACTTAGAAGCGGCCAACTATTAGTTATTAATAAAGAAAGTTTTTTCGTATTTTACTTGTAAAATTGCTTGTATCTCTCTGTTTTCACTCTTCACCCTAACAACGAGTTTGGAGTCCAACACTTGGTTCGATTCTGCTCCACAAGCTCGCTCTTAATTGGGCTAGGAGTGGGTCGCCATTCGGAATTGCTCCCACAATCGTTGAACAAATTCTAACGACGAGTTCGGAGTCCGACACTTGGTTCGATTCTGCTCTGCAAGCTCGCTCTTAAGCGAGCTAGGAGTGGGTCGCCATTCGGAATTGCTCCCACAACCATTGAACAAACCCTAACGACGAGTTCGAAGTCCAACACTTGGTTCGATTCTGCTCCGCAAGCTCGCTCTTAAGCGAGCTAGGAGTGGGTTGCCATTTAGAATTGCTCCCACAACCGTTGAACAAACTCTAACGACGAGTTCGGAGTCCAACACTTGGTTCGATTCTTCTCCGCAAGCTCGCTCTTAAGTGAGCTAGGAGTGGGTCGCCATTCGCAATTGCTCCCACAACCGTTGAACAAACTCTAACGACGAGTTTGGAGTCCAACACTTAGTTCGATTCTGCTCCGCAAGCTCGCTCTTAAGCGAGCTAGGAGTGGGTCTCCATTCGGAATTGCTCCCACAACAGTTGAACAAACTCTAACGACGAGTTCGGAGTCCAACACTTGGTTCGATTCTGCTCCGCAAGCTCGCTCTTAAGCGGGCTAGGAGTGGGTCTCCATTCGGAATTGCTCCCACAACAGTTGAACAAACTCTAACGACGAGTTCGGAGTCCAACACTTGGTTCGATTCTGCTCCGCAAGCTCGCTCTCAAGCGAGCTAGGAGTGGGTCGCCATTCGGAATTGCTCCCACAACCGTTGAACATACTCTAACGACGAGTTCGGAGTCCAACACTTGGTTCGATTCTGCTCCGCAAGCTCGCTCTTAAGCGAGCTAAGAGTGGGTCGCCATTCGAAATTGCTTCCACAACCGTTGAACAAACTCTAACGATTAGTTCGGGTTCAACACTTGGTTCGACCGAGCTACTTTGGGTAGAGGCAGAACTACCGAGTCGCCAAACTGGGCGGACGAGGTACCGACCTCCACATATGGAGAAAAAAGCTGTCGAGCCAGCTTCACCGTCTGATCACCTCAAAATGTGTGCTAACACGTGATGAACGGCTCAGATCGCGCCACATCTCCACAAAATGACAAGATAATGTTTTTTCAAAATTTGAGCCGCTTGTCTCGTGATTCGCGCCCTGATCATGATCCACTGCCAGATCGCGCCACGTAGTTCGACCATAAATCCAAGCTACCTAACTGCCGAAGCGCAAAAAGACTTCGGCACATCCCGAGCAAAAGACAGTTCTACACCTAGGACGAGTAAAAGGAGCCAACTTTTGGCTCTTATGGATCGTTTCAAGAGTAAAGTAGCTACGGTGCAACAGCAAGCAGGCGAACTCCAATTTTATTAAAACAACTTAATAATTTTACAAGGCAAAGTCGCTACAAAAGGGCGTCACAAAGACTCGAGAGACCAGTACAACTTTTTCAATGCCTCTTCGGAACGGGGACATTCCGATTCAGAGACACACGGGGTCGGCGTCACTTAACCTCCGAGCTCGTCTCTAGGCCGGCGAACCGAGATGCCTCTTCGCCGCTAACTCTAACGGTGGCTCCGATTGAGGCTCCGCTCGAGGAAACTGCTACGCCACTTTGGGCATCGGCCACGGTCCGACCTGTGGCGGGAGGACGAGTCGCGAGCTCGTAGAAGGAAATACCTCGTTCGCACTCCTCGTGGGTACACGAAGTGCTGCGGATGTTGGCCCTCACGGGCTGAGGCTTTAGACGAGCGACCTCCTCCTCGAGCTCAACGATCCTATCTTTCAAGGTGTCGTCCTTCACCGATATCTTTAGCCGAGGGAGTTTTGCCGAACCTGGGTACTCAGCACTATCGGATATGATGCGATGCAGATTGGTCACCTCGATGCTTTTGTCAACTGTAACCTGCTGCAGCTGCTCGACCTTCGTCGCGAGCTCGTCTCGCTTGGCTAGCGCCGAGGCCAACTCTTCCTCCTTAGCGGAGAGTTCTTCCTCGACTATCCGCAAGTGATGCATCTTGGCCAGTAATTCGTTGTTCTTCTTCTGCACGTTGAACAACACTCTTCGGATCAGGTTGGTCTCGCCCTCGAGACCGCTTGAACAGTTCCGCACGGCGCCGAGCTGCTACAGTGTCCGAATTAAGTTCAACGATCTGAAAGACGAAGGCATCACATTGAAAGACTATAGCCGAGTCAGACACTTAGACAAATTTGAAACAAAACTTTCAAAGAGAAGCCTTTTCATTCACATCAAAAGAGCGGTGTCCAGTCCGCTATAAGGCTTACACAGAGAAGAAGAAAGAAAAAATTACAAAAATAAAAAGAATCAGGGGTCCACCTGGGGTGGCAGCTCAGATACCGGCGCCTCGACAGATGGCCCTTCGCCCCTCGACACCTCGGTTCGAGGATCGGCCGACGCGGTCTTGGGGTCGGCTGGCGCCTTCCCATCCCGAGGTCCATCCTCCTCCTCCCATTCGTCGTCTTCCTCGACCTCCTCGCCTTCATCCTCGACGACAGGCCACAGCCGGTACCCGACCCTCTGAAAGCCGGGGACCCGAGCCTCGACGTGGTCGAGCGCCCTGGCATAGGACTTCTCCATATTCGAGGCCATATGCTTCTTCGCCTCGGCCTCGACTTCCGCCCTTATAACTGCCGCCGCGACGTCCTTCTCTAACCTCGCTGCCTCCAGGGCCTTCGTCGACTCTGCCAACTCCTCGGCAGCCATAGTAGCTTTGGTGACCTCCGCGGCAAGCTGCTGCTTGGTTCGCTCCAGGTCCGCCTCGAGGTCGGTGACTCGAACCTCCAAGCCTTCCGAGCGGCATTGCTTCGCCTCGAGCTGCCTAACTGCCCTCGCCTTCTCTGTCCTGTCCTTATCACAGGCGGCCTTCAGTTCCCGCTCCTGCTCGGCGAACTCTTGAATCAGATGGCCGAAGTGATAAGTGGCCTGTGGCAAGAAGGAGTTAGAGCCGAGCTGTGAACTTAGACGAAAATCATAAAGAGAGGAAAATCAACTTACCGACATAAGTGACCGGGCGACCTCGTAGGTGTCGTCGCCAGTCGTCCCTGCCTTCAGGGCAGCCCGGTCCTTGGGGGTCGCGAGATGCTTGATGGCCTGCATACACATCGGCGAGTCACCGAGGAACCCGTCATGGTTCTTCACCCACCAGTTGGGGACGAACAGCTTCTTGTGCCGCTCGGTTAGAATCTATTCGGCCTGAGTCTTCAGGGGAGGTGCCTCGAGCGACAGCGCCGCCGAAATGGAGAAGACCTTACCGGCCGCGGCGGACGAAGCCGGAGCCGAAGGGTCGACGGGAGCAGCCACCACCAACGGTGGAGCTTGAGTAGCGGGGGCATGGTCGGCGACTACCGAAGCAGCCTTGGTAGGGTGGCCGGACGAGGGACCCGTGCCCGTCCTCTTCCTCTTCCTACCATCGGTAACCTTGCCTTGCTCGTTCATCATCCCCAGAAAATCCATCTTCGGCGCTTCTGTTCCGGACAACCAGACAAACAGCAAGTTAGAAAAACGAACAAGAAACTTAAAGAAAATTTTTTTTGCTACAAGATGTCAGGGGCATACTCGGGTCGATCGGACTAAGGCCCGACCCGTATAGCACCTCCTCGGTCATTTCTCTCCAACTCAACGTGGGGAGAGCAATGAGCTTTGCCGCTACCTCCTCCTCAGCCGCACTCAGCACTGGGTCGACCCTTGCGAACTTCGGCACCTCTACCTTCCACCGCTTCGGAAAGTCCAACGTCGAGGGCCCCTTTAGCAGAAAAAACTTCTCCTTCCAACCTTTTATCGAATCCGGATTCTCTATGAGCCTAACGCCTTTCCGAGGTGACAGGTAGTAGCGAGGCTCGACCTTATTCATCCGGTGGATTCGATACAAGCTCCGAAGGACCACCAAGTCAGGCTCGACCTTGGCATTGCGGCACTGCAACAAGAAGGCGAGCACGTGGCGCCAGGAGTTCGGCATAAACTGGGTCGGTGCCAGGCAATACCACTGAAGTACCTCCAACACGAAGGGATGCAGGGGGAACCGCAAGCCGGCGCTCAAAGAGTCGACGTCAAAGGCACACCTATCCGGCGACAGCTCGGAGTTCGCCCACATCCCAGGGCCGGGGAGGATCAGCTTGTACTCCGGAGGGATGGCGAACCCCTTTCTAATCTGGAGCACGTCCTTCTCAGACAATACCGAGGCAATTTCGTTCACCTCGGTAGTCTCTCTCGGATTGTTTTCCTCGTAAACTGCCGACCTACCAACGATCGCCTTCTTCAGAAGATCACCCTCGTACCGCCTAATACCGGCATGGCCGGACAAGACGCTAGGGTACCGGCCCGACTCAGGAGCTCGCCTCTCAGTCTCCACGATCTCCTCGACCACAGGAGACCGGGCCACTACCTTCTTCCTCGTCTCCATGGCCACGGAAGGTCCTACCACCTCCTTCCCCTTTCTCCGGCTCGCCACTTGCCTCCTCGCCTCGGCATTACTATCGTCTGAGGATGAGGCCTCACTTCCCGAGTTTACCCTTGACATCTCTAAAAAAGTACAAGGCAAACACACTGACCTTGAGGTGACGTATCCTTGAAGTGACGTTCACGGCCGGAATTAGATCACCGGAAATTGCCTGGCCCACGCGACAGCTAGCGCAACCACCTTAAAGCACAAATCGCCGCTAGCAGAGCAAACTGACAGTGAAAGTAAAAACTAGAGAGTAAAAGTGAGAATGAGCCAAGAGGTGAAGGGGTGAGGATTTATAACCTCAAAGCGACGTTTGGGCTTCCTTGGGCATTTAACGACCCACTAAGAGAAGGCAAAATGCCAAAACAGAGAGTTACGACGTTTCAAAACAAAGACTCTTCAGATCGCTTAACTCCATCACCCGGCCACCGGTGTGCATAGCTGAGCTACCAAACAGCTTGGCGAAGCAACTGAGCTATGGGGTCGGAGGATGGCGATGGTTCAAAACCAGAACTCTTCAAAACGCCTAACTCCATCCCTCGGCAATCAACACCTCGACGTGCTACCGAACAACCGTTCTAACTGAACCGAGGTGCCGAGGTACCGACCTCCACATATGGAGAAAAATTCTACCGAGGCCGAATCACCGTCGGATCGTTCCAAAATTCGTGTCAAAACTTGATGGACGGTTCAGATAGTGCCACGCCCACAAAATGACAAGATAACATTTTCTCGTTATCTGAACCCTGTCCTCGAGGTTCATGTCGTGATGGACGCTCAGGATTGCGCCACATAGCTCGGTAGATCCTGAGGCTCCGGACCGAGCCGCAGAAGGAGCCGAACCGAGGTGCCGAGGTACCGACTTCCACATATGGAGAAAAATTCCACCGAGGCCGATCGGATCGTTCCAAAATTCGTGTCAAAACTTGATGGACGGTTCAGATAGCGCCACACCCACAAAATGACAAGATAACGTTTTCTCGTGATCTGAACCCTGTCCTCGAGATTCACGCCGTGATGGATGCTCAGGATCCCGCCACATAGCTCGGCAGATCCTGAGGCTCCGGACCGAGCCGTAGAAGGAGCCGAACCGAGGTGCCGAGGTACCGACCTCCACATATAGAAAAAAATTCCGCCGAGGCCGAATCACCGTCGGATCGTTCCAAGATTCGTGTCAAATCTTGATGGACGGTTCAGATAGCGCCACGCCCACAAAACGACAAGATAACATTTTCTCGTGATCTGAACTCCGTCCTCGCGATTCACGCAGTGATGGAAGGACGCTCAGGATCGCGCCACGTAGCTCGGCAGATCCTGAGGCTCCGAGCTGAGCTGCAGAAGGAGCCCAACCGAGGTGCCGAGGAACCGACCCCCACATATGGAGAAAATTCGAGCCGACCCTCCTCAGCCGTTGGATCTTGTCAAAAAACGTGCTCAAAATGCGATGGACGGCTCAGATCTTGCCACGTTCACTAAACGACAAGATAGAATTTTTTCGAGATCCGCGCTGAGATGGACGCTCAGGATCTTGCCACGTAGTTCGGCAGATTCCGAGGTACCAAGCCGAGCTGCCGAGGAGCCGAGCCGAGCAACCGAGGCACCGACCCTCTCATACGGAGAAGCTATCTGCCGAGCAACTTGGATCATCCGATCCCCCAAAAAATCGCACTCGAAGCTGATGGAGGGCCCAGATCGTGACACGCCATAAATCGGTATTAAAAATTAGTTTTTATTTATTTTAATCATTTTATTTATTTAAAAAATTGCGAAAAAATGGTTAAAAATTCGGGAAAATTAATTAAAAATCCCGAAAAATAATTATAAAATTGGGGAACTATTGTTGAGCCCCCGAGTAAATAATTATTGCCCAGGACAACTTATTAAGATCCCCGAACGACGAATCGACACTTCGCAAAATTAAATAAATAATCCGAAAAAATAGATAAAAATTACCAAATGTCCAGAAGAGTTCAAGAACAACTCAGAGTGCACATCCAACTCGAAAAATTACCATACTGCCTTATACAAAGATTCGAAACTCCCCGTTAGACTCCGATACAACCCTGTAGGCCATGAAAACAATAAAACTACTCCTCAAAGGCTGATCAAGATCAGTCTTCGGGAGTGGGGGGCTCGTGATATGGCTAAAAATAGGGTTAAATCGGGATCGTCCAAATCGGGCACGAATCTTAAAGCTTAGGGGTAAAATGGCAATTTCACCTACCAATGGGTCTAAAGCGGGTACTGGTTCTCCTCCTCGAAGACCCACTAACCCGCGAACGGATCCACCTCAACTGGGTGCGGGTTTTAACCCGCAGCAAACCCAGTCCAGCAGGGTAGAATTAGGGTTTCTGATTAATCTTAATCAACGGTCCTGATCCATATCTATCCTTTCACTGGGGATTAGGGATTACATTCCTTATCTAACCACAGGGATTACATGCCTAATCTGACCCCAACGGCAGCTATAAATACCCCCCATCCATATCCATTAAGAAGTAATCAATCTTTTGCCAATTTACACTCTTTCATAATCTCCCTGATTACTGACTTGAGCGTCGGAGGGTGCGTCGCCGGGATCAACCCCGGTGTCTCGCACTTTTTGCAGGTGAACGGCGGGAGTCAACAGTCAAACTCCGGCGGAACAGGTAACAGGTTTGCTATTCAAAGTTTTCCAAGAATCCACAAATACTATCTGTTTGCCCTCACACCAGATTTAGCGGTAACAATATGTATAATGCACATAAATTGATAGATTTAAATAACGTATATAATGGGGAGTTAGCGTTGCACGTGCAATGCATGTAAAGTGATAGATTTACAAATGACACTAAGGCCTTCTCCCATTATAATATTAGAGATATTAGCTTACGTGCATTGCACGTGCAACTCCAACTCTTCCATTATTCTTTTATTACTTAAAATATTCGGAGTATATATTTATTCAGACGTGCATCGCGCACGTGCCAATTATTAAAACGTGTATCCTACGTGTTAAATACTGGTAGTAATTAACCACTTATACATCCACTGTAAGAAGTTACAGATAACTACAAATTCTTTTTCAGGAGCGAATTTTAATTTTTAACTAGTGTAATGCACGTGCGATGCACGTGGAAAAAATAGGGAGGGAGAATGAAAAGGACAAAAAAAAATTACCAACACGTGCGTTGCACGTGTTGACACACACACACTAAGGAATAAAAAATTGTTTATTTGTTTCCAACCCCATCTCTCCCATTATAATAGTTACTAGTGTAATGCATCGTGGGGAAAATGGGAAGGGAGAATGAAAGGACAAAAAAAAAATTCTACCAATACGTATGCTGCACGTGTTGACACACACACTAAGAAATAAAAAATTATTTATTTGTTTACAACCCTATCTCTCCGATTATAATAGTTATAGATTATAGATGTAGAGAATGTAGGGGAATGGAAGTGGAAGTATATCAAGCTGCATGCATGAATGAATGAGTGAAGACTGATGAAGACACCTTCTGTCCCCTTTTTATACAGTTTAATTCATTCACGAATTGAATCTGAAAAGTTTGTAGATGAACCCTGAAAATAAAGCTACATGCATTAATTTTTCAACCTATTTTTAAAGGTCATTTTGGATTGAAATTATATTTATATCTTATACAGATAGGAAGTAGGAGTATAATAGGAGAGTGAGGACTGAGACTCTACTCCATCTCTGATCTCTCTATCTTGAAATATTAGATAAAAGAAAATGAAAAATATGAATTCCTATTTAACTAATACTAATACGTACATTACACACGATTTTATTGAAAAATCAAATTAAAATAAAAAATTCAATTCCTCAAACATAGTCTTTTTTCCTCTCACTTTCTTAATCTCACAAAATCTCACGTCTCTTCCTAAACACACCCTCATTCCCTAACTTAGAATTAGATTTTTAAAGCAAACACAATTCATAAAATTATTTTTATATGATTTTCTTAGTCTATCATCTTTAGCCTAACATGTGGTATAATGCATAGTTAATAATGTATAACTGAATGTTAATAATATTATAATATATATGTTAAAACAATTAGTTGAATTTGCGACATCTTTTCATTGCATGCATTTTTTAGCTTCAGTATTATTCAATGCGGTAACATTATGGATATGGTTTGGTAGAGATTCTCTAAATCATCTGCTTAGATGTGGATGATAATAAAGATTTTAGAAATTATGATAGATATGATATTTATTGTTATTATATAATGTTTACAAAATTCCTTTTACAAAGAAAGATAGAGAGGCACAGGAAAAACCGAGAAGGGAACAGAGGAGGGTAATCCGAAAGAAAAAGAAAAGGAAAATAAATTAAACAACTTACAATAAGCAAATGAAAAGTACAACTCCCAAAAAGCCGAGGCCTGTGTATCACACAGTGTCCTTAAAACAGATTTCGCCTCTCTCCGGTTGCTGGATTGAACGGAGGCGTCTGTCTCCCAGGATGCAACGACTTGGAGCGATCCCGTAGGCACCACGTACCACTCCCGAACTGGTCACAAGCGCTTGAACCTATCACCTGACTTACCAACAACAGCAGGGCGGACGAACAGTACAGAAGAGAAGGAGAGAATAGGATCTGGTTTGTGCAGGGAAGAACTGTGAAGGGGAGGCCTCTATTTATAGAGACTGGGTTATTCAGTAACGGCAGACAAGGCATTAACCGCCTTTACTGTAACGGCAGACAAGGCATTAACAGCCTTCACTGTAATGGCAGACAAGGCATTAACTGCCTTTAACAGCCTTCACTGTAACGGCAGATAGTGAATTGAATGCCTTCAGCGTAACGGCAGACAAAATATTAAATACAGCACTGAAACGGCAGACAGAACCGTTTCTGCATTCATTTCAGCCGTTACAAAAAGAAAACTGTAGCAAAAAGTGGCTCTGCACGGGATCAAATCGGTCCGGCATTCGTGTCCGCAGGTCGTGCGGGCGCACACAAGTCGCATGTAATCCGGTCCGTGATTTGCACCCCCCCCTGCGCGCGCGAGAGAGAGCCTCTCTTCTAGCCATCTTACAATGCTTAGAAGGAGATTACTATATATCCTCTTCTATTTCCCTTGTTATTTCCGATGTGGGACTATGTTCCCTTAACCCATTTTCAAGAATGAAAACGTCTCACTTTGAGAGACAATTTCTCATTCACCCCTTAACCGATTTTAGCGAACCAATATATGATTTTGATCTACTCACGAAGGAAAACACAAATCAATCAAGATCTCTCAATAATTCATTGAGGATCTTACTCAAAAAATTGCTCAAAAATCGGTTCGAAAATAGTGTATAAAACACTCATTTTCTAACAATCCCCACATGAATGAAAATTGACGACCACAGACAGGACAGACTGACACGACGGACTGACACGACGGACTGACCCGACAGACTTGGTGATAGAATTCAACGATTGATTTCTGCATAGGATAGGTAGGTGTTACCCTTTGAACCTTCCCTTATGAAAATATGTTTACTTTACTAACTAAACAGTAGACGCGATGTCTTTGAACTGTTCTGTCATTTGTGTAAACGATGACATATCTCACACAGAAATCTTTCTAACGCTTTTTCAGTTCTCACTGTTATGTTCGTTTTGGCCATGAACATACGCCTGGTTCTGCAAGATTTTAACAGGAATATTGTCCTATATTATTCCCTTGGAAGCGGCCCTTCTTCCATCTTACATAGGTGATTTCTTACTTAAGAGTAACCCGCATTACTCTGCTCGGATATCCGACGCATAAGAATCATTAAAAGCCTAGCTTAACCTGTTACCTTGCGGGCATCACTGTTTCATCATGGGAATGGACATGGAAAATTCCCACAGTGATCTAACTTGGTCTTTACAATTTAGTTGTCCCTTTGAACCTAGATCTTGGGATCTCCAGTCAACTAGGTTGGGTTTCCATTGTATCGACTTATTCTTTCATGGGCTTTAGTCCCATTCCCCTCGATGATTTATCAACTAACTCTCTGTTTAACCCTTTGGTTAGTGGATCCGCAATGTTATCTTTTGACTTTACATAGTCCACAGAGATAACCCCAGTAGAGAGTAGTTGTCTAATGGTATTATGTCTTCGACGAATATGTCTAGATTTATCATTATACATATTGCTCTGTGCTCTACAAATTGTAGATTGACTATCTGAATGTATGTAGATTGGAGGCACAGGCTTCGTCCATCTTGGAATATCCTCAAGGAAGTGGCGTAACCATTCAGCCTCTTCCCCACATTTGTCTAATGCGATAAATTCTGATTCCATCGTGGATTTAGCGATCACTGTTTGTTTCGAGGATTTCCAAGAAACTGCTGCACCACCTAGTGTAAACACATAGCCACTAGTGGATTTTGAATTATCACTCGATATCCAGTTCGCATCACTGTATCCTTCAAGTACAGCTGGGTATCTCGTATAGTGCAGCCCGTAGTTACGAGTAAAACGCAAGTACTTCAGTACTCTTATAATTGCTTGCCAATGCTCGCTTCCAGGATTACTCGTGTATCTGCTTAGTTTACTTACTGCATAGGCTATGTCTGGTCTTGTACAACTCATTAAGTACATTAGACTGCCTATGATTCTAGAGTATTCTACTTGAGAAATACTCTCCCCTTTATTCTTGGATAAATGTAAGGTTAGATCTATTGGAGTTCTCGCAATTCCAGAATTATCTTTATCAAATTTTTCAAGAATATTGTCAACATAATGTGACTGGCTTAAAATAAGCTCGTCTGATGTTCTTGTGATTTTAATTCCCAATATAATATCAGCTAGTCCCATGTCTTTCATGTCAAACCTCGAGTTTAACATGTTTTTAACAGATTTAATTATCTGATCATTGCTTCCAATAATAAGCATGTCATCTACATACAAACATATAATGACATATCCATCTTCTGTGTCTTTGACATATACACATTTGTCACATTCATTGATCTTGAAGCCATTTGTCATCATGACATTGTCAAATTTTTCATGCCACTGTTTTGGAGCTTGTTTCAAGCCATATAATGACTTCACCAGTTTACACACTTTCTTTTCATGTCCTGGAGATGAAAAACCCTCAGGTTGTTCCATGTAGATTTCTTCATCTAAATCTCCATTAAGAAAAGCTGTTTTTACATCCATTTGATGTACTTCAAGATTGCGTAGAGCTGCTACGGCAAGTACCATCCTAATGGAATTTATTCTCGTCACAGGAGAATATGTGTCAAAGTAATCAAGACCTTCCTTTTGTTTATAACCTTTAATTACAAGTCTTGCCTTGTATTTATCAATTGATCCATCAGGTTTTATTTTTCTCTTGAAGATCCACTTGGAACCTAAAGGTTTACTACCCGGTGGAAGATCCACTAGTTCCCAAGTATGGTTTTGCAAGATAGAATCAATCTCACTCTTGATGGCTTCTTTCCATTGAGGACCATCACTAGAGTTCACCGCTTCCTCGAAGGTTTGGGATTCTCCTTCAAGCATAAAAGTCAAGAAATCCGGACCAAAAGATTTTTCCGTTCTTGTTCTTTTACTGCGTCGAGGTTCCTCCTCAACTTCTTCATTTTGGTCTTCACTATCTTCACTGATAGTCTCATGTGTTCGTTTGGAGGAACTTGGTTCCTCCTTTGACTTACATGGAAATACATCTTCAAAGAACGATGCATTTCTAGATTCCATTATCGTGTTCTTTGATATCTCAGTGATATCGGATTTGTACACCAAGAACCGATAGGCACTACTGTTAAGTGCATAACCAATGAAAATACAATCAACTGTTTTTGGTCCTATTTTCATTTTCTTAGGTAGGGGTACTACCACCTTGGCAAGACATCCCCACATTCGCAAGTAATTGTAGGATGGCTTTCTTCCTTTCCATAATTCATATGGAGTTTTTTCTTCTTTCCTTTTGGGCACCTTATTCAAAAGGTAGTTAGCTGAAAGAATAGCTTCTCCCCACAAGTTTGGTGGTAAACCAGAACTTATTAACATCGTATTCATCATTTCTTTCAATGTACGATTCTTTCTCTCAGCAACACCGTTGGACTGAGGAGAATAAGGCGCTGTGGTTTCATGTATAATCCCATGCTTAGCACATGTGTCAGCAAATGGCGATTCATACTCTCCACCTCGGTCGCTTCTTAGCGCCTTAATTTTCTTATTGAGTTGATTTTCAACCTCATTTTTATAGAGAACAAATTTCTCTATAGCTTCATCTTTGCTTTTAAGCAAGTATACATAGCAATATTTTGTGCTATCATCTATGAAGGTAATAAAATATTTATTACCACCTCTTGTTTGTATCATTTTCAAATCACAAATATCAGTGTGAATTAGATCAAGTGGTTCGGTGTTTCTTTCAACACTTTTAAATGATGATCTTGTTAGTTTTGCCTCAACACAAGTTTCACATTTGTGTTTGGAATCAATTTGGAACGTTGGTATATGATTCAAGTTAATTAGTCTTCGCAAAGTATCATAATTAACATGTCCTAGTCTACCATGTCATAAATTGGAAGACTCAAGCAAATAAGTAGAAGTGCTAGCTTTATTCATATTATTGACCATGGTCATTACATTGAGTTTGAACATTCCACCACTCATATATCCTCTACCAACATACATTCCACTTTTAGACAAAACAAATTTATTCGACTCGAACACTAAACGAAAACCGTGGTTATTAAGCAACGAACCAGATACCGGGTTCTTATGAATTTCAGGAACATATGCAACATTGTTCAGAGTCAGTTCCTTTCCAGAAGTCATCTTCAAGATCACCTTGCCTTGGCCCTTTATTTCTGAAGTAGCCGAGTTCCTCATAAACATTTTCTCCCCATTCTCTAATGGTTCGAAAGTGGAGAACATACTTCTATTGGAGCACACATGCCGAGTAGCTCCAGTGTCAATCCACCATTCCTTCGGGTTTGAACCTAACATATTCACTTCTGATATCACAGCTGAGAGGTTGATATCGGAAACATCTTGAGCAATTCCTTGAACCAAGTTTGCTTCTCTATTCCTGTTCCTCTTGGGAAGTCTGCATTCAGTGGACTTGTGACCCATTTTGTCACAATTGAAGCACTTGCCTTGAAATTTCGGCTTCTTGGAGATTCCTCCCTTAGGCCCCAACTTCGGGCCCTTGTTGTTGTGCTTGTTGGAACGTTGTTTATGTTCCATTACATTTGCCTTTGCTGCATGGCTGATGAGTCCAACTTTTTCAGATCCCCTATTGTCTTCTTCAATACGAAGCCTGACAATGAGATCTTCAATGCCCATTTCTTTTCGCTTATGCTTTAGGTAATTCTTAAAGTCTTTCCAACCTTGTGGTAATTTTTCAATTATACAAGCCACTTGGAAACTTTCACTTAAGTTCATACCTTCAGCATGAATCTCATGCAAGATTAGTTGTAGTTCTTGAACTTGACTGATTACTGTTTTAGAATCTACCATTTTATAGTCTAGGAAGCGGCCCACAATGAATTTCTTGGCGCCGGCATCCTCAGGTTTATATTTATGTTCTAGTGATTCCCAAAGTTCTTTAGCTGTTCTTTTGTCAATGTAAACATTATACAAAGAGTCGGCTAATCCGTTCATTATGTAATTTCTACACAAGTAATCAGCATTTTTCCAAGCATCCACAGCGGCAATGACTTGGTTATCCTGCTCATCTTTCTTAAGATCTGGAGCATCTTCGTTCAAGAACCTTGCAAGATTCATTGTGGTCAGATAGAACATCATCTTCTGTTGCCACCTCTTAAAGTTCTGCCCGTTGAACTTCTCAGGTTTCTCCCCATGGGAGACTGAGACAGGTACAACGGTGGGCATTGGCACTCGTGCCGCAGCAGCAATCGGTTCTTGCGTTGTATCAACAACAGGCACATAGACCGTTTCAGATACAACAGCATTGTCCATTGCAGTAGTCATCGTGAATCTGAAATTTACACAACACGAGTGTAAGTTTTCCAGATAAAAGAAATAAAAAGAAAAACCGTGCCTCAAAATCGAAAATGAAAGAAATCAAAAAATCTGTTTTAAGTTTGTTATTATATAATGTTTACAAAATTCCTTTTACAAAGAATGATAGAGAGGCACAGGAAAAACCGAGAAGGGAACAGAGGAGGGTAATCCGAAAGAAAAAGAAAAGGAAAATAAATTAAACAACTTACAATAAGCAAATGAAAAGTACAACTCCCAAAAAGCCGAGGCCTGTGTATTACACAGTGTCCTTAAAACAGATTTCGCCTCTCTCCGGTTGCTGGATTGAACGGAGGCGTCTGTCTCCCAGGATGCAACGACTTGGAGCGATCCCGTAGGCACCACGTACCACTCCCGAACTGGTCACAAGCGCTTGAACCTATCACCTGACTTACCAACAACAGCAGGGCGGACGAACAGTACAGAAGAGAAGGAGAGAATAGGATCTGGTTTGTGCAGGGAAGAACTGTGAAGGGGAGGCCTCTATTTATAGAGACTGGGTTATTCAGTAACGGCAGACAAGGCATTAACCGCCTTTACTGTAACGGCAGACAAGGCATTAACAGCCTTCACTGTAACGGCAGACAAGGCAGTTAATGCCTTTAACAGCCTTCACTGTAACGGCAGACAGTGAATTGAATGCCTTCAGCGTAACGGCAGACAAAATATCACTGAAACGGCAGACAGAACCGTTTCTGCATTCATTTCAGCCGTTACAAAAAGAAAACTGTAGCAAAAAGTGGCTCTGCGTGGGATCAAATCGGTCCGACATTCGTGTCCGCAGGTCGTGCGGGCGCACACAAGTCGCATGTAATCCGGTCCGTGATTTGCACCCCCCCCTGCGCGCGCGAGAGAGAGTCTCTCTTCTAGCCATCTTACAATGCTTAGAAGGAGATTACTATATATCCTCTTCTATTTCCCTTGTTATTTCCGATGTGGGACTATGTTCCCTTAACCCATTTTCAAGAATGAAAACGTCTCACTTTGAGAGACAATTTCTCATTCACCCCTTAACCGATTTTAGCGAACCAATATATGATTTTGATCTACTCACGAAGGAGAACACAAATCAATCAAGATCTCTCAATAATTCATTGAGGATATTACTCAAAAAATTGCTCAAAAATCGGTTCGAAAATAGTGTATAAAACACTCATTTTCTAACATTTATAAGTTTCTCCCAATTCTTTTACATTTTTTGGAGTTCTATATAATTTTATAAGTCTCTGCAAATTATTTTAGACAGGGCTTAAAATAGTTTTTCTGAAAAAGTTGTTCAATAAAATTTATTTGCACTTGTTAACTTATCTGATTGCTTGTGATAAGAAAGACTTCTGCGAAATTCTTGTTTAAATAATCTCTACTACTATAATGGGAGAAGGCTTTAGTATAATTTGTCCGTACGTATCCCAATCCGTGCAATACACATTTAATTAAACTCTACAATATAAACCAATGAAATACGTACAGTACACGTTTAAATTTATTACCCTCTTCCTATTTCTCAAAAAAACCCAAATTTCTACCCTCTCCATCTCCCTCTCTCTCTACACTTGCTCCGTCGAAGAAGGATCATGAACAGTGAATGTCAGTCTATTATTTTACGTGTTCTGCACGTGTTTCTCTTATTATAATATAGATAAATAGAATATACAAAAATATTGTTCAGACGTGCATTGCACTTGTATTTACTATTCAATTTAATTCAAAAACGATGCCTGAAAAATCAATTTCTTTCTTGTAAGAAAGTTAAGAGAGAAAGGGGAGTAAAATGCAGAATACATATATTAACAAAAAGGATCGAATCTCATATTTATAGGAGATACTTTCCTCCCATATAATTACTGTATCCCTTTATGGATTGTCAACTCTGTTTACTTCGTTCTTTATTTCATAATGTGTACCTATGAAATATGAAGTGATTTGAATATCGTTTATCTATAGTTTAAGCGGTCACAAGATGAATGGGTTTTCAAAAGTTAATAATAATAATAATAATAAGAAAAAGAAGAAGGGTAAAAGGATATGAGCAACTTGCTCATTTAGTAAACTAGTAACTGCACGTGCGATGCACGTTCTAATTGATTTTTTTATATAGTAAATAATAAGACGTAATCTGGCATCGAACCTGAATTCTCCCTTTACTCATCACATACTCTTCACAAATTAACCCTAGTGGCACTATTATTTTATATTGAGTGGTATTTATGTAAATAATTATGTCGTAAATAAATTTGAACTTTGAGAGTATTATAGTAAGTAACAACAGTTGAGTAAATGAATTCTTAATATAACTCTCAGTTAAAAATGAATGGTTGAGATTAGATGGTTGAATAAATATCCAAAAATTATAGGTTGGCTACAAATGACATCCTCAACTCTCTCATATTATAATACTAGTATTTTTCACGTGCGATGCACGTTTTGATAAGAGTTGGAGAATTTTCACGTGCAATTTACGTGTTAGAAAATAATTTTAGAGTTGGACGTGCGTTGCACGTAATTGGAAAAATATTTCGAAGGAAAAACTACAATTTGTACGTGCAATGTACGTATTTATAAGTAGAATTTGAGTTGTACGTGCAACATATGTATATATTTAGTGTTAAAAAAATATTATAAAATTTTTTTGCACGTCCGTTGCACGTTTTAAATAGGTGAAATTTTATTTTTTTTGTTTATTTTTGTTGTAATTAATGGAAGAGTTGGAGTTGCACGTTCAACACACGGATTTGTATGTTGACAAATGACAACCCCAACTCTCCCATTATAATATTAAAGATGAGTAATTGATTATGTGGCATACATGTGATACATTGGACAACTAACCCTTTTAAGAATTTTTCAATGAGTAATACTACATCCACTACCAATTTCACTACATTTCTCTTCACTATCTTAGGTGGCACACTCCAATAGGTAGGGGAAGCTAGAGTAGGTGGGAGAACTCTCCAATAGGAGTATGCCACCTAAGGTAGTGAAGAGAATGGTAGTGAAATTGGTAGTAGCTGAAGCATTACTCCTTTTCAATTACATGTATACCACATTATCAATTGCTTATTTACTAAATGAGCAAGTTGCTCAAACCCCTTTTTTCCGTAATAATAATAATAATAATAATAATTGATCATACATGCATGAAAAAGAAGTCACCAAACAAGTTGATTTTTTGCACACATGCATTTTAGGATGTTCTAAATTTAATGAACAATACGGATCACTTCAGCATATGAGTTCAATTACTCAGCACTGTACGAGAAAGTTTTCTTCTCCATTAAAAAAAGTAACTTTTTTTATTTCTAACCTAAACAAGCCTGTAAAGGGAATTAGTGTTTAGTAATGTATTAATGATCGATTATGTTGACCTACAAGTAAGCTGTGACTGAGTCCGTTAGAGTAGATATCTTTCTAAACTTGGGCATGGCAGAAAGAAAAAAAAGTTGTCGTCGAGAAGCCCACAATAGTCTACAAGACTACAACAGAACCACCCCCATTAAAAAAAAATTAAGGTTGACGAGAAAAATAAGATTTGAGAAGAAAAAGGAATATTGCCTACAGATATCAATTAACCAGCAGACATGCCCGCTGAGAAAATTGACAAGCTAGAAAGAACTACATAATCAATCTGTTGATGTGGCATCAAAGAGAAGGAAATGCAATCATCATCAAACACCAACCCTTTGTCCTTCTGGGCAGTTCATGCTGACTGTCAAACTCTTCCATTTGACCTTTTGGCTTTCCATAATACAGGTTTTGTTTTCATACCGTTGATTCTAGAATGTGGAAACCACAAGTGTACGGAACCACGTAAATTTAGATTTGAAAATACTTGGGTCAAGAGTGATAATATCAGAGCACTACAAATAGTAACATATTCCCCGGCGCTTTTTTCTATAATGGCCGGTGTATTCGAAACACCGGGAATTGGCTGCAGGACGTTTTGCAAAATGCCGCCGCAAACGCCGTTCTTGCCGCTACCGGGGAAACTATTAGATTCCTAGGCGCAATGAAACGCCGGGGAAAGTTTTGAAAAATCCCCAGTGTTTTATAAACGCCGGCGATTTACTTTTGAATTTTTAAAATTTCTTACCGTTACTTAATATACCCCGGTGTTGGTAAACGCCGGGGAATGTGTTATTCTTGCTGACTGAAGTTCCCACTCCTCCACAAATTATGAAACCCATAGAATGATAATCATATTGTTGAAACTCACAAATTGTCACAAATTATCAAATTATCACAAACTCCACTACTCCACAAATTATGAAACTCACAAATTATCAAACAAACACTCATTGAAACTTTCATAAAACAATGATCTTTCAACTTTCATAGTACTATATATACATCACATAAAGTTCTTTCAACTTCAAAATATACATCACATAAAGTTCTTTCATAACTAATTAACCTTTCATAAAACAAAGAATTTTCAATTTCAAAATATACATCACATAAAGATATTTTCTTGCTTTGTTTACTTGAAGGGAAATTAGAAGCCAATGCTCTTCAACCATTCAACAAGATCCCAGTGCTTTTCATGGTTACAAGCATAAATGTTGCGAATGGGATATGACCTGATGTTGCAGACCTAATAATAATCCCTAACTGTTTGACAGATATAAGTACCGTACCATCATAGATAACAAATAACTGTTCAACATAACAGAAGAATTGAAAATAAAAAAGAAAACTAAAAAGACTGGGAATGACAAAATGGCAGTATCTATTAAAGATTGCTTTGAGAGTTTCTGTACGGCAAGAAAATAAACTACAGCATTAGAATTAGGGATTTTTGCAGCAAAGATAAACTTTTTGGTTTGTTTGAGTAAGGAGAGCTGTTGAACTAACTCGTTGGAGAGTTTCAAATCGTCTGGTTTTAGAACAGTGAAAGGCCATAGCTTTTGGAGACGTGACAGAATTGCAGGTGCCATGACAACCACATCAGTGAGATACAAGGAATATATGATTTTGTGCAACACAAATGCATTCTGCTGAGTATTTTTTCATGATATGAAGTAATTGATACATTTGCATTGAATACTAAACTGTGCAGAAAGCCACAATCAGAATGCTTAAGAAGTTATACCAAAAATCATGACCTTTAATCATGCATTAATGAATAGCAAGTCCGAACAATTTGTTTTAAGGACTTGTTAACTTACTCATTCAGGATGAGCTGATTAATGTACCTCACTATTGAAGATAATTGCTAATATAGCTGTGATAATGATCATGGCATTTTCTACCTAGAAATGTTACAAAACTCCAAGTTTCTGTCCATCTATTTACCAAATTAATTCATGAACATCATATTAATCCACAACATTTTTTAAACAGCATTAATCAATTTATTGAACTACAAATGTCATTTCCTTCCACTAGTTGTCAGCCTACATTTCACTGAACTGCCCTACCATCTCACCCTACAAATACTTCACCATACCCTAAATTGGCTCCGTGAATTTCACGTTTCATATCCTGCATTTCCAACTACAACGAATACTAGAAGCTAGGAAAGAGGACTACTCATCTTTTATACTTCTGTCTAGATTCTTTGAAACAATATCCACCATTATGTAAAGGGTCATTCCGTCATTGTTGCTACATGCTATCATATCAAGCCACTGAAGGGTAATTTGCTCGGGTTATTCCAAAATGACTAGTTTGCCTCGATGCCAATGTCGAAGTTGGATTGTAGAAACTACAACTATCTACAGGCATGATAATCACCATATTTTCTATTCTAACCCTCTATGAGTTTATATACGGAGCTTTGTTACGACAAATCCCAAAACTTAGTCCAGTGCAATGTAAATATATTTTAATGTATTTTTTTTCTTCTTTATATTTGTTACATTATGGTTACCTGTTTTTTCTTCATATATTGAATATGAACAATAATACTTGCTCGATTTTTCTTCATATATTGAATATGAACAGTAAAAGATGTCCGTCTTCATATTCTCAGGTATGTTCAGTACTATCAGGAGAAGGAAAAGCTGGAGCACAGATACTGAGGTTATGCCTTCAGAAAATTTATAACAATAAAGTGAAGCTAATAAGGTTGTAATACCTAAGAGATGAGAAAATTCCGCCTACAGTGTACATCTAGCGATGCCGTTGATGGGATCACGATCGCCGGCTTCCTCTTCATTCGGACGACTGGATGATGTCGGGTCTCTATCACCTTGCTGTATAAGAAATAAGTATGAAAGATGCTTTGAGTCAGATTGGTACACACAATTAGTCAGATTGGTATAAAATGCTAATGCAAATAAAATGCATAAGCAATTAGATAAGAACAATACTGTATATAATTAGATAAGAACAATACTGTATATAATTTCTAACCTGTCTCGGTATGTTAGCGGGGTTTTGAACATTTGTTTCCTTCATTATATGTGTTATATGTGCAACTGTTGCCTGAAGATTTGCGACTTGCGTCTTTAGAATAGATATCTTCTCATCTCTAGGATCCGACTGTGTTGATGAAGAAGCACAAGTTAGAGAGGGTGTTGGTCCTAACCCCTTCCCACGCACACGGCCATGGCGCTCCGGACCCATGTTTTCGACCAACGCCTGGTGTTGAAGCTGCACTATATCAACCGGTGTTGTGGGGAAGTCGGCGGTGGAAGCGGATGATAGTTCGGCATACCTATTTCGAGCAGTTCTCTGTTTTAAAAAAAATTAAATTCCAAAAACATGTGATATGTGATTCATTGTTAAGGCATATTACACATCAAATAAGCACATTTAAGATCGAAAAACTATTACCGATATCGTTGCTGCCTTTGAGGACGGAAATACGCCTTGTGAGTTCATGTGGGTAGCGTCGAAGAAATCTAAATCGCCGTACTGATCCGCACCTCCTCGCTCCACATCCTACATATATTTAAATACATAGGGAATTATAAAATCAATTACGTATACTATTCAAATGAAGATCAAAACACTTAGATATACCATTATTGCGCGTCGCCTTGCAAAGCTTGTACCTCCTAAAATGTGCAGCACATCCTGTGCATCCCTACTTGCACGACCTCTTTCAGCTCTCTTCTGCACATAAATAAAATTATTACAATCACAATAAGATTTATTAAGCCAAATATCATATCAAAATATATTACATCATATACTACATTTTTTTGATTACCTTCCCTTCAGGTGTACTCCAAAAATTACAAAGAAATTCCCAATCAGAACGCACGACACCTCTCGGGACTACTCTTGTGTTCTCAACCATTGTTCAGTTATCGTCATAATATTCTGCCTTAAGCTCAACCTTATAGTCTCTCAATTTCTTGGGCATAGATTTATTTACCCAATCGGCATCGAGAACCGCCGGGTAATCAAATTTTTGCTGCATATGAACAAGAAAAGGTACTCATGAGTGTTCTTCAAGTAAAATAAGGTAAAGTAACAATGAAGAAATGCATACACCTAAATATTTTCACTAATTTATGATCGATTGAAATAAAAAATGATCTGATTAAGTGCCTATGGCAAAATGCTCACCCAGTGAGACACAAATGATATGTAATATTTATTGTAAATAAATAGTTGATGTATGTATGGTTTTATTTTTTTCTTGCCGGATTTGCACCTAAAGAAGTAAATGTGGAGTACCATTTGCTCTAGAAACTTGGTAGGTTCTGCAGTTCATCCTACTATCAAACACATCTCCGAAAATTTATCGGCTGTAATGATATGAATTTCTTAATTTTCTGAACTCTGTATTATGCTTGTTATCACAAATCATTAAATGGGTGATTTATTTTATTATATTTTAATAGAATCTTGGATTCAGGATTTGATAACCTTAATAATCAAAATACAACCAGGCAGCTGGGTAAGCCAACTCTTTGTGATATATGCATTTGTTTCTTATGACTGTCTTTAGTTTGATATGGGAAATGAAGGAGGCTTCAATGCAAATTTCTGTAAGATAGTGGTAGAAGTAAATTACTAAATTTCTGTAAACTGTTTATATATTTTTGTTGTCTTCGTATGTGCACAAAATTGCAGCCTGATTTACATAATGACATTTATATTTGATGCCTTGATGCCCCTCTAACTGTAGAAAAGTGATGTTTTCCAAGATCAATCTCCTGTATATTGAAATTAACACAGAAAATTGTGAGAGAAATATGTTGACATATTTTCAGTTTCATGTATTAGATCTACTGGATGTGGTTCTTTAATCATGCAGCTTGGGTATGCAATGTTTTAAATTCAGGGACCAAGTCTTTTAATCTGTACTAAGAACTTTTTATCCAAAACATTTTAATTATTTGTCAACTAAAATTTTAGTAAGGACAAATTGTGGTGTAGTGGTGCCTACTTAGTCACTGTTGATTCCTATGAACAATATATGGAACTACTACGTGGAGGTTTATTTTCTTGATCACTTATTTGGAGAATTCACTTGTTTCTGTAAGGAACATCAGATATAAATTGTAAATGGTAAGAGTAGAACAGTCCAACACCATATTATATATTGAAATCAAAGGATACTAAGAAATACTGTAGAAATGGATGGTACCTTAAGAACTTCAACAGCTCTAGCCCTTGTCGCTATGGGGATTTTTTTCCATCTATCGTAAGATAGTGGAAGGTATTTTGAATTCCTTGCAATCAACCCTATGAACGATGCGAAGGTTACGGCATTTTTTCCTATGGGCTGATGATCCCCGTTCACATCCACTTGATTTTTTTGACCCGCGGGTAGCTTCCATACATCATTTAATTTCGTCGCTCCCCGGGTCTTTTTTTGTGGGGGGTGGCTGGGTGCTCCCCTCACCTACCTCTAAGTGGTTAACCTCCTCGTTTAGAGGCTCTCACCCCTTTGAGTACACGCCGTATTCCTTCGCGGCATAATTCACACCTATTGACAAAAACAATAAAATATAAATTAGTATAAAAATACAATATTTAATTCACATTTCAAAGACAAGGCAAAATAATTGATAAATAAAGTTAATTCATATTATGAATGAATGTGTTGATACTTCACAGTAGTGGGATAATTCAAAGTTAATTCAAATTAGTATAAAAATGCAATAAATTGAATTCACATTTCACAGACAAGGATTGTTAGTGATGAGCATAGAATGCTCATATATATATATATATATATATATATATATATATATATATATATATATATATATATATATATATATATATATATATATATATAAAGTTAGAGTCACAAAGTGTTACCATGAAGTGTTCTCAACAAGTATATATGTATATATATTTTGATTAAATACACCACATCAACGTTCTAGAGAATCATAAAATTTCATCAACTGAAAATTTCATAAAATTTCATCAACTGAACATTTCAACTAGAGGAAAGCAAGGAATTGAGGTAAGCATTTCACAGCTCAACATATATAAAGCCAATCACATTATGAAACTGAACATTGATTTTATCTATTCATACCTCCAAGAATGTTTGCATAAATTCTTGGACAATGTTTGCATAAATCCTCCCTTCCTGTGATCAATTAATCAAATCTCATAGAGAAGCAAACCAAGCAGCAATTCAGAAAGGTACTTTCCTGTAAGAACTCACATGCTGCTCTGTTAACAAACACACTCAATTCACAGATTTCCTTTTGGATGCAAGTGTTAACAGAGATGCTTCCTTCAAAGCATTAAAGTAAAGCAATGCTTTTTTTTATACTACTCCATACTTTTAACAAACAAATGAGAAAAAGAAAAGGAAAAAATGATGTATCTGTAACACTTCAAAATTCTTTGTTGATCTGTAACTAGTTTCCTTTTTAGATTGTCCTTACATTTAAGTTACCCTCATTCTCAATCTAAAACAAATTAAATAACCCAGAAACGAATATAAAGCATCAAAGCTATGCTCCATTTCCTTTATGGATTTCAAAAAGAATGAACAATGAAAATTGAATCTATGGACGAAAAGAATGTCAATGGCATTAAAGTCATCATATATACAAAAAACTTTAAAAAGGCAATTTTTCTGCCCTCTCCCTCTTGCTTCCTCATCGCTCAGATCCGGCGATTCCCCGCCCTCTCTCCACCCCCTTCCTTCATTAAAGTTCATCGACTCTCCTAGACCCACTTACCCTTTTCAGGGTTCGTCCTGGCTTTCGTTTTGGTCTTTCCCTCCGTTTTCTCCTTACTCCCCGTTGCTCCCTCTCAGCGACTCCTGCTTTCTTACACCAGTATGCAGTGCCTTCCCAGTTTCGCTGCGACTCAGTGGTACTGTACCTTTCGATCGTGAGGGGCCTTTCGCCAGCTCTCAGCTAGCTACCTACAGCTTCCCTCTTACATCCCCTTCAGCGGTTCCACCAGTGAGGTCTCCTCAGATAGTGTAGACTATAATGCTGTTTCTTTAGCTTATCCTATCACTGTAAGTTTCTTCTAACTTCCTCCTCTCTCTCCGTTTTCTTAGAGATCTATCAGACTATCCACCTTAGTTGATCTAGAATTACTGTGAGTTTCTTTCAGATCCTTTCCTTCATTGAAGTAGTTATTACCTTAGTATTGTCCCTTCACCCTCAGGGGTTCTTGGGATCCACTGTTTTGGGTTTTTCGTTTTCTTCGTTCTCTTAATTTAGGGGTTCTCCCTTCCTCCTCTGTGAGGTATATGGTCTGTAGCTCTCCAATCTTCTCCTCTTCGGTGTTTAGCTACAGTGACTCAGCACTGTTTTGCTTTTTTTTGGTTGCTTGCTTCGGAGCTCTTCTCTCTTGGGCTTTTCTCCTTTGCTGTTTTATTGTTGGGCCCATGGACCAAACATGGGTGGAAGTTGTAAAAAGGAATTTTTTTTTTAAATAATGGTTTTAGCAATAGCCTTTTTAATAGGCTGGGACCCTTTAATGTGCTGGCGAGCTCTATTCCCCCTAAGCCTAAGTTCGAGAAGCATCATGGTAAGCTTAAGAGCGCTGTTTCCCACCTCTTCCCTCCTCCTACCTCTTCATCTTCTTCCTCCCACCTTTCTCCTTTTTATCGCCCTACCCTTAGCTGTTTTCAGTGTCTCCAACCCGGGCATTTGAAGAAACATTGTACGTTCAGGTTGAAATGTCTATTTTGCCTCAAGTCGGGGCATGCGCACCCTTGTTGTTTCACTCTGCAGAAGTTATTAGGTATCACGCTGGGGGTGCCCATCTCGGAGACAGTCCTGTCTGCTCTCGATTTCCCTTCTCTGCAACGTAAGCTTTCTGAGGATCAAGCCTACAAGATCAAGAAACAGAAGCTCTCTTCTAAATCCCCCTTCTTCCCACTCCTTCGAGTGCAAGTTGTTTAGCTGAAAGCTATTCCTCTCCCCCTCCCTCGCTGGATGTTGCTCTTTCTCTCCCTTCCAAGTCGAAAGTTACTCATGTTTTCATCCCGAGCACGGAACTTTCGGATAGGTTAAAATTCTTTAACACTTATGGAGCTGTAGCATTCAGCGGAGGATCGATTCCCTACTTCACTCTTAATTCATTCCTCAGCAGTTCCTGCAATGTGATGGACTGGGATTGGGTTCTCAGCGCTTGTTTTAATGGCGATGTGGTCATCCGCCGTCCCTCCCCTAAAATACTTGAAGAACTTATTGGTAACTCTTCTCTTGCTATTGGTGCTATCTCCCTTACCATTAGAAGATGGGTCCAAGTTGACCCTCCGTCGCAATCCATCACCTCTCCTACCTTTATGGTCACCTTTCTTGGTCTTCCCCCTTTATGTAAATCTCTGCGACTGGTAGGGGGCATGTCTAAATGCATCGGCAAAATCATTAGCATTTCCACTTCGACTAAGTTAGCATCGGGGAGTCTTCAAGTGGAGGCCCTTTTTCGGGTTCCCAATTTTCTGGATCGCATCGAGGCCTTCTCCTTGAGCGATGGAAAAGCCTCCTATTTGGTCTCAGTGCAATATCACGAGTCCTCTGATCGAAGCAGAGCTCCTCCTCCCTCCAATGGATCCCCAAAGCCAGCTCACAAGTTGACTATCTCCTCCTCTTTCTTCCACCCTGGCTCCTCTTCATCGTCTAAAATGGCAGTGAAAGGACCTCAAAAGTTCTCGTCCAAGAATAAGGTTCACCCTACTCATAAGCATTTCCCTTCTCCTACCAGTCAGAAGATCTCACATTCGAAAGCGCCAAACCTCGTTTGGATAAACCCCGATATCGCTGCTCTTCAAGCTGGGAAGGTGGTGGTTTCTCTTCATTCTTCTTCGGCGGTCCTGCCGCCTTTACCGCTAGCCTCTGGTATTTCTATGTCTTCATCTCTAGAGAAGCCCGCCACTACAATCCCTTCCTCCTCTTATCCTCCAGCTCACGAGCAGCATCCTTCCACCTCCCAGTGGCCTGCCTGGGAAGCCAATCCTCATTTCACTTCAGACTGGGAAAATTTCCAAAGGCAAGCTCATTTTCCCGGGCCCCCGGCTCTCTCCCCGCTCTGAATCTTCCCTCCATCAAGGTCAAGCCTTCTCGATCCTCAAAAGAAGAGGGATGGATCAATCAGGACAACTTGCTTGAAGAAGAGGAAGAAGACCTGAAGCGTGAGATCGCGCTCAAGCAGGTATCACCTGTCATTAATTCATTTTGGTTATCTCAGATTGCATTTATTAATTTAGAGTGGCTTCACTTATTATCTTGGTGCTTTACCTATCAATCT
The DNA here is from genome assembly GCA_017893485.1 of Hemerocallis citrina. Lineage (NCBI taxonomy): Eukaryota > Viridiplantae > Streptophyta > Magnoliopsida > Asparagales > Asphodelaceae > Hemerocallis > Hemerocallis citrina. Next base: position 198,077,707 of record CM030368.1, on the reverse strand, counting down.
TCTCGCCCTCTACGGGTCCCACTCTCTACCTTTATCTCCTGGGCAGAATTCTCTTGGGTTTCCCCTGATTTGAAGGCAAAGGTGGAGACAAACGTGGGCATATTGCCTTCCAAAGTTGGCTCCACTGACTTTTTAATTACAACCCTGAGGAATCGAGTTGTATCTCCGCTTTATATTCCTTCGAAATCAAATCCCTCTCCCTCTTTACTCTCTCAATTTCACAGCTGTAACAACCTTCTTCTAGCTGCTCCTGAGAAGGAGTTTGAGTCCCCTAAATTGGGACAAGCATCGCTTAAAAAGCACCCGAAACGCCTCATTAGATCTAGTGCCCACCTTATGGCTAAAAAATCGGCACTTTCTACTTCTCGCCAGTCTCCTGGCTCCTTGCCTACAGCTTCTCGTCTATCGGATCCTTACCCTAATCAACCCCAACCCCATCTTGAGCAAAAATTATTAGGCTCCATATTCCATCTTCAATTTGACTCACTGTCTGACTCACAATTGGCTTCCATCACCCAAAATTTGGGATTTGTAGTCAATTCGGATAACTCCCCTATTCTCTTTTCCATTAGACAACAAGAACGTAACAGTGCTCGGGAGTTTCTACTTTTTAATGATTAGTCTGTTTTGGAACATCCGGGGTCTCAATTGCCCCGTTAAACAAAGAGCTATTTTCCATTTAATATCCTCTTCTCACTGCGATCTTATTTCTATTCAAGAGTCTAAGATTGACTCTCCTTCCCCTACCATCCTTCGCACTATAGGCGGATCCATCATCCCTAAATGGATCGCTCTAGACACGATAGGGTCTAGGGGGGGTCCTTTTTGGATTCAAAGAGTCGGTCTTTTCCCTCATTGCGGTTCAACGACTTCACTGTTTCCACATTGTCCAATTGCACTGGATGGTGCGCAATTGCACCCTCACGGTGATTTCTATTTATGGACCTTCCTCCTCGGATAGCCGCACTCTCTTTTGGAATGAATTCCAATCACTTCACAATTTTACTAGCGACCTCTATTTATTCTGTGAGGACTTCAATGTCACCAGGTTCTCATCTGAAAGGTCGTCCCATTCTCACCATGACCATCACTCTAACAATTTTAACAATTGCATTCGATCTCTGCAATTAATTGATATCCATCTCAACGGTAGATCCTTCACCTGGTCTAACCAACGTCAAACTCCGACGTTGGCCAAACTTGACCGTTTCCTTGTTTCCCATAGCTGGATTAACCAGTTTCACAACACTTTCTCCAAATCACTTCCCAATCTCGCTTCGGATCACGTTCCCATAGCCCTCTACTCTGACTTTCCCTTCACTCATCAGCACAAATTCCGATTCGAAAAATTTTGATTACAAGATCAACTCCTCGTCAATCTTATTGTGGAATGTTTATCCTCAGTTACCGGTTCTTCCGGACTGGGTTGCATCCTCCTCAAACTTCACGCTATCAAACATGATTGTAAGATTTGGCATAATGATAGACAAAATAACACCACCTTCCTCAAAAACTTCCTTCTCTCCTCTTTAGAGTCCATTGATAAGATGGAGGAACTAGGCCCTTTATCAGACTCTCTTCGTGCCGAACGTCTCTCGTGCAAGAGAGACTTCGCCAACATCCTCCTTCAAGACCATATCAAATGGGCTCAGAGAGCTAAATATAGATGATTAAAGGCCGGTAATATAGCCTTTTTTCACAATTTTGCTTCTCACAGGCAACGGTGTAATCGAATAGCTTTGATCTCTGATAACGGTGTCGATATCACTTCCGATAATGAGATCCATAGGACCTTCCTATCTTTCTATAAAAACCTTATTGGCTCGTACAAGCAGCGATCCATTAGCCTTGATTGGGCCCAACTTTATGGTACCGAGTCTATGGATCTCTCCCCCCTTGAGGTTCCCTTTTCTCTGGAAGAAATTAAATTGGCAGTTTTTTCTTTAAAAAGTGATTCTGCGCCTGGTCCAGATGGATTCTCCGTCTTTTTTTTCCAAAGGTTCTGGCACTGGCTTAAAGATGTCCTTCTCCGTATGTTCACAGAACTTCATCAGGGATCCTTCTCTTTTGACCACATCAATTATGTGCATATCGTGCTCATCCCTAAAATCACGGGAGCACATTTGGTGTCGAACTTTAGGCCTATTAGTCTGATCAACACATCTTTCAAAATCATCATGAAAGTTCTATCCATGAGACTCAGCGCGGTCATTTCACCCCTCATTGATCCTGCCCAATCGGGCTTTATCAAGGATCGTTTCATCCTTGACAGTGTGGCTTCGGCCCAAGAGGTAATAACTCACTATCACAACTCTAACTCCGAAGGAGTTCTGCTCAAACTCGACTTCCAAAAAGCTTACGACAACATAAACTGGGACTTCCTATTTGATATCCTGATTAATCGAGGGTTTGGTCCCAAATGGATTGCTTGGATTAAATCTAGCCTCATCTCAGGAACCTCTTCCATTCTGATCAATGGCTCTGAAGGTCACAAATTTAAAATTAAATGTGGCCTTGGCCAAGGGGACCCCCTCTCGTCCCTTCTATTCTCCCTTGTTGCAGACGTTTTTAGTAAACTTCTTCGCAATACTTGGGAAGCGCAGGTCATTAAAGGTTTAGGCGATTCTCGTCTATTCTAAGGTGTCCTGAATCTGCAATACGCTGATGATACGATCATCTTCACCAAAACAAATTCTCACTTTCTTTGTAACCTTAAACTTCTCCTCTACTATTTTGAATTAGCTTCGGGTCTTTCGATTAATTTTTAAAAATCTTCGGTTCTTTGGCTGGGAGGGTCGCCAATTGCCAGACCGAGATCTCCAATTTCTTTAACTTCCCGCTAGCTTCTTTCCCCATCGCATATTTGGGTATTCCTCGGAGATGGGGTAAGCTGCATAAGTCGGATTGGTAGCCCATGGTGGATAAAATTGAATCCAGGCTCAACGTCTGGGCTGGGAAATCACTTTCTCGTGGAGGTAGACTAATCCTCCTTAACTCAGTCCTTTCCTCTATCCTTCTCTACATGATGTCTTTCTATTATGTCCCCTCTTGGGTTATCAAGAGGATAGACCAAATCAGAAGCAACTTTTTCTGGTCAGACTCTTCTAATCACAAGCCAGGTTCTCACCTTAGCAACTGGAAATTGGTATGCTCTTCCAAAGAGGTAGGGGGCTTAGGGGTTTTGACCTTAGACACCAAAATATTGCTCTGTTAGGTAAATGGCTGTGGAGAATCTTAAAAACTGACCATTTACCTTGGATACAAAGTATCAATGCTAACTGCTTTTCTAATTGCTAATTATTGGATTTCCCCGACAATATCCGTCGCAACTCTTCCCCTTTCTGGAAGGGAGTTTGGAAAGCAGCAGTTGCATTCCAATGTGGCATCAAGCATGATTGTTTCGATGGATCCAAGACCAAGTTCTGGTCCGATCTGTGGATTGGTAATTCCAAACTCGCTTCTACATTCCCTGCTCTTTTCCGTCTATCATCCAATCCCCTAGCCACGGTGGCAGAAAGTTTCACACTTGTTAACTCTCATAGACATTGGTCTATTCCTTTCTCAGTCAGTCTTCCGACTACCTTAATTGCTGATTTTAACACCCTCCTTCATTCCCTTAACAATTTCGTTTGGCACCCAAAAGAAGATTTCTCTTGGCGTTGGAATTCAGCGGAAATTACTCGGTTAAATCTTTTTATCAATTTCTCAACTTTAGAGGCACCCTCTCCCCCTTCGCTGACTTCATGTGGAAGACCTGTGCCCCTCTAAAAGTTAAAATTGTCACTTGGCTAGCTCTCAATAATAGATTACTTACGGTCGAAGTCCTTAACAAAAGAAATTTAGCATGAGGACAATTGTGTCCCCTTTGCTCCAACAATTTTGAGGACGCAGATCACCTGTTTGTTGCTTGCAATTTCACGCGTCCCCTATAGAAAATTAGTTCTCTTGCGTGGGAATCGCCCTCCATCCCTTCCAATCTTACCTCCTGTTGGGCTACTCTTCTTCCTAACAATAAGTACCACAGTTCGTGAATTCTTTCAGTTCAAATTATTATTTGGATCACGTGGATGGAAAGAAATAAGAGAGTGTTCAGACATAGGGTGTCTCCTAGCCCTGTCATTATCGAAGATTTTCTTTTTCTTTTCAATTTCTGGCCTTCAAAGTTAAATATCGAAGCTAGAGAGTCCCTTTACCATGGCAGATTGGTCGATGCTTTTCTTTGTCTTTGTAATCTTAATTCTTTATAAGCTTTTTGGCTGCGGTGTTTTATTGGCTTAATTGTTATTGGCTGATGCTCTTGTTGATAACCTATCTTCCTATTCGCAGGTTTGAAGTTGTTATCGACGCTCTCTTTTGCTCTTCTGTGCTGTCGAGCACTTTTGCTTGGTTTAGTTTGATCGAGCAAGTTAAGTAGCGGATCTGTACCTCTTTTGTATCCCTTGTTCATAGTTCATTTTGTTGTAATGTTTTAGAGAGCCTCCTTTGGTTCCTTACTGGTATCTATGATGATTTTTCTCTGCTTCTAATGTTTCATCTGTACGTTTTTGAGTTGGTTCCTCATTCTAAGGGTCCTGATGTTTAACGGGTAGGCTTGAATTTTCTGTTTTGTTGGTTTTGTTGCGCATTTGAGGAGTTCTGCTCTTTTCACCTGCCGGTTTGGCTTGGTTTTTGCCCTTTTGTTACTGGGCAGCTTTTATTTCTGTGCTACTCGTTCGGGCTGTGTGATGGTTTTAGATTGGAGCTGGACTCCTCGATTAGTCATAGGGTTTCACTGCATCCCTATGAGTCTCTTCATGATGCTGATCTTGATTTGAGCCGATTAAGGAGTTGTTTTCTCGGCTTTGTAATAAGCAGAGGTTATTCTTTTTGCTCCACTTATATTTCGTGGCCAGCCCTCCAGCTAGGGTTGTACACTTTCGGCGTACTGTTTGGGGTTTGATGGGCGGGCCTTTATTTCCCCAGCAATGGACCGGCATTTCTTTCCCTGTTTGTAGTTGTGTGCAGAGTTTTTCCACGCCGCTGGCGTTTTGCTGTTTGTCTGGCTAGCTGCCTTCTGCCGTTTAGGATGCAGCGCTGTGGGCGTCTAGATCCCAGAGTACTCCCCTTACAAGACTGCCGTCTTGTGACCTGATTTAGGGTGTGATCGGACGTTCCTTTGCGGTTCAGCCCCAGGTCTCGCCTGCAGGCCCGTTAGCTGTCGATTTTAGTCTCTCTGTTTAGCCATTGTAAATTTTTTAGTCATTATTTCATTTTTGCTTTCTTCGGATGCTCGCTGTTCATTGTTCTGTGTCGTTTAGTTTGACGGCTTGTAAAATCTATTTTGTATCTCTTTGGTTTTAATTTAATTATTGTCTGGCTGGAGTTGTAAGACTCTATCCGTTTCATCAAAAAAGTCATCATATATACCATTAAAAGTTATATATACCATTAAAGTCATCATATATATCATATAGCAGCTTGTAAAATGGACAATGCCAATTTATATACCATTAAAAAGTCAGAAGCATAGCATAGTATAAATATGTAATAGATATACCACTGTGTGCATCTAGTTTTACAGTTCAATGCCAAATCTGCAAGCTACGCATTGATGCGTCAAATAAGCATAGACACAGTGATAAAAAACCATAGCTTGGTCATTGGCACAAAAACAAGAAGCTATAAGACAAAATAGATATAAATTGGCACATAATAAGACAAAATAGAAATCGAAAACATACAATGCAATCTTGAAATAGGTATCAACCAAGACAATACAATGCAATCTTGTAAACACATAATTAACAATTCAAATATGTTTCAAAAGTTATTGTTATTCAAAACTATCCAATACATCCCCTGACTCTCCATCCGTGCGTAGCCAATTAGGTTTACTGTTGTCATCTGATATGTTTACATCAAACCTAGGAAATTCAGCAGCAACAAAAATGTTAGTGAAAAAGGGATTATAGAGGAGTCTTGGAACAAACCAACAAGGTCAAATAATGCGGTATAAAATGGATTGTGAAGCTTAGATGACTGCGCTTTCACCTAAAAGCTTGGGCAAAAAGTGAGTTCGGAGAATGTAAAAGAAATAAGGAGAGGTTAGGAAATAGAGTACAAGAATTGGAAAAATTAGAAGAAGTATCCAGCCTCGACAACCAGGAATATGATGAATTGACGTCTAGTCGACTCGAATTACATAGATTTGGAGAAATGGAGGAAGCATACTGGAGACAAAGAGCGAGAGTGCAATGGCTGAAGGAGGGGGGATTCAAACATGGCTTTCTTTCACAAAATTGCAAGCAATAGAAGAAGTAACAATTTCATTTCTGGTCTGTATGTAGGGAAAACTTGGACAGAGGACAGTGCTTTAATTAGTCAACAGATTGATTCATCATTTAGGGATCTTCTGGGAAAGACAAGAAGGGAGCGGTGTGGTCTTAACAATGATATGTGGTTAGAGTCGTGAATAGAGAACATTGAGGGATTAGAGGGTCAATTCACGGAAGAGGAGATTACCAAAGCCATCAAGGCATTGAGACAGGATAAAGCTCCAGGACCAGATGGATTTTCAATTTTTTTTAATAAAATATATTGGAATATCATCAAGAAGGACTTGATCGATATCTTTCATGAATGAGACCGGGGTGATGCACAGTTGGAACATTTGAAGTACACAAACGTGATCCTCATTCCTAAAAAGGCAATGATACAGAGAGTATCAGACTTCAGACCCATAAGTCTGTTAAACGGATCATTCAAAATTATCACCAAGGTGCTGGCTATGAGACTGGATCCTCTTCTGTGCGAGATCATAGAGAATTCACAAAGTGCTTTTGTGAAGGGAAGAGATATTATGGATAGTATTGCATCAGCTCATGAGATGGTGTTTAGAGGTAACAGAACAAAGCCAACGACTTCTTGCTTAAATTAGATTTTGAAAAAGCATATTACACAGTAGAATGAGACTGTGTAGATGAAGCGTTAGAGTTAAGAGGTTTTGGGCCGAAATGGAGACAATGGATGAGAAAGTGTATTAGAGATGGGAAATCATCCATCCAAAGTAATGGTAAATATGGAAAGGAAATCAGATGTTGTAGAGGACTGAGGCAAGGAGACCCACTATCACCATTAATTTTCACTTTGATTGCAAACGGATTAGCAGAAATGATTAATAAAGGAAGAGAGACAAATTTTTAAGAGGGTGAAGGTCAGAGGTGTTACCGACTCAATGTCAATTCTACAATATGCTGACGATACCCTTTTTTTTGGAGAAGCAAAATAGGATAAAATAATGGCGCTGAGGGTAATGCTTATGTGCTTTGAATATTGATCGGGTTTGGCAGTGAATCTACATAAGAGCTATGTGATTGCACTGGTGCTGTGTCTGGAAATAACGTTCAAGGAATAGTGTCACGCCCCGCTTTCCAAAAATATGAAATGCAAGCATGTGACATGGCCCAGCGAATGATGTGCATCATCCATAAGCTATTATCGATTCAACTCAACATTATAAACAGAAAGTAATACAACCACGCATGCAATAAAGGAATGAACACATGAATAACAATACTTGAAATTTAAGCATGAAATAATCAACATAATAACAATCCAACATCTGGAATCAACAATAACAATATTCGGGTCAAAAGCCCAACATACAAAGAAATAACAATGTTCAATTATTTAAGACTTCAAAACGAAATAATAAATATTTAAGCGACGATGCAAATCGATTTTTTCACCATTGTTGTTCTCCTAATCCATCAGGCAATTCTCCTTGATTACCTGTAAACTATTCATCTAAAAGAGAGAAAAATAGGTCTTTAGAGCAAGTCATGGACAGCAAGTAGAGAAACAGAGAAACAATGACATTTACGGTATAACAATGAATTCAATAAACAATAGAGTCGATGGTAATGAACAATGACAAAATGATAACGCTGCAATGCGCAATGACAATAATCAATAACAATAACAATAAGCGATGTCAATAGTGGTACCGATAACAATAATACTGTTCAATAATGATGACAATATGCAATGACGATGCGCTGAAAATCTTAAGTCTATTATTCATTTTAATCCTAACTAATGCACATACTACTGCATTCCATAACTACAGGTTCGATGCATACAATCAATTTCGTTTAGACTAAGGTGGTAGATTCTATAGGTCATGTACTCAGCACGATATAACATTAAAATGATAATACTGGCTATTGCAGTAATTTCTTGCACAATAACGATAATACTGGCTATTGCAGCAATTTCTTGCACAATAACGATAACACTGGCCATTGACGCAATTTGTTGCACAATGACGATAACGATATTTTGGGAACGAGGCCCACACTTTCGAGTACAGTCACTATATTATCAACTACTCTAGTCAACCCTTAACCCCGACTTGTTAAACATTTTTTATTCAATCAACATGCAATACTGGTTGGCAATATTATGACACTAATACGGAACAATAGGGACAGAAATATTAATGGGAAACGATAAAGCAATTTAATAAGGGACACTAGAATAATGACAACACAACCCTAAGATCATGCAATGTACTCTATACAATAAAATGCACCAAATACAACATTATAGATTCATTATATATTATCAAACATGGAAACTCAATTCTGGACGACAGTAGGTTGCTGTACTATAATTGAATTTCCCACGGCTACAGAATAACAAATGTGGATCTGTCAGAAGTTCTAGAAACTAGACTCTTGCCCAGTTCCAACGCATATTAAAAGTCCAAATTCTGACAACAGTAGCTAGGTGAATTACAGTGTTCTTTACAAATTACAGGTTCTGGCTTGTTATTATGTTAACTAGTTTCAGTTGTAAAAGCAGTAAATATTCATTTTAAAAATCAGCAAAATTAATTTTCATTACCCTACGCATGTTGACTATCAATCTGGAAATTATCATGATAATATTTGATCATTAGTTCATCTATTTAATCAGGTTAACATGGTATATGCATAAATCTAAAAATAAAACGCAGCAGCAGTACAATGGCCATAAATCATGCAATACAAGTCGAAATTCAATAATTTTGGATGTTATGGAAACTAGACACATGAGGCTACATTTCTTATTCCAAAAGTTATTGATTTTGATGACAGTATCTAGGTCGGAATAGCATGACAATGTTTAGGTTGACAGTCAATTTCAGGGTCTCAATATATTTTTCATGAATAAAATATTTAAAATGTTATGAACGATGAGTTAGGGGTCGACAACATAAATCACAACAAGTTACATCTATGTGAACATGGTATTAAGATGTATAGTGTCCATAATCTTACTAATCACAATCAACCAATATACCAACATCAATTATATGACAACCAACACTAGCATACCATCTACCATAGTCGTGAAATGTCATGACATGAATTACAATAACAAATCCTATTCATATATTCAATAATTAACTACATGAATGCATGCAAGATCTCTATAAATTGGAGGCAAAAAGACGGCACGAAGTCAAGACTACTACTTGGATTCACTCATGTAAATCCATAGTATTCCAACGATAGATAAGAATAGACGATATACGAGAATCAATATAGATCTACTTGCGGAATTCAATAAACAATCTCGAATACGATACAATACAATTCGATGGTGAGATGACTTGCCTTTAGAACGACGTTAGATTAATCCGAATATACGAAAAATAACGGGATCAGAATCCCGGCGACACAGCGATGAGCAAACGATCACGATCGGTCACAGATCTTGATGAGGATCAAGATCAGATAATCGGACGGCTGAGATCGAAGGTCGAGATCAAGATCAAGATGATGGTCACGATCGCGATGATCAAAGGAGATCCGATGGTCGAGATTAAGATCTTGATGATGATGATGGTGATGCGATCAATGGCCAAAATCAAGGGATCAAGAAGGTGATCATCATGATCGTGATGATTAATGATTGGACGGCCTAGATCCAATGGCTTGGTAATGATCGAAGGAGGATCAGACAGTTGTGATTGAACTTAATGCACTGTGATGATCAATAGAGGAGGGCCGATGAAGAGGCGGTGACTGGACGGAAAGCAGCGGGGCTCAAGCGAGGAGGCGACATCGGAGTTCGGGATGGTTGTCGAGCAGCGAGGAGAATAGGGACGTAGATAGTCGATGAAGAAGGGTGATGGTGTAGTGACGGGGTTTTAGCGATGGGGAGGAGGATGGGCGGTGCTGAGGGGCTTCGAGGAGAGGAGTGGTGCGGCAAGGTGGCGCGAGAGGCAATGAGGAAGATGAGGAGTCGGGGATGGTCATGACTGGGGAAGACGACGGGGTGCGTGAGGTGGCACAGTCTAGCGTATGGTTCGAGCGGGATGGTGGTTGGTTGGAGGTGGAGGTTGCAGTCGAGGCGTCGACGGAGAGACGGGCGAACTCGAGGTGGTGACGGTGGAAGATGGAGACGACGGTTGGTGTTGACAAGGAAGATGATGAGTATGATAATGGCGACGGGGGTGTTTTGCTTCGGTCGAGCGGCATTGCGAGGGGGGGAGATGAGAGGTCGGGGATGGTGAAGAGGTGCTCTGTCTGTTGGGGAAGACAAAGAGGAAAGAGAGAGACTGAGGGAGAGCGAGAAAGAGAGGTTTTTAAAAATAAATATAATTAAGATTACAATAATGGGGGAGGGATTATAGGGATAGTGAAGAGATATGGGGAATTGGGGTTATGAGATTAAATAATGAGATAGTGGGACCAAGGTATTGGGTTAATGGGTAGACTAGGATCCAAGAGGAGAATGGGCTTGGGTTAGAATCCAATAGAAGATGGGCTAAAATTTGGGCTTCAAATTAAATAATTAAATAATACAATATAGGTCAAAATCAATGGGCTTTAACAATAATAATAATAGTAATGACATTGGGCTTTACAAAAATAATACTAATAAGAATCATGACAATAAAATATTAATAATAATAAGAGTAACAACATCAATAATAAGAATAACAATAATAATAATATTAATAACAATAACAACAAATATGATAAAAATAATAACAATGAAAATACTAAAAATAATAATAATGATAGTAGTAATAATAGTACTACCGATAATAATAATAATAATAATAGTAATAACAATAGTACTCATAATAATAATAATAATAATAATAATAATAATAATAATAATAATAATAATAATAATAATATGCATCAAAATAGAATTTTAGATTAACAAGTTCATTAAAATCCAAACAGAAATAATATAAAATATAAATAGTTGATCAATTAAAAATAGAAAATATATTGTTATTCAAAGTGAATATAATTGTCGATTATAAAACACTTAGAAAAAGATCCAAAACGAATTTAGTGCAAAATAGATTTATAACTAATCAAAATACGAAAGATATTCAGGAAATACGTCTTTACGGGAACGGGGGTTACAAATAGCGAAAGCGATGAGTTGTGCTAAGGGAGAATTCCTAATCAAATACCTGGGAACGCCAATCAAGCCAGGCAGACTGCGGAAAAAGGATTGGATACCATTGGTGGAAAGAATTGAAAAGAAATTAGCAGGTTGGAAAGGAAAATTCCTTTCCCTGGCTGGAAGAATTACCCCAATCAATGCGGTGCTTAGTAACATTCCGACATATTTAATAGCAATCTATGAACTTCCAGGCTGGGTAATCGAACGTGTTAAGATAAATCAGAGAGATGAAAACAATACTGAATATTGAATTGAGAAATAATTGAGTATAATATCTCCTATATATAGGAGTGAACCAAATACAAAACTAGCACAATACCCAATGTGGGACTATAATATCTAACACCCCCTCTCAAACTCACGGTGGGTCAAACAGTGTGAGTTTGCCTACTAAATATCGAAATCTCTGAACATTATGAGATTTGGTGAAGAAGTCTGCCATCTGCTGTGATAAGGTAATAGAATGAAGTGAAATGGTCCCTACTTCAAAGCGCTCACGAATATAATGACAATCAATCTCTATTCTTTGTTCGCTCATGGAAGACCGGGTTGCTTGCAATGTATAGTGCACTTCGGTTATCACAATGAAGAGGAGTAGCTCCTGAAAGAGTGATACTCATATCTGATAACAGCCAACGAACATGAACAATCTTTCAAGTAGTAGCTGCCATTGCTCTGTACTCAGCTTTGGTCGAAGAACATGCAACAACTGCCGGTTTCTTACTTTTCCATGAGATCAGCGAATCACCAAGAAATAGACGAAAACCTGTGGTTGACCGTCTGCTAGTAGGATCACCTGCCTAATCTGAATACGAATATGCACTCAGCTTTAATTTGGATGTAGCATACATGAATAATGAGCGAGTAATAGTGCCCCGAAGATATCTGAGAATCCGAAGAATAGCACCGTAGTGAACTAACATAGGAGCGGAAACAAACTGACTGACAGCATTGACTGTGTGAGCAATATCGGGTCTGATCATGCATAAGTAGATAAGTTATCCAACAATATGTCTGTATCTAGTGGGATCAGGAAGGAGCTCACCATCAGTGGGACGAAGCTTCACATGAAGCTCTAAGGGTGTACCGACTGATCGACTGTCAGAGAGACATGCAGCGGAGATAATATCTGATGTGTATTTCTGTCGAGAAAGAATACATGTCGAGAAATGCGGACACGACCCGCTGATGGATCAAAACAACGATAAACTTTGTGTTCGGGACTGAGACCTAGGTGAACGCACTTAGCAGTACGAGCGGAGAGTTTCGTGCGCTCATTAGGAGGGAGAAGGACGTAACAGGTGCACCCAAAGGTACGAAGCATACTGTAGCCGGGAGGTGAGTGATAAAGAGCCTCATAAGGTGTCGTACCAACTAGGGCAGCCGACGGAGTAATGTTAATGAGACTGACAGAGGTCATGACAGCTTCAGCCCAGAAATTACGAAGGGCAGAAGAGGAGAGTAAAAGTGCGCGAGCCGTCTCAAGGATGTGACGATGCTTGCGTTCAGCTACACCATTCTGCTCATATATGTGAGGATATGATTGCTAAAAAAGGTGTCGTGAGACTGAAGGATCGATTTCATAGTGGTGGAAGTGTACTCACGAGCACTGTCCGATCGAAAATTCTTAATACGCACACCGAACTGAGTGTGAATCATAGTCATAAAGAACCGATAAATATCAGGTATTTCAGATCGCTGATGCATAAGAAAAATTCATGTATGTCTAGTAAAGTCATTGATGAAGGCAACATAATAGAGATAGCATTTTCACGAAGGTACAGGAGAGGGTCCTCATATGTCAGAATGAACAAGTTGAAAAGGAGGGACGGTTTGAGAAGTGCTTTTGTGACTAAAGGTTAGTGTGATATGTTTGGCCAAATGACAACCCTGACAATTAGATAAATATTTAAAAGTAAGAGAACCAAGGGCACCACTACGAGCTAAAGTCTGGAGACGAGATGTACTAATATGACCTAAACATCTGTGCCGCAGATCAGCATCAGAGGAAACAATACCGGCAAAACTAGAAGTAGAGTAATGTGCACAAAGAAAATTTATATGATATAGACGACTCTGACGAGTAGCATGCCCAAACTCCTCACCGGTGCATGAATTAGTAATTGAATAACCGAAAGAGTCAAAAGTAACAACAAGATCACCACTAATAGAAATAAGGTTTATGAATAAATGAGGAACATAAAGAATATATGGTAATATGAGAGTGGGAGAGCTAATTGCCCCTGAGTGTGTAACGAGAAGTGATGAGCCATCAGCTGTGTGTAGAGATGGAGAGTGAGAGGAAAGTGCAGTGCAGGTGTTGAACAGTGTCTGATTACTAGTGAGATGATGTGATGCACCAGAATCTAAAATCCAGAACGAATTCATACCGGAAGTGGTAGAGAGTGTAGGAGCAGAGGAGCCAGCATTGATAGACTGACCCATGAGCTGTAGTTCCAGCTGAGTGAGGCGTTGCTGAAGATTAGCCCAATCAGCAGGAGACGGCAAGGCTGAAGTGACGGGCATGGCCGAGGACGTAAAGGAAGAAGCACTGCGAAGAGGAATAAGACTAGTTCTGCTGTGACTGAGAGCACAATGAGGAGGGAGATGTTGTTGGTGTCTGGATCGGGGTAGGGGGCAGAATGGTGCTACCGGTGTCGAAAGTAGAGGTGGGGTAGGGTGAGGATTGATGTTAGGAGAAGGTAGGAGGCCGGAGGCAGACTGAAGGTGGCACTGTTGCTGTTTGAATCTGGAGGAGGAATGAGAGGCGGTTACATAGGGAAAGTCAGTGGAGGCGAAAATATGTAGGAAAGACTGAGATTCCATCAAGTAGTAGTACCTGTAATTTTTATCTTTTTTTTTTGATTTTTTTTTTAAATAGAAAAAAAAGGAAAAAAAAAAGAAGAAGAGGTTTTTTGGAATAAAGGGTTGCAGGTATTGGAGTGGGTCAGGTCGAGTACAAGAAAAGTGGGTATCAGGTATGTGGGTGTGGGATTTAGGTATAATTTGAAATAGGGTTAGGGTTTTAGATAGAGGGTGAGAGTGGCGGCTGGGTAGGGAGTTCGAGTGGGCGAGGATGTTGGAGATGGAGGTCAAGTGCGGAGTTGGGTTCGGAGTTGGAGGTCGGGTTTGGAGACGATGGGTAGGGCGGTCGGGTGGTAGGGCGACAGTGTTGGAGTTGGAAATCGAGGAGTTGGGTACGGAGTTGGAGACGATGGGATTGAGAGGTTGGAGATGTTGGAAGTTGGGTTCGGAGTTAGAGGGTTCGGATTTGGAGGTTGCCGGAGATGATGATGAAGTTGATGACAATGATGCAGACGATGTTGAAGACTGATGTTGATGTTGAATTTGGAGTTTCGGCGATGTTGAAGACGATGCTGCACGTAGTGTGCTTGATTTCTTGTTGCTTGATTTCTTTTGGTCTTTGATAAGGACGATGATTTTTTTTGTTGTTGTTGGAATTCTAGGGTTTTGGGAAGAACGAAATATTTGTATAACTTGGCTCTGATACCATGTTAAGATAAATCAGAGATATGAAAACAATACTGAATATTGAATTGAGAAATAACTGAGTACAATATCTCCTATATATAGGAGTGAACCAAATACAAAACTAGCACAATACCCAATGTGGGACTATAATATCTAACAGAACGGATTGACAAATGTAGAAGACATTTTCTGTGGAAAGGCAACCAAGAAAACAGCAAAGGGTTTCACTTGGTCAGATGGAGTAGGGTGTGTGTAAGAAGAAAGAATTTGGAGGATTGGGAATAGTAAACTTACTTGACATGAATAGATCCCTCCTTAGTAAATGGTGGTGGAAGATGAATAAACACCGCCAATCTTAGTGGTGTAAATCATTTGATTTATATAGACGAAGGAAAAAATATAGATTTGGTGGTAGGAGCGCGCAGGGGAAGATTTCACATATGTGGAAAGGAATTGAAAAGGAGGGAGAGATTTTTCATGCTAACACTAGATCAAAGGTTGGAGATGGTAAGAATACAAGATTCTGGAAGGACAAATGGTGTGGGGATAACACGTTACAATCTTTGTTTCCAAGACTGGCTAACGAGGTGAATAACGACAATCTGTTAATGTGGGATATCTGGCAAAATGGTAGATTAAAGATTGACTTCAGAGGAGCTCTCTTGGCTTTGGATCGTTTAGGGTACCAAAGACTTACATCGATGGTTAATGAATGGGGTCACTATTCTAACAATGAGATGGATTCTAGGGAGTGGAGTCTAGAGTCTAATAAGACCTTCATGGTGGCATCTATGTACCGTCAGCTGAATGATGGGGGGGTGAGATTTCAAGAGGCGAACATTATCTAGAATTCGGAAGCTCCGAATAAAGTTAAAGCATTCTTGTGGTTAGTTATGAACAATGTTGTTCTCTCAAAAGTGAATCTTAGAAAAGGAAACCTACCGATCGACACTACGTGTGTGAGATGTAACCAAGGGGAGGAGGATATCAATCATATTTTCTTAGAGCGTCCTAGGGCAAAATTGTCGTGGGAAATTCTGGTTCTGGGTTTCGATATGGTGGAAGTTTCTAATCGGGTTGAGGATTTCTGGGGTAACTGGAGATTAAAATGGGTTAGAACGGAGTGTAGGAAGATGTAGGATATCACGGTAGCAGCTAGTTTATGGACCCTTTGGCTAGACAGATTTTATACATTTTTCCGTGATTCAAGATGTAGTTTTGACATGATGCTATACAAAACTCTGAGTCTTATTGATGCTTGGGCAGGTAAAGCAGGGGTCAAGAGGAAGTTGCAACCGGATCTACACGAGTAGTCAGCATATGGAATGGAAGGGGGACTTTTGGACTTGGACCAGTGGTTCATTCGGTTGTGGTGTTTGTGATTGCTTTATCCTTTATGCATTATGTTGCTTTCTTTTTAGATTTGGATGTATTTTGAAGCTAGATGATGTTTTGATCTAATTTGAACTCTACGAGAACTGTAATATTTTGTATGTCTGTGTTTCTTTAATTACTCATTAATAAAACAGGTGACCGGGGTCACTTTTCTTCAACAAAAAAAATACAGGTTTTTTTTATAATAAAAAGATGATAGTGTCATCGCTTCATTAATGAAAAATTAATGAAACATAGTAGAACATATTACATCAAGAACTATACGTTAATGAAACAACAAATATAAACTATAGTCTCTAATGCATAAAAGAAGATACAGATACAGATACAAAAACACAATTCGAGCCTTTCAATTCCTTCCTCACGTGGGTTTTCTGATCTACTCCTCTTCCATACGAAGCATTTTCTTCGTCCCTGCCTGACTTGCCCAATCGTGAATGAAGAAGAAGATTTTATGTATCATAACACAAAACCTATTATTAATATTACGGAAACACAAATCATTACGGTCTAGCCATAGTCCCTATAAAGTAGCCGCAGCCGAGATATCCCAGGCCATTCTATCCTCTTTCCTGACAAGATCCGCTCTCCAATGACCCCACACCTCAGAACTAGATCTAGGACCATCTAAGCATCCAAATCCTAAACTCACTACCTCCCAGGCTAGCCTGGCCTTAGGACAAGTAAATAATAGGTGATTTGTATCTTCGTCAGCATTATTACATGTCGAGCATCTAACATCAATTTGCATATTTCGTTTCTGCAAATTGATCTTAGATAAGATCGCATCGTTCATCACAAGCCAAATAAACACTTTGACTTTCAAAGGTGCTTTAATACTCCATATAATGTTGGCCTCCTTGCATCGTAATCCTCCATCGTTGAGCCATTTGTACATATACAGGTTAACTAAGCTTTGTTTTGTTTTTGTATTTTTTGTTTTTGTTTTTGTTTTCTTTTTTCCTTTGCAAATGCTACGACTGGTCTTGAACCTGAGACATCTTTTTCCAATTCCAAACCCATATCTTCTAAGCTACAACTCAACAAATCAATTGTTGGTTAACTAAGCTTGGCGGATTGCTATGTTTAATGCTTTTGATCATAAGAAACTCAGATTAAGCTCTGTTTTAGGCTCTGTTGTAACTGAAGTTTTTTAGTGCTTTAACCCTGATTCACATTTTGTTCAGACTGAGTCATGTATCAGGAACCTTCTTAATTTGAAGTAGTTTTTTGTAAAGATTTCTTATTTTTGGTTCTTTAAAGTTTAAACAACCTCAACACTGGTGGCTGTTGAAGCTTCACTAAAGCAACTAAAGCTTTACTCATGGAAGTAGTTTATGTGACTTTCGGAAGCTTTATTATTTGCATGAAAAGCATCTAAAATTTTATATACATTGATACCTTTGGCTTCTTGGTGGGTAGTTAAGAAGCATTACAACATCAACCATCTAAGAAGAACATGCTTCCATTTTTTCCTTATTTTATGTTCATAAAAAGGATTCGAATATTAGGTAGGAAGTGCTTCAACTTGGAACATAATACAAACAGTAGAGTTAAAATTGTAAAACTAAATATATATGAATTTGATTCTGTATTGTGATTTTTTAAGATGGGTTAGGTTTTAGTCCAGCCCACATAAGAGAATGCAGACAATGAGCTTAACAGGGTTCATCTTCTTTTCTGTTCTCTTTTCTGAGCCCCTCTCAGTATTTGGTGAAGAATCAGTAGTAGTTAAGACTGGATTGATTAACTAAACTAGACAAATTATTGTCCCCTTTCTCGTTTTTTCTTAGTTTTCTTGCTTTTCTTTTCCACGATCTTACATCCAACCAAACACCCCCTAATTAACAATTGTGGACAATGAAATAATCGAACTGATTCAATGGCTTAAAGATATTTAATCCATGGGGCAAGAACGTACACACGAAGCAGCTTTCTATTTCAAGCCTTCAAGACTTGCTTATTAACTACACGGTAATTTCCAACGAAGATTGCAGAAGTCGAAACATAATGTCTTCACGACATCTTTTGTTTATAGCTCTACTAAAACAGAGTAGCCCAGAAGAATGTCATACTGCTCCCAGGGCCGGCCCTGAGTTTCCGGAGGCCCAAGGCGAACTCCTGAAATGAGCCCCCAATACACTAAAAAAAAGGAAAAAAAACCATATATACAAAAAATTTGCACATTATTGAAAGCAAAATACGCAAAATATATAAATTTGTTAAATCACCCAAACTTAAAGTCTCAAATTCAATTCAAATCTTCAAGTCTAAACTCAAAAAAAAAAATTTAAAAAATTTAAAGGCTCAAATAATTATTTTTTGAGGCCCTTAATAATAATATTTTTTTACGCGCAAAATACGTGCCTATATTTACAAGGAAATTACAAATTTGGGGCTCCTAAAATTGCAAAAATGCCAGGGGCCTCAAGGGTGGGGCCGGCCCTGACTGCTCCAAAAATGCTTCCTAGATCAATCGTAAATTTAGCTGCTTACAGTCAATTATGGTTTGATTTGAAGAAAATATTCTTTTTCATATACTGTTTATGTAACGTTTTCGTTCATTTCTCCAGCATTTCTTTAGTGAAAAATAAATCCTTGACCTTCACCTAAAAGTGAAATGGTTGCATTTCCTCCTTAAGCCACTAACATTTAGATTATTTGAGCAAAGAATTTTTTAACATGAAAAAGTTGCATTTACGAAGCTCCTTTCATCTTTTGACCAAATCAAAGAAATTAACGCCATGCACTAAGAATAAAAAAAAAAAACAGTTTATGTAATAACTTTTGATTTTGGTGTAGCTTTCAGCTTGTTAAATCATCACAAATAAAGCTAAAACTACACATGCAAATTGAAATTGAAAACAATCTGTAAAGTAACATCAACATCACCAGTCATTTGCACTTCAAACTTTTGATGAAAACACTGATCGTATTTCCTGACAATGGATGAAATGAAAATAGAATACAAGCACAAATCAGAATAAAATGTATGTCCCTTAATTAGCATCTGCCTCTAATTTTCTATATCAGGAACTGATATCAAATGATCAAGTAGAAAAAAATGATATGAGCAATCATTAAACTTTTTCGAGAGGTACTCTAATTAACAATGATCACAATCGAAGAACCTCACTCCATTAATCCTTGAAAAATAGAATTTACACACAGGTCTACATCATGGAGGAAGAAGCCTAGCTACATAACACTAACCGAAAGAGAGTAGAAAAAAGATGGATAACGCGCGATTGGTAAATCATCAAAAACTAAGCCTAGGCCTCGTCCGGTACCTCCATTATACACTCCAAACTAGGATTCCAACAACCTTCATGGCCTCTTCCTTTCTCTTTCCCTCCCTTTGTGCCCATCTCCACTAACACATCCTTAAGCTGTCTCCCTTTTCCTTCCTGTAACTGAACCATTAGCCACTCGAGTTCTCGCTTCGTCAACACCATCTTCACTACCTCTGAACCACCATTCTCTTTCTTAAGACCAGCACTATCTTCTTCATCTTCAACTTGTTGCTTCATTGCGCGAAACTTCAAGCAGTTGCCCATGTTAGAGATTTGCAGGAGGAGATTGAAGCTCTAAGTTTGGTTATGGTTTGATGTATAATAATGTGTTAGAACCCTAAGGTTTGGTTGAACTTGAAAGCTAGCTAATTTAGTAGGAGGGGGGATTAGGAGTAGTGCTGGTATATATGTTGGTAAGTAATAGTTAAGAGGGTTGGGTTTGAGACATTCAAAGCAGGGAAGTCATGAAAGTGGGACCAGGGTTTGCTGTTGGAGCTCCGAAAGTTAATGAAGAAAATGGGGTGGTGAAACGTGTCAGGTCCTGGTTTGAGGCTTAGATTTTAAAAAGATGTTGGAGATCAAACAATGTTTTTTTTCTTCTCAAAGTTGCATGTTGCCGGTTTGAACTGTTCGTAGATCTAGATGCTCTTCACTTTAAAAGAAAAGTTGGGATATCATTTACATGCAGAATCACTGACAAATTGAATAACCTCATAAAATCTAGCTTTTAATTGGGGATTCAATAAAATTTTCGAGGATCCGAACCCGAATGTTTGAGTCAGATTCAGATCAGTTTTTGAGTTCCACTGCCATGCATTCTATATATGATCGAACATCTGGTTTTGGTGCCATGCAACTTGGCTTGGGTTCTATATTACATTGTACCTGCTCTAACATATTTTATATCTGCCCATGTCTACCTGTGCTTGTTCCAATAGAAAACAATATTCCCAGAAATTGGGTTACCTCTAGATGAAAGCATATGCCTCATATTTTCTCCGCCATAAAAAAAAAACAAAAAACCCTAATTTTGTGGGTAGAACATCCAATAGAGATTGTAGCATGTTACAGTCCAATTTAGAAGCCTGTAAAGAATTAAAATGGCTTCATTGAAAACCAACCGAAAGAGTTGAATTTCTTTCATCTAATCTTTCAACCGAAAGATTTGATAAGTATTGAGGGTAGAGTTAGGGTAGAGGAAGACCTAAACTAACTTGAATGAAAACGGTGAAAAAAGATATGATAGCTTGTGACCTTATAGAAGATTTTGCACTAAACCGAGGTGAATGGAAAACCAGGATTCATATAGCCGACCCCAACTAGTTGGGAAAAAGGCTTTGTTGTTGTTATTGTTGTAGTCACTCCAAACAACAATATAAATTCAGTGTGATTGCAAGAAGATTAGAGGTTCTAATAACATGCAATAGAATCTAATAAAAGATCTCCTGAAATTAGCATAACATGCTTGTGAAATAATCCTTGAATTATAAGAACAGTTAACTAGAACTTTATTTTCGCGGAAATATCCGGGCAAAAATGTAACATTTATACGAATTGAATCGTCACAGAATTGTATCATTCTATATCAAAATATACTAGCTTTCATTCATTACACTAATTTTATTGAAATGAGATGGTTTTCAATGGAAGTCTTTTTTTTTTGTCAAGAATAATTTGTGGTATGAGGTTTGATGCATGTAAATAGAGTCAAAGAAACTAATGGAAAATCACTGTCAACTAAGAATGGTTCATAACAAAAATTTCAAACCGAAATTAAACTAGATCATGGGTCAAGGCCTATGCCTCCTATCGATAAAGACATGGTTAAAAGTAGCTATGTCCTTAAATTATGCCACCGAAATGCCATTATGAATTAGTTAATTTGGACAAAAGACATGGCAGGTGAAATGTCTCAATCAAGAAGAGATGGGAAACAATATGAAAACATGGCTCCAATAAATTAACATTGCCAACCTACGTCCGTATTATTGAAATCAGATTTTGGGAAAAATAAATATTTCTCTTATTCTTCTTGTTTTATTTTTTATAGTATACATATATATATATAAAGATTACAATCTTGAAGGAGAAGAAAGGAGATTGAGAGAAGATTAAGAGGTGAGAGATTTTGGGAATCTGTTTCCTATAGATTAGAAAACAGAATATACATATTACTACTTACTATATTTCAACACTCCCCCTCAAGTTGGTGCATAAATATTGAACATGCCCAACTTGTCAACAAATTTCAAGAAGAGCCGACTTGAAACTGCCTTGGTCAGGATATCTTCGAGTGATATTCTGACTTCACTTTAGATACCTCAATGACTTTCTCATCCAATTTCCCCTTGATGAAGAATCTATCTACCTCTACATATTTCGTCCTATCATGTTGAACTGGATTGGCGGCAATATCACATGCTGCTTGAATATCGCAATACACCTTCATAGGTTCATTCGGACCACAACCTAAGTTCTGCAACAAGAGTTTCAGCCATAAAGTTTTTTCTATACATAGAGCTACTCCGCGATACTTAGCCTCTGCACTAGAGCGTGCAACAACATTCTGCTTCTTGCTTCGCCATGTAACTATATTTCCTCCAACAAAGGTGAAGTATCCAGAAGTGGAGAGCCTATCAATTATAGATCCTGCCCAATCAGCATCAGTATATGTCTCAACCTTCAAGTGTCCATGTTTCGCAAATAGGACCCATTTTCCTGGAGCAGACTTAATATATCTCAGAATTCTCATCACTGTATCCATGTAATGTTCCTGAGGTGCATGCATAAACTGACTTACCACACTTAAAGCATATGATAAATCTGGCCGTGTATGCACAAGATACACCAGTCGTCCAACCAATCTCTGATATCTTTCCTTATCACAAGGCACATGATCAAGTTCGTTGTAAAGTTTCAATCATTCTTCTAATGATGTACCAATCGGCTGACAAGCAGACATTCCAGTTTTCTTTAATAAATCGAGAGCATACTTTCTTTGAGACAGAAATATACCATTTCTCGAGCGAGAAACTTCAATACCAAAAAAATATCTCAAAGGGCCAAGATCCTTCATTTCGAACTCTTGTGACAAGTAGCTCTTCAATGCCATTCTCTCCTCAGGATCATTTCCAGTTACTATCATATTATCCACATATATAATGAGAGCAGTAATCTTACCTTCTTTCCTTTTCAGGAATAAGGTATGATCTGAATTACTCTGACAATATCCGAATGTCCTCATTGATTTTGTAAACCTCCCAAACTAAGCTCTTGGCGACTGTTTGAGACCATATAGCGCCTTCCTCAATCAACACACTTTATTACTGTATTGGACTGGTCTGTTTGACCCTGGTGGAAGATCCATATAAAAACCTCCCCTGTCAATTCTCCATGCAAAAATGCATTCTTCACATCAAATTGCTCCAATGGCCAGTCAAGATTTGCAGCAAGTGACAGTAGGACTCGAACAGTATTGAATTTTTCCACAGGTATAAATGTATCTTCATAATCAATTCTATACGTTTGAGTGTATCCTTTTTATTGCTCTATTAAACCATCGGACTTATACTTTACCGTATAAATCTATCTGCTTCCTACTGGCTTCTTCCTTACTGGCAGCTCGACTATCTCCTAAGTCTCATTCTTTTTCAAGGACTTCATCTCCTCATCTATAGCTGCTTTCCACCTTGGATTAGTAAGGGTTTCCTGCACACTGTTAGGAATAGATACAGTAGATAATTGATTTACAAATGACTTATTTGATTCCGACAAGTGGTGAGTGGATACATAATTACTCATGAGATATTTGACGTTACTAATGGGATCAGGTTCATAAGTGGGTTTTGGAATACCTTTATTAGTACGGTGCGGGAGTTCTCTTCTAGGAGCTTCGAAAAACGATGACAATTGGTTTTGAGGTTCTGACGGTTCACTCTCATTGAGAT
The DNA here is from genome assembly GCA_017893485.1 of Hemerocallis citrina. Taxonomy (NCBI): domain Eukaryota; kingdom Viridiplantae; phylum Streptophyta; class Magnoliopsida; order Asparagales; family Asphodelaceae; genus Hemerocallis; species Hemerocallis citrina. The sequence goes on along the minus strand of CM030368.1, from coordinate 198,054,123 downwards.
TTGGTACTGGTTGCAATTCTTCAAGCGGGTCTTCGTCAAGAGGGGCTTCTTCCCTTGGTTGCACTTCTTCGTGAGGGTCTTCCTCCCTTGCTAGATCTTCATTCAAGTGTTCGTCATTATTTGTATCCAGTTGTTCGTTCTGGCTGGTAATTACTTCATCATACCCAAGAGTCTGAACTTCACTAACCCCTTCATCATATCCAAGAGTCTGAACTTCACTTCGGTGTTCCCTCTGAAGTTCAGTCGTAGAAAAATACATCTCATCTTTATGAAACACAACATCCACAGTCACAAACATCCGTTAAGTTGGTGGGTGATAGCACCGATACCCTTTCTTATCCTGTGCATATCCCACGAAAATACAGCGGACAGCTTGAGGAGTTAACTTATTGCATTTCTGTTGATGAAGATGAAGAAATGCAACACACCCAAACACACGAGGTGGCAAGTTGACGACTTTTGGTGCATTCACAGCATTAGTTAATGCTTGAAATGGTGTGAGAAAGTTTAGGATACTACTGGGAACTCGGTTGATTAGGTATGCAGCAGAAGCAAGGGCTTTCCCTCAATAGATGAGTGGCATATTTCCATGGATGAGAGAAGCACAGACCACCTCAAGCAAGTGTCTATTTTTTCTTTCTGCAACCCCATTATGTTGAGGTGTATATGAGCATGTAGTCTGGTGAACAATTTCGTGTTCCTCCAAATATTCTCGCAGATTTGAACTCAAGTACTCTCCGCCATTATCACTCCTAAGAACTTGAATCTGTGATTTATACTGAATCATAACATGCTTGTAAAATTTTTGAAACAAGCCAATAACTTCACTTTTCGACTTCATTAAACAAATCCAGGTCATACAGGTACAGTCATCAATAAATGTCACAAACCATTTGGCTCCTCCAAATATAGTGGTTTTGGATGGATCTCAAACATCAGAATGAATAATTATAAATGGAAGGGAGCTTCTACTTGAACTTGGAGGAAAAGAGACACGGTGACCTTTTGTGAGTTCACACACATCACACCGAAAGGCAGATATATCCAACTTCCAAAATAAACTTGGAAATAATTTCTTCAAATAACCAAAAGAAGCATTCCCTAGACGTCGATGCCATAGCCAAATATCTGATTTCTTCTTGTCATCTTCGGATCCTTCCATACTTAGAGCTTGAGTCAACTTGCTCGAATATTCAGATTCTAAATCCAGATAATAGAGTTTTCCGTGTCTAACCCCATAACCAATCATCTTGCGAGTCTGAATATCCTTAAACACATAATGTGAAGGCTAAATAACTACAATACAATGTAAGGCAGTAGTTATTTGAGCAACAGATAATAGGTTAAAATTCAAGGATGATACAACTAGGGCAGTATCACATATTAGGTTGTTTGTGAGATGTATGGTACCCTCGCCAGTAATAGTATCAGAATCACCATTGGCGGTGGACACAGTTGATTTGGTGGATGGTTGAAAATTTTGAACTTCTCTAGATACAAAAGTCATATGGTCGGTAGCACCCGAATCAATTATCCATGCATTATTCATAACAGATGCAGAAATATTAAATACCTTACTATCATTACCTACAGCTGTAACTAATGTAGAAGCGAGTCCAATACTTTTCTCAGCTCCATCAGTTTGTCCCATGGTAGTAGTACAAGAAAATAACGGATCTGATCTTCAGAAACCAATAGCAAACGACACAACTTGGCCAAGAACAGCTCCAAGTCTTCAACAAATAGTAAAACAGCAACAATCCAACACCAGATCAATCCCTCCCCTTCTTTACAAAACAGCAAACACAAACTCCACAGCTCCCTACCCGAACAGCAAACACAAATCCTCTCTTCTCCCGAACACCAAACAGCAACATGAGAGAGAGACAACATCAACAATGGCCAGTAGCTACAGTACCCACAGCAAAAGAGAGGGCAAGGGGACTTAAACGGGATCTGGATCAATCAACAACAGATCTGGATTAGATCAAGCAACGACTTGTGGTGGCAGATTAGATCAAGCAGCGACTTGTGGATTAGATCTTGGAGTTGTCGATGGGGGAGTGGAGTTAGTAGCGATGGCGACAAGTCAAGCAGTGAATGTGGTGGCGGTGGTGACGTACAGCGACGGCGGCAGCTAGGGTTTCTTCGGGATTGGGTTTCAAAGGAGTAGGAGAGGAGGTGGTTGAAGAAGGGTTCATTGATGTGTGGAAGATGGGTTTGTTGGGGTTTCGGTGGCGGAAGTTGGGGATCGAAGATGTTGGGGATCAGGTCTGATGTTGGGGTTTCGATGGCAGAAGTTAGGGATCGGAGATGTTGGGGTTTCAGTGATCAGATCTGGCAGAAGTTGACGTGGATGTTGGGGATCGGAGATCTGTGGTCCACAAGGTAGAGTGGTGAGGATGTTGATCAGAACGGGTGTTGGGGATCGGTGACGATGATCGGTGACGGGATCGGCGAAGGGATCTGACAGGATCAGGGTTTGGTTGGGATCAGATCAAGATGGAGATGTTAGATCTGATCACCTCCTCTTCTTCTTCTTTAGTTGGCCTAGATCAGGTTAGGCTGATACCATATTGAAATCAGATTTTGGGGAAAATAAATATTTCTCTTATTCTTCTTGTTTTATTCTTTACAGTATACATCTATATATAATGATTACAATCTTGGAGGAGAAGAAAGGAGATTGAGAGAAGATTGAGGGGTGAGAGATTTTGGGAATCTGTTTCCTATAGATTAGGAAACAGAATATATATATTACTACTTACTACATTTCAACATGTATACATAAACTAAGAGCGGAAAGAAGAGATGGAATCCTAGAGATAAGAATCACATGCAATTGAATGTCTGAAACTGATTAGGTTTCAAATTGTCGAAAGTGTAGCCGATATTATGCATTAGAAAAAAAAATATCGCGATAACAGTACATACAAAAGATCTAAAGGTGACTGACATGTAAGCTCATTCTATGCATGGGCCATTGATATGGGGTAGATGTTGTGGCCCCAACCGGGCCATCAGATTCCCTCAAAATTCGCTCTTCCATGATCATCAAGTCAAAGCAGGTCCAACGGGCTTTAGCCCATTCAGGCCCACAGGCAAACAGTTCCGACCCGGTCCGTTAGGGTCTCAGCCCATTTACCCCTGTCTATAAATACCAGACCCCCTCCTCACTTTCAAAGGTAATAAACTTTTCCCCACCTGAACCCTAGCTACTGTTGCTTTCTCCGTGACTGACTAGATCATCGGAGGGCATGTCGCCGAAACTTCTCCCGGTGTTTCTAAGCAGTGTGTAGGTACAAAAGACCGAGCCAAGCCTCAAAGATCTGAGCCGAGCTACTAGATCCGAGCCGAGCACTTGGCATTTACCTCTCTCCTGCGACTCTCGAGTCGGTCCTACTGCCTAGGATCGGATCAACACCAGTACCACATCTTCTGCTACACAAAATATAAGAACTCACGCCTGTTGCCCCCACACCCCAAAAACAAACAGTATCAGGTTGGCACCGTCTGCAAAAAACTTTAAGTACTGATGCCAGTTCGATCCCAGCCAGGGACGTCATCTCAAGTCCGAGCTTTTTCATGGCTCCCAAAGCAAGGAGGGCCGTCATCTCCGGATGTCGTCCTGATCCTCCTCCTCATCACAGCCACGCGGATGCCCAGGACTCTAATCAATCGCGGGTCAATGGCGCAGCCGGACCTCGACCAGGCACTTCTCACTCTGTCGCAACTGACTTGTAGCGCTTCATTCAAAATCGGCAAGCCAGTCAAGCCAGGGGAGGGTTCGCTTCCAACTCGGTCCCGGACCAGGGAAGAAAACCGACCCCAGAACGGGAGCCGGGACACAGCCGCTCACCCCGAGGACCTCAACCATTGCGTGACCCGGTAGGGCAAGCCCCAGTCACGAGAGCTGAGTTTCAGAATTTTAGAGACGATGTCCTCCAAGCAATCCGAGGCGGTCCTAGGTGTAACACCCCGAATTCCAAATAAGACTGAATTCGAGATTTCACAGGATCTTTACTTCACTTCGTACAATTTCACAAGGAATTTAAAACTTATTCAATAGTACATCAGAGTTACATTACACTTTGTTTACACAGCAGAAGAGAAAAAAAGATTACAATATTGAAAACAATATAACTTATACAACTTTATCAAATAATCATCGATTGCATCATAATAGCTTTATTCCTTCATGAATAGTCCATTACCTACATATCAACTTGTGGGCACATCAGTCACTTACAACTGACGAAAGTGTTATACTCGGCTATTCTCTCTATGCCGTACATATAACGATCTCATTATTTTAACAAAAATCACAAGAGATTGAAATGAACAAATGAAGTGTTAAATTGTGACTACGCTATACATGAAGTGTATGTCATGCCTTAATGCCTAATGCACATATTTTATACTAGGATGACACTAATGCACACTTGTTCGGATTCTATGCATCCCATACTACATAGGTCCGAGGGCAAGCGCCTACGTACTCCACAATAAATGGCTCGATCCCTCGCCATGAAAATTACCCGGTAATAAAACAAGGTTTAGATCATTCTACGAATATGGGTCCCAGCCCGATGGCTATTATAACGGTTCTCTCATCGTGCGAATCATCCCGCAAGTGCCCCTAGCCCCGGTATACGTATATACATTGGAGATAGCAACTATTCTACCGACTTCGCCAAGTCCCGAATTTAAATATAAAAAAACCCGTCTCCCACAGAGCAACCCCAGTCTGCCGACTGGGTCTATAGCCACGGAGATCCACCGTCGACTATATAGAGGCAACCCACTTACGTTTGCCCAAGTTTACTACATCTTCACTTATGTGCCTAGTTATTTTAGTTCAAGACATGAATGTGTTATCATTCCTAGAATCAGTTTTACTTCCTACCGGACTTGTTTCACAAAAATACGAGATTGCCCCACAGCAATATCTCAAAATCATATCTCAAATCTTTCTTTCAGTAGTGCTGACAAACGAAGTCTTACTAATTCCAAATCATAAAATTTTCATGTACAAGAAATCATGGGTATTCACACCCTTCAATAATCATGTCTTAACTTAGATAATTTCATCTTTCAACTTATTCACGAATGATCAAAATCTTGTCACTAATCATGATCTATTTACTCATTCATAATCTTTATAAGCAATTGATTTATTTCAAGAAACACAACTTCATCAACAAATTCAAACTCTTACAATATCTCGACTCACTTCAAAATATTCATTCGAAAGAAATATCAGAAACTCAGAAAAATATCAGTTAGAGCAGAAGCAGTCGATTTCATAGGGTGATCGGTCGACTGTCCCACGTGAAAACCCAAACTCAAGAAATTCATCAATTTGAGTGGTGACAGTCGACTGCGACAAAGGGTCGGTCGACTGTCCCGCACGAAAAGTCCAAACTCTAGAAATCACTGCAGCTAGGTTCGCGACGGTCGACTATCGAAACTTACCAATCGACTGTCCCACCTACAGACCGTAGTATTTGAGTTTGTGCAAATTATTTCCAAACGGAGTTTACTTGAAAACTGTGATTTCCAAATTTCCAAATTATATTTTAGACATTGTATCTTCTCTTTTATGAATAAGAATTTGATTCTTTTTTTTTAAACTCGTTTATCCAATAATCCAATCTTTTTAGGATATTGAAACAAACTTTCTCTTGACTGAGAATGAATTTTAAAAACAGTGAACAACAATTTCAAATTCACTTAAATAATTCTCTTTCTTATTTTTCACATAGACTTAGGTTTTCTTTAAAAACTTAAATTTAAAAAAAAAACTAGTGTTCATGACAAATAGTTGTGTTCTCACTTTTACACAAATTACACTTTTATAACAATACTAGCGTGTCACTTGATCAAGAGAATTTTACAAGAATACTCTTTCACACAATAATTTATATTCTTCTCAATTAGAACGTACATTTGTCAATACATTACAAAACATTAACTAAGATCACTTTCTTTCTTCTTTCTTAGTATTCAAAACATGATGTGATCAACATATTTCATAAGCACAAAATTTTTGCAAGCATACTAACATGGTTTATAACATAAAGGAGTTCTTATCATTAATTAACATGGTATCTATTTCTTAGTTACAACAAACAATCTTTACACAAATCATATTATGCTAGCATGAATTTTATTTATAATTTTCGCATGAAAATTTTCTTTATATGTCAACAATATTATAAACACAAAGTTTTTGCAAACATACTGGCATGGTTTATAACATGGAAGAATTCTTCTCTTTAGTTAACATGGTATCCATTTCTTAATCAACAAAACTACCTTCATACATATCATGTTATACTAGCATGAACTTTATAATTTTCTCATAAAAAATCTTCTTATATTACTCATTTTAGCATGCATATCCTACATTAGAAAATAATGAAATCACTCACCTTAAGTGAAGCTTGAACAAATGAAGGGAAGGATGGAACACTACTTCTAGCTCCCAGACAACTCCTAGCTCCTAGCAAGGCTTCTCCTCCTAGCAATGACTCCTTCTCCTAGCAAGAATTTTCCTCCAAGCAATAGGACTCTCTTACTCTCTTTCTTTTCTTTCTTTCTTTCTTTTGATTTTGATAATGTCTTTGGTGCAAATGAGAATGAGAAATGGGGCCTCTATTTATAGGATTTTGCGAAGGTCTATTTTGCATAATTTTACACTTAATAACTCTCCAAATTAATTCTTACAACTTTTCATGTTCTAAACTCCTAAAACCTACAACTCTCTATCTCCCCACTATTCACAAACTCAACCCCAAACCCTTCTCCTTCCCTCTCCAAAACCAGCCACCCCCCTTGCCCACAAATTCGGCCAAGTTCATTGGTGTATGCATGCACACATGCATAAACAAATATGAATACATTTCTATAAATCTAAATTTGTACTAAGGTTTGTAACTTGTCATGTATTAGTGCATGCTTAACTAAAAAAGTGATTTTATTAGTGGGCTTGCTACATGGGCTCATTTCTAATTAATTAATTTAATTATCTAGTGGGCTCCTCTTCTAATGGGCTTGATTTTAGCCTATAGGTCCATGGATCAAAAGAAGGCTAATTAAAACTTATGCATGCTAAAAATTTGTAAATGAGAATAAAAATTTGCACGTGCAGCATACGTGCAAAAATTAAAAAAAATGCATTTTAAATTTAAAATAAATTGTGGGGTGTTACACTAGGACTGAGGCGCGCAATCACTCCATCCCTCAGCCAGAAGCCCGGGGTAGCAAATCCCACGGATCGACCCGCCCGCTTGAACAAGAAGATGCCGTCCTTCTGTAACGCCTCAAATATCAAAATACGGCAATTCGTAGCTTAACATGATCTACACTTCACTTTGTACAAATTTTCAAGGAATTTGAAAACTTTTATTGCAAAATTATTCTTTTATATCAATAACGCAGCGAAAAAAAAATGAAGCACAACATGATCAATATACAATTTTACAACTTGAGCATGTAAGTAATCATCAGCATCAAATTCATCTTTATATCTCCTTGTAAGATCCAAATCCTGCATATGAATCTGTGGGCACGTCAGTTGCTTACAATCGACGCAATGTTAAAAACAGCGATCTTCTCTGTGCTGTATTATAACGAAATCTCTTACTTTAACAAACATAAACTTGAATGCATATAAAAGTGTAAAGAGTGAGTATCTTAAATATGTCAGTGTATGATATGACTTAATGCCTAATGCAGATGTTATACTACAATGACACTAATGCATACTTGTTTGGATTCTATGCATCCCATACTACATAGGTCCGAGGGCAATCACCTACGTACTCCACATTGTAGGGTTAGAGCCCTTGCCATGCAGCCTACTACGATGAATACTACAAGATTTAGACACCTTGCAAGTATTGGCTTTCGCCCTTGGAATACCGGAGACCAATCTCTCTCTGTGGATCATTCTGTGGCCCTTACGTCCATCATCCCGGAATACTGGGGATCGTCTCTCTCCGCAGGTCATTCTGGAGCCCTTATTGCACAAGCTTCCCATGAGCGTCGTTCTCATCCTGGAATACTGGAGATCGTTCCCACTCCATAGATCATTCTGTGGCCCTTACGTCCATCGTCCCGAAATAATGGAGACCGTCTCTCTCCAAGGATCATTATGGAGTCCATAACTCAGTTTGCACTTGTTTCGTCATATCTCCAACTAGTGTCCGTCCTTAAGTAATGATTATTAAGAACTAGAGTGTAGCTTATCCACCGGTCTTAAACCAAATACCGAGACAGTCAACCCAATTGGTTACTTCTTACAATTCAATTATTCATTTTTATTTTTTTGCTGGTACCTGGGTCTCACTAAGCCTCTAAAATCAACATCTTTTCATGTTTAACAACTTGGGGTACGCATCCCCTTGTTACTCATATTCTCAATTTTCATGTATTCATATTTCATTCAAATTCTTTTATTCCTTCTTATTTATTCATCCATAAGTACAATCTCAACCTATTCATTTTCAAAATACACTTTTCATATTCATCAAAACTTTCTCTATACAAGTTAATTAAGATTAGAACATAGTCTCTTTAAAATTCATCTTTGAAAATTTATCTCATCGTTTTCCTTTGATTTATTTTGAACTAATCTTAATATCTTTAATCATATATATATATATATATATATATAATAAATTACAAAGAAAGCTATCAAGTGGCTCACAATCAATCCCTTCCAAAATCAAAGGTCCATATCAAATCTTACAAAACACATTTCCCCTCCAAAATTTCAAATCCCAAAACCAAATTTCCCCCCTAAAAAACTCATTACTTTATTACTATCTCTCTCATCTCTTTACTTTTTCATATTTCTCTCTTTCTCTCTCTCTCTCATTCTTTCTTTATTTACATAGAAATTTTGATTTTAAGATTTCGGTTTTGTAAAATTTCAGAATTTTTAATACCAAATATCTCTTCAACAATTAAATTTCATTATTTTCCACACTTAAAATTCTAAGAAGTTAGATATTATACCCCCATTTATAATTATTTTTCAATATAGACTTTTATTTATAACTAATTATTGTCATACTATTCAAACTTGAGCTACATAATTATTGTTTTACTGTTTACATGGCTTTTCGTGTTTTGTATCATTCCGAAGACGTGCCGTAGGCACGTGCTCACAGGCAAATCTAGTATATATATATTTCTTAATGTTGGATCCTGTATGTAAGGCAAATAACACTAGGGGGGTTGAATAGTGTTGTTTAAAATTAAACAGTAAATTGAATTTTCGCACTGTTAAGTCGACTGAAGCATCAGATAAGAAAACTAATTTAACTGAAGATTAATAAGTCTGTTAAGACGACTTAGGGAGAAATGCAGTCGACTGACCAGACTCGATTTACAATAAACTCAGAGAAAGTAAAAAATGCAAGTTTAGAGAATACAACCACAAAGAATTAGCACTGCAAACACCACACTGTATCCTGGTTCGGTCCTCCCGACCTACATCCAGTTCCCAAGCAACCCACTTGATATTTTTCACTATTCTTGAAAAAAATACAAGAATACTCTACAACATTTGAAAACAACTATGCCGAATCTGTAGACCTCTCTCACCACTAAAGAGAGAAAAACTCACTCTACAACCTAGAGTGAAACCGACTCTACACCAAGAGTCCTACTCTCACAACTCGAGAGTGAAACAACAACAAAAATGAGATTACAACAACCTAAAGCCTTGTATTTGATAGTGCTTTTTGTATAGTGGCTATAGGTCAACTTCTGACTTCAGTCTAGAACGAATTCAGTGTTATACAAGACTGAAATCAGAGAACCAAGTCTTAAGGAAAGTATGTGCTTTGTAAACTTGTTCTCTTTTTCTCTTAAAAAGCAAAAAGACTTGAATGAAAAAGTTGAGGAGTTAAGGAACCTTTCCCAAATGAGTTTTATACTCTATTTATAGAGCTAGACTCACTGGACGTGTTCCACAAACTGCCATAAAACGGATATAAGAGTTTGAATTTGAAAAACAAGTTTCAAATTCAGAAAACTGTCAAAAAATGCTTGAACAGTCGATTGGGTTGCCATATGAGTCGACTGGTCAGAGCTTGAGTGAGTTCAGTCAGTTTCGTACTCTAACAGTCGACTGCTTCCAAGAATAAGTCGACTGGTACTCAATCTGCTGAACTTATACAAGATTTATTTTGACATTTTGATTTTGTAAAAGGGAATGTGTGAGTGTGTGTGTGACAAGGCTTTTATAAGATTCTAAGACTCACAAATATTACAAACACAATTACAAGACATTTGTTCAAAGTGGCTAATCACTTGAAGCACTTGAAAGTCTTTGTCTTGAAACTTGAAAGATCTAGAGTCTTGTGGCTTGATCTTGTCTTTGTGGCTTGGCCTTGCATGCTTCATCATTGTATTTGGCCTTGAATGCTTTACACACTGCAAAAGATATGTAGGATAGAACAATTGTGTATTGTGTTGTAGCCATCAAAATCAAGAATCTACATTCCCCCCCTTTTTGATGATGACAACACAATAACTTAAAATAATATAGACATAAAATTTACATATCTTGATACTTACACAAAAAATGAAAAAAAATGTACAATTGTTACAAGCTTACAAGCTCCCCCTGGATAAAATGCAATATGCACAACATGCACAACACAACATGCACAAAAATTATGAAAGTCTGAAACTCTAAAACAACATATCATGTACAAAATCATAATTTCTCCCCCTTTGCCATCAACAAAAAAGGACTAAAGACAAACCGTAGATGAAAAACCTACATATCATTAACATAAGGAAATTTATACATAAGCAGATATGGAGAAAGTTCATATGACAAAATGAGAGAACATCAATGAAAGCTTAAAACATAACTCAAAAATAAATTTTTAAAAAAAACTGAAAAATGCATCAATCGTCTTCGTCTTCTTCATCATCACTGTGGGAGGTAGGGTTAGGATGTGGAAACTGTCTAACAAACATTTGAGTGAGGTTAGCAATGCTAGCCTCAAGAGATTCCTGCCGACCTAAGAAGAGATCTGTACGATCCATGAGATAATTGAAAGAAGTGTAAAGACTCTCAGGATCAGAAAAACTAGCTCTAGGATGAGAAGACAAACTAGAAGCAGACGACCGACGAGGAACAGAAGTAGCTAGAGGAATAAGAGGTGTATTTCTTTGAGGAGACCGAGGGGGTGAGTGTGGAATTTTCATACGTGCTAGACTTGCACGATCAAAAGATTCATAACGAGTAACAACACTCGACTCGGAATCAAGATCAATTTGATAGTAGTTAAAGACATGGGTAAGTAGTGCACCAAAAGGAAGAAAAGAGGAATGAGCCTTATGGAGACGATTAAAAATTACCTGACTCCAATTGACTTGGATGTTGCCTAAGATTGCATACACCGCTTGTTGCAATTCAAAAAAAAAAAATTGGTCATAGCTACCCGTTTTTGGGATAATGTGGTACGACAATATTCGTGCAACGAGCTTAGCAAGCGGAGGAATCGATTTATTGGTCATTGGAAGACCACGATGTGGCAAAAAGATTTTAGACAAGATAGATTGATCATCCAACTCAATTTCCCCTAAATCTAACCCTTCATTAGAGATATTCAAAATACTCCCTAATTTTTCAGCAGTTAATTTCATTCGAATATTTTTCACCGAAAAATATTTCATTACCATCCTAAGATGTTGCAACTTTTATATTTGTATGAAACAAATATATGAGTTAGGGATAGTAATAGGGTTGATTTACTAAGGATAGAAGTTCAAATAAACCACGTTGTTCAAATAATGGGGCAATCGGAAATCTATCTAAATCGGGGAAATTAACAAAACGACCCGGAAAGATCATGATTTGAAAAATGATAAAATATTTCTCAACAAGAGAAAGGTGCCTTAAGTACTGAAGTTAATTATGAGAAGATTGCTCTTCTTCCACATTTGAACCCCTAGATCTTTTGGGTTTAGTCATATTGAGAATCTAGAAAAACCTTTGAAAAACAAAGATAGAAGATTTAGAGATGATTACCCACAACTAGAGACCAAGAAACACAAGAACTCAAGAGACTCAAACTGGACAGGAAATGAACATTCTTAGGCGGAGAAACCAACTCCAATGGCGACACCGTAGAGATCAAGAAAGCTTCAAAAGAACAGGGAAAGAGCAGCCGATTTGGGAAGAAAGGGTAAAAAGTGAAAGGGGAAGGAAGAGTTTAGGGTTTTTACTTGAAGGGAATGGCTCTGATTGAATGTGGGTTTCAATGGAGGGTCGAGATCAAATAGAGGGTAAGAGAGAGAGAGAGAGAGAGAGAGAGAGAGAGAGAGAGAGAGAGAGAGAGAGAGATAAATGCCTCATTCTGTGATGATTTAGAATCAAAAAATCAAATTGATGTCGCAACAGTCGACTGGATTTAGATCATTCGACTAAACCGAAAGCAAATAAAACTAAACGAAAAATCAAGTAAAGCTACTGTCAGTCGACTGTAGATTGGAGACAGTCGACTGGGCAGAAGACACAATTAAGTCAGAATTGCAGACAAAAAGAGTACTGTATAAGTCGATTGAAAACTAACTATAAGTCGACTTAGACATAAATTTTTTTAAGAAATGTCATGAAATAAGCAAATACCTAATCTCTTCTAAAGTTTTTTTTTTTTGATGAATCGGATAGAGCCAAAAGGCTCCAGCCATCAAAAAATATATTAATCAATAAAGCAGTAATAATACAAACAAGCATCAATAGTTTTACAAGGGGTAAAACAGAAATAAACGAACAAAAAGAGAAATACAATAAACAACAGCAAACACAGTGGGAAAATACACGGCTAGGCGCACCATCCCGAAAACAGAGAGAGGAGCAAAAGGCCCGGCGACGCAAGCAAAAAGGGGACCAAAATCGAAAAACCGAACCCGAAAGAGGGTCTGGGGAATGATAACACCCCCCACGACTACCATCCATCTTCACTAGCAGTCTTGAGGGACTCTAGTGGCACAACGGCGGAAATGCACTGCTGACACCAGTGATGACCACGAGAAGGCGTAACACAACTGTGCCCTTGTAGAACAGCTGACATAGAACCTGCTTTCCTCGCAAGAAGTTGATAATCTCTTCTAAAGTTGATAAATGTATCTTCTTTAAGAGGTTTAGTAAATATATCTGCTACTTGTTTATCAGTTGAAATAAAATCCAATAGTATATCTTCTTTTAAAACATGATCACGTAGAAAATGATGTCGAATATCAATATGTTTCGTACGTGAATGTTGAACCGGATTTTTAGATAAATTAATAGCACTGGTATTATCACACATTATAGCGGGTCTTGAAAAAGAAATACCATAATCTAATAAAGTTTGTTTCATCCATAAAATTTGAGCACAAGCCAAATTTGCAGCAATATACTCAGCTTTGTAGTAGATAGGGATACCAAATTTTGCTTTTTAATATAATCAATACAGAACAATTGCGCATGCAATAATAATAATCTCATGAACAAAAATACTTGGAATGAAGCAATAAAAATATCCAAATACAATAATAATAATCCAACGCCTGGAAACAATAATAAAATCCGGGACATAAGCCCAAAACAATAATAATCCAATCTAAAAATAATAACAAGTCTCAATACATTAAGTTTATTTAAAGCAATAAGCAATTAGAAAGCAGTAGTCTTCAGAATGTTTGTTCTCCAATTCCAGCAGGCAATTCTCCTTGATTACCTGTATATACTTCATCTAAAAAGAGGAGAAAAATTGTCCTTAGAGCAAGTCATGGACAGCAAGTAGAGAAAGCAGGGAACAATGGAATAACGGTATAACAATGAATTCAATGGATCAATAAGAATCAATAACATGAAACAATAATCTTGATAATCGATGCAATGACTATAAACAATGATTCAATATTCGGTAACGGTAATCAATGATCAATAACAATAACACTTAGCCAATATTCGATATCAATAGGAACAATGATGAACAATATGTAATGTCGATGTGTAATCCTTATATTTATTAATCATTTTTAACTCCTAACTTGTAACTACCGTTTCTGTAATTTTTGAATTTTTCCCTTTGTATTTCTTTTAATTGTAATTGAATGAAAACCCTATTTTCTTTGTTCTTAATTATTTTTAATTAAGAATTGCTTGAAAATTTTCCAGTTCTTCTTGTTGGAGTTTTTCTTGTTGAGCTTATTATCTTTTAATTGATTGTGGATATTTTTATTCGAACCCTGTTGTTTTTGATCTACCTTCTAATTGAACCCTAAAACCCAATTTGATGAATCCTGGACCCAAAACCGCTATTATTGAACCCTAATTATATACCCTATAATAACAACTCTACTGTAAACCCTAATTTAGCACACAAATCGAAACCATAGCTATCTATTCTCTTTCCTCGAGTTTCTCTCTCCCCAAACAGACCCATCCACTTGTCACCCCCTTCCGCAACTCCTCCAGCCATCTCCCTTCACCTCCGGCGACCCCCACTCTTGTCGACCGCTCCCCTGCGCCTCCCCTCGATACCCAAGTACCCAAACACCATCCCTGTGCATCCCTTTCCCCGTTCTTGCCATTTACAAGCTTCAAACACTAAACCCATCAAACCCCAATCCCGATTTCCCCCCTTTTCGTCGACCCACTCTGGCAATGCCACAGCGGTGCCGCCCAGCCCTTGATGCCTCGCCGTTCGCGCAGCCCTCCTAGCACTGCCCGACCCTTGCCCTTGCTACTATTGCTGTGGTCGTTTCTTGCTGTTGCTGTCTTTTGGGAGTTGTGTTGATTTTGAACTTGATTGCACATATATTGCACGTGCTGCTTTGAGGATTTGCTAGTTCGTGAGTTCGTTGCTCCAAGATCCTTATCCCGTTATTCTTGGTATTCGTTTTCACCGATTAACAGGCAAGTCACCGTCCACTTGAATTGTTACTTGTATCAAATTCAAGTTTTATTGAAATTCTTGCAAGTAGATCTTCTTGTTATCATATTACCTTTGTTATTTCTTTCGTTGGGTCTATTGAGGGTTTACACGAGCTAACCCCGATATTCTTGACATCGTACCATTTTGACTCTAAAGTTTGGATCTTTAATGAATGCATATGGAATTGTTAATAGGGTTATTCGTACAAGTCACAATACAAATAAGTTATTGTAGAGACAAACGTTAGGTTGTATATCGTTTACTCGTTTGATGATTGATTGATGTTAGACTTGTATATGTGTGTGATCTAAATTTTATTTATCATGTTTGGACACCTATCATGCTAGATACACAATTTATTGACTATAGAATCGAAACCCATCATGTGTAATTAATTTATGCTCAAGAAAAATACCCTAAGAATTGTACATGCTTGCTGACCTGAACTTGATCGCTGTTTTCGAACTAGTAAATGACCTTAAAATGAAATACTTGCTGAACATAAAATGTAGCCCCTGATGTCTAGATAATTTTTCCCTGGTCTGGATTTAAATTCCAGATTGGAATCTATTAGATATCATCACTTTACTGCAACTGTGTTAGTAATTTTCAGACTCGTAATTTCATGCGTATCCTGCTGTTATTTATTTTATTTGACCCTGTTATCAGTAAAGGAAAAATCCAAAATAAATCATGCTAGACTTGGACATGTACAGCCACTTTCCTGAATTTTTGAAAATTTTAATAATGAGTTTTCTGATCCAAAATAATTAATGGAACATAACATACTGCATGCTGACTGAACATAAAACCTGAAAAGAAACATGTGTTTGACCTAGCTACTGTTGTCGGAATGTGAACTTTAAGTATGCGTTGGAACCGTATGGAAGTCTGGTTTCCAGATTTTTTGACTTATTTAACTTTTGATTTCTGAGTCAGCAGAAAACTGCACTTTTGTACAGGTTGCGCTTGTTGTCCAGAATTGTGGATACTACTTTTTAATGAATTAATAATTCCTATGTTGTATTATTGCATGAGTTAATGAATGTATGTTGCATTGCATGTTCCCAATGAGTTATTGTCACTATTTTAACCGTCCTATCCATGTTATCCACCTATTGTTTCCCTATTGATACTATTGTTCACCGAATTATCCATTAATTGCATATGGTGTTGTTGCATTGATAAATAATTAATAAGCCGGGGTTAAGGGTTGACATTTAAGTAGTGAACAAAGTAGTGACTATACCTGAAGGAGGGGCCCGTGTTTCCCTAACTACCATTCTGGCTATCGTTTTATCGTGTGATTGTAATTATGGCAATACCCAATCTATCGTGTACCGTATCGTTGCCGATGACCGTTTCATACACCGAAAGGTGAATAGTGTTTACCGTTACCGTTGCCAAGAACATGATCTACCAAGTGCACCACTTGAGTCTAAACGAAATTGATTGTATGCATCGATCCTGTGGTACGGCACACATGGGACACAGTAGTATGTGCATTAGTTAGGAGTTAAAATGAATAATAGACATAAGGATTGATACATCCCCGACATTGCATATTATTCATCATTGTTCCTATTTGTATCCAATATTGTTTAAGTGATAATGATATTAACCGTTGATTACCGTTACCGAATATTGATTCACCGTTACACCGTTGCATTGATTACCATGTTATTGATTATTATCCGTGCCATGTTATTGATTCCCATTGATCCATTGTTTCATTGTTATACCGTTATTCCATTGTTCCCTGCTTTCCTACTTACTATCCATGACTTGCTCTAAGGACAATTATTTTTCTCTTTATAGATGAAGTATTTACAGGTAATGAAGGAGAATTGCCTGCTGGAATTGGAGAACAAACATTTTGAAGATTTCTGCCTTTAAATTGCTTATCGCTTTTATAAACTTAATGTATTGAGACTTGTTACTATTTTGTATTGGGATTTATTTTTGTTTTAGGCTTATATCCCAAATTTTATTATTGTTTCCAGATATTGGATTATTATTATTGTATTTGGATATTTTATTACTTCATTCCAAGTATTTTGTTCATAAAATCATTATTATTGCCTGCACAATTGTTCTGTAATGTTTATATTGTTGAGTTGATCGATTAAACAGCTTATGGGTGACGTTAATCATTCGCTGGGCTAATGTCATGTGCTCGTATTCCGTATTTTTGGAAAGCAGAGCGTGGCAAGGTTTTTAGTGGTATCAGGGCCTGGGTTTGGATAATATATCAGTCAAACGTGACTAATGAAAGAAATTTTAGCTTTGATTGATATATTAATCATATTTGAGATCATATCGGTTTGACTCAACAATCTGAGTAATACAGTGATCGCATGAACAATTGATATCTAACTTATGATCTGGACGCTAACCGTTTGATCTTCTATTGCAGACTATAGCTAGAAAATGTGCTTCTTCTACCCGTGCTGGGGATGACCAGTCTAATGCGCCTACTGTTGCGCAGTTGATGCAAATGCAACATGAGCACAATGAGCTGGTGATGCAAATGCAGCTGGAACATAATGAGCAGTTGAGAATGGCTTATAAAAATGCCAATAGAGTACCCGTTGTGCTGCCCCCGAGGCCTGGTAATGTAACAGATTTCATGAAGCTTCACCCGGATAAGTTCTCGGGTACTGAAGGTCCACTTGTAGCCGAGCAATGGCTTATCAGGACTGAGCAGTTGTTGATCGCAGCACGTATTGCAGATGTGGATCGTGTGGATGTTGTGAGCATCCAGCTTGTTGACCTTGCCCACATTTGGTGGCAGACTGAGGCTGAACGTTTGGGCCGACCCATTTCTTGGGCCACTTTTTCTGAGAGCTTCCTCATGAAGTTCTTTCCTAATGTTACCAAGAATGAGATGGAACGGCAGTTTGTTTCTTTAACTCAGGTTCGTCAGATAGTGTTTATTTATGCTTTTCGTGTTATTTCATAAAGTATCAATGTTAAACTAAACTACTGTCTTGAACCAGGGGAATCATACCGTGGATGAGTACGCTGCAGAGTTCACCCGACTAAGTAGTTTTGCTACTTCCATGGTAGCAAATGACGAAGATAGATGCCGTCATTTCCTATCGGGCTTGGACATTGAGATACAGGACCATATTGCTGCCTTGTGACTTTGCTCTTATGCTGATATCCTGGATGCTGCAAGAATTCAGGAACAGACCAGTTCAAGAAAGCGTGCTATTCAGCGTTCTGCTGCTACTAGATCTTCTGTTGGGCCTATTAGGAGGCCAGCTCCGCCCCTTCCTGTCAGGGCATTGCCTCACCCACCTATCGCTCCAAGGTCGGTTTTGATATGTGATTACTATCATAAGGTGGGTCATATGCACAAAGACTGCAGGGTAGCCAACTGCCAGTGCCTTGCATGTGGAGGAGTGGACCACATGGTTCGTGATTGCCCTAAAGCCAGACCTATTGCACTAGTTGGAGGTTTCGCTCTGCAGGGAGCGCTTGTTCGTGGTTAAGGTGGACCACTTCCCCCGTAGAGGCGGGTATTTGAGCAGAGGAGAGCCGCTTCTTGGGGTAATCTTCCTGCAGGTTGTGGTCAGGCTTATAACTTGACTACGCAGGATGCTGAGACTGCTTTGGGCATTGTTGCAGGTATATCTTTTGTTGTTTTCATTTTGTATTTCATTATGTTTTTCCTTGCTATTTTTTTTTAAAATTCTTTTATCATGTTGCAATCCATGTTTGCCTTCCATTCATGTCTATTTCTTGTGTTTTGTTTCTGCATTGTGTTCTCACTTTGACTTCTTGCTAGGCATTATCTTTGTTCATTTCTTTCCTGTTCATGCTCTTTTTGATTCTGGTGCAACTCATTTATTTGTTTCTTCCCATTTTGTCGATCTGCATCTTTTGGCTAGCAGCGCCATGCCAGTGGCTTGGAACATTTTAACAGACGGAGGTGTTGTCGTGTGTTCTCAGATTTGTGAGCAGAGTCCCTTGGTTATTGGTGGTATGGATTTTGTTGCCGACCTAATTATCATTGGCAATTCTAGCTTTGATGTTATTTTGGGGATGAATTGGCTTGGTGCCACTCATGCTATGATTGACTGTCGCAAGAAGAAGGTAGTGTTTCGAATGCCAGAACATCAAGAATTTGAATTCTGTGCTGGTGAGACGCCGCTTGCTTGTGTTGAAAAGTTGGCCAATCAGGAAGTTGGAGTTATGGAAGAAGTGTGTGCTGATGATGTTGTCACACCTTTAGTTGTGCAGGATTTTCTAGATGTTTTTCCTGAGGAATTGCCGGGATTACCGCCAGATCATGAAATTGTGTTCAGTATTGATGTTCAACCGGGTACAGCTCCAATCTCTAAAAGTCCATACAGAATGGCTCCTGTTGAGCTAGCTAATTTGAAAGAGCAGATTCAGGAGTTGTTGGATAAAGGGTTTATCAGGCCAAGTGTTTCGCCTTGGGGAGCTCCAGTTCTGTTCGTCAACAAGAAGGATGGTAGTCAGAGGTTGTGCATGGACTACCGCGAGCTCAATAATGTCACAGTGAAGAACAGATATCCATTGTCAAGGATTGATGACCTATTTGATCAACTAGGAGGTGCCTCTGTATTTTCGAAGCTGGATCTTTGTTCTGGTTATCATCAGGTTAAGGTAAAAACCGAGGATGTACAGAAGACTGCTTTCTGAATGAGATATGGGCAATATGAATTTTTGGTGATGCCTTTTGGGGTTACTAATGCTCCAGCTGTATTTATGAGCTTGATGAATCGGGTTTTCTCTCCCTTCTTGGACAAGTTTGTAGTGGTGTTCATTGATGATATTCTTGTCTATTCTCGGAATTGGGATGAGCATGCTGAGCACTTGAAGATAGTTTTACAGACTTTGAGGGATCATCAGTTGTATGGGAAGCTTAGCAAGTGTGAGTTTTGGTTAGATCGTGTGGCATTCTTGGGCCATATTATTTCTGGTGATGGTGTTTTCGTCGATCCGTCTCTGCAGTTAAGGATTGGCCGATGCCGAAGTCTGTATCGGAGGTTCGGAGTTTTCTTGGTCTAGCAGGTTACTACAGAAAATTTGTTCAGGATTTCTCGAAGATTGCAGGGCCGTTGAACAAGTTAACTGGGAAGAATCAGAAGTTTGTATGGGATGAGTCTTGTGGAGAAGCCTTTGTTGAATTGAAGAATCGGTTAACATCAGCACCTGTGTTGACTATACCGGATGGATCAGGGGGTTTAGTAATTCACTGTGATGCTTCAGGTAGAGGTTTGGGTGTTGTTCTGATGCAGCGAGGCAAGGTTGTTGCTCATGCATCTAGGCAATTGAGGTCGCATGAGAAGAATTATCCTACCCATGATTTGGAGCTTGCTGCTGTGATTTTTTCCTTAAAGCTTTGGAGACATTATTTACTTGGAGACTGAGTGGAGATCTTTACTAACCACAAAAGTCTCAAGTATGTGTTCACTCAGAAGGAACTGAATATGAGGCAAAGGCGATGGTTGGAATTGATGGCGGATTATGATATCAGTTTGCAGTATCACCCTGGTAAGATTAATTCAGTGCCTGATGCTTTGAGTAGAAGACCTGTTGCTATGGTTCTTACTGAGCAGAAGGAACTTGTGGAAGCTATGAGGAGGTTGGATTTGAATGTGGTATTGCCTGGTTCTAGGCAGAGCTGTATGGTGCTTCAGTTGCAGTCATCCTTGGTGGATCAAATTAAGGAGGCACAGTCTGGTGATGTGCAATTGCAGGAGTTTCGAGCTGAGGTTGAAGCTGGTGCTAGAACTGATATGGTGATTCATGAGGATGGATCTCTTCGCTTTGGGACTTGTTATTGTGTTCCGATGGGAGAAGTCAGGCAAAAGTTACTTGAAGAAGCTCATTGCTCGTCATACTCTATTCATCCCGGTGGTACAAAGATGTATCGGGATTTGAAGTTGCATTTCTGGTGGCATGGTATGAAGAGGGCTGTTGCAAGATTTGTTGCTCGGTGTCTGATTTGTCAGCAAGTGAAGGTAGAACATCAGAGGACTGCTGGACTTCTTCAACCGCTTCCTATTCCATAGTGGAAGTGGGAGAATATCACTATGGATTTTGTGATTGCTTTGCCTAGAAGTCCTAAGGGTCACAATTCCATTTGGGTGATTGTGGATCGCTTGACGAAGAGTGCTCATTTCATCCCCTTCAGAGTTGGACAGTCGACAAAGAGCCTTGCAGAAAGGTATATGCAGAAGATTGTGAGATTGCATGGTGTTCCTGTCAGTATTATATCAGACAAAGATACTAGATTCAGATCTCAATTCTGGGAGAGTCTTCAGACCAGTCTTGGTAGTAAGCTGAAGTTCAGTACTGCATTACATCCGCAGACAGATGGTCAATCAGAGAGGACTATTCAGACCTTGGAGGATATGTTGAGGTCCTGTGTGCTTCAATTTAGAGGTTCTTGGAAAGATCATCTACACTTGGTGGAGTTTTCATACAATAATAGCTATCAAGCTAGTCTTCAGGCAGCTCCGTATGAAGTCTTGTATGATTGGAAGTGTAGATCACCAGTGTGCTGGGATGACATTGGGGAGAGGAAGCTTTTGGGGCTAGAGTTGATCACAAAGATTGTTGATGTAGTGTCTCAGATCAGGAAGCATTTGCAAGCCGCACAGGACAGACAAAGAAAATGGGCAGACATGCATAGGCGACCGTTAGAGTTCGAAGTGGGTGATCATGTGTTTCTCAAGGTGTCTCTATGGAAGGGTTTGATTCGTTTTGGTGGTGGGGGCAAGTTGAGCCCTAGGTTCATTGGTCCATTTGATATGGTGGAGCGAGTAGGCAAGGTGACCTATAGACTCGCGTTGCCACCAGCTCTTGCTGGAGTGCATGACGTCATCCATGTTTCTCAACTTAAGAAGTATGTTTGGGATGATAGTCATGTTATTGACTATTCGGAGTTGTCGGTTCGACCAGATTTGTCTTGGGAGATTCATCCAATGTCGATTGTGCATCGGAGGGAGAAGGTTCTGAAGAATAAGGTTATTAAGTTGGTTCGTGTTGCTTGGAATCCTCACTCGCCCAGTGAGTCGACTTGGGAGCTTGAGAGTGTGATCCGGAAGAGATTTGCCCATCTTTTTGAGTAGTTCTTGTTCTTTCTTTTCCTCGGGGTTACCCTACTACCACTTGTTTAAATTTCGAGGATGAAATTTTATTGTAAGGTGGGTAGGATTGTAACTACCGCTTCTGCAAATTTCAAAATTTTCCCTTTGTATTTCTTTTAATTGCAATTGAATAAAAACCCTATTTTCTTCGTTCTCAATTATTTTTAATTAAGAATTGCTTGAAAATTTTCCCGTTCTTCTTGTTGGAGTTTTTCTTGTTGAGCTTATTATCTTTTAATTGATTGTGGATATTTTTATTCGAACCCTGTTGTTTTTGATCTACCTTCTAATTGAACCCTAAAACCCAATTTGATGAATTCTGAACCCAAAACCGCTATTATTGAACCCTAATTGTACCATATAAATACAACTCTCCTGTAAACCCTAATTTGGCACACAAATCGAAACCATAGCCGTCTATTCTCTCTCCTCAAGTTTCTCTCTCTCTTTCTCTATCCCCAAACAAACCCATCCACAGTTCACCCCCTTCCCCAACTCCTCCAGCCATCTCCCTTCACCTCCGGCGACCCCCACTCCCGTCGACCGCTCCCCTACGCCTCCCCTCGACACCCAAATCCCCAAACGCCATCCCAGTGCATCCCTTTCCCCGTTCTCACCATTTACAAGCTTCAAACCCTAAACCCATCAAACCCCAATCCTGATTTTCCCCCTTTTCGTCGACCCACTCCGGTGACGCCACAGCGGCGCCACCCAGCCCTCGACACCTCGCTGTTCGCGCAGCCCTCCTAGCACCGCCCGACCCTTGCCCTTGCTACTGTTGCTGTGGTCGTTTCTTGCTGTTGCTGTCTTTTGGGTGTTGTGTTGATTTTGAACTTGATTGCACGTATATTGCGTGTGCTGCTTTGGGGATTTGCTAGTTCGTGAGTTCGTTGCTTCGGGATCCTTATCCCGTTATTCTTGGTATTTGTTTTCACTGATTAATAGGCAATTCACCGTCCACTTGAATTGTTACTCGTATCAAATTCAAGTTTTATTGAAATTCTTGCAAGTAGATCTCCTTGTTATCTCTTTCGTTGGGTCTATTGAGGGTTCACACGAGCCAACCCTAATATTCTTGACATCGTGCCACTTTGACTCTAAAGTTTGGATCTTTAATGAATGCATATAGAATTATTAATAGGGTTATTCATACAAGTCACAACACAAATAAGTTATTGTAGAGACAAACGTTAAGTAGTATGTCATTTGCTCGTTTGATGATTGATTGATGTTAGACTTGTATATGTGTGTGATCTAAATTTTATTTATCATGTTTGGACACTTATCATGCTAGATACATAATTTATTGACTATAGAATTGAAACTCATCATGTGTAACTAATTTATGCTCAAGAAAAATACCCTAAGAATTGTACATGCTTGCTGACCTGAACTTGAACTAATAAATGACCTTAAAATGAAATACTTGCTGAACATAAAATGTAGCCCTTGATGTCTAGATAATTTTTCCCTAGTCTAGATTTAAATTCCAGATTGGCATCTATTAGATATCATCACTTTACTGCAACTGTGTTAGTAATTTTTAGACTCGTAATTTCATGCGTATCCTGCTGTTATTTATTTTATTTGACCCTGTTATCAGTAAAGAAAAAATCTGAAATAAATCATGCTGGACCTAGACATGTATAGCTACTTTCTGAATTTTTGTAGATTTTAATAATGAGTTTTCTGACCCGAAATAATTAATGAAACATAACCTACTGCATGCTAACTGAACATAAAACCTGAAAAGAAACATGTGTTTGACCTAGTTGCTGTTGTCGGAATGTGAACTTTAAGTATGCGTTGGAACCGTATGGAAGTCTAGTTTTCAGATTTCCTAACGGATTCAACTTTCGATTTCTGAGTTAGCGAGAAACTGTACTTTTGTACAGGTTGTGCTTGCTGTCCAGAATTGTGGATACTACTTTTTAATGAATTAATAATTCCTATGTTGTATTACTGCATGAGTTAATGAATGTATGTTGCACTGCATGTTCTCGATGAGTTATTGTCACTATTTTAACCGTCCTATCCATGTTATCCACCTATTGTTTCCCTATTGATACTATCGTTCACCGAATTATCCATTAATTGCATATGGTGTTGTTGCATTGATAAATAATTAATAAGTCGGGGTTAAGGGTTGACTTTTAAGTAGTGAAAAAAGTAGTGACTGTACTTGGAGGAGGGACCCGTGTTTTCCTAACTACCATTCCGGCTACCATTTTATCTTGTGATTGTGGTTATGGTAGTAACCAAATCTATCGTGTACCGTATCATTGCCGATGACCGTTTCATACACCCAAAGGTGAATAGTGTTTACCGTTAATATTTCCAAGTACATGATCTACCGAGTGCACCACTTGAGTCTAAACGAAATTGATTGTATGCATCGAACCTGTGGTATGGCACACATGGGATACAGTAGTACGTGCATTAGTTAAGAGTTAAAATGAATAATAGACATAAGGATTGACACATCCCCGACATTGCATATTGTTCATCATTGTTCCTATTTGTATCCAATATTGTTTAAGTGATAATGATATTAACCGTTGATTACCGTTACCGAATATTGATTCACTGTTACACCGTTGCATTGATTACCATGTTATTGATTATTATCATCGTGCCATGTTATTGATTCCCAATGATCCATTGTTTCATTGTTATACCGTTATTCCATTGTTTCCTGCTTTCTTTACTTGCTGTCCATGACTTGCTCTAAGGACAATTATTTTTCTCTTTTTAGATGAAGTATTTACAGGTAATGAAGGAGAATTGCCTGTTGGAATTGGAGAACAAAATTTTGAAGATTTCTGCCTTTAAATTGCTTATCGCTTTCATAAACTTAATGTATTGAGACTTGTTACTATTTTGTATTGGGATTTATTTTTGTTTTGGGCTTATGTCCCGGATTTTATTATTGTTTCCAGACGGTCGATTATTATTATTGTATTTGGATATTTTATTGCTTCATTCCAAGTATTTTGTTCATGAAATTATTATTATTGCCTGTGCAATTGTTCTGTAATGTTTATATTGTTGAGTTGATCGATTAAACAGCTTATGGGTGACGTTAGTCATTCGCTGGGCCAATATCATGTGCTCGTATTCTGTATTTTTAGGAAGCGAGGCATGACATAACTAATGCACGTACTATTGTGACCCATGTGATCCATACCACAGGTTCGATGCATACAATCAATTTCGTTTAGACTAAAGTGGTAGAATCTATAGTTCATGTACTGGGTATGATGACGATAACAATATAACACGGGTCAAGGTGCAATTTCTTACACAATGACAATATCAATAATAACATGGGCCATCATCGGGAGTACAGTCCCTATATCATCAACTACTCTAGTTAATCCCTTAAACCCCGGCGTGTTAATTATTTATCAATGCAACAATACAATATGCAACTAAGATATGAGATGAATAATAGTATCAATCGGGAAATAATAGGGTGATAACATGGAGTAGGGCAATTAGATAGGTGAAAATAACTCATTAGGATCATGCAATGCAACATACATACATCAATTCATGTAATAATACGATATATGTATAATTAATTCATTTAAAAGTAGTATCCAAAATTCTGGACAGTAAGCGCAACCTGTACAAAAATGTAGTTTACCGCTGACTCAGAAATCGAAAGTTGAATCCGTCAGAAAATCTGGAAACTAGACTTCCACACAGTTCCAACGCATACTTAAAGTTCAAATTCCGACAACAGTAGCTAGGTCAAACACATGTTTCTTTACAGGTTTTATGTTCAGGCAGAATTTCGACATCTTGTTGTTTTAATTTTTGAATTAGCAAAAACTCAATATTAAATTCAGTAAAAACATAATCTAGACTCCTAAACATGTTAAGCAAAAATCTGGAAATTTTCATCGCAAAATTTTATCATTTGATCAGCCTATTTACTGTTTGAACATGAAAGGTATGAGAATCTGAAAATCTGAAAGTAAAAACACAGTTGTAGTAAAACGAGCATAACTTTTGCTAAGAAACTCGGAATTCAAAAATTCAAGATGTTCTGAAAACTAAAAAGATAAGTCTACAATTCATATTCAGAAAGTATTTCATTTTAAGGTCGTTTACTGATTCGAAAACAGCAATCAATATTCAGGTCAGCAAGCATATACAGGGTTTGTGTAGTATTTTCATGAAAATAAATTAATTAAACAATATGTGTATCAATTCTCTAGTCAATAAATTGTGTAATCAACATGATGGGTGTCAAAACATGATAAATAAAACTAGAACACGCTCATACATCAATTCATCATCAATTATCAATCGATCAAACAATATGCAACCTAGCAATTGTCTCTACAATAATTTATTTGTGTGGCGATTATATGAACAACCATATTATCAATTCTATATGCACTCATGAAAGATCCAAAATTTAGAGTCAAAGTGGCATGATGTCAAGTATATTTGGGTTAGCTCGTGTAGACCCTTAATAAACCCAACGAATAGATGAACAATGGATAATACGATAACAAAGAGATCTACTTGCAAGAATTTCAATAACACTTGAATTTGATACAATTAACAATTCAAGAGGACAGTGACTTGCCTGTTAGACGGTGAAAACGAATACCAAGAATATTGGGATAAGAATTCTGAAGCAACGAACCCACAAACTAGCAATTTAACACGTACAATATATGTGTAATAAAGGATCCAAGCAACAAGAAGCACAAAGAGAGAGCAACTGCAGCAATAAACAAAGAAACAACGGCACAGTGGCCAGGGGCGGCGGCGTCACTGGCTAACGTCGACGCGATGGGGGCAAGGGCGAGGCACGACGGGGTGGACGGCATCGAGCGGAACAGAGGGCGGCACCGGCAGTCCTGATCGCGCTGGGGTTCTGTCTCTATTGGTCGAGGGCAGAGGAGGAGGAGGGCAGTGCCTGGGTTGCTGGTGGCATCGACTGGGGGTCGGCGGCGCAAGGGGGGATGGCCGGAGCTGGCCGGGGAAGACGCCGGAGTGAGTTTGAGGGTTTTGGCGGGAAAACAATCGGAAGAGAGAGAAAACGGGAGGAGAGAGAAAGGAGGAGAGAGAGTAGGCGGCTTGGGTTTCGATTTGTATGCAAAAATTAGGGTTTGCATTAGAGTTGTATTTATAGGGTACATTTAGGGTTCAATAATAGCAGTTTTTGGTCAAGAACACATCAAATTGGGTTTTAAGGTTCAATTAACAGATAGATAAAAAACAATAGGGTTCAATTAAAAACACAATAGGATCAACAAGAATGGCTCAAACAAAAACAACAGAGATTTTCATGAAATTTCTTAATTAAAATAATAATCAAGAAGAAAAAATAGGGTTTTTATTCAATTGCCAATAAAAATATTACAAAGGGAAAAAAAATGAAAATTACAAAAATGGTAGTTACAATCCTACCCACCTTACAATAAAATTTCATCCTCAAAATTTAAGCAAGTGGTAGTAGGGTAACCCCGAGGAAAAGAAAAGAACAAGAACTATTCAAAAAGATGGGAAAATCTCCTCCGAATCACACTCTCAAGCTCCCACGTCGACTCACCAGGCGAGTGAGGATTCCAAGCAACACAAACTAACTTGATAATCTTGTTCTTCAAAATCTTCTTCCGCCGATCCACAATGACACTGGATGAATCTCGTAAGACAAATCTGGTCGAACTAACAACTCCGAATAATCAATAACAAGACTATCATCCCGAACATACTTCCTGAGCTGAGAAACATGAAAGACGTCATGCACTCCAGCAAGAGCTGGCGGCAATGCGAGTCTATAGGCCACCTTGCTTACTCGCTTCACCACATCAAATGGACCATTGAATCTAGGGCTCAACTTGTCCCCACCACCAAAGCGAATCACACCTTTCCATGGAGACACCTTGAGGAACACATGATCACCAACCTCAAATGGTGTGAATATTTGCAAGTGTACAAAATCGCAACAAGTAATATAGTAGTGAATAGAGTGTCGAACCCACAGAGACTAGATATTTTATTGAGTACCGATATTACTAGATGAATCACTATTTGGACAATCGAAATTAATAAATAAAGAAAACAAAAAAAATCTAACTAACTAAATTAATGGAGAGGGAGCGAAGTCTAAAAATTGTAATTTATTAATTGCAAGTCAATTCTAGGGTTTTTGAGTTCACCTAGTTAATCAAACACAATTTATAATTCCTAAAAATATTATTTTTCCTGGTTGTAGACCAAAATCCCCAAATTATTTAATGCTTTCTCTCGAACAACACCAAAAATATCTCCAACTAACAGTTTGACACATCTCTATGCAAATTTAATTAATCGAAGACTCATTAAGTTCTGTGGATTTCTTAACGGCCACATTAATCGCGGTAAATTATCTCTAATTTCGCTCAATTAATGGTGTCCAATTTTTATTGTTCTAAATCACAAATTACCTCTCGGTCTCTCCATGATCCAATAATCATACAAAAATTGGCCAAATAATTGTAAGCATTAAGTACAAAAATTAAACACACAACCACAGAAAAATATGAAATTGTGTTATCAAAACTAGGCTACATCTAAACCCTAGAAAAATAAATTTAGTTCATATTAAAATTGCAATTAACAAAATTGTTCAAGGATTGCATAATAAAATTAGAGAGAAAAAAGAGATACAAAATGAGACTGTTTTATAATAAAAATGCAAACCGAACAGTCTTGAAAAACGCGCGGTAAACAAGTCTCTCTTTCTGTCTTGAACAACGTGCTTCTTTCCTGTAGTTAGCGAATTCCGAAGCCTCACAACGTCAGCTGCCTCGGACTGCGCTCGCCAGGTCAGCAGCTGCTGTGGTGGTCTTCGATCCGCTGTGTCTGCTTTTGGTGTTCGGTGTGCTGCTATTTCGTCCTGTAATGCGCACGTGAGAGCCCAAGCTGCTGTCTCGTGTCTTCGTTCCGCGCTCTATACCCGCACACCGATCGAAGAAGAAGCCTGCGTCCCTCTGTTTTCTTTCTCTGTTTTATTTTTTTATTTTTATTTATTAATTCTTTTCAGCTCTTCTCCGCTCCTCCTCGTTTGCTTCAATCAGCTATTGTATTTATAGGAGTTGTAGACGAGTGGTAGAATATGATTAGGATATATCTGCAAAATAAAAATCAGAATTTAAAATAAATATTTAAATTTAAATTAATTAGATATGCTTAAACAAATAACTAATTTTTATTTTTGCTTTATCAAAATCCATTTAAATTTGTTTTTCTTTTTACACACTCTTAACAATTAAAATTGTATTTTGCTCATATATTGTCAATTTGTAATATATAAAATCCAACAAATCATTAAAAATAATAAATCAATAGTTTTTCTTTTTTGTTGATTTTCATCAAAAATAATCACTTTTTGCATCAAAAATCTTATTTCCTCAAAATAATTAATTAATTAAAATCTAATAGAAATAAGGCAAATTATAAACAATAAAAATGAAAACAAGCAATTTTTAATGGGTAATTGAATACAAATATTTATATAAAAATTAGACACATCAAATACCCCCAAACTTAAGATTTTGCTTGTCCTCAAGCAAAAGGTAGAATCATAAATAAGGGAAAAATAATCAAGAGTAGACTCATCTCATCACACAAAGAGATCTTATCATGTAAGCATCAAAATTTCAACTATAATTATAAACAATTGCAAATAAAGTAAAATCAAGCATACCACTTTCTCCAGTGCAATTATCTATTCATAACTCCACACCCAATCATATTTTTCATGCCATTAATGTAATTATAGTATGTAACAACTCCATATGTGATTATCCCTTCTCACTACTGCAAACCGAGTAGCAAACTAGAGGTTTTTTTTTTTTTTTTTTTTTTTTTTTTTTTTTTTTTTTTTTTTTCCTCTAAGTTGTCACTTGCCTTTTGACGCGAATGCAAAACAATTGTGATGTATTCATCCAGTTACTCAACAAGTCACAAACTTAAAGTGCTTTGCATACTCATATTTCAAGTTGCCGTTTGACGTAAAAGTAAACATTGGTGATGAATACCCCTAGTTACTAAGCAACTCAAAACATTGGAGTAGATTGACTTTATTCATAATTAAATTTTTTTTTTTTCATTATTACTCTATTTACTTAAACTCTGTTTAGGACTAGATCAAGGGGATAATCACAAGAGAAAGCATCACATTTGTCTTTTGTGTATAATCGCATGACTCACACAATTTTGTAAGGAATTTTGAAACTCGATAATCCTAAAGTAAATAAGTATGCTTACTCTTGCTTTATAAGAAATTGTTTATCCCAAAAAAAATTATTTCAACGCTTATCACAATAAAGAACTCAAAAGTGTAAAGATGAATCAAATTGAAATCCTTTTAAAATTTTTGTTTTTCTTTTCTAAAAAATAATAATAATTTGTAAACCTTCCCCCCAAACTTGAATATCACATTGTCCTCAATGGGAAAAGGAAAAAGAAAAACAAAAAGAAATGGAAAAAGTTCAGAATTTCTCCCCTGATTCGTCTTGAAAATTCTGCACGCGCAGCGTTCACTATTTTGGCGATATCTGGAGCTGTAGGTGTCCAAATGGGCTGAATTTTTTTTTTGCTGGAAAGCTAAGAAGATAGGCTACAATTTCTCTTTGAATCACTTTTCCAGATTCTGACTCCATACTGCTCAAAAACAGCCATCAATGAAAGTGTACAAAACAGCTCCGCCCCGGAGACTTCAAAATTTATGCAATCCTACAAAAATAAAATCAAAAATTAAAAGTATAATAAACTAAAAGAAAAATAAAATCTAAATGCAATAAAAGAAAACATGGGTTGCCTCCCAAGAAGCGCTAAGTTTTAAGTCTTCAGCCAGACGTGGGGGCGAGATGGTTATGTAACGCCAAGATCCAACAACATTAGCACATCTTTTCTAATTTTTCTCTTCAGATGTGGATCAGGTTCAAGCTCAAGTTTGAGGCGTTTTCTGCGTGATGATGATGTCTTTGATTCCCCCGCCTCTTTGAATTTATGCTGCAAAAATAAATAAATAGAGGGTGCAGCATCCAAATACATAACATTTTCAAAAATATTTTCTTTTTCAGTTTCAAATGTTGCTGTATTTGTTGGACATACTTCGATTGGCAACTTTTCAATTTCGACCTTATGTTTCTCGCCCACAATTATATCAATTTTACTTACTTGAAAGCATGACTGTTCTTCAGGAGGAAACTTTATAGAATTAAAATCATCATACGTTACTTGCTCGTGCTGAATTTGTTCCTCCATAATTTGTTCGATCTCACTTTGCTTTTCAACCACAATCTGGTTGCTATTTTCTTCTTGTGGTTGCTCAATTGTCCTCCCACTGCTTAGTGTTATTGCTTTCACATCCTCTGTGGGGTTGACAACTGTGTTGCTTGGTAATATTCCTGCAGTTCTGTCATTTAAAATATTTGAAATTTGACCAATTTGTACCTCAAGATTGTGAATGGAAGTCGTATTATTTTGAATCGCCACATCTGTCTTCTGCATATACTGATCTGTCTTTTGTATGTGGTGTTCTGTCCTCTGCATGAATTGCATGAACATCTCTTCTAATGTCGGCTTCTTTTCTTGCTGTGGAAAATTTTGAGGTGGTATAACTGCTCCTTGATTGTTGTTCCAAAAAAAATTAGGGGTGTTTCTCCATTCTTGATTGTATGTGTTTGCATTATGATTGTTTTGCATTTGAAAATTTGACACAAAATTGTCATTTTCGGCATTTGATGGAGCAAAAGGGTTCCCCACTTGGCAATCTGCGCTTGAATGATTTCCTGCACAAAGATTACAAATGATATTAGATTGAATAGCATTAACATTCATATTACCTATTTGCTTAGATAAAATATCAAGTTTTGCATTTATATTAGAAATAGGGTCAAGTTCAAAAACTCCAGCCACTTTTCTTGGCATTATTATTTCTGAAGACCACTGGTAATGATTTGATGCCATCTCCTCTAAAAGATCATAGGCTGCTTTGTATGTTTTGCTCATAAGTGCACCACCAGCTGCTGCGTCAACGGTAGATCTATGTATAACTCCCAAACCATTATAGAATGTTTGCATTTGCAGCCATTTCGGTAGTTCATGATTAGGACACTTTCTCAATAACTCTTTAAACCTTTCCCATGCATCATACAAAGACTCGGTCTCAAATTGAGTAAATGTGCAAATATCATTTCTTAGCTTTGCGGTCTTTGCTGGTGGAAAATACTTGGCTAGAAACTTTTGTGCAAGTCCCTCCCAAGTAGTAATACTACCGGGTGGTAGATAATGTAGCCAAGCCTTCGCTTTATCTCGTAGGGAAAAAGAAAAGAGTCTCAGTCTAATTGCATCGTCTGATACACCGTTGTGCTTGAAAGTATCACAAATTTCTAAAAAGTTTGCAATGTGAGCATAAGGATCCTCGTGCGGTAATCCCCAAAATTGAACAGTCTGTTGAATCAATAGAATCATCTCCGGTTCAATCTCAAAATCGTCAACTTGAATAACCGGCTTCTTTATGCTTGATTCATAAATCGAGGGCATAGCATAGTCTCTCAAAGGCCTGTTCTCATCGTTCGCCATGGCAATGTACGTGTATGTCCTGAAATGTAAGTATCGAAAAAAAATAGAAATACTAAAAAAAAAAAAAAAAAAAAAAAAAATGAAAGTAAAAATAAGTCAAAAGAAAAATAAAGCAAAAAAAAATCCAAACTAGTAATAATCTAGCAATTTTCAATATCAATAAAAGAATAACTAGTCCCCGGCAACGGCGCCAAAAACTTGGTGTGAATATT
Source organism: Hemerocallis citrina (assembly GCA_017893485.1). Lineage (NCBI taxonomy): Eukaryota > Viridiplantae > Streptophyta > Magnoliopsida > Asparagales > Asphodelaceae > Hemerocallis > Hemerocallis citrina. The sequence goes on along the minus strand of CM030368.1, from coordinate 198,021,225 downwards.
TGCAAGTGTACAAAATCGCAACAAGTAATATAGTAGTGAATAGAGTGTCGAACCCACAGAGACTAGATATTTTATTGAGTACCGATATTACTAGATGAATCACTATTTGGACAATCGAAATTAATAAATAAAGAAAACAAAAAAAATCTAACTAACTAAATTAATGGAGAGGGAGCGAAGTCTAAAAATTGTAATTTATTAATTGCAAGTCAATTCTAGGGTTTTTGAGTTCACCTAGTTAATCAAACACAATTTATAATTCCTAAAAATATTATTTTTCCTGGTTGTAGACCAAAATCCCCAAATTATTTAATGCTTTCTCTCGAACAACACCAAAAATATCTCCAACTAACAGTTTGACACATCTCTATGCAAATTTAATTAATCGAAGACTCATTAAGTTCTGTGGATTTCTTAACGGCCACATTAATCGCGGTAAATTATCTCTAATTTCGCTCAATTAATGGTGTCCAATTTTTATTGTTCTAAATCACAAATTACCTCTCGGTCTCTCCATGATCCAATAATCATACAAAAATTGGCCAAATAATTGTAAGCATTAAGTACAAAAATTAAACACACAACCACAGAAAAATATGAAATTGTGTTATCAAAACTAGGCTACATCTAAACCCTAGAAAAATAAATTTAGTTCATATTAAAATTGCAATTAACAAAATTGTTCAAGGATTGCATAATAAAATTAGAGAGAAAAAAGAGATACAAAATGAGACTGTTTTATAATAAAAATGCAAACCGAACAGTCTTGAAAAACGCGCGGTAAACAAGTCTCTCTTTCTGTCTTGAACAACGTGCTTCTTTCCTGTAGTTAGCGAATTCCGAAGCCTCACAACGTCAGCTGCCTCGGACTGCGCTCGCCAGGTCAGCAGCTGCTGTGGTGGTCTTCGATCCGCTGTGTCTGCTTTTGGTGTTCGGTGTGCTGCTATTTCGTCCTGTAATGCGCACGTGAGAGCCCAAGCTGCTGTCTCGTGTCTTCGTTCCGCGCTCTATACCCGCACACCGATCGAAGAAGAAGCCTGCGTCCCTCTGTTTTCTTTCTCTGTTTTATTTTTTTATTTTTATTTATTAATTCTTTTCAGCTCTTCTCCGCTCCTCCTCGTTTGCTTCAATCAGCTATTGTATTTATAGGAGTTGTAGACGAGTGGTAGAATATGATTAGGATATATCTGCAAAATAAAAATCAGAATTTAAAATAAATATTTAAATTTAAATTAATTAGATATGCTTAAACAAATAACTAATTTTTATTTTTGCTTTATCAAAATCCATTTAAATTTGTTTTTCTTTTTACACACTCTTAACAATTAAAATTGTATTTTGCTCATATATTGTCAATTTGTAATATATAAAATCCAACAAATCATTAAAAATAATAAATCAATAGTTTTTCTTTGTTTTGTTGATTTTCATCAAAAATAATCACTTTTTGCATCAAAAATCTTATTTCCTCAAAATAATTAATTAATTAAAATCTAATAGAAATAAGGCAAATTATAAACAATAAAAATGAAAACAAGCAATTTTTAATGGGTAATTGAATACAAATATTTATATAAAAATTAGACACATCATCAAACTCCAACGATTGCTTATGCATGTCTGCCCATTTCCTCTGCCTACCCTGTGCGGCTTGCAAATGCTTCCTGATTTGGGTGAACACATACTTAAGACTTTTGTGGTCAGTGAAGATCTCCACTCGGTCTCCAAATAAATAATGCCTCCAAAGCTTCAAGGCAAAAATCATAGCAGCAAGCTCCAAATCATGTGAAGGATAATTCATCTCATGCGGCCTCAATTGTCTAGATGCATAAACAACAACCTTGCCTTGTTGCATCAAAACAGCACCCAAACCTCTACCTGAAGCATCACAGTGAATTACGAAACCTCCTGATCCATCCAGTATAGTCAACACAGGTTGCTGATGTCAATCGATTCTTCAATTCAACGATGGCTTCTCTACAAGACTCATCCCACACAAACTTCTGATCCTTCCCAGTCAACTTGTTCAACGGCCCTGCAATTTTCGAAAAATCCCGAACAAACTTCCTGTAGTAACCCGCTAAACGAAGAAAGCTCCGAACTTCCGATACAGACTTTGGCATCGGCCAATCCTTAACTGCGGACGAATCGACAGAAACACCATCATTAGAAATAATATGACCCAAGAAAGCTACTCGATCCAACCAAAACTCACACTTGCTAAGCTTCCCATACAACTGATGATCCTTCAAAGTCTGTAGAACAATCTTCAAGTGCTCAGCATGCTCATCCCGATTCCGAGAATAGACAAGAATGTCGTCAATGAACACCACCACAAACTTGTCCAAGAAGGGAGAGAAAATTCGATTCATCAAGCTCATAAACACAGCTGGAGCATTAGTAACTCCAAAAGGCATCACCAAAAATTCATAGTGTCCATATCTCGTTCGAAACGCAGTCTTCTGTACATCCTCGGCTTTCACCTTAACCTGATGATAACTAGAACGAAGATCCAGCTTCGAAAATGCAGAAGCACCTCCCAGTTGATCAAATAGGTCATCAATCCTTGGCAATGGATACCTGTTCTTCACCGTGACATTATTGAGCTCGCGATAGTCAATGCACAACCTTCGACTACCATCCTTCTTGTTGACGAACAAAACTGGAGCTCCCCAAGGCGAAACACTTGGCCTAATAAACCCTCTATCCAACAACTCCTGAATCTGCTCTTACAACTCGGCTAGCTCAATAAGAGCCATTCTGTACGGACTCTTAGATATTGGAGCTGTACCTGGCTAAACATCAATACTGAACACCACTTCACGATCTGGCGGTAATCCCGGTAATTCTTCAGGAAAAACATCCAGAAAATCCCGCACAACTAAAGGTGCGACAACATCATCAACACACACTTCTTCCATAGCTCCAACTTCCCGACTGGCCAACTTCTCAACACAAGCAAGCAGCGTCTCACTGGCACAGAATTCAAATTCCTACCATTTAGGCATCGAAACACCACCTTCTTCTTGCGGTAGTCAATCACAACATGAGTGGCACTAAGCCAATCCATCCCCAAAATCACATCAAAACCAAACTTGCCAATGACAATCAGAATGGCAACAAAACCAACATCACCAATAACCAAGGGGCTCTGCTCACAAATTTGAGAACACACGAAAACACCTCCACTTGTAGAAATGTTCCAAGCCACTGGCATAGCGCTGCTAGCCAAAAGATATAGATCAACGAAGCGGGAGGAAACAAAAGAATGAGTAGCACCAGAGTCAAAGAGAGCATAAGCAGGAAAGGAATGAACAAGGATAATGTCTAGCAAGAAGTCAAAGTGAGAACGCAAAAGGTGGAAACAAAATGCAAGAAACATGCATGAATGGAAGGCAACATGAATAACAACAACATGATAGAAGAATAAAATAGCAAGGAAAAACAAAATGAAATACAGAATGAAAACAACAAAAGATATACCTGCAACAACGCTCAAAGCAATCTCAGCATCCTGCTTAGTCAAGTTGTAAGCCTGACCACGACTTGCAGGAAGTTTACCCCGAGGAGCGGCTCTCCTCTGCTCAAAGATCTGCCTCTGCGGGGGAAGAGGTGGTCCACCCTGACCACGAACAAGCGCTCCCCTGCGGATCAGGACCTCCAACTGGTGCACAAGTCTTGGACCTAGGGCAATCCCGCACCATGTGATCATCGCCTCCACACAGAAGGCATAAGCAGTTCGCTGTCCTACAATCTTGACGCAAATGCCCAGTCTTGTGACAGTAATTACAGACTAGGTTTGGCCTCTGGACAGTAGGTGGGTAAGGCAAAGTCCTAGCAGGAAGGGGCGGAGCTGGCCTCTTAATAGGCCCAACAGCTAGCCTGGCAGCAACAGAACGCTCAGTAGCACGCTTCCTTGAACTGGTATGTTCCTGAATTCTTGCAGCATCCAGGATATCAGCATAAAAGCAAAGTCGCAAGGCAATAATACGGTCCTGTATCTCAAAAGCCCGATAGGAAACGACGTCCTTTATCTTTGTCATTTGCCACCATAGCAGTAGAAAAACGACTCAGTCGGGCAAATTCTGTAGTGTACTCATCCACGGTACGATTCCCCAGATTCAAGACAGTGTTTAGTTTAACGTCGATACTTATAAAATAACAACGAAAAGCATGAATAAATATTATCGGACGAACCTGAGTTAAAGAAACAAACTGTCGTTCCATCTCATTCTTGGTGACATTCGGGAAGAACATCGTGAGGAAGCTCTCAGAAAAAGCAGCCCAGGGAATGGGTCAGCCCAAACGTTTAGCCTCAGCCTGCTACCAAATGTGGGCAAGGTCAACAAGCTGGATGCTCACAACATCCACACGATCCACATCTGCAATACATGCTGCGATCAACAACTGCTCAGTCCTGATAAGCCATTGCTCGGCTACAAGTGGACCTTCAGTACCCGAGAACTTATCCGGGTGAAGCCTCATGAAATCTGTTACATTACCAGGCCTCGGTGGCAGCACGATGGGGGCCGACCGGGTACACCCTTCACGGGTTCTCGGGCGTCCTAGTATAAATCAAAGGGATCATGACACAGGATGTAACAGCCGGCATGACCCTCATCATACGGACCGAATCAATGGACTTCATGGTGGTCAACATCAAGGCGGCGTACAACGCCATTCTCGGCCGATCCGGGCTCTGCTCGTTTTAGGCCGTCCTCTCGGCCTACCACTTAAAGTTGAAGTTCCCCACTGACCTCGGAGTCGGGGTTGTCCAAGGGAATCAAGAGTCTGCACGTTCGTGCGACATGACCATGGTAGGATGTGGGGTGTTTCCCCTTGACGTAGTCGAGCTCCCACCTGAAAGAAGCCAGCCCGAGTCGGAACCTGCGGATGAATTGGAGGAGGTCTCATTCGAGGCAGAAGACAAGTTTAATTGGTTCCGTGTGAGCCGTTTCCTTCCCCCGATCTGAGACCAACCCTGGTTGATTGTATTCGCTACAATATTGACCTCTTCGCTTGGATCCTGTCTGACATGCCCTGGATTTTTGAAGACCTGATCATGCATAGGCTGAGCGTCACCCCAGGTTCCAAGTCGATCATCAGAAGTGAAGCAAGTTCGCCCCAGAAAGGCAACAAGCAGTAAAAGTGGGGGTGGACAAATTGTTGTCCATCTGGTTCATTCAAGAGGTCAGCTATCCTGAATGGCTGGCTAACGTCATGATGGTGAAGAAGGCCACCGGGAGCTAAGGATCTGCATAGACTTCACGGACCTGAATAGGGCGTGCCCCAAAGATCCTTTCCCCTTCCTGAGCATCGACGCTCTGATCGACGCAATGTCGGGTCATGAGCTACTGACCTTCATGGATGCCTTTTTAGGCTATAATCAGATCCAGATGTTTCCTCTGGACATCGCCAAAACTTCCTTCGTTACTGACCAGGGTCTTTACTGTTACCGGGTCATGCCCTTCGGGCTTAAGAACGTCGGACCACTTACTAGAGACTTGTCAACCGAGTTTTCAATGATCAGATCGGTCATATCATGGACGTATACGTCAACGACATGCTCATCAAAAGCCGACGAGGGCAGGACCATGTCGCCGACCTCGAGGAAGCCTTTGGCGTCCTTCGGTCCCAAAACATGAGGCTCAATCCCGCCAAGTGTGCCTTCGACATCTCCTCAGGGAATTTTCTCGGGTTCGTCATTAGCCAACGCGGCATAGAGGCAAATCTCAAGAAGATCAAGGCTATAATCGGCATTACCCCTCCCAGAAACATTAAGGAGGTTCAACGGCTCACGGGAAGACTGGCAGCCATCTATCGCTTCCTCTCCAAGTCCCTACCCTTCTTTAAGGCTCTGTAGGGAGCAAAAGGCTTCGAATGGGGTAACCCTAGCAATAGGCGTTCAACCAGTTAAAGTCCTACCTCATCAACCCCTACTTCTGAGCAAACCTGAACTGGGCGAACCCCTCGTGCTATACCTCTCAGCCTTGGAAAATTCCCTCAGTGCCGTGCTCGTCCAGGAAGACGACGGAATTCAGAAGCCTCTCTACTATGTGAGTAAAGTCCTACTCTCGGCTGAGACCCGATACGCCAAGATGGAGAAGGTTGCCTACACCCTGTTCATGGCTGCGCGAAAGCTCCGTCCTTATTTCTAGGTCCGCTCGATCTAGGTCCTTACGGACTAGCCTCTCAAGGCCGTCCTCCACAAGCCTGAGAGTTTTGGATGCTTAGTCAAGTGGTAGATCGATCTGAGCCAGTACGACATCAGTTACTAGCCCAGGACAGCCATTAAAGGACAGACCCTCGGCGAATTCATCACGGAGTGCACTATCTCCGAGCCGATTGACATCCAAGAGGCCAATCCAGTTTGGAAAGTTTATGTCGATGGCTCGTCTTGCGAGGTGGGAAGCGGCGCAGGCGTCATCCTCAAAGGTCCTGACAACTTCAAACTCCAGTATTCTCTTCGCCTGAATTTCCCAGCCGCTAACAACGAGACGGAATATGAGGCTATGATCGCAGGGCTCACCCTAGCGCACAAGGCTGGGACCATGCAAATCAGAGCCATTAGTGACTCCCGGCATGTGGTCAACTAGATCACCGGGGAGTACGAGACTCGTGACGCTCGGATGGTCCGATACTTGGCGGTAGTCCAGGTGTAACACCCCGTGCTTAAGCGGATATATATATATATATATATATATATATATATATATATAAAATAAAACACAAAGAAAGCTATCAAGTGGCTCTCCTTCAATCCCCCTAAGATATATATAAAATAAAACACAAAGAAAGCTATCAAGTGGCTCTCCTTCAATCCCCCTAAAAATCAAAGGCCCAGATCTAACCTCACAAAACATATTTTTCTCCCAAAAGTTTTCTCCCAAAACTCAAATTCAAATCCCCTAACCAAAACTACTCCTATATTTATTTAAATTTTTTTTCTCTCCCTCCCTCCCTCTTCTATTTAAAAAATTAAGAAAATAAAAATTTTAAATTTTTTTAAAAATTAAAAAATTTTAAAACTAAAAAAATTTAAAATTTAAAAACTTTAAAAATAATTCAAAAAATCAAAAAAAATCATATAATATGTTTTTTACTCGACCCCCAAAAGTTTCTCATATAATATGTTTGCTACTTCAATTAATTTGCTGGACCTCCAAAACTATTTTATATGATCAAACAAGGTGCACCGTTCCGAAGATGTACCGTAGGTACGTGTCAACAGGCAAACCTAGTATATATATATATATAATAAATGAGATAAGAAGGTGTTGTTGGTTGTTGGCCCATAGAAGGATCCTATAGGGCTTGGAATTAAAAAAAAAAGGATTGATGACGGAGCCTATCGGATGTTCTATAGGGCATAGGCATTAAATGAAAGTGTGCATGCATGCATTGGAGTGGCATGGCTTGCTTGGGTTGATAATCCCATATCGGAAATGGAAGTGTGAGTGTGTGTGTATATGTTAGGATCCAAATGATAAATGATTACCTATAGGGTATACCCACCTTTTGATGGTGCCTGTGGTGGGCGTGGCTAGAGTTTTGTATCCGTTCTTTGCGTGCGCGCGCACATAGCCGTATGCGCAGCTGAGCCAAGCTCGAGGCGTTACACGAGCAGCTCTTGACATCCTTCGATTTCTCCTCCGTAGAACAGATCCCCAGGGAGAAAAATACCCAGGCTGATTCCTTGTCAAAACTCGCATCATCATCCTTTCAAGGCCTTGATCGCACCGTCCTAATCGAAGTCCTCCTCAAGCCCAGCATCAACCTCCCTGAAGCCTTCTGCCTCACCACCGAACCTCAACCAGACAACTGGACGACTCCCATCCGGATGTTCCTGGCGGAGGGCAAGCTTCCTCAAGATCGGGCCGAGGCGAGAAGGACCAGGGTCCGTTCAGAAAGATTCATCATAATGAACGAGACACTCTTCAAGTGCTCGTGCACGACAACGGACGGCAGACCCTACCTTCGCTGCCTGGCCCCTGATGAGGCCAAGTACGGTCTGAAGGAACTGCATTAGGAATCGGGGGGTGTCACATGGGGAGCAGGTTACTTACCAGAAAAGCCCTAAATCACGGATACTACTGGCCGACCATGTTACAAGACGCCCAAGACCTCGTCAAAAGGTGTGGCCCCTACCAAAGATTCTCCTCGGTGAAAAGGATTCCACAAGCCAACCTCCGCTTCCTAGCCAGTCCGACCCCCTTTGCTATGTAGGGAATGGACTTGGTCGGTCATTTTCCAAAAGCGACGGGTCAAAGGAAGTTCCTGGTGGTGGCCATCAACTACTTTACCAAATGGATCGAGGCAAAGCCCCTGGCCACGATCACAGAACACCAAACTCATCAATTTTTTTGGAAGCACATCATCTGTCTGTTCGAAATCCCGCAGGTACTCATCACAGACAATGGGACCCAATTTGCAGGCAAGAACTTTCGGAAGTTCTGTGAAAATATCGGTGTCCAGCAGCGCTTCCCATCAATATGTCATCCTCAGTCAAACGGCCAGGTCAGAAATGTGTACAGTCAAATCCTTGACGGCCTCAAGAAGCGGTTGGATAATTCATCCAAGGGGCTGTGGGTCGACGTGTTTCCAAGCACACCGGACAATGGAGAGAATCCCCATGGTGAGTCACCGTTCAACCTAACCTACGAAACAGAGGTGGTTATCCCCTTGGAGATCGGGCTCCCTTTTCCCACGATCATGGCCTTCGACGAGGAGAACAACTTAATGGACCTCAGAGCCAACTTGGATCTAATCAACGAGGTCAGGAAAAAATCCACCGTCAGAAGAAGCATATACCAACAATGGATCGAGAGGTTTTATAACAAGAAGGTCCGCCCCACCGACATCAAGCTAGGTGACCCCGTGCTCAAAAAGCTAGCGGTATCCAACCCCAGCAGAAAGAGAAAGTTGGTCCCTAATTGGAAGGGCCCGTATAAGGTCTCCGAAGTGGTACGCCCCGGCACGTACCGACTCACAGACCAAGGGGGGTAGGATAGTGAAGAGGCCCTGGAACGCGGAACACCTCATCAAGTTCCTCGAAGGGGATGATTAGACTCCTATTGTAACCAAGCTTATGTAACCGACCCCCTGTAATCGACACTACGTGCTTATTTTTTTTGTTTTGTTGTAAATAATAAAGTGTAAACCTTGGCATTTCTCTTATTATTTTTATTTTTGTGCGACTTTCCGTGCATTCGCCACACCCTAGCTTTTCTACTAGCATGGGAGCTCGACATTTGGCATTGACCTCGAACAACGCCCTAGCTTTCTCAAACTGTATGGGCTAGGCGCTCAGCAATAACCTCGAGCCACACCCTAGTTTTTCTACTAGCATGGGGGCTCGACATTCGGTATTGACCTCGAGCAACGCCTTAGCTTTCTCAAGCTGTATGGGCTAGGCACTCGGCAAAAATCTCGAGCCACACCCTAGCTTTTCTACTAGCTTGGGGGCTCGATATTTGGCGTTGACCTCGAGCAATGCCCTAGCTTTCTCAAGCTGTATGGGCTAGGCGCTCGGCAATGACCTCGAGTCACACCCTAGCTTTTCTACAAGCATGGGGGCTCGACATTCGGCATTGACCTCGAGCAATGCCCTAGCTTTCTCAATCTGTATGGGCTAGGCGCTCGACAATGACCTCGAGCCACACCCTATTTTTCTACAAAGCACGGGGGCTCGACATTCGGCGTATGCTGCAGGCAGCGTCCTAAGCTTTCTTACAAGTCGGAGGGATGGAAAAATCAAATTTCATTCATCATAACGCCTTGAATGGACACATTACAATAGAGATTACAACGGTTCTTTTTACCGTAACCTAAGTGTTTCTCGTGGGTCTTTTTTGGCTAACACGAACCACCTCGAGCCCCACCGAGCGAGTCCGTACTCCAGTGTGCTCGTCCAGCACCACCGGCATCAGCAGGCCTCGCCATTTTCAGGTACAGGGTCGGTGAGGAACCTAAGACAGAGGGGCTGCCTCCCCCAAAAGGGCCGAACCGGGATCCCGCCTGTGCCGAGCATGACCTTCAGCCTCTGAATTTCCAGCTCCTTCTCCACAACGACCTCACTGAGAACGGACTCAGAGGTCGATTGCCTGGTGGAGGCATCAGACATCAACCAGTTCATCTTGGCACTCCCCCAATCCCGATTAGCTATAACCTTCTTCAGACGCGCCGCCTTTAAGCTGAGCTCCTTGAAATTGTTCATGAAATAGCTCACGGCAGCTTCCTGATCATGAGATTGTTTGCGATATCGAACCAAGACACTCTCCTTTGACTCCATCCTATTTCGAAGTTGCCTGACCTTGGCAGAACTGAGGTCGGCTCTTAGGGTCTCGTCCATTTGACAAAAAGGTGAGGAAACAAGATTTCACTCCAAGCTTTTCAAAAAAGACAAGTCATAACAAGTCGGCCAAAAAACACATGTTTATATTAATCTCAAAAAGTAGTTACAACAAAGCGGTGACCAGTCCACGCTCGGCAAATACAAAGAAAAAGAAGAAAATATAAAGACTACATCTTAGGGGGGATCTGTACCTCTTTGTCGGCGGTCGCCACCCCTGTCTCTCTCTCTCTCTATGCTCGGGTCTCTCGGTGACTCACCACCCTCACCTCCGGGGGTCAGTGGGAGCAAGGGCGGCACGGCTGCCAGCCATAGTGGAGGTGGTCGATCTTTGCTTGAGGGTAAAAGAGCAGAAAGTGCTTTTTTGCCCAATCATATGCCTCGTCTTGGGCGTTCATCAACTCCTCCCCTGCTGCAGCTTGCAGCTCCTAGTACTCCACAACCGCCTTGCCTCGAACCTCCGCCAAAGCACGGAGGTGCTGGTCCTGTTCGGAGGTGAGGTCAGCTTGAAGGGCCTGTGCTGCCCCCTGAGCCGCCATCAGCTCGGTCTTCAGGTCCTTCGCCTTACGTAGGTACCTGTCGACATTCTGCTTCTCAATCGCCAGCTCCTTCTCGAAGCACCTCTTCAGCTGCGCCCCGGCCATAGATGCCTCGAAGAGAGACGAACATCAGAAAACAATGCCAAGTACAAGAAAAGCTAAGCAGGCAAACAAACACTTATGATCACGTGGGCGTGATCCCACTTCATATAACACATCTCCACCGTCTCGGTCATCAGGATGGATCTGTCGCGCGCTATGGTGAGGTGATCCACGACCTCGACTGATATCGGGCCCTCTGCGAGCGAGTCACCCTCCTTTAATGACCAGTCCGGGGTGAACGGTCGGAGCCCCCTCTTACCCACCATCTGCTGGGTGTCGGGGCACAAGGCGGGGGTCCCCGCCTTCGAGACCTCAGTAACCTTACGGCTGCTGGAGCTCGATGCTGACTAGGGTGTGTCTCTAATCGATGGGGCCTTCTTCGACTTCTTATGGGACCGCTCCGACGAGCTCTCAGAGCCCCTTGGGAGGACCCCGCCTGCGGTGCTGCCTTCTCGGCTCTTATCTTCTGGGCCAGAGCCTGCAGGGCTTTTCTTGCGTCGAGCTTTGACTGATCCATCGCTGCAGAGAAAAAAGAGGGAATGTTAAAACGAAGGCAGAAAGTTAAACAAAAAAGAAACGAAAACATACAACGATCGGTTGGGCTCAATCCGGTCCAGACTAAGTGCGATTCTGTCACATTCGGCCAATCGATGCTGTGTCCCTTGACAATCCTATCAACATCAGCCCACTCCGCCATAGTCAAGTCCCTCTGCCTCGGAGGTTTGTGGTTCGGCTTGTAGAAATTCCAAACTGTAGGAATCTCCCAAGGCACCTCGCTGCAGACCACAAAGTACTTAGCCTTCCACCCCTTGATGGAATCCGGATGCCCGTGCACCACCTTCTTGTGGGGCGAGGCGATATGTAGTAGATGCCCTCCTAATCTCCAAGCAAGATCACCCCTAAGACGGCCCGGAAATACTTCAACTTTAGAGGCACCTTCTTCTCTTCACACTTCAGAATGAAGCAGACCAACTGCTTCCACGAGTTGGGGCCGTACTGCATTGGACAGAGCTCCCCCCACCTAAGCACCCTCTTGATGAACGGATGCAACGACAGCCTTAGCCCCGAGACGAAAGCATCTTCGAGAAACATGCAGAAGTTAGGGGCTAACTCAGTGGTAGGGCGAAGACCAAGTCTCGGGATCATTAGCTCGTACTCCTGCCCGATGAAATAACTAGCCCTTATCACAGGTAGGTAGTTAGCCTTCAGGACGCACTGAACCTTGTCCATCTGTATATGTGTCCGGGCCGGCGAAGATACCTCTACGCCAAATTGAACCAAGTTCTTGACGTCGTCCAGGTACATCCTAATAGACCGTGAGTTCTTGTAGTATGGGACGTCGAGCCCTTGCATTGTCTCGAACTCATCTGGTGTCCTCGGACTATCCGGCAGGCGCCACTTCCTCTTCTTCTTCCGGATGCGAGGATCCTTCGGCAGCAACGGTGCCACCAAAGGCGGGAGAGGGGGGAGAGCCTCTCCTTCCTCTCTACCTTCCTCATCCACCTCTCCCTCGACTCCTCCCTCACTGCCTCCCTGATCCACCACTTCTACCTCAACCTCCTCACCTAATACCTCGACCTCTCCAATAGAAGCGGACTCTACCACGGGCAGCTTGCGGCTTTGGAGCGGCACCACACCCAAAACTTGGTCGTCTAAATCCCAAGACGTGGAGTCGACTGACAACCCCCTCCAAAACTCGGTCGTCTAGATCCCAGGATATGGAGACCGACTGACGATCCCCTTCAGCCTGACCAGAAGAACTCGCTTCGAAAACCGGACTGAGAGCGCGACATAATAAAAAAATACTAACATGTATTTCGTGAACGGAGAGATCAATAGAAAAGTCGTCGTCGGTGGGTAGAGAAAAAAACTCCTGGTTTTTAGAAAGAGAAAGTAAAGTGAAGAAATGGGGAGGGGGGGTTGAGGATTTATAGAGTGACTAATGACGCCTCGAATTCCGTGTTGGAATCCTGAACGTTCAATCTTGATCATCAAGTTCTAACGGCTGATGAGATTTCGACGCCTTGAATTCTACGTTGGAATCCTGATCGATTCAATCCTGATCATCAAGATCTAATAGCTAATAAGATTTCGACGCCTCGAATTCCACCCCTATGACGTCAGCATCACATACAACGCCCTAGCTTTCACATAAGCTATATGGGCTCGATGCTTGGCAGTGATATCGAGCCACGCCCTATTTTTCACACAAGCTATATGGGCTCGACGCTCGGCAGTGATCTCGAGTCACCACCTAGCTTTCACAACAAGCAGGGGGGCTCGACGCTCAGCGGTGACCTCAAGCCACCACCTAGCTTTCACAACAAGCAGGGGGCTCGACGTTCGGTAGTGACATCGAGCCACCACCTAGCTTTCACAACAAGCAAGGGGGGCTCGACGTTCTGCAGTGACCTCAAGCCACCACCTAGCTTTCACAACAAGCACGGGGGCTCTATGCTCGGCGGTGACCTCGAGCCACCACCTAGCTTTCACAACAATCAGTGGGGCTCGAAGTTCAGCAGTAATCTCGAGCCACCACCTAGCTTTCACATAAGCAGGGGGCTCGATGCTCGGGAGTGACCTCGAGCCACCACCTAGATTTCACAACAAGCAGGGGGGGCTCGACGTTCGGCAGTGACGTCGAGCCACGCCCTAGCTTTCACACAAGCTATATGGGCTCGATGCTCGGCAGTGCCCTCGAGCCATGCCCTAGCTTTCACACAAGCTATATGGGCTCAACGCTCGGCGGTGACGTCGAGCCACGCCCTAGCTTTCTCACAAGCTATATGGGCTCGACGCTCGGCAGTGATCTCGAGTCACGCCCTAGCTTTCACACAAGCTATATGGGCTCGATGCTCGGCTGTGACCTCGAGCCACACCCTAGCTTTCACACAGGCAGGGGGCTCGACGCTCGGCATTGACCTCAAGCCACGCCCTAGCTTTCGCACAAGCAGGGGGGCTCAACGCTCGGCGGTGACCTCGAGCCACCACCTAGCTTTCACAATAAGCAGGGGAGCTCGACGTTCGGCAGTGATCTCGAGCCACCACCTAGCTTTCACACAAGCAGGGGGCTCGACGCTCGGTAGTGACCTCGAGCCACCACCTAGATTTCACAACAAGCAGGGGGGCTCGACATTCGGCAGTGACATCGAGCCATGCCTGTTGTGAAATCTAGCTACCTAAATAAATAGATAAACTAGACACAAATTAAAAACCTCGCAAGTGCACGAATCGTTTGAAGAAGCGTAGCGGCAAGCAAGGGTCGATCCCACAGAGATTGTAGTACTTAACTTACTAATCAATAAAATAGAAAACAAAATATTGAAGTGTCGTTCTAAAAGTCTAAAAGAAATGAAAAGATTAAAACTAAATTAAGAAGTGTCACGATTTGAATCACTAATATCTATTTAAGTAGTTGGGCAATGATTTCCACCTATAGTCAGTAATGCGAAGTTATCCACTACTCTTATTACTCATGTTTGTTCCCTTCAAGGGCATGGTATCTACTCCTTAAAGTACTGTTTCCCTAAGCCAAGAATTAGGCATGGTATCTACCTTAATTCGTTTCTTTCATCAAGTGTTTAGCATGGTATCCACTAAGTTGTACTTGAAGAAAACATAAGATCAGTGAAAACGAACAAACACTCAAAGTTCTAGAAATTGGTATCAGATCTAGATCCCCCAAGTTGATTAAACCAAGAACCCCTAGAGATTCCTTTGTTACAGGTTATGAACACAAGATACGGGTCGTCTCAATATGCTCACATAACAGATTCAGATCTACAATACACAAACTTATAATCCCAGGTTCGGATCAGTCGACTGGCTGTCACTTCAGTCGACTGCCCTAGGTTTCTGAACTAGTTTGATTACTATAAATCTATTCCAATACTCTCAGATTCAATCAATAAGCAATAAAGTAGCACTTAGAAAAATATAAGCATCACATGACTACGGTTTCAATCCACCCAACTATTAAATTAGTTGCACATAATACAACCTTTATTGATTAATATAATAGAGTTCATGACTACAATGAAAATAAAGAGAAGAATAGAAGAACACTGATTTGTATGATCTTGATCTTGAGCCCAATCAGCAATCGTCTTCCTTCTTTGATGCTAGCTGTTGATGGCCGTTCTTGATCGGTCCATCCGTCTTGAGATATTCCGAGCATCCCCCTATCCCTTGCATCTTGGTTGGTATTTATAGAACACGGCTAGAGATTTAGGGTTTTTACCCTTTTGCATAAACGCCCTCTTCTTTTATTTATTTCTTTCCTTATCTTATTGGCGATATATATATCTTTCTCTTTTCTTCTTTCTTTCCGTATCTGCTTTGATTTGTATTTGGATTTGGATGAATCTTTAATTATCTTATCTGTTGACTCTGCCGCCGATCAGTCGACTGGTGTTTGATATAAGTCGACTGGGTCGAGACTTTAGTAATTTCATGATTCATCAGCCCAGTCGACTGTTGTTGGAGGAGTCGACTGTGCCGAGCAGCTTCAGCTTCTCTGTCCAGTCGCCTGTTAGCATAATCAGTCGACTGATCTCTTCAGTTCCTTATGTATCATCCTTAAAATCCTGAATTTGCTTCGTTTCGCACTTTTATACTGTTTCTTGTGGAAAAGAGAAAGGAGAGTAAAATACCATATATAGAGCATTTAAATGTCTAATTGCACTAAAGTTATTGCTCTAAAATGTGAATAATATTGTGTTCATCAAATACCCCCAAACTTAGATTTTGCTTGTCCTCAAGCAAAGAGTGAATTTATGAACAAGGGAATAGTAATAATAGACTCAACTATCAGACCAAGAATTCTCATGAGCATCAAAGTAAAAAGTATAAACAATTTCAGATGAAGTAAAACTAAGCATACCCACTTTCTCCAGTGCAATTGTTTAGTCATAATCTCCAAACCCAATCATATTTGTCATGCCATTAATGTAGTTATAGTATGCGATTACTCAATCTGTGATTATCCCTTTCCTCTACTACAAACCGAGTAGCAAACTAGAGGTTTTTTTTTTTTTTTTTTTTTAGTCGCTTCTCTAAAGTTGTCACTTGCCTTTTGACGCGAATGCAAAACATTGTGATGTATTCACCCGGTTACTCAACAAGTCACAAACTTCAAAGTGCTTTGCATACTCATATTTCAAGTTGCCGTTTGACGTAAAGGTAAACATTGGTGATGAATACCCCTAGTTACTAAGCACTCAAAACATTGGAGTAGATTGACTTTATTCGAATATATATATATAACAAATAGAGTTTTTTTATCACTCTATTTACTTAAACTCAATTTAGGACTAGATCTAAAGGAATAATCACCGGAAAAAGCATCACATTGTTTATTATATATAATTGCATGACTCATACAATTTTTGTAAGGAATTATGAAACGCAACAATCCTAAAGTAAATAAGTATCCTTACTCTTACTTTATAAGAAATTGTTTATCTAAAAAAATCAAAAGACTCCATATAACTAAATACCCATAATACCTCCAAACTTAGATGGAACATTGTCCTCAATGTTCGCACAAAAATAAATAAATAGGCATGTGTTACCATCTAGTAAGGAGAGTAAAAATAACTAAAGGAAAATAATAATGATTAACTGAAAGAAAATAAAGGGAAAGTGTAAATACTCTCCTGAAAAATTGGGTTGCCTCCCAATAAGCGCTGTGTTTCTTATCTTCAGCTAGACTTGATGAGTTGTTCCATGTATTGAATGACTCGCGGCTCACAACTCATCTTATTATAAGGTTTCTCCGCTCTGCCCATTCACCTAGAACATTTGATTTTTTCGTCAATGCTCCATATGGGGGAAACCTTTGTAACATGTTATGGACCGTACCATCTTGACATCAGTTTATCAGCAATGGTCCATCTTAATGCACCATTGTGGTTTTGCAAGACTTCCTGCAGCCTTGCTTCTTCGTTCATTTTGAAATTTACAGCAACTGTCACAGGTACTGTCTGGTTGTTCCCCAAATATTCAGGTAATGGCTTCAGCTCCACATCTGGTGACCTTGTAGCAGTCGACTTATTCCATTCACCAGTCGACTTGTTATGTTCACCAGTCGACTTATCATGTTCATCAGTCGGCTGGTCTGAATATGATGTTGGAGGTTCAAGGTGATGTACTGTCTCTACAATCATCCAGTCATCGTATTCCATTTCAACTTGCGATAGTAGTGGAGGGTGTGCAATTGTTGCTGGTAATAGATCAACACTATGTTCCTGAAATGTTGGGTCATAACTTTCCTGAACCACATCAATATTATAACATTCATGATCATCGTGTGGAAATTGTGGTGCATCAAACATTGTAAATTCATTCTCTTCCTCTAGTGTTGTCCTTGATTGGAGCTGCTCCTGTCCTCCAGGGTTAGGTATGGTGTGTGATGGGAATTCTCCTGCCTTTCTTTCACTTATCTCTTGAGCAATTTGACCAATTTGAAATTCTAATTTTTGAATGGCCTGTCCTTGTTGATTGTTTGTTTGCTGTTGCTGCTGGAGTAATTGAAGAATGGTGGATTCGAAATCCAACTTTGTCTGTTCTTGTGCTGACTGATCATACCCATTCCCATCTTGGAACTACTGCGTATGCCCTGGTGCGAATTGATTGCCTTGATGGTTTTGCCACCCTGGGTTATACGTGTTTGAAAAAAAATTGTTCTGGGGCGGGTATATTCCCTGTTCTTCGTAGTTTGTGTGCTCCTGATCTGCGAAAGAAAACATGGGACATGAATTAGTTGTATGGTTAGATTGAAAACAATTTGCACCCATTTCTTTTGGTTGGTTTTTTATGCCACCCAAAGTTGAATTCACAAGCAAAGCAATCTTTTTGTTTATGGTTTCCATTTCTAATTGCATGTTATTAGTATGAGAAATTTCGTGTACTCCCTGTTTTCTTGAGATGTTCCTCCTTGTTGAGAATTGTTGTGAGTTCTCGCTGAGTTCTTCAAATAGCTCTATGGCCTCCTCAGCACTCTTCCTCATCAACATTCCATTGCATGCTGAATCAACAATTGCTTTGTTAGTGTAATTTAAACCCTCATAAAATGATTGTACCTGATCATCCTTAGGTATGTTGTGCATAGGACACTTGAGAAGCTTATTTTTGAAGTCCTTCCATGCCTTGAAAAACAAATCGTCATCCTTTTGTTGGAAGAGTAGAATCTCCCTTTTTAGTTGTCTGGTTTTCTGGACTGGAAAGAACTCTTTCAAGAATTTTGTCGCCAATTGCTCCCATGAATTAATTGATCCTGGTTCCAAAGAATTATACCATAACTTAGCATTAAGTTTTAGAGAAAAAGGAAACAAGATTAACCTGATTTGTTCAGAGGTAAGCCCTTGGATGCTTTGTGTCCTGCAAAGATCAAATAAGTCTTGTAAATGTAGATGCGGATCTTCGTCTGTTCTACCAAAGAAGTGGGGCACCATGCTGAGTAATTGAGGTGATAGATGCATATTTCCTGTGACTTTGGGTTGAAAAGCTATGCAAGAAAGGTTCTCAATATTCTTAGGAATGAATTTGTCTTGCATTGGTACTCGGTTTAAAAAAATTTCACCCATTGTTGCTTTTTTTTTTTTGGAAAAATCCTCTGGACAGTCGACTGATCCTTGGGACAGTCGACTGGTCTGCCTGTGCAGAATGTAACCTGAAAGAAAATGTTATAAAAGAAGAAGAAGAAATAAAATAAAATAAAAAGAAAAAGATTTTACTGATTTGTAAGTTAAAATACTAACAATCCCCGGCAACGGCGCCAAAAACTTGTTATGAAATCTAGCTACCTAAATAAATAGATAAACTAGACACAAATTAAAAACCTCGCAAGTGCACGAATCGTTTGAAGAAGCGTAGCGGCAAGCAAGGGTCGATCCCACAGAGATTGTAGTACTTAACTTACTAATCAATAAAATAGAAAACAAAATATTGAAGTGTCGTTCTAAAAGTCTAAAAGAAATGAAAAGATTAAAACTAAATTAAGAAGTGTCACGATTTGAATCACTAATATCTATTTAAGTAGTTGGGCAATGATTTCCACCTATAGTCAGTAATGCGAAGTTATCCACTACTCTTATTACTCATGTTTGTTCCCTTCAAGGGCATGGTATCTACTCCTTAAAGTACTGTTTCCCTAAGCCAAGAATTAGGAATGGTATCTACTCTAATTCTTTTCTTTCATCAAGTGTTTAGCATGGTATTTACTAAGTTGTACTTGAAGAAAACATAAGATCAGTGGAAACGAACAAATACTCAAAGTTCTAGAAATTGGTATCAGATCTAGATCCCTTAAGTTGATTAAACCAAGAACCCCTAGAGATTTCTTTGTTACAGGTTATGAACACAAGATACGGGTCGTCTCAATATGCTCACATAACAGATTCAGATCTACAATACACAAACTTATAATCCCAGGTTCGGATCAGTCGACTGGCTGTCACTTCAGTCGACTGCAGTCTACTGCTGTCACTTCAGTCGACTGCCCTAGGTTTCTGAACTAGTTTGATTACTATAAATCTATTCCAATACTCTCAGATTCAATCAATAAGCAATAAAGTAGCACTTAGAAAAATATAAGCATCACATGACTACGGTTTCAATCTACCCAACTATTAAATTAGTTGCACATAATACAACCTTTATTGATAATATAATAGAGTTCATGACTACAATGAAAATAAAGAGAAGAATAGAAGAACACTGATTTGTATGATCTTGATCTTGAGCCCAATCAGCAATCGTCTTCCTTCTTTGATGCTAGCTGTTGATGGCCGTTCTTGATCGGTCCAGCCGTCTTGAGATATTCCGAGCATCCCCCTATCCCTTGCATCTTGGTTGGTATTTATAGAACACGGCTAGAGATTTAGGGTTTTTACCCTTTTGCATAAACGCCCTCTTCTTTTATTTATTTCTTTCCTTATCTGATTGGCGATATATATATCTTTCTCTTTTCTTCTTTCTTTCCGTATCTGCTTTGATTTGTATTTGGATTTGGATGAATCTTTAATTATCTTATCTGTTGACTCTGTCGCCGATCAGTCGACTGGTGTTTGATATAAGTCGACTGTGTTGAGACTTTAGTAATTTCATGATTCATCAGCCCAGTCGACTGTTGTTGGAGGAGTCGACTGTGCCGAGTAGCTTCAGCTTCTCTGTCCAGTCGCCTGTTAGCATAATCAGTCGACTGATCTCTTCAGTTCCTTATGTATCATCCTTAAAATCCTGAATTTGCTTCGTTTCGCACTTTTATACTGTTTCCTGTGGAAAAGAGAAAGGAGAGTAAAATACCATATATAGAGCATTTAAATGTCTAATTGCACTAAAGTTATTGCTCTAAAATGTGAATAATATTGTGTTCATCAATGCCCTAGCTTTCACACAAGCTATATGGCTCGACGCTCGGCAGTGACCTCGAGCCACGCCCTAGCTTTCACACAAGCTATATGGGCTCGACGCTCGGCAGTGACCTCGAGCCACACCCTAGCTTTCACACAAGCTGGGGGCTCGACGCTCGGCAATGACCTCGAGCCACACCCTAGATTTCACACAAGCAGGGGGGCTAGACGCTCGGAAGTGACCTCGAGCCACGCCCTAGTTTCCTCACAAGTAGGGGCTCGATGCTCGGCATTGGCTCGATGCTCAGAAATAACCTGGAGCCACACCCTAGCTTTCATACAAGCAAGGGGGCTTGACGCTCGAAAGTGTCCTCGAGCCACGCCCTAGCTTCCGCACAAGCTATATGAGCTTGACGCTCGACAGTGACCCCGATCCATGCCCTAGCTTTCACACAAGCAAGGGGGCTCGACGCTCGGAAGTAACCTCGAGCCATGCCCTAGCTTCCTCACAAGTAGGGGCTCGACGCTCGGCACTGGCTCGATGCTCGGCACCCAAGCATGGAGGCTCGACCACCGATGCTCAACCCTCGAACGCCCATCATGAGCCCCGAGCCAGTTCCTAGCTCTATCACAGGCTAGGGCTCGACGCTCGACATTCGGCCCCCGACCCTCGGTTCTTAGCCCTCAACGCGCCTTTTTTTTCTTCAAGGGATCTCCTTCGTCCTACCCCACTTACCACTCTAAGAAGCTACGAATCATGCTCTCCAAACACACCGCTCCACTCTTCCTACGGAGACAGACTACTCCTCCACAGCTGGCTTCTGCAGCCCTCCCGGGGTGGGGGGCTCCTGATATGGGGTAGATGACGTGGCCCCATCCGGGCCATCAGATCCCCTCAAAATTTGCTCCTCCATGATCATTAGGTCAAACCAGGTCCAACGGGGGCAAACGGGTCCGACCCAGTCCGTTAGGATTTCAGACCCGTTTACCCCTGCCTAATACCGGACTCCCTCCTCACTTTCAAAGGTAATAAACTTTTCCCCACCTGAACCCTAATTACTGTTGCTTTCTCAGTGACTGACTAGATCGTCGGAGGGCCTGTCGCCGGGACTTCTCCCGATGTTTCTAGGCAGTGTGCAGATACAAAAGACCGAGCCGAGCCTCAAAGATCTGAGCTGAGCTACTAGATCCGAGCCACCCGGCCTCTACCACTCTCCTGCTACTCCCGAGCCGGTCCTACCGCCTAGGATCGAATCAACGCCAGTACCACATCTTCCGCTACACAAATTACAAGAACTCACACCTGTAGCCCCCACACCCCAAAAACAAACAATATCAACCATGTACATTCACAGTGGTTAGGAACCATATATATACACGGACCGAGTACAAATACACCGTGACATAAAAATAAAGCTATGGCCCTATAATCTGATATGCTAAGAAACCGCCTCGTTGTAGAATTGGAGTTGCCGAATGATCTTGATGTCTCCTACAGTCTATTCGCATTTTGGAATGCGTTAAGGCGCATGTCAAGTAACAATTAGTTGGGTGTTTGTGCTCTGTTCTCTAAATTATCCTGCAGCGCAAGTGCGATGTAGGGAATTTTTTATTTTTTTTTCCTTTCATCTGGTTGATTCTAATTATAGTAGCTAGCTCCGCTGTTTGAAAAGGGAGGGGTGACTCATTTACATTTTTTGGAAAGCTGGGATGGAAGCTATCAGCAAATTAAGAATTTTTTACCAAACTATCTCACTTTTTGTAAGTATGAACTAAAATGTTCCTGTTTGAAAGTTTAATACCAAAAGTCCCTGTCGCTAACTGAGATAGCACGCCTAGTAAAAATCTTCGTGCTATCTCCGTTAGCGTGTATTAGGGGACACTACTTTTCCCCTCAATTAGGAGTGTGCGGAAAAAATCACCAAGTATAGATACGCTAACTCCGTTAGCGCGCCAATTTAAACCAGGCGCGCTAACGAAAATAGCGAGTGTCGATTGAGATTTGTCTTAAATCACGCTCGTTGTTGCTGCCTCATTCTCTTCATATTCTATCTCTCTTCTCAGGGGCGGAGCATAGTGGGGGGGCGGGATGGCCCAGGCCCCCCCGGAAAAATTTCAAACCCCCCCTATTATATATGTAAATTTACGGTTTGGCGCCCCTAAATTTTTTTAGAAAACCCCTATATATATATATATATATATATATATATATATATATATATATATATATATATATATATATATATATTGATGGTTAATTAATCCTCATATTTTCCCCCAAATCAGCATCATTTGTTTCTTTTCCCCATCGCTCTCCAACCTCTTCCCCTTCTCAAATCGCCCTTCATCTTCTTCCCCCGGCCAAATCACTGCCCCCCGGCCAAATCACTGCTGCCTGCCGCCCGACCTCATATTCGAACCCATCTTTTTAGGTCTCTCTCTCTCTCTCTCTCTCTCTATCTTTCTCTCTCTCCTTCCAAGCTAGGGTTTTGCATTGATTCATTGAATAAGGTTTGCTGATGCCTAATATTGGGTTGTTTCTTATTTATGGGTTTTTTCCTTCTTTGAGCCTATGTATAGTGGTAGTGCTTCACATTAAGATACTATGGAGTTGTTGGTGTTCCATGACTTCCATCAGTTCTATTAGGATATACATTTACTTCTTTTTCCAAGCAGAGAAGAGGTGAGAATGTGAGATAACTAATTAACTACTAATAAAGGTTTACTCATTTTCAGGATATAATAATTAAGAATATCATTCATCATATCAAGTACAACTATCTTAAATTCTACTAATGACTACCATCTAAGAGGTTTTCAATTAAAATATTTTTGAAGGCCTCCTAGATAAGCTCCTCGGTTTATAGTTGACCTTGATTCCTTGAAGGATTTTAATTTACCAATGTACGAGTCTACAATTGCTTTGGGCTATGCTTAAGCAAATTCTTTAGTAAGACATATTTGCTGACATCTTTAACTACTATCGTAGATTTACTAATTAATAAAGGGACGGATGTATTAGAAGATGAATTCAGAGAGAAGACACTAGTACTTCCATAAACTCCTTGCAAGGACTTGTTTTCTTTTCTTTTCTTGTCCTCATTTGCATTTTCATTATTTTTGTGTGCTAGCATTATTCACTAACCATCCATACATTAAGACTCAGGAGAACAAACAAGATGTATTCCAACAACATTTACAATAGGTTAAAAGCGTAGAAGAACTTCAGCAGAATTAAACTGTAACTTTTGTAGCTCGACTTACTGTCCCATGGATTGAAATCTTCTTCCAGCAGCTATCAAGTGCCTGCCATATGCGAAAACCAGAGAATAACAATATGCACAAGTGGAGAGTGTCTAAAGTCATCCCATAGACAGATTAATTATCTTGCTGGAATTAGAAAGTTCTATCATGTGTGGAGAAAATCTCATAAATAATAAACAAATAATAAATGGAAGGTATGGGGTTTGTGGTTACATGGTAAGTTAGAGACAAAGAGCCAGACTTCTACTTGGTTGTCCTCATAGCAAAATTGACAGTTTATTTGTCAATTAATGAAATTGACCGGAATTTCAAAATTGTGATGAGAAATTGAGAATTGTAGTACAATGCTAATATTTCTAATTTTTGCAGGATTAGTACTGCTCCTGTAGTCGGATGGCCTCCAATCCAAAACTTTAGAAAGAATCATGGCACCTTGCAACTAATTCTTAAAGCCGACACCTGAATCGAAGAACCTCAAGGTAAATTGTTGTTTGAAGTAATTTAATTTGAGCCAATTAGCACAATATTTACAGTTAAAGGATAAATTTGTTGAAGTAATTAGCCTTGCATTCTGCTAATTATTTGTTAAATTTGTTTGAAGTAATTAAATTTGTTAAAGGTTATATAACTGCCTTGGTGTTAATGGTAGAAAATTTTAGATTACATAAAGTTGTACATAATAGTATTTATTACTCGATGTATATAATTTGCTTTACACTATTAGTATTTTTTAACATAATGAAATGATATTATCTTATTAATATATAGTGAGTCTTATTTTTTTTTTAAAAATTGTCAATGTACAGGAGCCATTCATTCTCTAAAATAACAATGGGGGAAAAGGCCACCTTTGATTTTTTTTTTAAAAGACAAAATGCTCAAACTTTAGGAGCCAATGCACAAACATCAACTCCTTTAGTTGAAGAACATCTTCTTATATCTCCACGAATTGATCCTACTAGTCATGAAATTGAATGCGGAAGAGATTTAATTGGTTCTTTAGAGTGTGATCAGGGATTGCGTCGACAAATTTGTGATTATCCTTCTAATAAGCAAGATGAAGTTCATCGTGCTTATATCGAATTGGGGGCATACCATGGAAATTGTCATTTTCCATATACTAAGAAAAGAAATGATCACAACCGTCAGTTTCAACCTTCTTGGTTTGAGAGGTTTCCTTGGTTGGAGTATTCTCCCCATAAGGATGCAGCATTTTGCTTTCCATGTTATCTTTTTGCTAGTCCAAATGACCGTGATGAATTTACTTCCAAAGGATTTGACAAATAGAAAAAGGTCATGAACGGACCACGATATTCACTTTGTAAGCATGAAGGGAGTACTCCTACATCACCACATAAAAATGCTCTTCAAAATTATTTTGCTCTAATGGACCAACGTCAACATGTTGAAATAGCTCATTCTCAACAAAGTGTTCTGCAAATTGCAAATAATCGTCTACGATTATATGTTTCTATTTATAGTGTTCGTATGTTGACACTTCAAGGATGTGCTTTGCGTGGTCATGATGAAAGTGTTGATTCACTTAATCGTGGTAATTTTCTTCGAGCCATAAAGGGGTTTGCACACTTTTCTAAGGAAGTCAAAGAAGTTGTGTTGGACAAAGCTCCCCTTAATGCCTCATACACATCCCCGATACTCAAAAAAAATTCTGCAATGTCTCGCTCTCCAAGTAAAGAGAACAATTCGAGAAGAAATTGAAGATACAAAGTATTGTATTCTTGTTGACGAGGCTCGAGATATTTCAAAGAAGGAGCAAATGGCACTTGTCTTGAGATTTGTTGATAAGGATGGCTTCGTTCGAGAACGATTTTTTGGACTTCTTCATGTTTCCAACACCACAGCATCAACCCTAAAGGATGGTATCTATAAACTCCTTGCCTCTCATAACCTCAGCACAAAAAATATAAGAGGTCAAGGGTATGATGGAGCAAGCAACATGCGAGGTGCATTGAATGGGCTACAAGCCTTGATTTCCATTGATTCTCCAAGTGCATATTATGTACATTGTATGGCTCATCGGCTTCAATTAGCATTAGTTGCATCATGTAGAGACGTGTGTCCAATTCACCACTTCTTTAATGATTTAACTTACATTATCAACATTTCTAGTGTTTCTTGCAAAAGAAATGATCAGTTGAAAGCAGCTAAAGCTTGTGAACTTGAGTTCTTAATTGCAAATGGAGAAATAGAAACGGGTACATGGCTAAATCAAATTGGCTCTTTGCAGCGAGCTGGAGATACTCGTTGGGGTTCTCATTTAAAATCAATCACAAGCTTGTTGAATATGTTTAGCCCGACATGTGAAGTTCTTATTAGTCTCATTGATGATGGTCACTCTGCTCAACGTGCAGATGCAGAGAGAGCTTATGAGGTTTTAACATCTTTCCAATTTGTCTTTATATTGCACCTCATGTAAGAAGTTTTTGAAATTACCGATCTTCTTTGTCAAGCTTTGCAGCGCAAGTCTCAAGACATTGTAAATGCAATGCATCTTGTATCTTCTACAAAGAAACTTCTTCAAAATCTTAGGGAGACCGGTTGGGAAGCCTTACTTGGTAAGACAAAATTATTTTGTGAGAAACGTCAGATGGATGTACCGAATATGTCTGATCAATATAAAAGAAAATTTCTCTCTCGATATCCACAGCCGCATCTTACAGTTGAACATCATTATCGGGTTGACATATTCATTGATGCTATTGATTCTCAATTACAAGAATTAAATATCTGATTTAATAAAAATACAGTTGATTTACTTGTGCTAAGTGGTACTTTGGATCCGAGAGATGCATATACATCTTTTAATATCGAAAAAATTTGCAAGCTTGCAAGCCAATTCTATCCTCAAGATTTTTCTGGGCAAGATCAAACACATCTAAACTATCAATTGGAACATTATATACTTGATATTCCTCATCGTAGTGAATTCAAGAATTTGTCATCTCTTTCTGAGTTATGTCAAGCATTAGCGAGATCTAGAAGGTTAATTATCTATCCTCTTGTTGAACGACTAATTAGGCTTGTGCTTACATTACCAATTTCTATAGCAACTACCGAGAGGGCATTTTCGGCAATGAGTTTTGTGAAAAACAGGCTTCGCAAAAAGATGGAGGATGATTATCTTTCAAACTACCTGATGATTTTTATTGAAAGAGAAATAGCTGAAGATTTGTGCATCGATACAATTATCAAAGAATTTGCTTCTATGAAAGAACACAGATCACAGTTCTTTTAGGCTACACTTGTTATTTATTGGAATGTGGCAATATACTTTTTGGGATTTTGTAAGAAATGAAGACAATTTGACATTATTTTGTTTATTTTTGTTTAAAAGTATGACAATGTGAACTATCTTTGGAAGACTAGATCTCAATGCCAAAAAATTATACTTACTTTATAAATTGTTTTTTTTTTCGTCCCCCCCCCCCCCCCCCCCCCCCCCCCCCCCCCCCGGGAAAATTGTCCTGGCTTCGCCCCTGTCTCTTCTCATTCTCTCCCAAATTTGAAACCCAACTCCAAAACCCTAGCATCTCAATTGGAGATCTTACTCCAAAAATTGGGGAGAATTGTTTATGGGTTCACCGAAATTTGGGGAATTTGTTGGTTGAGGTGAGAGTATAGTGAGTGACGAAGAGATTTAAGAAAAAAATCGAGAGATTGGATTCAGAAGAGGCCAAATTCGAAGGCTAGGGTTTGGCGGTTGGGTTTAAGATAGTGTGAGCGCTTATTGTGAGAGAGAAGAAGTAAGATGAGAGTGAGATAGCGAGCGTGATTTAAGAGATTTCCAATCGACACTTGCTAACTTCGTTAGCGCGCATGGTTTAAATGGGCGTGCTAACGGAGTTAACGTGTCTATACTTGGTAGTTTTTTCGCGCACCCCTAGTTGAGGGGCAAAGTAGTGTCCCCTAGCACATGCTAACTGAGATAGCGTGAAGATTTGTACTAGGTGCGCTATCTCAGTTAGCGACAGTGACTTTTTGGTATTAAACTTTCAAACATGGATTGTTTGGTATATATACTTATAAAAAAGTGGGATAGTTTGGTAAAAAATTAGCAAACTAACAGGTGGAAAAATTTAGAAAAATTTGTCGTACTGCCCTCTTTTTTGAAAATAATTAGTGACTTGCCCTACTTTCTAAAACAATTAGCGATATGCCCTTGTTTAGGACACGTCAGCAACAAACATTATTGGGAATAACGGCATAAGTTATTTTGATGCCGTTCTTCCTAATAACGGCATCTCTTTTTAAAAAAATTGTCGTGCCGTTATTGGGAATAACGGCATAGCTTATTTTTTGCCTAAAGATCGTACAATATCAATTGTGACTCAAGAGAGAATTGCAAATTGAAAATAACTGAGAGAACGGCATAGATTATACTGATGTCGTTATTGTGAAGAACGGCATCAGTTATAATCGTTTTGCACAGCTTCCTATAATCGAAAAAACCCTTCTTCTTCCCCCTTATCCCTTGCGATTATTTCCTTCTCCATTCCGACTCTGAAATCCCTAAACCTCAAAAAAAAAAAATCCTAAAATCCCAAGTATTTAATTGATTTGTACTTAGAGTCTACTCTTCAATCTCTCATTGAGAGTGCCAAATCAATCCGAATCTGAAATTATTGTAAGTTTCCAAAAACCCTAATTTTCTTTTTGTAAAGTTGATTTTGATAGTAAGACAAATGTGTGCACTGGTAGTATAGTACAAGTGATGTAGATTTGTGTTATTTAAGTAGTAATTTTGGAAATAATATTATGGATTCTTAGTGATATAGGGTTTACAAAATGTTCAATTGTTGAGAAAGGTTGAATTGTTCAAGTTGTTAAGAAAACAAATAATATCGGGAGATACTTTGTGGCGGGTTTTCATTGCCATTATGATGATTGTAAGTAGTTCAAAATTCATACTTAGTTTATAAAATCCATTTTTTTACAATGTTATGAATGATTCGGATTTGAGGAATAACGAGTTTGTGATGAATTATACTTAGTTTATTTTCAAAATTCTTTTTTCTAAAATTTTTGTTGATTAGTATTTGTTATTGTTGACAGGCCAATGGATCCTACACAACCATCTTCTTTCCATGGTGTTGGTGCTTCTTCTAGTTCTTCGTATGGACCACGGGGACATCCGGGTCCAATAGATCCTACCGTTCTATATCTGCAAGAAGACCACAGATCACAGGCGCTTTGGAAAGGGGATGTAGAGAAGATGAGTTTCCGAATGCACAACATCATGCCGGCGATCCCCCGTATTGAAAATTACTTGGTAAGCAGCGGATTCTACGGGATGTCAAAGCTGGCGAAAATCAAGTGTGACCACACCCTACTTACCGCACTTGTGGAGCGATGGAGGCCGGAGACACACACGTTTCACTTACCGGTTGGAGAGATGACGGTCACCCTACAAGATATAGCCGTGATTGCGGGTCTTCCAATTGATAGGGTGGCCGTCACCGGCAACTTGATGTTCAAAAAGGTAGCATTGGTACGAGATTATCTTGGCTTGGAGGTGCCTGATGAGGACCACAGAATATTCGTTGGGGAATCCATTAGACATTCATACCTTGACGATCAGTTCACTAATCGATTGTCAGAAGTGCCGACGAACATCCAACTCCAGAACTATACCCGCGCTTACCTATTGTCGATGATTGGAGGGATTCTATTTCCTAACTCTTCAGGTGATGTAGTGCACCTCATGCACCTTCCACTCATTGCTGACCTGCAGGCAGCCGACCGATATAGTTGGGGAAGTGTGGCTCTGGCCTCCCTCTACCGTGCTCTATGTAACTGTTTGATGGGGTCGATCCAAATGATCGGGCCGATGTCTATCTTGCAAATATGGTGTTAGGAACGAATACACCTCTGCCGATCCAGTGTCACGGTACTGTTAGAAAGTTGGAGAGTACTACAGGAAAATCCTGTGCTGAGAGCTCCTCTCGGTGCCTACTGGGCGGGGAAGCGTACATGGAGGGATAACCCATGTGGTGTCCTCACCTATTACAGGGACGAACTCGA
This sequence comes from Hemerocallis citrina, assembly GCA_017893485.1. Classification (NCBI taxonomy): domain Eukaryota; kingdom Viridiplantae; phylum Streptophyta; class Magnoliopsida; order Asparagales; family Asphodelaceae; genus Hemerocallis; species Hemerocallis citrina. Next base: position 197,991,574 of record CM030368.1, on the reverse strand, counting down.
TCAGTTGAGGGAAGAGTTCGTCAATTGGACCCCTTACACAGATGATAGGCTGCAACGTCTACCACCCATTTGCACTGCCAATAATCAGTTGTGGTTGACATTAGCTCCACTTGTATACTTCTCAGTTGTGGAGTTTTATTACCCCGGTCGTGTTCTTCGCTAATTCAATGCACAACAGCTCATCCCTGTAAACTCATTGTTCGACCGTAGACTTCACAACATCATGGGTTAAGGTCGTTTACCAAATATAGATTGGGTCGATCACCACCGTGCTCATGTAGGATGTTGGAATGAGCGGAGGTACGAGTTGGTAGTAGAGGATATTGTACAGCCGTACGACGGATCAATGCAAATAGCTTATATGGCATGATACCGTCGTATCACAAGGTTGTATGTTGCGCCGAAAACTGATCTTCCCGCGGGTATCCAACAACCGATACCCGCGCACCAAGTTGAACCACCACCCGCACATTCATCATCGCAACCCATGTATCAATCAAAAGCTTCATCATACCGTCTAATGGTAAATAAGTTTGTTTGGTCAATTACATTTGTTTCGATAAATTTTACTTATGCTTCTTTAATTATGTCTAATTTGGTTAACTATTATAGATCGACAACACATAGGACATGGCAAGAAAATGTACGAGTGTCTTGAAGAGCAATGCCAATAAGGCATGCAAAGAATTGGCACGAGACCTCCTGTGCAATTGTCGTACCTCTCTTGAAGAGGTTGGAGATGGTTCACATTTCAATGACCTTATGCGGTCGACCGAAGTTCGACCTAGCGCTAGCCAAGCTCCACCTCCACCACAACAAGCATTGGAATTAGGAGATCCCCTCGCACCTCAAACTCAACCTCAAACTCCGTCACATCATCCACGAAGGGGTAAGACCGTTCGCTTCCCTCCTATGCAAAGTGAATTGGCAAATCCAGAGATTGAAGTAGGAGGAGGTGATGAAGAAGAAGGAGTTGGTCCAAGTGAACCCGCAACGCAAGAGACCCGGGAATGTAGGCGGAAAGTCCCGGCTCGAAGGAGGAGACCACCCCAACATTTCACGCCGAGTTAAATTGAAGAAAACTTTATGTAATATTGATCTTTCTGGTATTTTAGTAATTATAGACTTTATGTAGTGCATGCTATGTAGTTGATGAATTGTTTAAGTATATTTAAGTTTGATTTGCATGTTTTGAAAGATTTCAGTTGTGCATGTTTTGAAACTTGATATGCAATCGGAAAGTCTGTGAAGTCTGTGAAATTGACACAAAAAAGTGTTTAAGTATGGTTCCTTATTTTTAGTTGTGCATGTTTTGAGACTTTATTATTATGAAATCTTTAGAAACTTGAAATTGAATTGACACAAAGAAGTCTTGATCTAGTATGTAAAGAAGAAGGAGTTGGTCTGTGAAAATTTAAGATGAATTGAAAATTGATGAATTGAATTGAATTGAATTGAAGCATGAATGTAGGATCTGAAAACATGCACATTAATGAATTGAAGAAGGAGTTGGTCTGTGCATGTCTGTATGTGAAAAACATGAATAGAAGATGCCGTTATTTGCAATAACGGCATGTTAATCCTGTAATTTTATCGCGAATAACGGCATCAGCATAGAGGGAAAATTAGCAAAGTTGGAGTTTGCTGCCAATATTTCTGTCTCCACAGTCGTTATTCAAATTAACGGCATCCTAAACTGATACCGTTATTGAAGATAACGGCATCTTCATATAACTCCCCCTACCCTCCAAGATAACGGCATATCTGAAGATATACATAAGTATGCCGTTATCCAAGATAATGGCAACTTCAAATCCTGCCGTTTTCCAAAATAACGGCATCTATTAACTGACCCATTGTTCAGAATCACGACATCAGTTAAACATCAAAATTCCAAAATTTGAGATTTCTGCCAAACTTTCTGTCTCCACAGTCGTTCTTGAGAATAACGGCATAGAAATAAGATGCTATTATTCACAAGAACGGCATCTGTTGTTTGAACAATTGTGTATATTTTTTGTGCATGTTTTGTTGTGAATGTTTATTTACAACAAATTTAACTATATCCACCACCCAGTCATACAACAAATCTCATTCCAAACGATTTAAACTTAAATTGTTCAACATATAAAAACAACTTTATAATTTCATACAAACACTTACAAAAGAGGAGACATAACTAACATACAATAACAAGGAAAATATTCAAGTGCGGGTAGATTGTGAAGTCCCCACTCTTTGTACATTCTTACAACTCCGTCTATTGTATCCACTCACATCATATTTCGAACATACTTTTTCGCTACTCCCACCTTCTTGAGCGTCCATGTCATTGCGGATGCGAGTACTCCTAGGCCTCCCCTTCACCCGACGAAGACTAGAATCAATTATAAGTACCAGTGCACTTTGGGTAGGCCAATAAGATTCGTCTGGTATAGGATTAAAAGTTGGTGCCCATATTTTTGCTAACGAATCCGTAGAGTAGAAGGCATCAATGTACGGTTGATAATCAAGCGCACGTGAAGCACATGCCGCAAACACATGAGATCATGGAACGTGGATCAGTTGGAATTTGCCACATGTACACGTTCGGCCCTCTAGGTCCACCGTATGCTAATGTCCACCTTTTTGATATCCACCGTCCATTCTAATGCCCGTTTTCACCCCAAAAATACCATCGCAATTATTAAACATTATTGCCTCATGTAAATTAGATTTTTCACGGTGGACATCAATTAGATCCTGAATTCCGGGTGCCCATAGTTCACCTTCACTGATAAGTGTCTGTGCGGCTTCACGGCGGTCGGTGAAGTACATGTTTAGATGGAAAAATATCTGTTCTACAATTGCGGTGACAGGTAAGCTACGAACACATTTTAGAACCGAGTTGAACACTTCGGACAGATTTGTTGTCATTATACCATATCTACGCCCACCATCGACAGTAAGTGCCCACTTCTCAATTGCTTTTTCCTTCACCCAGTTAGCCGCATCAGCATTGCTAGCTTCAAGTTGTGTCATCTTTTCCTTGTACTTTTTCTACTGATTTTGACACGCAATTATCTTCAACTTATTCATCAAAAATTTAGAACCAAATTTTTTACAAAAATTGCTAGCAAAATGGCGCATACAGTACCGATGATATGCAAATGGTTCCCTCCACGTACCAAAATTATTTCCCATTGCTGATAAAATACCAGCATGTTGGTCAGAAATGACACAAAGACCTTCACGATCTGTAACAAAGCACCGAATACAGTTCATGAACCATGTCCACGTTTCTATGCTTTCACCGTCAACCAGTGCAAATGCAAATAGAAACAACCTTCCGTTTGCGTCTGGTGAAACCGCAATTAACAAATAGCCTTTATATTTCCCGTACAAGTGAGTGCCGTCTACACTTATAACTGGTCTACATGACTTAAATCCTTCGATGGAAGGACCGAATGCCCAAAAAACACCCTTAAATATTTCTATACCCGGACCGGTCGCAATCTTCGCCCAATGTACAGCTGTACCCGGATTTGAAGCTTGAATTGCACTGAGTAGATACGGTAATTTAGTGTACGCTTTTTCAAAAGAACTATATAGTTTCTCAATTGCTTTATATTTTGCCTTCCAAACATTCCAATATGATATTGTGTAATGGAACCTACCCTTCACTAAGCCAATTATGGCTCTTGGTGTTATTGAGAGTTGTCCCTTCAGAGCATCCATTATGACCATCGATACGACCGTTGAGTCAATTTTACTGTGATCCTGAGTCAATGTAGGATTCACGCATGTGTGTACACCTTCACGATTTTTCACCGCAAAATAATTACGGCATTTGGGAACAATTGCACGCAAGCGCCATGGACAACCAACTAAATTTTGAAGTGATGGATTTTCTGCAATCTCCTCTGCTGAATGGTTGATGGGCATGTATTTACATTTCACATGATATAGACAACGATCTGATTTTACCGTCACGAATTCTTTGTGGTTCTTCACGGCGTACATCTTCACTTGATGTTGTAGAGCATCTTTGGTTGGAAATCTTTGACCTATGAAGAGTTCATCCAAGTTGGAAGAACCAATGGAAGACTGTCCATGTTCATGTATGGTGGCACGGGATATCCATTCACTTGATTGCGATCCACGCATCGCTGTACTTGTGTCCTGACTTGGCAACACGCAGACATTGTTAACTGGCATATCAACATTGACTTCAATAACTGGAGCTTCAACGGCAATCTCCTCATCATCATCCTCGAGACCGCGTACCTCATCTTCTTCCTCTTCGACCAAGTCATTATTTACAACGGCGTTGTCAAAGTCTTCCATAGCAATGCCAGCTACCAAAATATTTTGTGGCAATGGGGTCGGATGTACCTGCTCATATTCGGAGGAAACAGGTTCCGTTGGATTTGTGCTAGTATCTCCAGTTATATTTGAAATCCTTGCGTGTGACTCTGCAGATGGTTTCAAAGTCCTTGTGGGCCTTGGACTTTCGATAACAACTCGTGTAGTATTTGGAAGCCTCGTTTGATCAATATATAACTCAACTATATTCCAACCACAACTTGGATGAAGTGTCCTAAGCAACATAGACCTCAGAGAACTGTCACTGTCTATGGGTACCAACATGAAATACTGTCCATTCCCTTTACCAGCAGAATAATGGCCTCTGAGTTTCAGACTCATTTCACTTCTATCCCAATTGGTGACTTCATATATCTTATCTATTAATTCTGCGTACGTAAAGTTGGGGGTAGCCCAAATAATTACCGGTTCAACATCACTATAAGAATATCCAATTTTCGGATCCTTAATTACTTCACCCCCATAATATAACCAAATAGGGATGTCAAATTCCATACCTATGCATAAAAATTAAAACATATTCAAGTCATTCACTACTCACAATAAACATAATATTGGAATAAAAATCAAACATAAGGTTAAGATGATAATACATTCAAATTAAACCAAAAAACCACTAGCAAAAATTTCGTTGTGGATGAAGACTGCAAATGAGAGTGGGAGTAAGGAGGTATGATGTATGGAATTTTAAAGGACTCAAAAGGTTGGAATTTTTTGATTCTGGGATCTAGGATTTGTGGGTAACAGGAGCGATGAGAGAGAGAGAGAAGTTTACGAATCAGAAGGGGTAGGAGAGAGGAGAAGGAATTTTTCAATTATAGGAAGCTGTGCAAAACGATTATAACTGATGTCGTTCTTCACAATAACGGCATCAGTATAATCTATGTCGTTCTCTCAGAGAACTGCATCAGTTATATTCAATTTGTAATTCTCTCTCGAGTCACAATTGATACTGTACGATCTTTAGAGAAAAATAAGCTATGCCGTTATTCCCAATAATGGCACGACAATTTTTTTAAAAAGAGATGCCGTTATTGGGAAGAACGGCATCGAAATAGCTTATGCCGTTTTTCCCAATAACATTTTTTGCTGACGTGTCTTAAACAATGGTATATCGCTAATTGTTTTGGAAAGTAGGGCAAGGCGCTAATATTTTCAAAAATAAGGGCAGTACGGCAAATTTTTCAAAACTTTACCCCAAAAATAATCACTGTCAACATTAAAGCCCATTGTTATCAAGATGGGGTTGGATATGCTGAACATCATATCATGAAATATTTGACACAAAATCAATCTGTCAATAACCCTCAAATTTATGTCAAGTTCTTGGCCCAAGAAGAGGATTTTAGTCGTAAATCCTAGATTATTGAGTAGGAAATCCGATCGACTTTATTAGACACGCAGTTGAACCTTATGCAACCAAAACCATCTAAACTATAATGATTCTGAAAAAGTACTTTTTGCATTCATATCTCATATTCTCAACCGTCCACGTACGTCACAAGTTCATGGTATTCTATACAACACTAATTCTATTCAAACATACGTTTAAAACATGCACTCTTTTAATTTAAAATAAAAAACATATGCAAAAAATTAAAATAAATAAATAAAACTATGGTAGTTACTTGTTAGGTATGCGACAAAGAGTATGGCAACATAGTCGATCTCATGTGTAGAAGGATTAGAATCAAAGGGTGCATGCGCATGTTTGAACATACCCTTATATCTATGGGATGCTTTCTTTATCATTAATGACAAGCCAACTCTCCACAAGTATCCGGAAGAGGAAGAACCGATATATTATTTCAACTAGAGAAGATTCAAGAATATTACAATTCTCAGCACGATCCTCTCTTAAGCTTAACTAGAACTGCTTGTTGTTTACAATGGAGAAATCTTTTGCCTCTCAGAAGAAGTATTGTCTTCTCCTAGTCGGCACTCAATAGAATTATATATTTCTTGGAGCAGTTACAATGAATATATAGATCTAGAGAAAATCCTAGTTTGATACACTTGATACACTAACCATGTGATTGATAATGAAGAGATAACCCTGGATTGAGAGTCGTACAATCTAACTTAAAGAAGAAGTTGGGCTTCAAACGAATCAGCTAGACACACACCTGTTGCTGCTGATTTCGGTGTGGGAGCAAACAGATAGATTTGTGAATTCTTTTTTGAAACAATAAAGCAAACCTGTTGATTTTTACTGGCGTTTGACTGGTTTCTTGCCGCTGCTGTTGACCTACAAAAAAGTTCGATACACTGGGATGGATCCCGGCAACGAACCCTCCGACACTCTTGTCAGTAATCAGGAAGATTATGAAAGAACTTTTATGTGGAAAAAGATTGATTACATTGTTATGGTGGGGGGAGAGAGATATTTATAGTCGTCTTTAGAGACAGTTTAGAAATAATGATTTATCCCTATGTCCAGGTGTTTTTGTCACACCTTAGATTTTTAAATAATATTTTTGAGATTAATATTAAAATAATTTTTGGTGATTTAATAAATATATTTTATGAAATTTATTTTTTTACACGTGCAAATATTTTCTTGGGAAATTCAAAGTCATAAATTATTTTGGGAAAACCTATTATTTATTAGTAGGTATTATTTGTGAATTTTCAGGATTTTTCTGATATTTATTTGGCATATGCAAGTATTACAAAAAGATGAGCTTTTGTGTAAAATTACCACTTGGAGTAAAAACTCCAGATTTTTGATTTTTTGGGCTGAGCATGATTGCTAGTCAACGCAGAGGTAAAAAGTTTACTTTTTTTTAATAGATTTGGCATATTTCGCAAATTTCTTTAAAAAATATCTTTTTGCAAAATTGCCACTTAAAGGGCAAAAAGTATGAAATTCATTTTCTGGGTTTTACAAATAGTACTGGCCAGTATTAGGTTAGTTGTTTTTTATTTTAAATCTTAATTGAATTGGTTTATCTAATTTCCAAGTATAAGGATTTATATATGCAAAGATATATTCAAAAGGGATATTTTACAAATCTATTCAAAAACCCTAATTACTTGAATCCCGACCAATATATGGTGAGGTGCAACCGTCTCTTTGCTGCACTACACAAAGAGTTTTCTCTATTATTATTTTCTTGGATTTTCGAAGTGAGGATCTTGGTTTTCTTGCAAAAGGACAGATTTTTCTTATTCTCTTTATTATTTCGGTTGATTCTTCAAAAAGATCAGTGACATATGTTTGTTTTCATTTGTTCTAAGCATGTTGTATGTGATGATTTTTCTATTAGAAAGCATGTTAGGGATTGTATGTTGACACAATGAACTATGGATGGATGAATGAGTTAAAAATTGAATCTTTCATGAAAACTATGCTATTGATGATTAAAATTACATATAGATGACTTGAGATTATTAAAGAACCTAATAGAAATCATGGATAGATTGCTTTTCCCCATATTCTTGCTATTTTGAACATATATTATTGAGTTGTATGATGTTTAATGCAACATTGAACAAAACCCTAACCTTACTGCTGAATATGCATACATACACTATGTTGATATTTTTTTTGTTGTGCAAACTTGATTGATTACATATTGTAAGTGCTTATATTCATGGGTATGTTGCTTTCCTCCATGATCTTGCTATTTTGATGTATTATAAAGAGTGGTAGGACTTAAGATGCTAAAAATTGATGAAAGAAGAACTCTTCACTGTGGATGTATTATGTATAGGCTCTGTTTGGATTTTTGATGAATAGGAACTTGATTAAAAACATGTTGTGATTGCTTTTATTCATGAATAAATTGATGTAAGAGGTTGTGCATATGTGTTATGAATTACTAAGTGAGTTATCGAATTAAAAAGATTGAGTTTTTAAAGTGAAGTAGAGGTTTTGACTTCGGGTCTGTAAACGAACAGGCCGAAGGTTGACTTTTGATGTTTTTTGATGTTCTAATTGGATTTGAGTTGTTTTGATCAATGAGATCGAATCGGACCTTACACTACTCCTATACCATGATCCTATCGACTTAACTGATCTATATATATACACATATACACACATGAATATATCTCACTGTTTTGATGAATTACCTAAATTGAATTTTTTGAGTTTTTTGAAGTTTTGATTGGATCTTGAGTTGTTTTAGTACTGAGATTGATTTGAACCATTTTACTACTCTTATTTGAAGGATTTGATACTTTAACTGATGACTGAACACATATATAAACATATATATTCACATATAGTTCTGTTTTGAATATTTTAATAAATATTGCTCTTTTATGATTGTAATGAAGTTTTGATTAGTTTATTAAAGTCCTATATGATGTACAAGTCATATTCAATTATCTCAGGAATTTCGTTTTACAAATTTGGGATTTTACAAAGTATAATCGATGTATCAGTTGAAACATGCACAAACTTGAAACTGACTGTATAGCCGCTAGTGGTCGATCGCACGGCCGACTGATATTTCTTTAATTTGAGAATTTCCACTTGACAGTTGACTGCCCTATTTTTGAACTGATTTGGTGGTCGACCTGTAACACCCCGCAAAATTGAAAATAACAATTTTGCTCTTGTGTATTACGCACGTGTATTTTGTAACATGTTTTCACTACGTATTTAGATTTCTGTCTGTTTATACATTCCCAGTATTGATTTTATCCTATTTGAGTCAACTAAAATGCAATATTTCAATCTCTGTATTTTTTACATGCTTTTACGTGTTTTCGATGCACGTATCGATTATGTGTTTCCAATGCTACGTGCAATATTTTCTATGTATTTAAATTATTTATTTTATATATTCAAATCCATTTTATAAAACGAAAATTCATTTTCTCGTATTTTGGTCTAAATACTTTTGTACGTGTAATGCACGTGTTTTCTACGTACGTAGTAATTACGTCGTAAAATTAATATATTGTATTTTTATTATCTTTAATATTTTTCCGTTGATAAAGTCAATTTTCGTATTTCGGTATTTTACGTGCGACGCACGTGTTTGTTTCGGTGCGCGTATGTGAGCGTACTCGTTTTTTTACGTGCGACGCACGTGTTTGTTTCGGTGGGCGTATGTGAGCGTACTTGTTTTTCAAAATAAAAATTTTGGAGTGTGTATAATTATTTGTGCATGAAAATTGTAAATTTAATTTGTTACATACTTATTATGTGCATATATAAATACCTATGCTTACATACACACTAATTCCATACCTACCACTACTATACCTATATACTATAATCATTGTATATATATATATATATATATATATATATATATGGATATGCTCAGTTGAAAACGGGTTTGTTTTCACGGGTTGGAAAACACGAATCTGAGCCATCGGATCGATTATGATCGCGATCAGCGGCTCAGATTGAGCCCGCCTATCACCCTATATGACTTATGTGGCGGAGGGTTATTTTGGGAATTTCGTCCCAAATAACTCTTCGCCTGATTCGTTTTGAAAAAAATGATATAACTGTTGTGCGCGGAATACAAAACTAATTAACCAATGCGGAATCAAAGAGAGAAATAGCGGAGAGAAACACAGAAAAACAAACCAACACAAGGACACACAGATTTAATGTGGTTCGGCAAAACACATGCCTACATCCACGGGGCGGTTGGGGTTTCTTCTTCTTCAAAAATCACCAATGGGCGAAAACAAACCATTTACAAAAGATGACGGCTACAAAACCGAATAGGGGTCTCTAATTTCGTCACTGATTACAAAACCCTAACAAGTGTATTTATAGGGAAACTACTGGGCCTTTTCGAATTGGGCCTTTTCTAGTTCAAAATCCCGTACACAGTCGACTGGTCACCTAAGCAGTCGACTGGTCTTGTTCAGGGCAGTCGACTGCTGCTGCTGTATCCCAAGCCTTTGAAACTTCTCTGGACAGTCGCCTGATCCTCCAATTCAGTCGACTGATATACTGTAACTTTCATTTGCTGCAGATACTCAAAAACAATCTGAACCAGAATCGAGCCATTATCCTACAATCTCCACCTTGGCGAGATCTTCCAAGTATCCAACAATCTCCACCTTGGTGAGATCTTCCAAGTAGCCCAAGCAATCTCCACAAATACTCCAAAACAACTGCTCATCACCAAATGCAACAAAAAACCAAACTCCACCTTAGTATGATATCACATACTAAACAAACCAATAGCAAAGCACTATCCCAACCGCCCATGCCAAATTATCAAACATGCAAAATATTAGCCAGGTTCATGCAATGCTTGAACTTGGCTGCCCCAACAACTTTGGTCAACATATCAGCAGGATTATCAGCTGTCCCAATCTTCACCAAATGAATATCACCATCCTTTATCAAATCACGCACAAAATGATAACGGACATCAATATGTTTGGTCCTCGAATGATGAACCTGGTTCTTCGCTAAATGAATAGCACTCTGACTGTCACAGTGTACCTCCACCTTCTCCCGATGAATTCCCAAGCTCTTCAAAAGTCCATGTATCCAAATGGCTTCCTTCATGGCCTCAGCAACTGCCATGTATTCAGCCTCAGTAGTAGACAACGCTACAGTGGACTGCAAATTGGACCTCCAACTTATAGGTGCTCTAGCCATAGTAAACAAATAGCCTGTAGTAGACCGTCTCTTATCTAGATCACCTGCATAGTCAGAATCAACATAACCAACCAATAACCTGCTAATATTGTCATCCCTTTCAAACTTCAAACCCACATCTGTGGTGCCACTTATGTACCTCAAAATCCATTTTGCCGCTTGCCAATGCTCTTTGCCTGGATCATGCATATATCGACTAACCATACTCACCGCCTGAGAGATGTCTGGTCGAATACAAACCATGGCATACATCAAACTGCCAACCACACTAGTGTAAGGTACATTAGCCATATACTGTCTCTCTTTATCTGTACTTGGAGACTGAGAAGCACTAATTCTGAAATGAGGAGCTAAGGGTGTACTGACTGGTTTAGTTTTCTCATCTATACCAAACCGTTTCAGCACCTTCAAAAGATATTGCTTCTGTGTCAAACTCACTATGCCCTTTGCCCTGTCTCTAGCTATCTCCATCCCAAGTATTTTCTTGGCTTCACCAAGATCCTTCATCTCGAATTCAGAACTCAGCTGATTCTTCAAATTTTGAATCTCCTTAGCATTTTTAGAGGCAATCAACATATCATCCACATATAATAACAGATATATAAAAGAACCATTCTGCAACTTCCTGAAGTAGACACAATGATCATACTCACTTCTGGAATATCCCTGCACTTTCATAAACTGATCAAACCTCAAATACCACTGCCTTGGAGATTGCTTCAACCCATAGAGAGACTTCTTCAACCTGCAAACACAATTTTCCTTCCCAGCTGTCTTAAACCCATCTGGCTGCAACATATAAATTTCTTCATCTAGATCCCCATGTAAGAACGCAGTCTTCACATCCATCTGTGTCAATTCAAGATCAAATTGTGCTACCAATGCCAATAAAATCCGAATAGAAGGATGCTTCACAACTGGAGAGAACACTTCATTATAGTCTATACCTTCCTGTTGAGCATACCCCTTTGCAACTAGTCTAGCCTTGAACCGAACACTGCCTTTTGGACCTTCTTTCTTCGTATACACCCACTTGCAACCAATTGCTTTCTTCCCCTTTGGTAGTTGCACTAGATCCCAAGTCTTATTCTTATGAAGAGAGTTCATCTCTTCATCCATAGCAACTTTCCAATCTGCATTTTCTGAACTTCTAGTAGCTTCTTTGAAGTTGGAGGGAACTTCATCATCCACAATGGGAAGAGCAAATGCAGTTGTATCTGTAAAGCGAGACGGTCGTTTGATATCTCTTCTTTGCCTTCTTACTGCAATTGATTCTTCCTGCTGGATAGGAACTTCTTCATCATTCTCAGTATCCACCACATCATCTTCATCTTGGACAGGAACAGGATTTTCAATTGAAAACTTTTCTAACTCCACCTGTTGGAGAACTCTCCTACCAGTCGACTGGTTATTGCCAACAGTCGACTGTCCCGAGCTCCCACTCTTCTGCTGTTCTAGACCACCAGTCGACTGCTCCTGTACATCAGTCGACTGTCCCGAGATTCTGCTACTCACCTGTTGGAGAACTGTCCCACTCTTCTGCTGCTCACCAGTCGACTGTCCCATACCACCAGTCGACTGTCCCGAGCTAATCATGCTGGTCTCATCAAAAGTCACATCTCTGCTGATTACTAACTTCTTCTGTTCTGGACACCACAACCTGTAACCTTTGACACCAGTACTAAAACCAACAAATATAGCCTTTTTGGCTCTTGCATCAAGTTTAGTTTCAGTTATATGAAAATAAGCAGGACAACCAAATATATGCAAAAAACTATAATCAGATGCAGGTTTACCACTCCATACCTCAATAGGCATTTTGCCTTCAAGTGCTGCTGATGGTAAACGGTTGACAATGCGGCTTGCATATATAACAGCTTCTGCCCAAAATGTCTTCTTCAATCCAGACTGTGCTAACATACATCTCACCTTCTCAAGTAAGGTTCTGTTCATCCTTTCTGCAACCCCATTTTGCTGTGGAGTCTTCCTAACTGTGAAGTGCCTCTGGATCCCTTCATCTTCACACAATTTCAGAAACGGATCGTTCTTGTATTCCCCTCCATTATCTGACCTCAGAACCTTAATCTTCCTACCAGTCTGATTTTCAACTTTCTTCTTCCAACTTGTGAACAATGTCAAAACTTCATCTTTGTGCTTCATGGTATATACCCAAACTCGTCTGGAGTAATCATCAACAAAAGTAACAAACCAGTGTCTACCACTCATAGAAGGTGTCTGAGTAGGGCCCCAAACATCTGTGTGCACATAATCGAGGATACCCTTTGTCTGATGTACAGCTGTACCAAATTTCACCCTAGTTTGCTTACCCAAAACACAATGTTCACAAAATTCCAACTTGCACCCTTTAGCATCTTTAAGCAACCCTTGCTTCACAAGCCCCTGCAAGGCCTTTTCTCCTGCATGCCCGAGTCGCATATGCCACAACCTAGTAGAGTCGGGAACAACCTGTTTAGGCCTTTCAGTTACACTGGTAGCCTGACCCAAATATGTTTTTCCCTGCAAGAAAAACAAGTTCCTTTTTCTTTTCCCTTTCATCACCACGAGTGATCCGCTAGTCACCTTCAGAATGCCACATTCACTAGCAAATTTCAATCCACTGGCCTCCAAAGCACCAAGTGAAATCAAATTCTTTTTCAAATCTGGAACATACCATACATCTGAAAGCTCTCTAATAAGACCATCGTGCATTAGCAATTCAATCTTCCCGATTCCTACCTTCTTACAAGGTGCATCATTTCCCATCAAAACTACACCACCATCCATATACTCCAAAGAAGTAAACCACTCCTTTTTCCAAGACATATGATAGAAGGCTGCTGTATCAAGAAACCATACTTCTTGATAAAGTGAGGGACTAGAAGCAAGTGCAAAAGAAAAATCCTCGCCACTTTCTAAATTATCAACAGTCACATTTGCAGTCGAATTTCCCTTATTTCGTAGCTTTGGACAATCCTTTTTTCAATGCCCCCTTTCATGACAGAAAGCACATTCATCTTTGGCCGGTATTTTCCTGTCCTTCGAAACTCCTCTCGATTTGGAACGAGATTTGTTTCCCTTTTTCCCAGATTTGGACTCAGATCTGGTCTCAGTCCTGCCCCTTACAATTAAAGCTTCAGAAGTTTCTCTATCAACCATTTTATCCCTTCTCCTAGTTTCATTATTAAACAGAGCATTTGCAACATCTTCATATTTCACAGTATCTTTTCCATATAATAAAGTAGTTGCTAAATGATCATAACTTTCAGGTAATGAATTCAACAGAATTAGGGCTTTATCTTCATCCTTAATTTGCTCATCCAAATTTAACAAATCAGCCAATAATTTATTAAATGATTCAACATGAGCATTCATAGACATACCTTCCGTATAGGTGAAGCAAAAAAGTCTCTTCTTCAAATACAGCCGATTCTCCAAACTTTTCCTCATGTATTTGTCTTCGAGCTTCTTCCACAACACCGCAGCAATGGTATCCCTCATCAAATCGTACTTCTGAGCCTTCGCAATAAAGAGCCGAATAGTCCCACACGCAACTCGATTCAACTTCTTCCAATCTGCTTCGGACATATCCTTTGGTTTTTCTACTTCCAAAGCAACATCTTGTTCTTGTTGAACAAGAACATCCAACACCTCACATTGCCACATCCCGAAATTGTTTGTCCCATCAAATTTTTCAACTTCAAATTTTGCGTTGTGAATCGTTGTTCTGGACGAACTTGATCCCACAACATCCTTGGTTGCATCTGCATCACCCGCCATCTCCCTCTAGGTCGAACCAACAGCTCTGATACCACTTGTTGTGCGCGGAATACAAAACTAATTAACCAATGCGGAATCAAAGAGAGAAATAGCGGAGAGAAACACAGAAAAACAAACCAACACAAGGACACACAGATTTAATGTGGTTCGGCAAAACACATGCCTACATCCACGGGGCGGTTGGGGTTTCTTCTTCTTCAAAAATCACCAATGGGCAAAAACAAACCCTTTACAAAAGATGACGGCTACAAAACCGAATAGGGGTCTCTAATTTCGTCACTGATTACAAAACCCTAACAAGTGTATTTATAGGGAAACTACTGGGCCTTTTCGAATTGGGCCTTTTCTAGTTCAAAATCCCGTACACAGTCGACTGGTCACCTAAGCAGTCGACTGGTCTTGTTCAGGGCAGTCGACTGCTGCTGCTGTATCCCAAGCCTTTGAAACTTCTCTGGACAGTCGCCTGATCCTCCAATTCAGTCGACTGATATACTGTAACTTTCATTTGCTGCAGATACTCCAAAACAATCTGAACCAGAATCGAGCCATTATCTTACAATAACCTAGGCCGTTGTTGGGAACAACGGCTTAGGTTATAAAAAAATGAATCATAGGCCGTTAGTTTGGAACAACGGCCTTGTTCCCAACAACGGCCTAGGTTATAAATATTGAAAACAAGGCCGTTGTTCCAAACAACGGCCTATGATTCATTTTTTTATAACCTAGGCCGTTGTTCCCAATAACGGCCTAGGTTATATTATTTTTTTTAGAATTTGTTCAGCGAAGAGTTATTTGGGACGAAATTCCCAAAATAACCCTCCGCTCAACAATTGAAACGGGTTATGGGGAGGCAGATCTGAGCCATCGATCACGATCATGATCGATTCGATGGCTCAGATCGCTGTTTTCCAAACCCGTGAAAACAAACCCGTTTTCAACTGAGCATATCCCATATATATATATATATATATATATATATATATATATATATATATATATATATATTACAAAGAAAGCTATCAAGTGTCTCTCATTCAATCTCCCCTAAAACCAATGGCCTAGATTGATTATCACAAAACATATTTTCCCGCCCAAAATTTCAAACTCCAAAATTAAATTTTCTCCCCAAAACTAAAAAAACTCATTACTTTATTACTATCTCTCTCTTCTCTCTTCACTTTTTCATAGTTCTCTCTTTCTCTCTCTCCCCCCCTCTCTCTCATTCTTTCTTTATTTACTTAGAAATTTTAGATTTTAAGATTTTAGGTTTGTAAAATTTTCAGAATTTTTATGCTTTTTTTTATTGCACATGTTATATTAAAAATAGCAAATATTTCTTCAATAGTTAAATTTCATCATTTTCCACACCTAAAGTTCTAAAAAGTTGGATTTTACACCCTCATTTATAATTATTTTTCTACATATACTAATAGTAATATGGACTTTTATTTACAACTAATTATTATCATACTATTCAAACTTGAACTACATAATTGTTATTTTACTGTTTACAGGGCTTTTCATGTATTGTATCGTTCCGAAGACGTACCGTAGGCACGTGCCCACGGGCAAATCTAGTATATATATATGGTCAAATATTGCATGCATGAGTTGGGTTGGGCTCCTCCTGTTTTGACCGTGTGGAAGTGTAGGTGAGTGGCCGGTTTGGAGTGGGAAGACTTGGGGTTAGGGTTTTGGAGTAATGGGGAGAGGAAAGGTTGGGAGTTTGGGAGTTAGGGTAATTGGAGAGTTTGAGGGAGGAGTTAGGAAAGTGAAGGGATGAAAAATTTAAATAAGGGGCTATTAGGTTGAGAATTTTGCACTTTGGCTCTTTATCTTGTCCTATAAATACCCTAGTGTTCTCTTCTCTCTTCACACCAAAAACAAATCAAAATAAGAGAAAGAAAAAGAAAATAAGTAGAGTGTTCTTGCTAGGAGGAGAAGGAAATTGCTAGGAGCTAGGAGTGCTTCCATCTTTTGTTCAATCTTCATTAGAGGTGGGTGTTCTCATGCTTTCTAATTTTAGAACTATGCATGCTAGTAATAATAAATGAGTATTATATTTTGATATGATAAAGTAGAACAATCTATTCTATTGAATATGGTGAGAATAGTAGTGAATCATGTTATAATTAGTAAATTAAATTACAACTTGTTAGTTGTTAATGGGAAAAGAAATTATTGATGATTTCGCCATGCATTAGTATACATGAATGAATAGTTGATTGTATGAACAATTGTTGGGAATTCTTCCTTTAATTAAGCAAATGAATTTTTTTTGTAAAGTAAATTCGATACTCATGAACTCATTTGATTGTTTATAAAAAATACAATATGCTATTTTTGATTAAAATGAATAGATGCAACTTTATGTTTATCAATAAGAATAAATAATTTTGAAAGATAAATTAATTATGGATTATGGATCTATGAGTTACTTTTAGAAAGTAAACTCGGTTTATATGAACAAATTTCAGTCTAACGAAAGATTAGAACAAATGGAGAAAAATTGAGTTTTTATAAAAAGAGGGAATGACAGAAAGATTGAACAAAAGCCCACGAAGAGACCTTATATCGATGGGCGCAATTGGCCCTGTGGTCTGGCGTTGCACTGTCTCTTTGTCGGCTGGGGTTCGAATCTTGTTAAGCCCAAACATTTTTCTATTTTTGTTTTAAATATACTCAGAACCCGAGGAGCATGCATATGGGACTTTCGAAGCAGTTTCATGACACCATGTCCACTTGGACTCTTGGCTTTCGGTGTGTGCCTTGGGTGCTGTCTGTTGGTTCACGGGTTCGAAACCCAGAGCTGCCTTTTATATATTTTTTTTGTTTTAAAGTGTTTTTGTTGAGTTCTAATGCTTTTCAAAATTTGGAAAAAAATTCTAGTGTTCATAAAACATAATAAAGAATTTATTAAAAAACGTTTTAAAGATTTCCATGTATATTTTGAGAAGTTTTAAAGAGGATTTAAGATGAAAAGTGAATTGATAACCATAAGAGTATTTATAAAGAGCATGATTTTGTTTTTGAATTCTCTTGAAGAGATCATACATTTATTTTTAGTTTGAGAAATGTTTGAGTTATGTTCATGAGCTTAATTTGCCATTGAGGTTAGATCATGAAAGAGACATTGAGATAGAATGAGATTTTTTCTTCAACATATATTATTTAATAGCATGATTTATCTCCTTAAAAGAAAAGTAATGTAAGAATTAATCCTCATGATGAAATTATGCATTTTGTTGAGTAAGAAATTCTTGTTTGCTTTATGTGCTCAAATTGTTAATGAATGAATTCATGAGAAAGAATTATTGTTGGGAAGGATTTATAAATGAATAAATAGATCATGAATAGTGACAAGATTTTGATCATTTGTGAATAAGTTGAAAATGAAAATATATAAGTTTAAGTCATGTTATTAAAGGGTATGTGTACTCATGGATTCTTGTATATGAAAAAGTTGTGATTTAGAGTTAGTGAGACCTCGGGTACCGGTACTACTGAATTGAAAAGAGTTGAGATATATTTTTGAGATATGATCATGGAGCTATCTCGGTAAATGTTGATTAAGTCCGGTAGGAGGTAAAACTAATTCTAGGTTTGGAAATTTATTCATGTCTTGAACTTAAGAATTAGGCACATAAGTGAAGATGTAGTAAACCTAGGCAAACGTAAGTGGGCTGCCTCTATATAGTCGGCGGTGGACTCCGTGGCTATAGACCCAGTCGGCGGTGGACTCCGTGACTGTGGTTGCTCCGTGGGAGACGGGCTTTTATTTTTAAATTCGGGATTATGATGACTGATCAGCGGTGGACTCCTGGATCATGAGTAGTCAGGTGGATAGTTTGTCATACTCCAATGTATATATGTATACCGGGGCTAGAGGAGCACTTGCGGGATTATTCGCACGATGAGGAATCTGTTATAACAGTCTGATGGTGGACTCCGGGACTGGATCCATATTCGGGGAATAATCTAAATCTTGTCTTATTACTTGGTAGTTTTTATGGCGAGGGATCGAACCCTTAAATGTGGAGTACGTAGGTGCTTACCCTCGGACCTATGTAGTATGGGATGCATTGAATCCGAACAAGTATGCATTAGTGACATCCTAGTATAAAAATGTGTGCATAAGGCATTAAGGCATCGCATACACTTACATGTTTAGCGTAGTCACATTTGACACCTTATATTCATTCAAGTTTGTGATTTGTTAAAGTATTGAGATCGTTATATGTACGGCATAGAGAGCATGGCCAAGTATAACATTTTCGTCAATTGTAAGTGATTGACGTGCTCACAGCTTGACATATAGGTAATGGACTTTTTCATGAAGAAGTAAAGATGTTATGATGCAGTTGATGACTTACATTGATAAAGTTGTATAAGTTGTATTTTATTATTTCGCTGTGTAAACAAAATGTAAAGGACTCTGATGTATGTTGAAAAGTTTTAATTTTCTTGTAAAATTGTACGAAGTGAACTGTAAGATCCTGTGAAATCTCGAATTCAGTTTTATTTGGAATTCGGGGCGTTACACGACCGTTAGTTGTTTACTGGTTGTTTATTGAGTTTTTCGTCAATTCTTTTGAACGATTATTTCTTCAAGCTTATGGATTATTGATCGGCTGTTTTAGATGATATTTTTACTACAGATTACAGTATTTTACAGAGAGTTATATTTTGATTATAATAGAATTTTAATCTTTATTCTTATGACCTTATAAAGTGACATACATATGGTTTGTTGAAAAAATTGATGTTTTGTGATATTCTACGACTTCAAAATATAATTTTCAGTTATTTAATAGATTTAATATTTTATTTCAGTTCTGGAATTTACGAGTACATTAAATGGATTTGGATTTTGTTAACTTGAGAAGTTTTTATTGATATAAATATTTTGTTGATAAACATAGAAGTTTTTATTGGAAGTTTTGGTGTTGATATTCGTTTTGTGAATCTCTAGGAGTTGAGTAGGAGTCCTGTGAACTGGTAGATGAGATTTTGTGGATTTAGACCAGTGGGGTCTTGGGATTGTTGTTGTGGAATTAAGTCCGGCGGGATACACTAACTCTAGAGAAGTGGGATTTGTATTTTTTTAATAA
This sequence comes from Hemerocallis citrina, assembly GCA_017893485.1. Lineage (NCBI taxonomy): Eukaryota > Viridiplantae > Streptophyta > Magnoliopsida > Asparagales > Asphodelaceae > Hemerocallis > Hemerocallis citrina. The sequence continues at coordinate 197,971,732 of CM030368.1, read as the reverse complement.
TAAACCACTTAATGACAGGCACTATTGGAGATGTGATAGAACTTGGGAAACGTGAGAATATGCTCTAGGGGTTTGGTCCAACGGATGCGTTCCAGGACTTGTGTGTTGTTCTGTCTCGAGAGGACATTTGTATGTTCGCGTGTCGATGGTGTGCAGGCCTATTCACGGAGCATGCAGGGTGCATTCGGGTGTCGAGAGTCGGTGGGCCACTACAACAAATATGACATTTGATAGCATTCATAAAATGCTATAGCAGACCTACGATAGCGTTTTACAAACGCTATCGAAAGGCCCGCTATAATAAATCTACAGCGTTTTGCCGAAACGCTGTAGATTCTATAGCGTTTCGGAAACGCTATAGAATGATAGCGTTTCCGAAACGCTATAGAATCTACAGCGTTTCGGCAAAACGCTGTCGATTCTATAGCGTTTCCGAAACGTTATAGTTTCTATAGCGTTTTGTAAAATGCTATAGAATCTATAGCGTTCGGCAAACGCTATAGTTTCTATAGTATAGCGTTTTGTTAAAACGCTATAAAGTTTATAGCGTTTCGGAAACGCTATCGTTAGACAATCCAGTAATAGAATCAAACATACATTACATTTTTAAAACGCTATCGTTTTGATATTTGTGATTTTTTACAGCATTTTAGGAACGCTATTTCGTTTTAACTATATACAAAAAAAAAATCTACGGATACAAATAAAAATCGATTTATCGAAAATGTCAATATACCATTATAACTATAAAAGTTTCGCAAATTTGTGTACAAATATATAAAAACATACCAACATAGAAATATGTACACAATAAACTGATACAAAAGTTCATCCAATAAACGAAAAAACTGACGACAAAAAATTCTTGAGAACCAACTTTTCTTACTGATCTTGTTCTCAAGTTTTATTGTAACTGTTATAATTTCCTCCAGTATCTCTTCAATCCTTCTTAATTCTTGGTCTTCCCTGCTTACATAAAAATATCCATATCTAAAAACATTGTCGTACAAAATATCTCTAGAATCACCCAACTAGCATCTTTAAGCTCTTGAATTAAGAGTGAATCTCCAAGTCAATGAGTCAAACTGCAGTACAACTTAAAGACTTATTGGCTTACTGCACATCTTTCTTTGAGGTGTTTTGTCTCTCAATTCATATTTAGTAGATGCCTAGATGGTCGTATCGAGCACACGTGTAGCACACAGTAGAACATTTTGCGCATTTGAAGAATCACTCTAGAGATTCTGGCCAACCCCATTATCAGCCTGTACAGAATTTAACAGTAATAATAAAAAAAAAAGATCCAATAGCAAGCAATTGAAACCCTAATCATATAACCTATTTATGATGCTGCAACATCAAAGATGAATGATGACAACACGAACAATAGAGAGCACGAGATAGAGAATGCATATCTAAAGAGCACAAAAGAGATAAACTGCAAATAAGTTATTAGCATATGTTGAGTATATTCTTTATAATCATAAAAAATTATACATATATAGTTTGTTTAAACCTAAAAGTTGAATTTTCAAAGCATTTTTATAAGAAAATAAGGTTATTTGATATATTTTGTAGGTGAAATCCAAAAATAATTGCAAACACAATAATTATAATATATTGTGATAAATTTTACAAATCATAGATTGAATGTTTTCTTTATGATTCAAATATTTAAACTATTATGAATTTTTCGGTTGATCCCAACTTCTCCAAAAATGCCGAGACTGACATGTAGATACCAAAAACATAAGGTTGATGTAAAATGTAACACCGAGTTTTCGAACCAAGGTTGATATCTTAACTAGGAACTACCTCCCTTATTCATTTAGAGGTTACTTTGGTGCATGAATAGGTATAATCTTTCTAACGGAACATGCCCACATATATCTTGAATGATGTTTGCTGAGAGATTTTTAACACAAAAAACCTCCATCTGGATTTAGTCGTCCTTTGCTAACACCAGGTTTGTGATTATATCTTTATCTTTATGAAGAAGACATTGCACAATAAATGAGCAAATTACTCTCTTTCCTAAGAGGTCAAAACTCAGAAACAAGTAGGCTCAGCTATAACTATCTTACTGTAGTTGGTTTCATTTTGTTACTGTATAATTATTTTCCCTGCACTCTGTTCCGCTTCATGCCTTACCCCAAAAAAACAAAAAACAAAAAACCTCACAAACAAGTGGAGTTTCCTCGACAATGACTGAGAATTTTGCTAATTGTATCCCCTGTGGGAAATGGGAACATGCACTTTGATACGTGGGTATCTAAAGTATTTTTATATATTGTTTTCACCATTTATTAATTGTTTGCTATGTGGATTTTGCAGGTGAACAACAACTTGCTATGTGTTGGCAATGCAAACAAAGAAATCACTTTAGGACATGTGCAATGCATGTACAATTTCCTCATCAATGTCACTGCTGCCTTTTAATCCTTATCAAAATTGAGTGACTTTGCAGAAGATGTGATTAATGCATTTTGAGTGAAGTGCACAGAATGCACCAAATTCATGTGCCAATTTTCATCTCTTTAGATATGATCAATCCTTTGATTTATAATTAATTTAGCGGGGCCTGTTTTTGATGATAAAAATGGCTACAGTATGTTGTTTTAACAGAATTCCAATATGTAAATTATTACCTTGATCATATCATCTACAGTCTGGCGGGTGAGGTCCAGTAAACTCTTGATATTCAGGTAGTCAGCAGCCTGAAAACAAAGGAAGATTCTTCAAATCAGTCGGTAAGCATGCTTAAGGGTTTTTCTGCACAAGTGCCACAGAAATATTGAAATTCCATATAAATCTCACACAAATCGCTATTTCCAACACAACAAAACATCATTGTCTATGAGAAACGTCATAACAGATCTTCAAGAAAATTAAGGATATTGTCCTATCATAACAATTTTTTAAAGCTTAAGGAGTATATAGAACTCGATATATTTTAATTTTACTTTTCAGAGACATCTACTGATCTGCTTTACAATCCCTGGCATCATGATATATTTGGCTGTTAACTGTTGCATCTATTCATATGAACTCAGAACTCAAGCAAGATCATCCCCTTCCTCACACGCAAATGCATTTTATCACTGTATGCACTTTTCTTAACAAAGAAAAAAGAAAAATAACGGGTTGATCAGAGGCAATAGACACAAATTTTTCTACAACCAGGTTAACTAAACTAAACTTATTAATGAGCAAGATTAATTTCCCTACAGCCCAATTAACTAAAATTATTAACGAGCAAGATTTACTTACCATCTTAACAAGTAAAATCTAACTCGCAAATTGGAAGTACTCAATCCAACGGCATCAATCACCTGCAATGCACAAAATAACCAATTCAATCAGAGTTACAAATATAAGAAACGAAGGAAAAGGGGAAACCCCCATAAAACCCTCGGCACCAAAATTATTATAATAATAACAGAAATAAATATAAAAAAGAAATTAAGGGGAAAGAGGGAAGAAAAATATTGGATACAATAGGAGTAGGATCTAAAAAGAAGAAAAAATCCGCTTTAGGGTTTTTGCTGCTTGTTCCTCTTCCTCCCCCCTGATTTTGCAGAGGAAAAACGTCAAAATGTTAGTATAGGGGAGTCTTTGATTGAGGAACAACTCCTATCGGCTCTTGTCTGCACCATATATATAAAAAGGCCTCAAATAAAAAATCAAACCATACAGACCAATGACATATAACAATAAATTTACGATTTTAGGGTGCTTTTCAAATATTTAGACGAAATAAAGAAGGGAAAGAAATAATACAAAAGGCATGCGCATTCCAAGTTGAGTGATTTCTGGAATTGGTTTGAGTGGCATCACTGTGAATCACTTATCACCTTGATTTGTGTCTGAAATCACTTTTGTTTTAGAATCACACTAATTTTTAAAGTTCCTTCTCACTGAACGTACTTAGAAATTACTAAGTTACTGAGATGTGGGTGGAACATATATGACATCCCTCTTTCATGTTATCACTGCTCTCTCTCTCTGTCATCAACACTTGCAAACTGGGCCCTAAGCATCTAAATTTGACTACCCTCCATCAGCATAGCAGTCATTTGAACACCATGTATTATATGAGAGTTAGGCAAAGACAAATATTTATCTAACCTAAAAAAACTCCAAAGAGAAGAGAAAGCTGCAGCTGCTCATATGGGTTGTAGTACCGGTCCACGATGAAACTTGTACCGTCACCAGCGAGCTCTCTCTTCCATCTCTTCCCTGCATGCTAAATACCAACAGCAAAAATCCAAGTCCGATTCAAATAATTCAAGCCTAGAGCTGATTAAGTTCTTCCCTTCACAATAATGTTATCTCTCTATCACTCTCTATACTAGATGAAGGTCCACATAGCATATGAGGTTGGTCTGCAATCATAGAGTCATACTGTCATATGCACACATATACATATTCCCCTTACTCACCACAGAAATAATCAGTGAGTGATTATAATGAATGGTTGATAAGAAGTGAAACAATTCTCTCTCTTTCTCTTTCCCTCAATATATTAATATCATATCACATAGTATAGGTGCATGATTTTAGTCATTAGTAGACATATATACCCTGCTACAAACATACTACAACTTCTGAACTCAGTTACACAACCTACGCAATGTCGCAGAATCAGAAACGACAACTAGAAGATATTGAAGAAGAAAATGGAGGCAACATTATGAATCCAGATAGACCAAAGAGAAAGATTCCCGCTCTAAGGAGGTCTGTTACTATTCTATATCCTTTCACTATCTTCACTTTATCCTTTTTATTTGAAATGAACAATTTAATTCAATTTGCAGAATCGTAATGGAAGCAGTGAAGATGGATGCTCTTGATGAGTTATGTTCTTTGCAATAAATAAATCCATAAATATATTTAAATCCAATTAATCTTTTTAGAAGTAATGTACCTAGTTAGCATCCAACATCTTGATGTGATCGGTCAGCCATGCAATTGCAAGTCCCATAACCTCATCTAGAGTATCTACACCACCACCTCGCCTAAACAACGGTGCTGAAGGTTGTCTTACTTCATCCACCCAAACTTTGCAAGCATTTTGCCCAAGGGGTACACAGTGCACTACCACCTCAGGGTCATTTGTCACCCATCACCCAATAGCAACCACTTCACTCGGTGCCTCCCAGTTTAACAATTCACACTTTCTACTTCTACGATTACTGCTGCCATTGAGTGACTAACATGAAAACATATAAAAAAAAGTCATTTCAAGTGTTTTATATATATATATATATATATATATATATATATATATATTAAAAGTACTAAAGCTGTACTGGGTTACCTGTGGAGTATCAGTTGCATTAGTAGTTGATAATGGATCATTGTTACACAATTTTGAGCGCTTATCCTCATCCTCATCCTCCTCGTCACTATCATCGTCATTATCGTTTTCACCATCAAAATCCACATTATCATCACTATCGCTATGATCTTCTTCATCATCTTCACTATCCTCTTCATCTTGAGCATCACTATCTTCTTCCTCCATATCGTCATCACTATCTTCCTCCTCCAGATCATCCTCACTATCCTCTTCTTGTTGAACCATACTCTGTAAAATAACAAACTGAATTATAAATCTATTATGTTTAATCTAATCAACATTCAAATGAAAATCAATATTCTTACCTTCTTATTTTTCTTATGTTTCTTATGTTTTGAGTAAGAAGAGTTTTTACACTTTGTTTGCTTTTTAAGTAGAGCTGTCAACTCCTTCACTGTTTCAGCAAGTGAATCCACCTTTCCTCTGAGCTCAACTACTTCGGCAGAGGTTGCAATCGAGGCACTTAATTTAGATTGGTTGGCTCCAGCTCCCATCGAGGATAAACGGCCTTGTCGTTCAGGCTTGTTAAATACCCTTGAATATGCGTCACCTTCATAACCCGGGCCTACGTGGGATGTCTCGGGTGGCGAAGAAGCTAGTTCTTCTTTCACCTTTTTCTGAAAATAAAAGAACTCAAAATTAATATGAACATATGATTGAACAATAAGAATCTGTATTTAACTAATAGTAAACTATGTGATAAAACAATTTTAGAACCATACTATAAGATCAACATCATCTGGCTTTCCTGCTTCACCGTTCTTTTTTGTATATGCTCGATACCAACAATGAAGCCTAACTTTATCTTGACAAATGGAACCCTCTTCTTTCTATATAGCAAACAGATACAATCAACACAAACATCAAAATTATAAACAACACATTTAATAAATATAATGAAAAAAATTTATAATTAACTCACTACTATTTCAGATTGTATCCGAGCAAATCCTTTTCGACTACCACGGTAAGGGATAGTTTGTTTACTTCTCATTTCCTTGAACTTTTCACTTTTTGCCTAGAAGACAAATTGTACTCTAATATAATTAATTTTATATAAAAGATAAGATATAGCAAGTTAAACAGAATAGTATACATAGTTTTTTACCTTGAATTTTGGGTTGTTTCTTGATTTTACAAATTCATCCCACTCTCTTTGACTTTTGTAAATCGGTTTCTTGTTTAAGCTTGCCCCCAATTTTGCTTTGCGTGCCCTGGCAGATCTTCCCATCGCTTGTAGGGTGTAAATTTTTGCTTCTCTATCACGTCCATTGAATGTGAACTTTTGCTGAAGTAATATGTGTATATATAAATTATTATCATAAAAATAAGCAAAAAGAATTAAATGAAGTTAACCTTTTGAAGCATTGCTGTTAGTTTACTAATAAAGCATTGTGGATTACTCTGTTAGTTTACTAAATAAGCACAAAGAATTGTATGCAATAAAAATACTTTCGAAGCAATTAATTTCCTTTAGAAAAACAACTAGCCTGGTGATGTTGTACCCATCAGGTTTTATCAGAATAGAACATTTTATGTCAACACTCAATAAACAAGCTAAGGTAATACCATGAACAACTACCATAAAATAAATATGCATATTCCTTATTGCAAGTCCTGACAGTTGTGCATTTGCTTAAGAGCATTCTACATGGATTAAAATCAGTTTAGGTAATACCATGAACAACTACCATAAAAGACGAGAAAAGAAATCATCAACATACTTGGTAAAATTTTCTAAGTGGACAAATCTCGAACTGACCATTATAGCAAAACAAAAATTTGAGATTGATTGTCAAGATCAAACACATTAATTCACTTCATAAATCATTACATAGGTATAATGTGAAGTTGGGAAATCCTTGCAAGGATACAAATATACCAACAGATATGGAGTTTTTAATCAAGCAATTAATATTTGATTTCAAATTTACACAAAGAATTCAGGTTTGGGAAATCAACAATAAAATATTCTATGAGCCATGGCCGTTTGAAGTACAAATTGCTTACAGTCAAACAGAACTAATGTATTTAAAAGAGAACAAATAGACAAAGAAAAAGGTAAGAATGAGGTATTCCTAGAAAGAGGTAGCAAATCTTATGAAAGTTTAAGTCTGTGTTTTGTCAACACTTAAACAATTTAATAGTTGATGCAAAAGCAAACTCCACATGAAAGATATTTATGAGCTGAATTACTGAGTCAATGGAAGTAATATGATATACAGTAAATGTGAACAGTTAACCACTTGCAAGCAACCCAGACTAGTACAACTGAAAAATATTTATTATATATGGCAATTTTGAAAACATATATATACTGACACAAATTGCTAATACGACTTTGGTTGCAGACTACTGTATAAGTATTAAGCAACGATAAACCATACAACATGATCACATATTCACAAGCATCCATGCAATCCAAAGAGTACCAGAGTCCGGAATTATATATTTTGGCTGTTGCATTAGTAAGTTCCCAACCTTGTGTTTATTTATGCATTCATACAAATAATGAATTTTAGTTCAGCATACTAAATTCTTTAGGAAGTAAAAGCTTTCATTGTGTTATAAAACCAAAGCACATAAGCCTATTTTTTTCAATCACCAACCTTTTGCAAATACAAACTACAAAAAGGATGTAGACTCTTTGTTACATAAACTTACAATGGTATGAATCAGTTATCACTGTTTCGGTTAACTATTCCATTTACCTTTAGTTGACAGTTATCACTGAGTAAAGCAGATGTTAGGATTTGAATGGGTTGTGGATTGTTAGGGTTTGAGAAGATTGGAAGAGGAGAGGAAGAAGAAGAGAATCGGCTGTGTATAGAGATGATTAGGGCAAAATGTTGATTAGTTTATTCATTTGATTCTTGTTACATATATGTGGATACAAAGCCCAATGGGCCCAAAAGCAATTTGGGTCATAACATAACAATCTCCACCTTGAACCAAATTGCATCTAAAACAAACTAAAACATAAAGCAAACATAACCTAAAACAAACTAGCAACATGCTAGAAAACAAAACTAGCTCAAACTAGCTAGAAAGAAACCGACATCAAACTTGAACAAAGTTTGAACTTTGCAATTGGAAGAGGCTTTGTGAGCATATCGGCCGGATTCGATTCGGTACCAATCTTCTTCACGGCAACCTTGCCTTCCGAGATCACATCTCGAACAAAATGGTATCGAATGTCAATGTGCTTCGTCTTCTCATGGTACATGCGGTCCTTAGTCAAATGAATAGCACTTTGGTTGTCACAAAACACCTCAACAGGACCCTCAAGTGAAGACATCTCACCAACAAACGCCTTGAGCCAAATAGCCTCCTTAATAGCCTCAGTAATTGCCATATATTCGGCCTCAGTGCTTGAGAGTGCAACGGTGGCTTGAAGTGTAGACTTCCAACTAATTGCACAATCTCCAAGGGTAAAAACATAACCCGTCAAGGAACGCCTCTTGTCCAAATCACCCGCAAAATCCGCATCCACAAAGCCCGTCAATTTCTTGCCATTACCAAACTCCAAGCAAGCATCAATAGTACCTCTCAAATAGCGGAAGATCCACTTCACTGCTTCCCAATGCCCTTTCCCCGGACAAGAGAGATATCTACTTACCACACTAACGGCTTGAGCAATGTCTGGTCGAGTGCACACCATCAAGTACATGAGACTCCCAACTGCACTCGAATATGGAACCTTTTCCATATATTTCTTCTCATCATCGGATTTCGGGCTTAAAGCAGCCGAAAGCTTGAAATGCGCCGCAAGAGGTGTTGAAACAACTTTTGCTTTCTCCATGCCAAAACGGCGTAGCACTTTCTCGGTGAAACTCCTTTGTGAAAGAAACAACTTTCTCTTGGACCTATCCCTTGTGATCTCCATCCCGAGAATCCTTTTGGCGGCCCCCAAATCTTTCATCTCAAATGCCGAACTTAGTTGCTCTTTCAACCTCCTAACTTCTTTCAAGTTTGAGGATGCAATCAACATGTCATCCACATAGAGCAACAAGTAAATGAAATCCCCACCATCCAACTTCTTGAAGTAAACACAACTATCAAAATTGGAACGATGGAAATTAATACTCACCATGAATGAGTCAAACTTCTTATACCATTGCCGCGGCGATTGCTTAAGGCCATAAAGGGACTTCTTCAAAAGACACACACGGTCCTCCTTTCCCGCAACCTCAAAACCCTCCGGTTGGCTCATGTAAATCTGCTCCTCCAAATCACCATGCAAGAAGGCAGTTTTCACATCCATTTGCTCCAATTCCAAATCCTTCATTGCCACCAAAGAGAGCAAAACTCGAATGGAGGTGTGCTTAACTACGGGAGAGAACACATCATTGAAGTCCACACCTTGGACTTGACTGTACCCTTTAGCCACTAGCCTTGCCTTGTATCGAAAATCCGAGGGATTTGAGCCATCAATCTTCCTCTTAAACACCCACTTGCAACCCACAATCCTCTTACCACTGGGAGGCTTCACAAGAGACCAAGTCTCATTTTGTTGCAAAGATTGTAACTCTTCATTCATAGCGGCAACCCAATTGGCCGCATCTTTAGAAGAAATAGCTTCTCTGTAGGAAGATGGCTCACAATACTCCACATCCTCTGCAACTGCCAAACAATAAGCAAAATCGGAGTATCCATACCTCGTAGGTGGTCTTGTTTCTCTTCTAGCTCGGTCCCTTGCCAATGCATATGGTTGTACCTCTTCTTGGGCTTCCTCCAAATTGACATCATCATGTGAGATCAAATCATCACCTTCTTGGACCGGCACCTCAAACTCCACCTTCTTCTCAACCTTCTCATTCTCCTTAATAGTCGGCTCGGGTGCAACATCATTTGCCTTCAACATGGCCGACTCATTGAAAATGACATCTCTTGAAATGAGGAACTTGGATGATTCGGGACACCACAACTTATACCCCTTCACATTTCTGGGATACCCAACAAAAATACACTTCTTCGATCTAGGCTCCAACTTTCCTTCATTCACATGCACATAAGCGGGACAACCAAACACCCTCAAATTAGAATAATCGGCCGTCTTACCCGACCACACTTCTTCGGGTGTCTTCAACTCAATTGAAGTGGTAGGAGATCGATTCACCAAATAGCAGGATGTGTTAATGGCTTCCGCCCAAAACTCCTTACCCAAGCCCGCATTTGAAAGCATACTTCTAGATCTTTCAAGTAGTGTCCTATTCATCCTTTCTGCAACACCATTTTGTTGTGGAGTGTTGACCACCGTCTTGTGCCGAACAATCCCTTCAGCCTTGCAAAAGTTGTCAAACTCACGGTTGCAGAACTCCAAACCGTTGTCGGTTCTCAACCTCTTAACTTTCTTTCCTGTTTGGTTCTCCAAAAGTGACTTCCATTCTTTGAAGGTGCTAAACACATCACTTTTCTCTTTCAAGAAATAAACCCAAACCTTCCTTGAGAAATCATCAATGAAAGTAAGCATATAACGAGAACCATTACCTTTGGAAGGCTCACGAGAAGGTCCCCAAAGATCCGAATGGATGTAGTCAAGTGTTCCCTTGGTCGAATGAATGGCCGTGGAGAAGCTCAACCTCTTATGCTTGCCAAATACACAATGCTCACAAAACTCCAAGTTGCCCGTGCACTGGCCACACAACAAGCCTCTCTTGCTCAAAATGGTCATTCCTCGCTCGCTCATATGCCCCAATCTCATATGCCAAAGCCTAGTAGTCTCCTCATCTGACATAGTACTCGAACGTGCAATGGCAGCCGAGCCCGTGACCGTGGAACCTTGTAAGAAATAAAGAGTTCCAATTCTCTTCGCCTTCATGATTGTGAGAGCCCCTTTAGAGACTCTGAGGACTCCACCTTCACTTTGGAACTTACACCCCTTCTCTTCGAGAGACCCCAAAGAAATCAAATTCTTAGACAAATCGGGTATATGCCTCACACCCGTCAACCTTCGGACCTTTCCATCATGGAACTTAATTGTCACCGAACCAATCCCGGCAACCTTACACATATTGTTGTTCCCCATGAGAACCTTACCATCCGTAGGCTCATAAGTCTCAAACCAATCTCTATTCGGAGTCATGTGTTGCGAAGCACCCGTATCCATCACCCAACAATGCATATCATCAACATTAGTGTCTGTCACACAAAGAGTATCAACCGTGTCGCATTCAGCCACATTGGCCTCCTCCGAAGAAGAACCTTTACTATCCGCCTTTTGTTTATTTTTGAGCTTGAAACAATCGGCCTTAATGTGTCCCTTCTTCTTACAATAGTTGCACGTCAAATTCTTGTGTCTAGACTTCGAACGGGTCCTTGTATCTCTCGAGTTTCGGTCCCATGACCTACCTCGATCAACAACTAAACCAACACCTTGGCTCCCTTTCTCATTATTGGTCATCTCACTATCAATGTGCAACTTGGCTTGCAAATTGCTCTTAACATCCTCTAGAGAAATTTTATCTCTACTATAAATCAACATATCTCTAAAAGCCTTATATGATGCGGGCAATGAGCATAATAACAAAAGGGCTTGGTCCTCATCCTCCACCTTAACATCAATCTTACTTAAATCATTCAAAATAGATGCAAACTCCGTAATATGATCGGAAATTGATGTACCTTCAACCATGCGAAGAGTGTAGAGGCGCAACTTCAACCGCAGTCGATTGGTGAGGGACTTCTTCATGTAGATGTTCTCCAACTTCTCCCACAAAGCCTTAGCGGTCTTCTCCGATAGGACCTCTTGCAATGTCGAATCGCTCAAGCACAATTGGATAATAGAGAGCGCTTTATCATCCATCTCTCTCCATTTCTTATCCGCCACCGCATCAATCAACTTTTCTCGACCAAAAATGGCATCCTTAACGCCTTGGCTCGACAAAATCGCTGCCATACGTACTTGCCATAATGCAAAACTCGACTTCCCATCATACTTCTCAATATCATACTTCCCCGACATATCCATACAAATTTCTTGAACCCAAATCAACAAAACACCAAGATTTTCCCCCAAAAATTGATTACTTAAATCACAAAGAACAATCAAACCTTCCTTCTTGAAATCCTTCTCCTCCAACACTCAGACGAAGTAATCACCACGAACTGGACGAACTGGACTGGACAATCTGATGCCAATCCGAACTGGACGAAGCTCTCCACAGATCTGGACTGGACGGACTGAAACGCGACGGATCAGATCTGATCTGGATCTGGAAGTGGTCGGGACGAAACTGCTGGTCGGTGACTGCCGAAGTGGTGGAAGGAATCAGGCCGAAGGGATCAGCACGAGCGGATCGGGACTGGATGCTGTGGTCGGAAGGGATCGGGAGTGATTGGGAGAAGAGGAGGTGTTGGCTCTGATACCAGTTTGTTAGGATTTGAATGGGTTGTGGATTGTTAGGGTTTGAGAAGATTGGAAGAGGAGAGGAAGAAGAAGAGAATCGGCTGTGTATAGAGATGATTAGGGCAAAATGTTGATTAGTTTATTCATTTGATTCTTGTTACATATATGTGGATACAAAGCCCAATGGGCCCAAAAGCAATTTGGGTCATAACATAACAGCAGATAACTTACATATATAAGTGAAAAAGAGATAGGATAAGATGACTTTCTATGGAAATTCTCTAGCACAGGACTACCCAAATGTGGAGGAGGGGAGGGAGCAGGGGAGGGAGTATCAAAAGATTATTTAAATGAAGAGCAATAGGAACATCAATGCAGCAATCAACGTGAATCTGTGATATATATATATAACAAATCTATATATATATATATATATATATATATATATATATATATATCTTACCTTTATTGCCTGCCAATAAAATTCTTTAGTCTCATCAGATATCTTTCTCCAGTCATCATATTTCAGCGGCACCATCTGACGTGCTAAAACGCCTACAAAAGAAGATAGTTTTTTTGAGTTTTCCCCAACAGGTTGACCGAGATCATTTAACGTCACTTCCAACTTTTGTCCACTGACAGCCGATAAATTACTACAAGTTGTATGTCCGCGAGTCCTGATCGTGCCTTCTGACTGTTGTGCTTGTTTCGATGTTTCTTATCTCAATTCATTTAGAGTCGCATCGCCAATGACATTAGAGTCTACATGTTCTGATATACGGATCACATCATTTGATGCCTTCTCTTTCAGTTTTATTCTTCCCTTTTCTTTTTTCCTTTTCCTTATCATTTTCCCTTCTCTTTTTCTTTCCCTTCTCCTTTCTCATTTTCTTTTCCTCATCCCTCCTTTTCCTTTTACCTCCTTGTTTTGAGCACTACAAATGATCCAAACAAAAACATGATTGTGAATAATACATAATAAATATGTTATTGTATACGTGGATAAATGGTTGATAATAGTTTTTACCTCTTCTCGAGCCATGTTTGAAAGAAAGACACCTCACTTAAATAGACAGCCAAAAACAGGGAAAAAATGAACATGTTAGAAAGATTCATCATCATAATTAGAAATTTCAACATGCAAATTATCACTAACAAAAATATAAAAATATTGAAGTAAACGAGTGATCATAGAAATTGTGGCAGAATCAGTTATAATAAGTTTCACTATGAAGTTATGATAAAAAATATAAATAGTTGTGCAACAAAACAATATGAAAAATTACACATAGATACCCTCACAGTTCTTTCTTACATACTCATTATCCTCATCATCAGTATTCTTATCAAGTAAGGATACATCTAATGGTCTTGAATAAACACTCTCATTATCCAAATCCAACTCATTAATACCTCTTGGTGGCGCCTTTAGAACAACATATCAATTAGATGAATCACTTTCCTTAGAATAAAACACTTGTTTTGCTTGTGATGCTAGAATAAATGGGTCATTTTTAAACTGTTGTTGTCCTTGGTGCAGGTTAACCATAGTAAAACCTTCATCAATTTTGATACCAGTTTTCGGATTAGCCTAATGACCAAATAAAACAGGAATCTGAAAAGTAAAATAGTCCAGTAAAATAATATCTTTGATCACTCCATAATAAACAACTGGTTTGATCTTTTGGTGCTTATCCTTCGAGCTCGATCTGCTAACAGTTGTTGCCTCATATGAAACCCCACTATTTTGAGTTGACTTGAATGCATCTTTTATGTGAAAGCGATAGTCATTCACAACAAACCCAGAATAAGAGAGAGCATGCACAGATGGACCTTGTGCAAGCCCTCTTAACGTTCTGGATATGTTATGAGTGGGCATACCATGAGTCTGCCCGTGAATCTGTTCATAATCAATGATACACTATTAGAATTATAGGCAGTAATATATAATAAGCCAAAAATTCAAGGATTATATATATAATTAGACCTTTTCTTTTAACCAGTCTGAGAATTCTTCTGAATGTCTATTTTGAAGTAAAGTATCATTTTTGACCAGACGTTTGTCCAAACGCTTCAACTCCTTCAAGTGTATCCTAAAATAATTAACAATGGTTACATGCTCTTATGTAAAAACATTATCATTGAAAATTACTTTTCGTACTACACTTACTCTAAATATGGCTCAACCTCGGCCATATTAAACAGTACACATCGATGAGCACTTTGTAGCCTTTGATAATCCAAAGTGATCGATGTTCCTTTGGAAATTGGCCGACCTTCAAGTATCGCATCATTCTCGAAATCTTGATTTCTATTTGGACGATTATCCATATCAGCCACTTGACTCATGCATTTACTGAAAAACTGCATGCACTCATCTAATAAATAGCATTGTTCTATACAACCTTCAGGTCGTGCCAAATTTCTAACATATCCTTTGAATGTCTTCATTTGTCTACAGAAAATAAAATTAATATTTTATGATAAAAACTACATTGTACAAATAGAATTACAAAAAAATCAATTTGTTACCTTTCAAAGGGATACATCCATCTTTGTTGAACTGGGCCACATAATCGGGCTTCTCGCCCCAAATGAATCATAATATCGAAAAAAGCAGGAACAAAAAATCTTTCAAACATGGACAAAGTCTCAACAACATCTGCCTCCAGTTTTAACATTTCCTCCGGGTCAATGACCTTTTGACATAATGCATTGAAAAACGCACATAGTCGAAATATTGCATTTCTAGGCCCTTTTGGGAGAAGACCTCTTAATGCAACAGGCAACAATTGTTGCATTAACACATGATGATCATGAGACTTGAGGCCAATAATTTTACACTCGTCCACTGATATACAGTTCCCAATATTTGAACTATAACCATCAGGTACCTTAAGGTCAAATAACCGTTTACAAAACAGTTGTTGTTCCTTTTTCGAAAGAGTGTGTGGCGCAGGTGGTAGATAAGTTCTCTTTCCATTTTCCCGTTTTGGATGCAAGCCATGTCTAATTCCCATGTCTTCCAAATCCATACGTGAATTTATCCCATCCTTTGTCTTTCCCTTCACATTCAGCAAAGTACTAATAATGCTATCACACACATTCTTTTCAATGTGCATTACATCCAAATTATGATGCAGTACTAAATGCTGAAATTGAACAAAAAGAAAACAATTGAGATATATAAGAAACGTAATGTTAACTAATTGCCAAAAAAATATGAAAAACTAGATAATAAGATAAATAAAGTTGGTTATATATATTACCTCCCAGTATGGCAAGTCAAAAAATATTGACTTCTTCTTCCAAATCTGTACAGATTGCAACTTTTTCTTATTTTTCTTTGACCCATTTCCAAAATCATTTTCAATATTTTTAATCTCATTCAAAATTCTTGATCCGACCATTAATCTAGGTGGCTCCTCAAGCTCTTATTTCCCATCAAACCAACTTCTTTTGAACCGTAATGTATGTTTGGGTCCAAGAAACCGCCTATGGTTCAGGTAAACATTTTTTTTACTGTGTTTCAACCATTTAGAACAAGTATTAGTACCACATATGGGGCATGCTAGTTTTTCCTTTGTAGTACATCCAGCCAGGTTACCATAAGCTGGAAAGTCATTTATTGTCCACATCAAAATTGCTTTCAAGTTGAAAAATGTTTTGGTGAAAGCATCATATGTTTGTACACCCACATCAAATAAAACATGCAAGTCATCTATCAGTGGTTGTAAATAAATATCTATGTCATTTCCTGGTTGATGTGGTCCTGAAATCAACAATGATAACATAATATGTTCCTTTCTCATGCATAACCCTGGTGGAAGATTATATATCACCAGCATCACAGGCCAACAATTATGTGAGGAGCTAAGACCACGAAAGGGATTAAACCCATCTGCAGCCAGACCAAGTCTAAGGTTGCGTGGCTCGGCAGCAAAAGATGGCCATTTATTATCAATTGTTTTCCAAGCCAAAGAGTCAACAGGGTGCCTAATTTTATCATCTTCACTTTTATGATTGTGATGCCACCGTAAATTTTCAGCAAGTTCTGATGTTTGGAACATTCTTCTAAACCTTGAAATTATTGGAAAATACCTCAAAATCTTAACTGGCACTCCAATAAGAATCTTCTCAGTCCGATGATCCTTCTTCCACCGTGACTCATGGCACTTCCTACATTCATCATCATCTTTGAACTCACCTCTAAATAGGCAACAATCGTTGACGCATGCATGTATGATTTCACAATCAAGTTTAAATGACTTAATTAATTGCTGTGCAGCTCGTGCGGATTCTGGAATTGTATTTTCATCAGGTAACATATCATGCAATATCTCCAAAAGATGATTAAAGTATTTGTTAGAAACACCATACATGGATTTATGCTTATATAGAATAATTGTTGCTGATAGCCTACTGTATTTAGTGCAACCAGGATATAAAGGAATATTAGCATCCTTCAACATATTTGTTAAGTCATCCTCTCCCTCTTTACCATTAGATTCATGAATACCCTCATTATCAACATATGCATCTTCAATTATTCTATCTGGCAATACAGATTCCTTAGTAGAACTCTTCGCATTCAATCCTTCCCCATGCCAAATCCAATTTGTGTAAGTCATATCCATTCCACGCTTGAGCAAATGAAGTAAAAGCATATCCTCATTTTCACGACAGAAATTTTGGCAATCTCTGCATGGACATATAATCCAATTTGGGTCCTCAGCAGTTGACTTCGCAATTTCCACAAACTGATGAACTGCCACTTTATATGCTATTGTATTTCTATAAATTATAAAATAGTGGTCATAAAAGCATGTAATATCTTAATATCTATTATATATTAAAATATTAATTTGGGTAAGATTTCATTACTTGTTAAGATGAACCCAATCTTTATTCATTGTGATGACACACCAGCTCCTCTGACCTTGAAGAGATGATAACCGAGGATAAATTAACAAGATAACACCATCAATACACACATCAACAACGTGGATCAAACTTTAATTGATACGATTTTAAAAATAAGTTTTTTAAATATGTCATAGCCATTCACTTTTGAACATTGTCATGCAATATGGTCAAACTTTTGAACATACTTAATTTGATCAGGATTGCCACAGAATGTAACATATGAGATGGCCCATCCTGCTAACTTATTGATACAGAACTCAGCAGTAAAGGGCTGATTATATTGGCATCAATTAGACCCAGTAATGATACAACTCAATAATAAGCATTTCATTTGCTTGTGACCTAGTGACAGTTAACATAAAAACATAGGTCAATATAACTGAGACTGAAGGTAATTTGTATCCGCAATAAATATTATTCTCCAATTTTACAATGAACACTTTTTCTTCGGTTGTTACACTTGTTCACAATCTAGAGAAGATCAAGGGTTGTCCTTGACGACCTTTATGGAAAATACTCATATAAATTGCATTCCCCAGATTAATGATGCAAGGATACTCAAGAAAATGTCATGCATCAGTCAAATTTCACATAACAAAATTAACATGTCATTTTTGAGATTTATTGGAATTCCTTCATATCAACAATAAATTCATAAGATGAGTGAAGCTTGGACATTTCTAGCTATTATGTTAGACAAATGTCTCATAAATGTTACCTAATTTTATTTTGAGTGTTGTTGCATCGTGACTTACCATGTGTATATTGTGCCTTTTAAACACCCAGATTTTCCTAATTCCTATATATGCTCTTTCTAGAATATTTTCTTTATGATCAGAAGCTTGCTCTGCATCTTAACAACAATGAGAAAAAATATTCTCATCCTTCTATGGTTCACAACATTTTCAAATAGGGGGTTTGAGCAAAAAATCCCAAATGTGGTTGCGAGAGAAACCAATGGGGCTCACAAATATTCAAACAAGGACAATTGAAGAAATGAATTAAATCTCCATTCGTTTCTTCTATCACATGGGTCAAAAAAGAAAATTAAAATCAGTATAGAGTAAAGCAAACACAAAATCATGAATATCCCTAAAATGTGCAGATGAGAACTTGTTTGTATGAATGGAGAAATATTGATGAATAACAGTTAGTATAAAAACAGCCAATAGAAATACAGAATGCGTCTACTATCAAGTACATCAACAAGCTACTTAATGTCTTGATCCATTTAAAAATTTCTTGACATACACTTTCTAAATTACTCCTCTTGAGAACCTTCGGACATCTAACATTAGTTATATACTGAAATGAAAATATGTCGTATGAAGGTAATGCAACTAAACTTTAATTGTTCAATTCTTCAGGTACTTTTATGTTTTGTGATTTATTACTTATTTTGGTCCACGGCTATGTTGGTTTAGTACCCAATTTCAATCACAAATATGCCTTGACATGTTCTGACAGCGGCCATGACCATACATATATATACATTGTATTATGTATAGATTGCATACAGTAATGGGGGACTCTTTGTTAAAACACTATATATATGGTTGGTGGTGAGGCTGTCAAGTACATGCTGATTTACGGTTGACCTGACTTGGTGGTTGTGGCACTTCACCTGAGCCAATAGAAGTATCCTACTTTTTTTCTTTGCCAATATATAAGCAAAATTGCAGTTCTGATGTATTATGTCTTTTACCTATGGTTGTGTAATTTGGTGGTTATTTTCATTTTCCTGGCTGTTCTAATTGGGTATATTTACCTCTGAATTTTAATGATTTTGGTTGTTTGAGAAAGTGACCATTTACCTAATCACCCTGAGGGTAGAACTGAGTACAAAGTTTGAATGTTTTAATGTCACTTTGCTTCACAATTATTTTATATTTTATGTAATGACTTTCTGATAGCAGGAAGCATGCAATAATTCAATTATTTGTCCATTTCCATGTAATGTTCTCCATTTATTGTTTATCCAATTGTATTTAAGAAACATCACTTGAGTAAATATATATATGGAAAATTGGATTTTCTTTCTGCAGTAAGTTTTGTATGTTTATAATTGCGAACAGTTGACCTTTACAATTATAGTCATGGTCCTTGAGCCTCACCTTAAGTCTCTACATTACTTAACAGATTAATCAGAAGGAAGTAAGAGGACATTAATGTAGTGGATTTTCAATGTCGTGTTTTTACACTAGCCGAAATCCCTGATCAGGACAATGTCAATAGCTCTTTTGGTATAACAAAATTTTCAGATAGATTTGTACAAAAATAACTAAATCAATGGTCAAACGATATACATTCTCCAATGTCACAGAGATATACAAACACACATTGAACATCAACAGTAAAAAGACCTATATACCATAAATATATGAAGAACAAATACATAACGTAATAATAATAATAATAATAATAATAATAATAATAATAATAATAATAATAATAATAATAATAATAATAATAATAATAATAATAATAATAATAATAATAATAATAAGTAATTAAGCCATTATATGCTCCTTGATGTCTAATGACGCACACTAATTTAATTTAATTTATGCGAGATATGCGCATTACAAGAAATATCTATCAAATCAGGATCATCTCATCACCATCAAGAATCAGGAAGCATCTTACTTGCACGAATGATGTTAAACAAAAGAGAAAAGCTTGAAGAAACAATTATCAACTTAATAAGAAGCTACCAGATCGCAGATCTAAATTCCAAACTCTAAAATCTCACCAACTTCATCAAATCACAACTCAAACTCTGAGATCAGAACCCAAAACCACAGTAAATCTAAACTCACAGCAAGTATAAAGTATAAACAAAATTACCTGGAATCGACTAACGTGGGAGATAGCGGGGAGGAGAAGGGGGTGATCCGGTACTGTGATGACGTGGTAGGACTTCGGGGGCGGGGAGGAGAAGATGGTGTTCGGTGACGGCATGTCTGGCTTCGGAGGGCGGGGAGGAGGATAGGGCGTTGGGCGAGGCGGGTAGGGCAACGGGGAGGAGGATAGGGCGATTCGGGAGGCGCTAAGGATTAAAAATCTGAGGATTCGGGAGGCGCGGTGAATTGAAATTAGGGTTAGATTTCAGCGGGTCGGGAATTATGGAGGCGCGAAGGAATAGAAATCAGGGGGATTCGGGAGGCGCGGATGAATAGAAATTAGGGATAAATTTCGTGAAGGGGATGTTTTCGAAACGGGAGAGTAGTTAAAAGGGTTTTGATAGATTTAGATTTTTTACTTAGATTTTTTTTTTTTTGCCCATATCTATTTTGTTTAATTATAGATATAATAGTGTTTCACTTTCGGGAACCACACCATTTTAGTCTAATAAGCTTCGCTAAGGATGCTAGTGATCCATTTCAGTTCATAGCCAAGGTCTTGTGTCACAATAGAGCTTATGAAAAACGCTGTCATAACTAAGGGTAAATTTCAAAATTAATCGAAGACAGCATTTTCTTTAAAAATGCTATTATTGATCACTTTCAATAGCATTAACATTTAAATGCTATAATAAGTCCGCTGTAGAAAGCCCTATATGTTGTAGTGGGCCTATTCACGAGATGTACCTTATGTATCTGCATGTCGAAGGTCTCGCAAACCTATTCATGAGATACACTGAAGGGAGGTGATTCTCTAGTTTTTGAGCTATTCTTACATGATGCTTGCGCTTTGAGGGTTGTGTGATACCTATTTGCAGAGTATTCTGGATCTTGTTTCTATCACCGTAGTAGGACTAGTTGCATAACGAGGGATCTAACCCTATAAAGTGAAGAACGTTAAAAGCTTGCACCGGATCCATGTAGAGAGGGGAGCATAGATTCGACAAGTGTGCATTAGAGAGTCATCATATTACATTTGTGTTTTTTTGACTTGGTTTTATGCATGTTTGTTTTCTGTTTTCTATACTTGATACTTAGTCTAGTTTCACTTGATGATTTCATGCTTTATTTATTGTTAATTCATTACTACTGTTGATATATGTTGTTCAGGACTTTATCCTTTATGTTTTTATTCATGTTGTATTTCTTTTGATGTCACTCACACTGTTATGACTGACCCCTGTAGTTTTGGGGGTTAGGGTTATCTTTAGCCTCATGTTTTACAGATAGGTACCTATAGCTTGGGATTGGATGCATGTGGTAGATTGATATTGTGGTTTATGTAAATTGTAAAAGAAAGTGTTGTAAAAGAAAGAAATTGTAATTCAAGGTGTTTAATTTTTCGCTGTGTTTTGTAAAGAGATGATGTAATAAAAGTTGAACAAAATTGTGTTTTGGCTATATTTACTATTACATTGAGGTTGATGCTGGTAATTGTGACATATATTTATGAGATATTATATTGGAAATTCGGGGCACTACAAAGATTGGTATCAGAGCATGCTTCAATAGTAATGATAAACATAGTATAAAAATAAATCTAGGTGTGGACATTAGAGCGTGAGTATCTAGGTGTGGACATTAGAGTGTGAGTGTCACATAGAATTAAAACAAGATGTTATGGTTTGGGATATGATTGAGGCTTTACCATTGGGTATTGATGTGAATATGAATTGTGTTATGATGCTATAACTTTACCCTCATTTTGCAGTATTCAGTATAATGGCAGGACCCAGGACCAGGAATGATGGAAATGGTGATGGTGCTGAGAGTTCCCGTGGGGCTGGACTCGATCTTGAGACTGAGATTGCCAAGGTGTATCAGACCTTGAATGCATTTATGGCAGCCAACATGGCACAGAATCAGAATTAGAATTAAGGGGCTGGACCAGTATTCATTAATGTTGATCGGATTAAGCAAGTTGCGTCCTTCAAGGGGATGAAGCCGCCTGTTTTTGAGGGACAATCTGATCCAAACGAGGCTGATGATTGGATTAGATAGATGGAGATGGTCTTCGAAGTCTTGGAAACCCCAGCAGTTAATAAGGTGATATTGGCTGCAATGTAGTTAGAGAAGGACGCTGGTGTCTGGTGGCAGTCAGTAAAAAGGACTTTTGGGGATCAGCAGGTGACTTGGGATGCTTTTCTGGGAGAATTCAGCGATCATTTTTTTTCTCCTCTGGATATCCAGGAGAAGAAGGCAACATAATTCTTGAATCTACAGCAAGGCAGCATGTCAGTACGCAAATATGAGACTAAGTTCGCTCAGTTGTCAAGGTATGCACCGGAGCTAATCATTGATGAAGCAAAGAAGGCCAAGAAATTTGAGCAGGGCTTGATGCCGGTTATCTCTAGCGACATATTTTACAGGTAGGTACCTATAGCTTGGGATTGGATGCATGTGGTAGATTGAAATTGTGGCTTATGTAAATTGTAAAAGAAAGTGTTGTAAAACAAAGAAATTGTAATTCTAGGTGTTTAATTTTCCGTTGTGTTTTGTAAAGAGATGATGTAATAAAAGTTGAAAAAATTATTTGTATTTTGGCTATGTTTACTATTACATTGAGGTTGCTGCTGAAAATTGTGGCACGTATTTCTGAGATATTATATTGGAAACTCGGGACGCTACAGTATGTAATACCCCGTAATTTCTAAGAGATACATATATGTATATATATATATATATACACTAGGTTTGCCCATTGACACGTGCCTACGGCACGTCTTCGGAACGGTGCACGTTGTTTAATCATATAAAATAGTTTTGGAGGTCCAGCAAATTAATTGAAGTAGGAAACATAAAGCAAAAAACATATTATATAATTTTTTTGAATTATTTTTTAAGTTTTCAAATTTTTAATTTTTTTTAGTTTTTTAATTTTCAAAAAAATTTTAAAATTTTTATTTTCTTAATTTTTTGAATAGAAGAGGGATGAAGAGAGAGAGAGAGAAATAAAAAAATATAGGAGTTGTTTTGGGTGGGGATTTGAATTTGAGTTTTGGGGGGAACTTTTGGAGGGAAAATATGTTTTGTAAGGTTAGATCTGGGCCTTTGATTTTTGGGGGAATTGAAGGAGAGCCACTTGATAGCTTTCTTTGTGTTTTATTATATAGATATATTAAATAAAGTAAAAAGGAGAGAGAATGTGGAGGGGGCCCACGTTGAAGATGACAACAGCAGATGCTGCTGTGTTTAGAGTGGTGACGTCATGATGATGTCATCGTGGGGGGACCACCCATTGAGTTTGAATAGTAGCGCTCCTGTGTTGTCTCTCTTGAGATTGATGATGTGGCGCTAGGGCCCACGAGATCTTAGTGTGCACGGGATTAAGTAGAGAAGAGATGGATTTGTATAGTCCCATATCGGGAATATTACTAGATAAATGTAATATAAATATAATTGTCTATGATCAAGAGTCACCTAATTGGTTAACCACCTTTTGAGAGGCAGCCTGTGCTGCGCAGATGTACTATAAGTATTAATTTTTCTTCTAAAAATAATAAAAATTGTCTGAGTATTGGGACAGGGCATTACAAATGGTATCAGAGCCGACTTTCGACACTGGGTGTGGGAGAGGGTCTCAATATGATCTGCGGTGTAAGATAGTCCCCGAAATTATTGAGGTGTGTACCTGCGGTGTGGGACTGATCTCCGGAATTATCAGGATCGAGGGCGACCCCACATCGGCTAGAAAGAAGGATCCTGCGCTAGATTTTATACCCCATACTCAGTGAGGACGCTGATTTCTAAAGGAGGGTGTATGTAATACACCGTAATTTCTAATATATATATATATATATATATATATATATATATATATATATATATTAAATAAAGTAAAAAGGAGAGAGTGTGTGGAGGGGGGCCCACGTTGAAGATGAGAACGGCAGATGTTGTTGTGTTTAGAGTGGTGACGTCATGATGACGTCACCGTGGGGGGCCACCCGTTGAGTTTGAAGTGCAACGCTCCTGTGCTGTCTCTGTTGACATTGATGATATGGTGTTAGGGCCCACGGGGTCTTAGTGTTCACGGGATTAAGTACAGAAGAGATGGATTTGTATTGTCCCATATCGGGAATATTACTAGATTAATATAATATAAATATAATTGCCTATGATCAAGAGTCACCTAATTGGTTAACCACCTTTTGAGAGGCAGCCTGCGGTGGGCTGCTGTACTATAAGTATTAATTTGTTTTCTAAAAATAATAAAAATTGTCTGAGTATTGGGACGGGGTGTTACAGTTTTTGGATAAGATGCAGAGTTTAAATCGTTTCATAGATATAACCATGAATTTAATTACTCTTTAAATATCTGAATTGGTTTGTAACGGATTGCTACCCATACCCAATAGGAAAGATCTGTTTTTGGGTTATTGGGCTTTGAAGAAAGACCGAATTCCCAATTCGTACCCATTTATAAGTGAAATCACCGTTTTACCCCCGAGAGCTTTAAGATCCATGCCCGATTTGAACGGTCTCGATTTGGTTCTATTTTTAGCCATATCACAAGCCCCCCACTCCTGGAGACCGAGTTTTACAGTCTTTGAGGAGTAGTTTTGTCCATTTTCGATGGCTAATAGAATTTATCGGAGTTCTCGGAGGAGGTTGGATCTTGCTCGAGGTGTAACGGTGTTATTCTGAGCTTGTAAACTGCCCAAAATTATTTATAGAATTTTCTGAATTTTTTGTGATTTTTCCAGATTTTTCTGAATTTTTTCTAATTTTTAGTTATTTTTTGAATTTTTTTATTAAATTTCTGAATTTAAATAATTAATTTTTTAAAATTTTAAGTAATTATTCTAATTTAATAATTATTATTTTCGGAATTTTAAAATTATTTTCTGAATTAATAATTATTTTTAGAATTTTTAACTAATTTTTTTTGGATTTTTTAAATAATTAATTTAATTAAATAAATAAACTAAATTAATTAATATTTACCTATACACGTGGCGCAATCTTGTGCGTTGATCACGATTAAGCGAGCGCGCATCGGGAGAAGGCAATTTTTCTGGTGACATGGCGCAATCATGTGCGTTGATCACGATCAAGCGAGCGAGCATCACGAGGAGGCCATTTTTCTATGTTTGATCCTCGAATTTGCCGAACGGGGGCTGAGAGAGAACGAAATGGTACCACGTGGCGCGGTCAACGTTGACCGCCACGTGGGCCTTTTTTTCTTGAATTTTTTCCCAAACCGACCTGTTTTTTAAAAGTTTTTCCCAAACCGACCTACTTTTCTTTCTAATTTCCAAAACGACCTACTCGGTCTTTGAAAGACCGAGTCTTTCAAAGACCGCACAGTCATTTTGGTAAATACTTTCGAAAGTGGGTCAGTTTGGTAAATACTTTCAAAAAGTGGATTATATTGGTAAATACTTTCAGAATTAACTATAATTATTATAGTGAATATTATTGACCAAGGTGAATTCTTGTCCTTCATTTAGGTGCATATTTCTCTCCACTAGTCACTGGAAAATAATTGCATCTTTTTCTTTGATTAACCGACTGAAATATTTGCTGCTGCGTATCCTATCTCTCAATTCTTATCTACTGGTGTGATGGGTGTTGTCCTAAATCTAGAAAGAAAAGCATTATTGGGTCTAAAATCATAACATGCACGTGTTTAAAACTTTCAAGATCGTCTGAGCTAATTTCCTTAGTAAAACTCTATACTTTGTATGGTCTTTTTATTTTTTCATCTTTTGTTGTTATCTATTTGCCTTTTTATTACCAGGTTAATACCTGAAAAATAAGAATACAATGATGCAGGTTATTTATTTTTCTAGTTGTAATCTATACAATATATTATGCTAACTCACTTTTGGTTCAAGTATTTTTCTAATTTTTTCTTTTTAAAACAAACAAAAAAAAGGATAACAAATATAGGAGGCAACTTTCCACTCCTTCTCCATCCAAATTTTGAAGTGCAATTATATTTCTTAATCAAACCTTAAAAAACATGCAATATTGTATATATGTTATCGGGAGAAATTTTTTTTTCAAAAATAGTCCTCATAATTGTTCACTTTTCAAAAATTATATGCAATGTATTATTACATAGTGTTATATTTAATAATTATGTGTAATACAGTGGTAATTATGGAATTTGAATCCTCTTGGTGAATAATTCTCTAGAGACGTTTACTGACCCATTTAACCATGTAAAATGCTAGACATACATGAGTTTTTACCCCAAACATACATTATAAATGTAATGGGGGACACTTCTCACTAAAGGACAATGTTAAACCTTGTCTTTTAGTGAGAAGTGGGCCCAATGCATTTATAATGTATGTTTGGAATAAAAACTCTTGTATGTGTAGTCATTCTCTTTAACCATACACTCTTGGTGAATAATTCAAAAAGTGGGTCAGTATGGCAAAATTTTCTATTCAAGAGAATACGATATTATGACCCTCAAAAGAACGCTTGCAAAATAAAAAAATAGGAAAGTGTAGGTGTGGTGGGGTAAAAAGGGCTTGGGACCCAACCAGGGCCCAATACAACTCACTCAAAAAAGATAAAAACAGCAATCTCGTTCGGCTTCGAGCCACTAAAGGGTCGGCGCCGAGCCTCTAGTTCACCCCCACAGAACTGGTCTCCTCGTATCCGACGAACCTCAATGGTCCTCGGCCTCCGATCCGTGACAGCCCCACGGGCCGTCCCCCCATCCTGGCGAGGCATGGGGATGACCTGGCACAGCCTAGGCCCTCCGATTCTCCCAGAGGCACAGGAGACCCATGATCAGCCATGTCAGCTTCAAATACCACCAAGGGTTTTGCCACGTCAGCCCTATACCACTCCTGGTACTGCCACGTCTGCCCTAAACCCCCTGGGCCTTCTGCCACGTCAGGCCCATGGGCTTTCGGATTCAGACCCGGCCCCCAAGCGGATCCAAACCCGGTTGGAATTCTCTATAAATACTAGATCCTCACCCACCTTTTGAGGTAACCAATCTTTTGTCACTTAAATTCCCCTAGTTATTGCTACTCTCTCACAGAGACTGACTAGATCGTCGGAGGGTCCGCCACCGGGATAAACCCCGGTGTTTCAGGACCGTCTGCATGTACACAAGACCTCGGATCCGAACCCTCTGATCCGAGCCCAGACATCCACCTCCCTCCGAGCCCGTCGCAGGTACCGCCCGGTCAGCCGAGGGTCGACTGACAAGCAGCATTCTCCTTCAATACAAATCGAGTCCGAACTCACACCTGGTGCATCCACATGTCTCCCAGAAACAAACTGCATCAGTAGGTAATAGTGGCTTAATAATAAAGAAAACAAAGCAGCAATACTGATATTCAAAATCGCCACCTTTAAGTTTTAACTAACCAAGCAAAATAATATAAATTGAAAATTATGTTGAAGAACACGTGAAACAATGGCACTAATGTACCGCAATTACGGATTTGAATCCTATCCATTGAAATACTAATTCACTAGAGTCGCCCATCTAACCACACATCTTGTTGATCATTTGTTGATCATAACAGAGGGCACACATTTTGATGCAAGATGTATGGTTAAATGGGTCAGTAAACGTCTCTAGAGAATTATTCACCAAGAGGATTCAAATTCCATAATTACCACTGTATTACACATAATTTTTAAATATAACACTATGTAATAATACATTGCACATAATTTTTGAAAAGTGAACAATTATGAGGACTATTTTTGAAAAAAAAATCTCCCGATAACATATATACAATATTGCATGTTTTTTAAGGTTTGATTAAGAAATATAATTGCACTTCAAAATTTGGATGGAGAAGGAGTGGGAAGTTGCCTCCTATATTTGTTATCCTTTTTTTTGTTTGTTTTAAAAAGAAAAAATTAGAAAAAATACTTGAACCAAAAGTGAGTTAACATAATATATTGTATAGATTACAACTAGAAAAATAAATAACCTGCATCATTGTATTCTTATTTTTCAGGTATTAACCTGGTAATAAAAAGGCAAATAGATAACAACAAAAGATGAAAAAATAAAAAGACCATACAAAGTATAGAGTTTTACTAAGGAAATTAGCTCAGACGATCTTGAAAGTTTTAAACACGTGCATGTTATGATTTTAGACCCAATAATGCTTTTCTTTCTAGATTTAGGACAACACTCATCACACCAGTGATAAGAATTGAGAGATAGGATATGCAGCAGCAAATATTTCAGTCGGTTAATCAAAGAAAAAGATGCAATTATTTTCCAGTGACTAGTGGAGAGAAATATGCACCTAAATGAAGGACAAGAACTCACCTTGGTCAATAATATTCACTATAATAATTATAGTTAATTACCAATATAATCCAATTTTTGAAAGTAATTACCAAACTGACCCACTTTCGAAAGTATTTACCAAAATGACTGCACGGTCTTTGAAAGACTCGGTCTAAAAAGAAAAGTAGATCGGTTTGGAAAAAACTTTCAAAAAACAGGTCGGTTTGGGAAAAATTTCTTTTTTCTTTTTCTTTTTCTTCCTTCTTCTCTCCTTCTACTGTGACTTTTCCTTTCGACTTCTTCGAGCTTCGCCTTCTCTGAGCTCGTCTCCGAATTTTCGAGCCCCCGTGCACCGAGAGGAGCTCGGTGTTGAGAAGTCTCACCGGAGTTTTGCTCGAGATCGGCGAGGAGGGAGTGACGACAGAGTTCGACATGGGGGTGTCGGAGCTCGGTGGATTCATCGAGGAAGAGTGCTTGAGCTCGTTAATGGCGGTAGTGAGCTCATGAAGGGGGGGAGCTTCGACGAGGAGCTCAAAGATGAGGGCGGAGTTCCTCTCAGTCGATGATGGATTTTGGCGAGGGATTCGAAGCTCGCTGTCGAGAGCTCGGTTGCAGCTTGAGCTCGGCGTAGGTAGGTGGTGGAGCTCGTGAAGGGAGAGAGCTTCGACGAGGAGCTTGGCGAGGAGCTCGAAGATGAGGGAGGAGCTAGGAGTTCGACGAGGGAGGGAGCTCGGAGCTCGACGAAGGAGACGTCGGTGCTCGGAGTGAAGGTTGGCAGTGGGGAAGGAGAGCTCGACTGAGGGGTTGGAGCTCGGTAAGCAATGGGGTCGGCCTCTTGGAGCTCGTCCAGCTGAGAGGGGGAGCACGTTGATGGAGTTGGGCGACAACAGTGGAGGAGCTTGCGGAGTTTGGGAGTGAAGGTGTTGGGTTTTTGGCGGGAAATTCTAAAGGAAGAAGATGGGGATTCGGGAAGGTTGAACTGTTGAAGAGGGTTGCGGGTTTGGGCTTCTAACGGGTCCGAACCCGACTCGTTAACCTTTTAATTTTTTTTTTGGTTGTTGTTGTTTGTTTGGCGAATCTGGTCCGTTGATCGTGATCGAACACAAATTTTAAGGCAGAGTTTTCCCCCAATTTCACGCTCGGTTGTTCAAACGCTCGGATTTTGGATCCGAGCTACGTGGCTCGTTCAGATCCGTTGATCAAGACCAAGCGCGAATCTTGAGGCGATGATTTTTTCCATTTTCACGCTCGGTTGTTCGGACGCTCGAATTGGGACGTTTGACCCCTTGTTTCGAAGCTGACTCAAAGATCTAAAACTTCTCTCTGGAGGCCGTTGAAGAATCACCCGTATTTAGGATCAAAATAGGCCCACAATATCTTCGTTTCTGTCAAGTTGAGAAGAGCTTTGGTCTCCGGAATCTTCAAAGAGGAGCTCCACTCATGTGGGCAAAGAAGATGAGCAAGGAAGATCCTCATAAGACCCATGGGAAGATCCATTCTTGGAGGCAAGTGCGAGGAGCAACTCTAGGGGAGAGTTTGAGCTCCGAGCCCATTGAGAAGAAGGCCGCTCGTGAGGCAAGCAGAGTGAAGAGCATCACCAGGCTCTGGGAGAGAGCCATTCAGGAGATGAGTTTGAGGAGCAACTCTAGGGGAGAGTTTTAGCTCTGAACTTCTTTGTTGCAAAATTTAACTAGTAGTGGGAGTAGTATGAAAATTTGTTTTGAGCCCCAAAACCGCATACTTGCAAGCTGTAAGGGTAATTTCGAACCATGTTTGTGTACTTCGAACTAGTTGTTATGGGGTTATCAATGAGTTGTAGAGCAATTCCGAATGGTAAGCTACTTCACACTTGTTCGTTCGCAAGCGGCTAAAGCGGCATCGAACCAAGTGTTGGACTCCAAACTTGTTATTTGAAGACTTCAATGAGTTGTAGGAGCAATTCTGAATGGTGAAATACTTCGCATTCGTTTGTTTACAAGCAGCTAAAGCGGCGACGAACCAAGTGTTGGACTCCAAACTTGTTGTTTGAGGGGATTAACGAGTTGTAGGAGCAATTCTGAATGGTGAGCTACTTCGCACTTGCTCGTTCACAAGCGGCTAAAGCGGCGTTGAACCAAGTGTTAGACTCCGAACTCGTTTTTTGAGCTTAGTAAGTTGTGGGAGAAGCCCGTAGGACAAGCTGGACTCCGAACTCACCATTTAATGAGTCGTAGATGTGACTTGCTGAGATAGAAATGAGGCAAATGCAATAATTTTTTATAGGAAAAAGTTAAGTTTTATTGAAACAAACTAAGTGACCGCTTCAATGGGGTGAGCCATTATTACATGCTTTTTGACCGTGTTATAAGCATCGGTCTTATTGAAAACTGAAATCCTACTTCTACGATAGGATGAAGGCCTCTAGGGAGGATTTTGGTTCTCCCCCCCATTGGACCTCCATGGATAAGGTGGAGGATGGCCCCAGGTTCGGAGTCTTGGAACTCGTTGGGCCTCTCTGTTCGCTTGTAGGCTCCTCGGGGTGGAAGATCGGCCACGTCTTTTCAGACGAACTTGACCAGGTATCCCCATTGTATGAGTTCTTCGATCTCCTCTTTGAGAGCCCAACAATCATCTGTGTCATGCCATGGTCCCTATGGAAGCAGCACCACTTATCTCTGTTCCTTTTCTTGCCAGGGTATTCATTCTAGGAGGACCGCGAAGTAGCTCTTCCTTGTCCACCTCCATAAGAACTGCTGATATACTGGCATTGAGGGATTCTCAAAACGTGGAGCTGGGCGGCGCTGGCCATTGTCGTCCCTCTGAAATTTCTGGGACCCTTCTTCGCTTGTACCCTTCCGTTTGTTCTCGAAAAACTGTTCCTCAAGACTGGGGGGGTTGAGAGCTTCTTCCGCTCGGATGTACTTCTCATTCCTAAGCAGGAGTTCCGAGAAGTCCCGAAGAGGCCTCTTGGTAAGGGACACCCTGAGGTCAGCATTAGTGACTGATGCGGTTTGTTTTTGGTCGCAGTGTGGATGCACCAGGTGTGAGTTCGGACTCAATTTGTAATGAGGGAAAAGTGCGGCACGGGACGACGAGCGGGAGGCTCGCTTCGGCGCTTGAGGATCGGCTCGGATCGCCTCGCCTCGAGTACCTGCAGACGGTCCTGAAACACCGGGGTTTATCCCGGCGACGGACCCTCCGACGATCTAGTCAGTCTCTGTGAGAGAGTAGCAATAACTAGGGAAATTTGGGTGGCAAAAGATTGATTACCTGAAAAGGTGGGTGAGGGTCTGGTATTTATAGGGAATTCCTACCGGGTTTGGATCCGCTTGGGGGCCGGGTCTGAACCCGAAAGCCCATGGGCCTGACGTGGCGGAAGGCCCAGGGGGTTTAGGGCTGACGTGGCAGTGCCAAGAGTGGTATAGGGCTGACGTGGCAAAGCCCTTGGTGGTATTAGGAGCTGACATGGCTGATCATGGGGCTCCTGTGCCCCTGGGAAAATCGGATGGCCTAGGTTGTGCCAGGTCATCGTTATTCTTTACCAGGCTGGGCGGACGGCCCGTGGGGCTGTCGTGGATCGGAGGCCGAGGGCCATCGAGACTCGTCGGATACGAGGAGACCAGGTTTGTGGGGGTGAACTTGAGGTTCGGTGCCGACCCTGCAGTGGTCCGAGGCCGAACCGATTTGTTGTTTTTCTTATTTTTGAGCGAGAGCTGTACTGGGCCCTGGTTGGGCCCCAGGTCATTTTTACCCTACCACACAAGCCCCCCACTCCTGCGGGGGTGCGGGAGTTAGCCGTGGAGGAGTGTTTATGGTCGTGGAAATGGGATGGCGAATCGCTGGGCCTTCCTGAGAAGATTACTCTGGTGCTAGACCGAACCTCGAGCTGGCGAAGGATCATGGGCCGGCAAGGTTGATGGCGAGCCGTTGTGTCTTTCGGAGAAGAGTTCCCTGGTGTGAGACCGAACCTCGAGCTGGCGAGGGATTATGGGCCGGCAAGGGTGATGGCGAGCCGTTGCGTCTTCCGGAGAAGAGTACCCTGGTGCGAGACCGAACCTCGCGCTGGCGAGGGATTATGGGTCGGCAAGGGTGATGGCGAGCCTTTGGATCTTCCTAAGAAGAGTTCCCTGGTGCGAGACCGAACCTCGAGCTGGCGAGGGATTATGGGCCGGCAAGTGTGATGGCGAGCCGTTGCGTCTTCCAGAGAAAGAGTACCCTGGAGCGAGACCGAACCTCGCGCTGGCGAGGGATTATGGATCGGCAAGGGTGATGGCGAGCCTTTAGATCTTCCTGAGAAGAGTTCCCTGGTGCGAGACCGAACCTCGAGCTGGCGAGGGATTATGGGCCTGCAAGGGTGATGGCGAGCCGTTGCGTCTTCCGGAAGAGTACCCTGGTGCGAGACCGAACCTCGCGCTGGCGAGGGATTATGGTTCGGCAAGGGTGATGGCGAGCCTTTGGATCTTCCTGAGAAGAGTTCCCTGGTGCGAGACTGAACCTCGAGCTGGCGAGGGATTATGGGCCGGCAAGGGTGATGGCGAGCCGTTGCGTCTTCCGGAAGAGTACCCTGGTGCGAGACCGAACCTCGCGCTGGCGAGGGATTATGGGTCGGCAAGGGTGATGGCGAGCCTTTGGATCTTCCTGAGAAGAGTTCCTTGGTGCGAGACCGAACCTCGAGCTGGCGAGGGATTATGGGCCGGCAAGGGTGATGGCGAGCCGTTGCGTCTTCCGGAGAAGAGTACCCTGGTGCGAGACCGAACCTCACGCTGGCGAGGGATTATGGGTCGGCAAGGGTGATGGCGAGCCTTTGTGTCTTCCTGAGAAAAGTTCCCTGGTGCGAGACCGAACCTCGAGCTGGCGAGGGATTATGGGTCGGCAAGGGTGATGGCGAGCCGTTGCGTCTTCCGGAGAAGAGTACCCTGGTGCGAGACCGAACCTCGCGCTGGCGAGGGATTATGGGTCGGCGAGGGTGATGGCGAGCCTTTGTGTCTTCCTGAGAAGAGTTCCCTGGTGCGAGACCGAACCTCGCGCTGCCGAGGGATTATGGGTCGGCAAGGGTGATGGCGAACCATTGTGCCTTAGAAGGATTGAAGCGGGGCGGTCTGCTGTCTTTGCGGAGCATTGAAGGCGTTCCGGGATCTGTGCAGATGTTCCAATTTCCTAGGGGCATTAATGGCGTCGCCTAATAAATGCACGGCACTTAGGCTTCCGTCATTTGGCTTTCCCGATGCTATAACGGCGGGTCTATGGGGGAGGCTATAAATACCCGTCTCCCCTTAGCAGGTTTGATCACAGCAAGGGTGGTCCACTGACCATCAGAGGTGTCTGCTTCGGCGGACGTCTGTCTCTTGCAAAATTTTAACCCTGGTTGTGCCTCGGACTGGTGGTGACTTTGCCGTCCGGATCCTTTTTTGGGTCAGACGGCCCTGACACGGCTGTTCGCCCGAGAAAGATCCAGACGGGAGGGGTATCAACCGAATTCCGACCCTGGGGCTGAGGAGCCTCGGATTGATTGGTCGTCCTTGATCTCTGTCTTTCTTCTGGTGCTGACGGCTTCCGTTGGTCGGCCAGCCCAAGGGAGTTAGAGATTGGAGGTGGGCCGATCTTTTTTCCATAGGGTTCCAGGCGATGGTGGCTTTTCTCCCACCCTCAAACTGTTCGAGGTTTCGGCTGTAGAGGCCGTAAGCCCCGAGCGGTTCGTGGGTGAGAGGGGAGCCGACCGAGCCCTGGAGCCCGGGGCGCAGGCGATGGTGGCTTTTCTCCCACCCGGGAACAATTCGGGGTTTCGGCTGCCGAGGCCGTAAGCTCCGAGTTGTTCGCGGGTGAGAGGTGAGCCGACCAAACCCTGGAGCCTTAAATCTTTAGTAAAATATTTTCTCCGCCGAACACTCCATCCGAACCGACCCTTGTGCCTGGCTGCCAGCCTGGCATTTGGTGACGTCAGCAGCACACGTTTCGAGGACGTGGCGCGATCTTCCAGGCGGCAGTTACACGTCAATCGGTGAACAGTAATTGCAGAAATCGATGAGTCGTTTTTATCCTCTATAAACGTCCCCACCTCTCCCCCTATCGCCCACTTCTTTCTCGCTCCTTTCTTTTTCAAAAAATCTTCTAACACTTCAGTGCTCATCCCTACTGTTTGCTGCGCCAGGCTCGTTCTTCCGACGTGACCCCAGGTTAGTTGGTAAGTCTATTTAGTTTAGGCATGTCTAGGGCTCAGTCTGGTTCGTCTGCGTCGACGTCGAGGGGGGAAGGGAAGCCTGCCTCCACATCGACTTCGTGGGAGGAGCCTGTGCTTGAGGGGGAGTCTGTACATAATGTGGAGCCTTCCGATTCGATTTCGTGGGAGGAGCCGGTAGGCGAGGAGGAGCCAGTGTATACTGTGAGGCCGTTGCGATCTCGGAAGCCTTTTGTGGTGGAGAGTAGTGAGTCTGAGGAGGCAAGCGGCAGTTCAGACGAAGTCCAGGTTCTAGGGTCGGCTTCCGAGGAGGAAGGTGGCCCCGAAGGTGGTGAAGCCGAAGGGGCTCAGATAGGAGGTCAGGGTGTGGGCTCGAGTTCCATGCCGACCGGTCTGGGGCGATTATCTACCCCCTCGCCGGATAGGGCCAAGAAGAAGAGGGTTCCGAAGAAGAAAGGGTCGAGGACCGGTGGCTCGAGCCAGGCGCCTGTTTACCGTAACTTGAGGACAGGATCGCCCGTACAACCGAAGCCGTTCCGTCGGTACCCCGATGACCTTTCTGATAAGGAACTTTTTGGGGTCCATCCATCGTCGCCAAGCCGGAAGAGGGTGAAGATGGACACACTTCCGTCCGTTTTGGAGGCTGGTGACTTGGAGGCCCTGCAGTTGGCGTATCACATAGGGTCCAGCTATGAGCTCATGTTGCCGAGCTCTACCCTTCGGCCGACCGACCCCCTGCCTGATTGGTATTGTGTCTTCCCCGTGGACGCCTTTATCTCCAGACTAAGGTTGCCAGTCCACCCGTTTGTTCAGGAGGTGTTGAACTGGGCGTCTCTGGCGCCAATGCAGTATGGGCCAAACTCCTGGAAGCAGATCATCTGCTTCGTGCTGTTGTGCGAGGAGCAGAAGGTGCCCCTTCGGTTGAATGTATTCCGAGCGATGTTGATGATCAGCTCGTCAAGGGAGTCAGAGGGAGTTTATTATATCTCGCCTCGGAGTAAGGGGAAGGTCGTTCACGGTCACCCAGACTCTATCAAGGATTGGAAGAAGAAATACTTGGTGATCCGGAGCGAGGAGCCTTGGACCATCCCTACTCGATGGAACCATTCTAAGCCGAGCTTCCAAGCGCCGAGGCCAAGGGACCTGACGGCCGAGGAGTGGGGGTTTGTTCAGCACCTTCGTCTGTCATACAGTATCAATTGGACGAAGGTCACAGAGGGTCACCTGGCGAGCGTCGGACTGAGCCCGGCCTTGCTTTGTATGTAGTTGTTTCTTTTCTCTTGGTCTTGTTGTTCTTTTGTGCTCATTGTTCTTAATGGGTCTTCTTTCAGGTATGGACCCTGAATCGATCAAGGCTCGCAGGCTCGCCGAGAAGCAGAAGTAGGCCGAGGAGGGAGGGGGCGCGAAGAGGCCGAGGGAGTCGTCCCTAGCAGCCTCGGAGGCCCAGCTTGAGCCGAGGACCAAGAGGACTCGCTCGAAGAAGAGCAAGGGGGTGGCTACTTCGAAGGGCCAGGGCCAAGCGAAGGCATCCGATCTTGACAAGGGGAAAGGTCCCTTGGTCGAGGTCGAGGAAGAGGACCCGGTGATGGTGATGTTGCGGCAACGGTGGGCACCGGATTGGTCGGTTCGGATGGGGGACTGTCTGACCGAGGAGGCCCAGGCTGTTGAGGTGGTGGAGAAGTTGGCAACCCCTCGAGACCGCAAGGAGATGGAGAGCGAGCCCGTGGAGGTGGCGTTCACGTGCTTGGCGCAGGCCACCGTACGGGTAAGCTCGTCGACCCTATCTCCCTTGTCAATCTTATTGCGGAAGTCTTCTTCTTATCTGCGTTTGTTGGTCGCAGGCTTGCGTGCAGGGGGCTAACGTAAAGAACCTTTACGAAGCGGCCTTGGCACAAGAGCGAGCTCGGGCGGATAAGAGCGAGCGGGAGATGAAGGAGATGCGGATCGAGCTCGAGGGCTCGCACAAGAGGGAGCAGAAGATGAAGCTCGAGCTCGACGCCCAGGAGGCGGAGTGGGGGAAGAGGGTGGTCTCCTTGAAGAAGAAGTTCGCCAAGGAGAAGGAGGAGTTGACGAATGTGTTCGCCAAGGAGAAGGAGGAGTTGACGAATGCGGGTCAGATGATGGTGATCAAGGTCCAGGACGAGTGTTACGCGAAGGCCCCCAGTCATGAGATGCACTTCTACCCGACCCTCGACCTGTCCAACCTTGATTATGACATGGAGATCGAGGGGACACCGAAGACCCCCAATGAAGAGGGGCCCGTTGATGACCCGGCTGCCGACCCTCCTGTGAACCCGGCCGATGTTGAGGTGGGGAAACAAGTTGTATGATTTTGTCTTTCTTTTTCCATTTCTCCCTTGTATTTGCCTACCGTGGACTGGCCACCGCATTTTTTGTAAGAAGTAACTTCATTTATAAAAAAGGAGATTTTTGACTGGCCAAGTGTTTTGACCTCGGATTTTTCCGAACCTCCTTGCTTATGTGTTTTGAATGGGCTGGCTCTCTTGTAGGTTACGGCTCCCCTTCCCGAGGTGGACCCCCGTCGTTCCGACGTGGCGTGGCTCCGGAGCAAGGTTGAGGCCCTGGAGGCCACTTTGGTTCGCTATCGAAAGGGGGCTCGCGACACTGATGCGGCCTTCAATTATTACCGGAACAAGTCTGAAGCCCTAAGTGAGGAGGCAAGCCTACTGAGGAGGGCGATGGTGGATCGGGACCTCGGAGGCGTCGGACTTGGATATACCATGTCGAGTGCCTCGGTGCAGAGACCCTCCTCTGAGAGGCTACTTCGTGACGTCATAGTGGAGAAGGAGATGGAGATACGCCGTTACAAGACGATGCTGGGTGTCTCGACATCTTCCTCAGTGGGTCGGCGAGCGGAGGGGGTTCCCTCTGCGTTGCTGCTGCTGGAGCGTATGCGGCCAGTTGATGCCCAGAGCTCCGTGGCTGGTGCGTCGACCGTTGCCGAGCCGAAGGGCCGTCATGACGAGGAGAGGGCTCCAAGCCGTTCGGTCGGAGTGGTTCCGCCATTCGTCGGACCCGAGGGGCCCTAAGATGGAGGCTTCCTTTAGTTTGAGATGAGTGGAGTGATCCTGTAACGGTCTTTGTTTGTTTTCTCAGAACTAATAAGGGAGTATGAATAAGGAATTCTTTTCATTCTTTGCTCTAGTTGATAGTGTAACGAATGATGAAGGGAGTGCGGTTCGGCCCTGTCGATCCGTGAGGGATCGGCGCGGTGTGTTGGGAAGACTCCCTGGCCTAAAGCCGAGTCGGACCTATCGAGATGTTGGGGACGATACCAGAGTGAAGACTCGGGTGCCGATCCCATTCTCCGGCGTTAGGTTGGATCTGCCGAGGCGTTTGGAGTTTGACAAAAAGAGATTTCTTTCATACATGATAGGGAGGGTCGTCAAGACGACCCTTTACAGATGGAAGCTTACAAATAATATATACATAACCAAGCTAGAACCTATGTTCGCTCTTCTAGGAACTTCATTAGGTGCTCGGCGTTCCAGGGTCGACCGATGAGCCGACCGTCCATATCTGCCAGTCGGTATGTACCAGGGCATACAGCCTCGACTACATGGTATGGGCCTTCCCAGTTGGGGGCCAATTTCCTCTTCTTGGTTGGATCAGAGACGGACAGTTTTCGTAACACGAGGTCTCCCGCCTTGATGTTTATGGGGCGGACCATCTTGTTGTAAAACTTCTCGATCCGCTGTTGGTAGATGCTTCTCCGGATTGAGGATTTCTCTCTGATTTCGGCGACGAGGTCCAGGTTGGCCCTCAAGCCGGATGAATTGTCAGCTTCGTCGAAGGCCATGATACGGGGAGAAGGCAGGCCGACCTCGACGGGGATGACTGCCTCCGTCCCGTAGGTCAAGGCGAACGGCATCTCTCCCGTGGGGATCCTCTTGGTGGTTCGGTACGCCCATAGCACACTAGGCAGTTCTTCGACCCAAAGCCCTTTGGGGGAACTGTCGAGGCGCTTTTTGAGGCCGTCGAGGATTTGCCTGTTCGCGTTCTCCGCTTGGCCGTTGGACTGAGGGTGGCAAATAGCGGAGAAACGTTGCTGGATACCGATGTCCGCGCAGAAAGTTTGGAAGTTCTGACCTTGGAATTGGGTTCCGTTGTCTGTAACGAGGACCCGGGGGATTCCGAACTGGCAAATGATGTTCTTCCAAAAGAATTGTTGTATTTGGCGCTCGGTGATGCTGGACAGAGGCTCGGCTTCGAGCCATTTGGTGAAGTAGTCGATGGCGACTATCAAGAACTTCTTTTGCCCTACCGCTACGGGGAAGGGGCCCACGAGGTCCATGCCCCACATGGCGAATGGGACAGGACTTGCTAGGGATCGGAGATTGGCTTGAGGAAGCCTCTTGATAGGGGAGAACCTTTGGCATGGGCCGCACCTCTTGACTAGGTCTTGCGAGTCTTGGAGCATGGTCGGCCAATAGTACCCCTGATTCAGGGCCTTCCGGGCGAGCGTCCTACTCTCCAT
Source organism: Hemerocallis citrina (assembly GCA_017893485.1). Taxonomy (NCBI): domain Eukaryota; kingdom Viridiplantae; phylum Streptophyta; class Magnoliopsida; order Asparagales; family Asphodelaceae; genus Hemerocallis; species Hemerocallis citrina. The sequence goes on along the minus strand of CM030368.1, from coordinate 197,932,317 downwards.
GTGGCATCCGCCGATCCCTTCATGAAGATCTCTTAGCGCGTAGCCGGCCTCGTCATTGGTGAGACAGCGGAGGTATGGCTTGCCGTCGGCAAAGGTGTATGAGCGTTTGAAGAGGATGTCATCAATCATAACGAACCTTTCAGCTCGGACCCTGACCCGTCTAGCTTCGGCTCGGTCTTCAGGAAGCTCGGCGCTGACTAAGAATCTCCGGATGGGAGTGGTCCAGTCGTCTGGACTGGCACCGTCTTGGACACACATTGCCTCCTGGTCTTGGTCGTTGATACCTGGCTTTAGGAGGATTTCTATGAGTACAGTTTGGTCGAGACCCTCGAAGGAGGAAGAGGCGAGCTTTGACAACGCGTCTGCTTGAGCGTTCTGCTCTCTAGGGGCTCGAATGACTATAGAGTGGCAGAAGGATGCTAGGAGACGCCGGACCACCGCCAAATACTTCACCATGCGATCATCGCGGGCTTCATATTCTCCAGTGATCTGATTGACCACGAGCTGAGAATCGCTGAAGGCCCGGATTTGCTTGGCTCCGGCTCGACGTGCTAGGGTCAATCCTGCGATCACGGCCTCGTATTCCGCCTCGTTGTTGGAGGCCGGAAAGTTGAGGCGGAGGGAGTATTGAAGTAAGAATTGGTCGGGGCCACGAAGGATTATGCCAGCCCCACTCCCCGTTTCGCATGATGATCCATCGACAAAAATCTCCCAGGTCGGATCCGAGGCCTCAGTACTGAGCTACTCGGAGAATGTGCACTCGGTGATGAACTCGGCGAGGGCCTGCCCTTTGATGGCCATCCTCGGCTGGTAGCTGATGTCGAACTGACTCAGCTCAATCGACCACTTGACTAAACGGCCGGAGTTTTCGGGCTTGTGAAGGACAGTCTTCAGGGGCTGGTCGGTCAGTATTTGGACGGAGTGGGCCTGGAAGTAAGGACGAAGCTTCCGGGCTGCCATGACCAAAGCATAGGCCACCTTCTCTATCTTTGCGTACCTCGTCTCGGCGGGGAGCAGAACTTTGCTCACATAGTACAATGGCCTCTGGACCCCATCTTCCTCTCGGACGAGGACGGCGCTGAGTGCGCTATCCGAGGCGGATAGGTAGAGCCATAGTGGTTCTCCCGGCTCGGGCTTGCTGAGGAGAGGAGGGTTGGTGAGGTACTGCTTCAGCTGTTCGAAGGCTTCTTGTTGATGGGTACCCCACTCGAAGCTCCCTTTTCTGCGTAGAGCCTTGAAGAAGGGGAGAGACTTCTCCCCTGACTTGGAGAGGAAACGGCCAATTGCAGCCAAGCGGCCCGTGAGCCTCTGAACTTCTTTGACATTCCGGGGTGGGGCCATGTCAATAATAGCTTGGATTTTTTCGGGGTTCGCCTCGATGCCGCGCTGGCTGACGATGAACCCCAGGAATTTCCCAGTGGAGACGCCGAAGGCGCACTTAGCCGGGTTGAGCCTCATGTTGTGAAGCCGGAGGACTCCGAAGGCTTCCTCGAGATCGGCGACGTGGTCCGGCCCGGCCCGGCTCTTGACGAGCATGTCGTCGACATAGACCTCCACGTTGCAGCCAATCAGGTCTTTGAAGATTCTGTTGACGAGCCGTTGGTATGTGGCTCCGGCGTTCTTTAGCCCGAAGGGCATAACGCGGTAGCAGAAAAGACCCTGGTCGGTGACAAACGAGGTCTTGGAGATGTCCGGTGGAAATATCCGGATCTGATTGTACCCTGAGAATGCGTCCATGAAGGACAGTAGCTCATGCCCCGAGGTTGCGTCGATCAAAGCGTCGATGCGGGGAGGGGGAAAGGATCTTTCGGACATGCCTTATTTAGATCCGTGAAGTCGATACAGATCCGCCAGCCCCCGGTTGCCTTCTTCACTATGACGACATTAGCCAACCACTCGGGGTAGCTGACCTCCTGAATAAATCGAGCCGACAAGAGTTTGTCGACTTCAGCCTTCACAATTTACTGCCTCTCCGGTGCGACTTTGCGTCTCTTTTGGACGACCGGCTTAGAGTCTGGAATGACGCTCAGCCGATGCATAATCAAGTCTTCGGAGATCCCGGGCATGTCGGAGGGCTTCCAGGCAAAGAGATCAACGTTGCGGCGGATGCAGGCAATTATGCCTGGCTTCAAGTCCTCGGGGAGCGAGCGGCTCACCCGGAACCACTTTGATTCATCCTTGGCACCGAACGGGACCTCCTCTAGCTCATTGACAGGCTCTGGGGCAGGACCGTCCCTCTCGGGCTCGAGCTCAACGGCATCGAGGGGGAACACACCTCCTCTGACGGCGGTCATGTAGCACGACCGCGCTGCTTCCTGGCTACCTCGGACGATGCCGACCCCTTGCGGGGTGGGAAATTTAAGTTTCAGATGGTATGCCGAAGGTACCGCTTGAAGGGAGCATAGTCCGGGTCGGCCGAGTATGGCGTTGTAAGCCGCCTTGACGTTTACCACCATGAAGTCCATGGACTCGGTCCTCTTGACAGGAGCCGATCCCGCGGTGACGTCGAGAGTAACAATCCCTTCGATCATGACAGGGATGCCAGAGAACCCGTGCTAGGTGTATCCGGCTGGCTTGAGCTTGCTTCTGGGTAGTTTGAGATTCTCGAAGGCTTCGAGGAAGAGAATATTTACCGAGCTGCCGTTGTCGACGAGAATTCGTCGAACCTCACAATTAGCCATGTGGAGGCCAATAACGAGGGCATCGCAATGAGGTAGGCGAACGCCTTCGAGGTCCTCTCCTGAGAAGGAGACTGGCACCAGTTGTATCCTGGGCGAGGGGTTGTCTTGGACAGCATTCACCTCTCGGATGAAGGCTTTTCGGGAAGTATTTGACTCTCCCCCCATTGGCCCTCCGTGGACACAGTGTAAGATGAACGGCGTATCCGCGGCTCCCTCGGGTTCGGGATCCCGACCCTGGATGCGGTTCGGAGGCGAAGGCCTCCGGTTCCTAGCATCTCGCCGATCCCGTGGGCTTTCTCTGGTGAATTCTCGGAGGTACCCTCGGAAGATGAGGTCCTCAATTTCGTCTTTCAGGGCCCGACATTGGTCGGTTTCGTGCCCATGATCTCTGTGGAAACGGTAGTAGAAGCGCTGATCTCGCTTCTTGTTGGTATTGGATCGGGGAGGTAGTCGGACAATGCCTTTGTCCTCGATTTCTAAGAGGATGGCGGACACGTTATGTGTCAAGGGAGTGTACCTTTCAAAGCGAGGGACCGGAGGTGCCCTCTTCGCGCCGACCCCTTCCTTTGCTGTTTTCTTGGTAGGTTCGGCATCGTCGACCCTGCGCTTGTCCTTCCCCACGACTTCTTTGCTGCCCTCTGGGTTCAGAGCTTCTTCAGCTCGTATGTACTTCTCGACCCGGTTGAGAAGGTCAGGAAAGTCCAGAGGTGGCCTCTTTGCTAAGGAGACCTTTAGCTGGTTGTGGCGGACATTGTGCCGGAAAGCTGCCGAGGCGACCCCTGCGTCGAGGGCAGAGACGGATCTGGCCTCGGTTGTGAACCTCTTGACAAAGTTACGGAGCGACTCCCCCTCCCTCTGACTGAGGTCGAGCAGGGAAGCGCTCGTCCTTTTGCTTTTCCGGCTTGTGATGAAGTGAGCCGGGAAGCTGGCTTCCAGCTGGTCGAACGAGAAGATCGAGCCAGGGGTGAGTTTGGAGAACCAATCCCTGGACGAACCCCGGAGGGTGGCCGGGAAGGCTCGGCACAGCAGGGGATCCGAAGCGCTGTGAATCATCATGAGGGTTTTGAAGCCCTCCATGTGATCAGCTGGATCACCCTCGCCGTTGTAAGTCTCAAACTGCGGAGGTCAGAAGTTCCGGGGGATCTCCGCTTCTATGATGTTGACGAAAAATGGAGGTCGAGCAGGCCCCCGTCCTTGGACTAGGTTGGGATTCCTGTCGCCGATGCGCTCGATTCGATTCTCCATCTCTAGGAGGCGTCGGAGCACCTCGTCGGCGTGCTCAGGAGGGGGGGTCGGCGCACGAGTGCGACTCCTCCCTTCGCTCATTTGAAGGGGTCGGCTGTAAGTCGCGAACCTCGGCGCCCCATGGAGTGCCTCCATGATTTCATCTCTGAAGCTTCTGAATTCGCCCCTGGTGACCGCGCCATGGTCAGAAGGGTTGGGTCGGGGCGTAGGAATTCGCCCGATGCGGCTGAGTGCCGACGGCCTGTCTCCTTGCGCGGGCCTGGAATGGTTCGGGGTTGAGTTGGAAGCGGTCCCTCCCCTGGCCTGGCTAGCCCTTCTGTGCAGAATGACCCGACGAAGGTCGGGTTCGGCGACGTGAGAAGCGCTTCGCTGGGGTCCAGGGTTTCCACCCGGATTATTGGATGCTTGCCTTCTGTCGAGGGTCCCCTCGGGAGGAGGTCCGTCTGTTCGAGCGGAACTGGCGGATCTTCGGGCTCGGGGAGCCATGAGAGATTGGGTCGAGGGGGAGCGTCGGTGGCGAGGCTCGGACTGTCGTCCGTACCGGATAAAGAAGAGTTCCGACAGACGGTGCCAACCTGATGCGGTTTGTTTTTTGTCACAGTGTGGATGCACCAGGTGTGAGTTCGGACTCAATTTGTAATGAGGGAAAAGTGCGGCACGGGACGACGAGCGGGAGGCTCGCTTCGGCGCTTGAGGATCGGCTCGGATCGCCTCGCCTCGAGTACCTGCAGACGGTCCTGAAACACCGGGGTTTATCCCGGCGACGGACCCTCCGACGATCTAGTCAGTCTCTGTGAGAGAGTAGCAATAACTAGGGAAATTTGGGTGGCAAAAGATTGATTACCTGAAAAGGTGGGTGAGGGTCTGGTATTTATAGGGAATTCCTACCGGGTTTGGATCTGCTTGGGGGCCTGGTCTGAACCCGAAAGCCCATGGGCCTGACGTGGCAGAAGGCCCAGGGGATTTAGGGCTGACGTGGCAGTGCCAAGAGTGGTATAGGGCTGACGTGGCAAAGCCCTTGGTGGTATTAGGAGCTGACATAGCTGATCATGGGGCTCCTGTGCCCCTGGGAGAATCGGATGGCCTAGGTTGTGCCAGGTCATCGTTATTCTTTACCAGTTGGGGCTGTCGTGGATCGGAGGCCGAGGGCCATCGAGACTCGTCGGATACGAGGAGACCAGGTTTGTGGGGGTGAACTTGAGGTTCGGTGCCGACCCTGCAGTGGTCCGAGGCCGAGCCGATTTGTTGTTTTTCTTATTTTTGAGCGAGAGCTGTACTGGGCCCTGGTTGGGCCCCAGGTCATTTTTACCCTACCACAGTGACGTTGTGCCTGAATGCCGCAAAGGCTTCTGATTGGTTGAGGGAGGCAATAGACCGGGCTTCGGTGGTAAAGTGTCGAACGTAATCTCTTAGGCGCTCACTCTTTCTTTGGCTAAGTGCTAGCAAAGATGCACTTGTTTTCTCGGCTCTGAGACTGCCCATTAAATGGGTGAGGAAGAGCACCTCAAACTGTTCGAATGAGAAGATGGAGGCAGGGGTTAGACGGGAGTACCACTCTCACGCTGGTCCCCTCAATGTTGCTGGGAAGGCTGTGCAGAGGAGCGCGTCCGAGGCTTGATGAATCATCATCAGAGTTTTAAAACTTTCGATATGATCGGCCCGGTCTGACTCCCTATTGTAGGATTCGAAGCGGGGCAGCTTAAAGTTTTCCGAGACCGGAGCTTCCATGATAGCCCTAGAAAAGGGGGGTCTACTGGGGCCGAACCTATTGGTCTGTTGTTCTACCTCTGGATTGATCTTGTTGAGATGTCTTTCCATCTCGTGGAGACGGCGGTTGACAGAGTGATCCCTCCGGTCAGATCTAGTCGACCCTCGGGACTCTCCTTCATGAGTGGCGGTACGGTAAGGGTTAGGGGCACGTTGATCCTGACTCGTGGAAATATTAAGAGACTGCATGATATCTTGTTTGAAGTTCTGGAGCTCGACCCGAGTGACTGGTGCCCCTCCAGCTCATCGATCCCTAGGTGTGGCTCGGCTTACAGGAGTATGACTTCTCCGCTGATGATGTGGAGGGGACTCTCTTCGCCTCCTCACGGGAGCAGATCTTCTGGTCTTTGGTCTACCGAGGGGGGGACTCTCGAGGCCCCTGGGTGCTCAGGTTGATAGACTTCCTCAGGAGCTCACCATTTATTTAAGTGAGTTCGAAGGCCGACCCCTGCTGACGGTTAAGAATTACCTAACGGAGATCCGGCCTTGGAGGACTTTAAGAAGCCATAGAGTCAGTTTGGGGATTGTGGACCGAAACATGGTCATGATGAGCCCCCTGAGACCCTGGAGGGGCCTGTTGAGGAAGAGTAGAGTTGGCAAACAAGTCTACTGGGCCGAGTCGAACCCGTCCAGGTGGGAACCCAACTAGGGGTGGGTTCGGGTCGGGTCTGAGTGGCAACCGGGCCGGGTCGGAATTGCAAAAACTCGACCCGCCTAACCCGCGAACCCATTCGGGTCCAACCCAGGTCGGGTCGGATCAAGGGTTGGCCTGTCAAAAAAAAAACTAACTTAAAAAAAGTGTAATTTTAATAATAATAAAAAAATGTAATAATAATAATAAGAATCAAAGAATGAAATTGCAAAATAAAATGTATATATTATTAATATGATTTCAACATATACAAGTTTCCCAATTTGTAATAAGAAACAAAGATTTTCTACAAATTTGTTTATACAATAACTAATTTCTTCGATACAATTTCTATTTTCTTCAATTATCTTAATTTTTGTAACAAACAAAGATTTTATACAATTTTTTATACATTTACAATTTTCTTCAATTTGTTGGTCTTCAATTTGTTGTTGTTGTTGTTGGTCTTCAATTCTTCATGTTGGTTGCTATTGTTGTTGTTGTTGTTCTTCTTCTTCCGGCGAGTTGCTTCCACTTGTAGACGTGTCGAACCCTTTTCCTTGAGTCCTATCTTCAGCCTTCATCCAGTCTTCCGTGCAGACGAGTATCTCCAACAATTGGGGCTTCAAGCGATTCCTGTAATCGGTTAGAACTGTGCCACTTGTAGAAAATGCACTTTCTGAAGCAAATGTAGAGACATGAGGAGTTAGTAGATCTTTAGCCATATATTTAAGAATACTATAAGTATGTTCATGGTCTTTCCAACATTGTAAAATATCAAGTGTAGAAGTAAAACTTTCAGAATCTTGTTGATTATACCAATGTAATTCATTTGGTTAATTAGTCCTAGGTTTTTTTGATTGAAGTTTTGCAAGTAAATTAAATGTGGCATCATCTAATTTATTCTTACCCTCACCTCTAGAAGTAGCAGAAGAAGAACTAACTAAAGTAGTAGTACTACTAGATGAGAAACTTTTATCATAAAAATCATACAAGTTATTTAATGTCGCTTCAAATTTAGCTAAAAATGTTTCCAAATCAATTTCAGAATCATCTTCCCCAGGTAAATTAAAAAACATTTCAATCAAACTATTCGTACCTTCTAATTTGATACAAGGATCCATCACAGTAGCAATACAATACAACATAGGAGGAGGATTAAAATACTTCAAAATTTTGGTGTATGTAGGTTTCACAATATGACCAATAAAAGTATCATCGATCATTTCTTTGAAAGTTTGCATCATAGTAACTATTGAAATAAAAATGCTACTAGAAGTAGATTCATAAGATTTTGAAAATTTAAAAGTTGCGGTTTTAAAATGTTCTAAAAAATTTAACAAAGATTCGGCATAAACCAAGCTTGAGAAGTCATTTCAAAATTTGGCATATTTTTTGCCAAACAAAAATTATTTATACATGCTTTATATTCAGCAACAACATGTAGCAAATCAAAAGTAGAGTTCCATCGGTGTTTAACATCCTTTGAAAATTTTCTAAAATGTACATTTTTGAGACTACACCAAGCTTTCCATTCTTGAAATATAGGGCCACTTAATGCAATAAATTGTACACAATTTCTAATGTTAATTATATATGGTTCGTCTATTTTTAATACTTCTTGAACACATAAATTTAAAATATGACATGCACAACTAACATGAAACATATTGTCAGATGGAGGGTTTAATGCGATTTTTAATATACTAATTGATGCATTGTTGTTAGATGCATTATCAAAACTTATACACATAATTTTATCACGAATATGAAAAACATCACAAAATTTTAAAATACGATCTGCAATTTCATTACTGATATGGGTCAGATGACGTGGCCCCTCCTGGGCCACAGGATCCTCTCAAAAGGCGTTCACCCCCGATCATCAGACTTGCCACATCAGCCCTAAACCGCATGGACTTCCGCCACGTCAGCCCTAAACAGCCTGGGCTTCCGCAACGTCAAGCCTATGGGCGACCGGGTCCAGACCCGGCCCCAAACGGGTCCGGACCCGGTTGGCACTGCCTATAAATACCAGACCCTCTACCCCTTTAAAAGGTAATCAATCTCTCCCCTCTCAAAACCCTAGTTACTGTTACTCTTCAGTGACTGACTAGACCGTCGGAGGGCCTGCCACCGGGACCAACCCCGGTGTTCCTAGGCCGAGTGCAGGTACACGAGACTTTCGGATCCGAGCTTCCAGATCCGAACCGAGCATCCGACCTCCACCTCACTCCTGCCTACTTTTGAGTCGAACCCCTGACAGAGGGTCGGGCGTACCGTCAGTACGGAAACTTCTGCAAAAATACAAATTGAGAGAACTCACACCTGGTGCAGCCACCCTCCAAAAACAAACCGCATCAGGTTGGCACTATCTGTGAAAAACCTTGGTACGGACATCAGTCCGAACCCAGCCATTAATGGCATCCCATCAATCCAAGCTCACATAACACCCAAGCCCAGGAGTGCTATTACCTCTACACGTCCTCAGGATGCTCCTCCTCAGGATGTCCCCACCGACACTCATGGATCCAACAATCCGAGGGATAGCCTCGGACCCCTGTCGGGCGCCTCTCGCTCGGTCGTACCCGTCCTGTGTCAGGTCATCCAGAACCGATAGGCAAGTTGGACTAGGGGAGGGACCTCTTCCAACTCGGTCCCGAACCGTCCCAGGCCTCTGCCCCGAGAGCGGGAGTCGGCACTCAGCCGCATCGACCGGAGGCCGCCACCCCAATGCGACCCGACCGAACGGGCTCCAGTCACCCACCGTGAGTTCCAAGACTTCCGGAATGAAATCATGGAGGCTATACTTGGGACCCCTATCAACGAGACGCTCCACTGCACTCACTCACGGTCGGATGTCGGAGCCAGCGTATCTCGCGGCCTGACAGTCCCGCTAGACTATGACGAGGACATCCTAAAATGCCTCCAGGAAATGGAGAACCGCCTCGACCACTTCGGAGACGGCAGCGTGAGGCTGGCTTAGGGTCACAGGCCGAACCGACCTCCTTTCTCCGCTGCAATCCAAGAAGCGGAGATACCCCAGAATTTCCAACCTCCCCAATTCGAGATCTATGACGGCGAGGGTGATCCTGTTGATCACATGGAGGGTTTCAAGACCCTCATGATGATTCACAGCACTTCGAATCCCCTCCTGTGCCGTGCCTTCCCTGCCACCCTTTGGGGTCCGGCTCGGGAATGGTTCTCCAAGCTCGTCCTTGGCTCGATCTACTCGTTCGACTAGCTGGAGGCCAATTTCCTTGCCCACTTCGTGACCAGCAGAAAAGCCGAGAAGACGAGTGCGTCCTTACTGGACCTCCGACAGAAGGAAGAGGAGTCACTCCGGCAGTTCGTCCGGAGGTTCACCACGGAGGCGAGATCGGTCTCCTCCCTCGATGCAGGGGTCGCCTCGGCAGCATTCCGACACAACGTCCGACACGGCCAGTTGAAGGCATCCCTAGCGAAGAAACCTCCCCTCGATTTCCCTGTCCTTCTCAATCGGGTCGAAAAGTACATCCAGGCCGAAGATGCCCTAAATTCCGAGGACACCAAGGAGACTCAGGGAAAGGGGAAGCACAAAGCCGACGAGGCGGAGCCAGCCAAGAAGGTCCCAAAAGACGGAACCATCATGAAGAAGGTCCCTGCGATTCCGCGCTTCGAGAGGTACACGCCACTAACCAAGAACGTGTTGGTTATCCTCTTAGCGATCGAGGATAGAGACCTCATCCAGATGCCACCTCGGCCGACCAACAACAAGAAAAGAGATCAGCTGTTCTACTACCGCTTCCACCGGGACAACTGGCACGACACTGACTACTGCCGGGCCCTCAAATACGAAATCGAGGCCCTCATCCAACGAGGGTACCTCTGGGAATTCACACGGGAAGACACCCGGGACCGAAGAGATACAAGGAACCGGAGGCCTTTCCCTCCTCGTCGCACCCCCAAACCACGTCCCGAGTGAACTCTGAGCCTGAAGAAACCGAGGATCAAGCCATCTTGCATTGCATCCATGGGGGGCCCATGGGAGGAGAGTCCAGCACTTCCCGCAAGGCATTCGTCCTAGAGATAAATGCCATTCAGGGTCTCCCTTCCCCCCAGGTCCAGCAGCTCCCTATCTCCTTCTCAGGGGAAGACCTGGAGGGAGTCCGGCTTCCACACTATGATGCGCTCGTCATCAGCCTCAGCATGGAAAACTATGAGGCCCGTCGGATCCTCGTGGACAACAGAAGCTTGGTGAACATCCTCTTCCTGAAAGCATTCGAGAACCTCAAGCTCTCTCGGGACAAGCTGAAGCCAGTCGGGTACACCCTGTACAGCTTCTCCGGCGTCCCAGTGCCAATAGAGGGAATCGTGATCTTGGACGTCACCGCCGGTACGATCCCTCATAGACGGACCGAGTTGATGGACTTCATGGTTGTAAATGTCAAGGCAGCCTACAACGCCATCCTCGGCCAACTAGGGCTCTGCTCCCTCCAGGTTGTTCCCTCGGCCTACCACCAAAAGCTGAAATTCCCCACCAAGTAAGGTGTTGGAGTCGTCCGAGGGAACAAAGAAGTAGCACGGTCGTGCTATATGATGGAGATCGGTGGCGGTGTGTTCCCCCTGGATGCCGTCGAGCTACGGCCCGAAAGAAGCCAGCCCGACCCTGAGCCAGCAGACGAATTAGAAGAAGTCTCGTTCGAGACAGGGGACGTGCGAAGTGGTTCCGCGTGAGCTGCTCCCTCACTCCCAACCTCAAGTCCGACCTGATAGACTGCATTCGCCACAATATCGACCTCTTCTCCTGGAAGCCCTTCGATATGCCCGGGATCTCCGAAGATCTGATCATGCACAAACTCAGCGTGATCCCTGGCTCGAAGCTGATCGTCCAGAAGCGACGTAAGTTCGCCCCGGAGAGGCAGCAGGCAGTGAAAACGGAGGTGGACAAACTCTTGTCCGCTCGTTTCATACAGGTGTTCAGTTATCCTGAATGGCTGGCAAACATCGTGATGGTCAGAAAGGCGAGCAGGAGCTGGAGGATTCGCATAGACTTTACTGACCTCAACAAGGCGTGCCCCAAAGATCAGTTCCCTCTCCCCAGCATTGACGCTCTGATCGACGCAATGTTGGGTCACGAGCTCCTTTCTTTCAGGGATGCCTTCTCAGGCTACAACCAAATCCGAATGTTCCCCCCTGATATAACCAAGACGTCCTTCGTCACGGGTCAAGGTCTTTATTACTACTGGGTTATGCCCTTCGGGCTAAAGAATGTCGATGCTACTTATCAAAGGCTCGTCAACCGAGTCTTCAAGGATCAAATCGGTCGCAACATAGAGGTGTACGTCGATGACATGCTCGTCAAGAGCCAGCGGGGACAGGACCACGTCGCCGACCTGGAAGAAGCCTTTGGGGTCCTTTGGACCCACAATATGAGACTCAATTCGGCAAAGTGTGCATTCAGCATCTCCTCTGGAAAATTCCTCGGTTTCAACGTCAGCCAGCATGGCATCGAGGCGAACCCCGAGAAGATCCAGGCCATAATAGACATGGCCCCTCTTAGAAATATCAAAGAAGTCCAGAGGCTCACGGGAAGACTGGCGGCCATCGGCCATTTTTTCTCCAAGTCCGGAGAGAAGTCCCTCCCATTCTTCAAGGCTTTGCGCGGAACCGGAGGCTTCGAGTGGGGTACTCAACAGCAAGAGGCGTTCGCCCAATTGAAAGAGTACCTCGTCAACCCTCCTCTCCTCAGCAAGCCCGAACCAGGCGAGCCTCTCTGGCTTTATCCTTCGGTTTCGAAAAATATGCTCAGTGCTGTTCTCGTCCGAAAAGAAGATAGAGTCCAAAAGCCGCTATACTACGTGAGCAAGGTTCTGCTCGCCACCGAGACCAGATACTCAAAAATGGAGAAGGTAGCATATGCCCTGGTCATTCCCACATGGAAGCTCCGTCACTATTTCCAGGCGCATTCAATTTAGGTACTCACGGGCCAGCCTCTGAAGGCCGTACTCTACAAGCCCAAGAGCTCCGAACGACTGGTTAAATGGTCGATCGAGCTCAGTCAATACAACATTGGCTATCAGCCAAGGACGGCCATCAAAGGGCAGGCCCTCGCCGAGTTCATCACGGAATGCACTATCTCTGAGCAACCCGAAAGTAGGGAGGTCGACCAGACATAGGAAGTTTATGTCGACGGCTCCTCCTGCGAAGCGAGGAGTGGTGCGGGTATCATTTTGCAAGGACCTGACAGTTTCCTTCTTCAATATTGCCTCCGCCTCAACTTTCCAGTCTCTAACAACGAGGCTGAGTATGAGGCCATGATTTCCAGGCTCACCCTGGCACATCGGGCAGGTGCCAAACAGATCGGGGTCTTTAGCCACTCTTAGCTCGTGGTCAATCAGATCACCGAAGAGTACGAGGCCCGTGACGATCGAATGATCAGGTACTTGGCTGTGGTCCAGCAGCTCTTGGCGTCCTTTGATGAATCTTCAGTCTTAAGGATCCTCAGAGAGCAGAATGCCCAGGCCGACACCCTATCAAAGTTAGCCTCCTCGTCCTTTGAAGGTCTCGACCGCTCTGAAGCCCAATACCGACCTCCCCGAGACCCTCTACATCGAAGACGGAGCTCATTCCGAAGATCGAGCTGAGGCAAGGTGGGTCAGGGTCCATTCAGAGAGGTTCGTCATGATTAGCAAGACCCTCTTCAAAAGGTCATACACCATGATGGACGGAAGGCCCTACCTCCGCTGCTTAACCCACAGCGAGGCAAAGTACGCTCTCAAGGAGCTCCATGAAGGAATTGGCGGGTGCCATATGGGAAGTCGATCGCTTGCACGAAAGGCTCTGAATCACGGGTAATACTGGCCCACAATGCTACAAGACACCCTGGCCCTGGTAAAAAAGTGTGGCCCTTGTCAAAGGTTCTCTTTGGTGAAAAGAGCTCCGCAAGTGAACCTCCGCTCCCTGTCCAGTCCCACCCCCTTTGCTATATGGGGGATGGATCTGGTAGGCCCATTTTCGAAGGCAACGGGCCAAAGAAAGTTTCTCATAGTGGCAATTGACTACTTTACAAAGTGGATCGAGGCCGAGCCTCTGGCCACGATCACCGAGCAGCAGACCCAACAATTCTTCTGGAAACACATCGTCTGCCGATTGAGGATTCCACAAATACTCATCACATGTAATGTGACTCAATTCGTAGGCAAGAATTTCTGAAAATTCTGCGAGGATCTCGGAATCCAGCAGCACTTCTCTCCGGTATGCCACCCGCAGTCAAACAGCCAGGCCAAGAACGCGAACCGCCAGATCCTTGGCGGTCTTAAGAAACGACTTGATAACTCTTCCAAGGGGTTATGGGTCGACGAGCTGCCGAGCATTTAGGCCCACCGAATGACGAAAAGAATCCCCACAGAAGAGTCTCCATTAAATCTGACATACGGCACAAAGACCGTAATTCCCCTGGAGATCGGGCTCCCTTCGCCCCGGATCATGGGCTTCGACGAAGCAAGTAACTCGGCACAACTACGTGCTGACCTAGATCTCATAGACGAAGTCAGGGAGAAGTCTGCCATCAGAAGAAACACTTACCAGCAGAGGATCAAAATGTTCTACAACAAAAAGGTGCATCCCACCGACATCAAGCTAGGGGACCTCATCCTCCGGAAGCTGGCAGTATCTAACCCCGGCCAAAAGAGGAAACTGGCCCCAAACTGCGAAGGCCCGTACAAGGTTTCTGAGGTTGTACGCTCGGGCACGTACCACCTCATCGACCCGGAGGGCAAGGCTGTCAAGAGGCCCCAGAACGCAGAGCACCTCATAAAATTCCTAGAAGGGGAGGATTAGCCTCTACAGCCAATGTAAATTATGAAAAATGTAATCGGCACGACGTGCCTTGTTTTGTAAAATCGGAATATGTTGTAATTATGCCAGCTTTCTTAAAACAAGCTTCGGCTTCGTATTAGCTCTCTTAAGAAATATGTCTTGGGGCTCGGCGTTCGGAAAAAACCGCGAGCCACAAAAAGCATCCCTTACAAGCTTGGGGCTCGACCTTCGGAAGGAACCGCGAGCCACAAAAAGCTTTCCTTACAAGCTTAGGGCTCGGCCTTCGGAAGGAACCGCGAGCCACAAAAAGCTTCCATTACAAGCTTGGGGCTCGGCCTTCGGAGGGAATCGCAAGCCACAAAGGACTTCTCATACAAGCCTGGGGCTCGGAACTCGGACGACACCTCGAGCCAGAAAAGGTCACCTCTAAGGTACGGGGACTCGGAATCGGCCTCAAGCATGGTTTGGGCTGGTTCAAGCCCATCAACCTATGCGATCGGCGATAACCGCCAGCTGCACCCGTGATATCTTTCCGAGAACAGGTGTGGGGGCTCAACATCGTCCTCGAGAAAGCCAAGGCCTTGGCTTTTTTTAAAGCCACGCGACCTTTATGCTCGGCGACGACCTGCAGCTACCCCCATCACTGGCTTCTCTAAGGTATGGGGGCTCGGCATCGGCCTCGAGCATGGTTTGGGCTTGTTCAAGCACATCAACCTATGCGCTCGGCGATGACCGCCAGCTACACCTGTGCTATCTTTCCGAGAACAGGTGTGGGGGCTCGGCGTCGACCTCGAGCAGGGCCTTGGCTTTTTTCAAAGCCAAGCGACCTTTACGCTCGACGACGACCTTCAGCTATGCCCATCACTGGCGTCTCTAAGGTATGGGGGCTTGGCATCGGCCTTGAACATAGTTTGGGCTTGTTCAAGCCAATCAACTTATGCGCTCGGCGATGACTGCCAGTTATACCCGTGCTATCTTTCTGAGAACAGGTGTGGGGGCTCAGCGTCGACCTCGAGCAGGGCCTTGGCTTTTTTCAAACCCAAGCTACCTTTACACTCGGCGACGACCTTCAGCTATGCCCATCACTGGCTTCTCTAAGGTATGGGGGCTCGGCATCGGCCTCGAGCATGGTTTGGGCTTCTTCAAACCCATCAACCTATGCGCTCGGCGATGACCGCCAGCTACACCCGTTCTATCTTTCCGAGAACATGTGTGGGGGCTCGGCATCAACCTCGAGCAGGGCCTTGGCTTTTTTCAAAGCCAAGCGACATTTACGCTTGGCAACGACCTTCAGCTATGCCCATCACTGGCTTCTTTAAGGTATGAAGGCTCGGCATCGACCTCGAGCATGGTTTGGGTTTGTTCAAACCCATCAACCTATGCACTCGGCGGTGACCTCCGGCTACACCCATACTATCTACCAAGGTGTGCACATGAGGGCTCGGTGTCGACCTCGAGCAAGGCCTTGTCTTTTTTAAGCCATACCTTTCACACTCAGTGACAACCTTCAACCACGCCCGGTCCAAAATCCATTAAAGATTTAGGGCGCTCGCCTTCTGCAAACGCCCCGAGCCCGTTGGTTGACCCACCTCTCACCCGCGAACAACTCGGGGTTTACGACTTTCAGAGCCAAAACCCCGAATTGTTCGAGGGCGGTGGGGGAGCCACCGACCCAGGACTCTCGCCGAGCCTCCAGACTGCTTTGTTGACCCATTTCTCACTCGCGGACAACTCGGGGTTTACGACCTTCAGAGCCAAAACCCCGAATTATTCGAGGGTGGCAGGGGAGCCACCAACCCGGAACCCTCTGCCAAGAATTCTACTTGTGGGTGCCCGCCTTCGGCAGGCACTCGATTCTCATCTCCAGGGTTGACCCACCTCTCACCCGCTGACAGGTCGGGGTTAACGACCCTCGGAGCCGAAACCTCGAATTATCAGTGGGTGGCAGATGAGTCACCGCCAGTTGCTGATGAAAAAACAATGGGGAGTTGGGAATTATATAGCACACTGAGCAGCGCATTTATTACATCGGAAAGCCCAAATGGCGGAAGGCGGAACGTCATCATTAATGTTTATCGGAAGGCAAAACGTGACTCATTGGGCGTTGCCTACAAGAAACTACGGTTCGGCTCCCTCCTTTTGCCTCGGCGGTGACCTCCTGCAAGGCTGGGCTCGCACCAATCTCGAGCTACACTCTTACCCTCCTCACTCAACAAATCGTCACAGTGAAAGAAGTCGAAGTTTTTATTACTCATAGAGCGCCAGGAACGACCGCCCAATACAATGAAAGGATTACAAATCACTCATCGCTCGGCTTAAAACTTAAACTCGGCACTTCCGACGAGTTCCTTCGCATGCTCGGCCGGTCCGACCGGAGAAGGCACTCCGGCAACAGAGCTTTCTGCATTGGTAGGCTGGGCCGCCTCCAAGAAAAAGGTCGGAGAAGGAGCTAGTACGGAATTGCTCGCCTCCTCGACCAGACCAGCACCCAGCATTAGCTTCAACCTCTGGATCTCCAACTCTTTCTCTACAACAGCCTCACGAAGAAAAAACTCCGAAGCCGACCGCCCACTCGAGGCATCCGAGATCGACCAGTTCGTTTCAACTGCCCACCAGTCCCGATCGGTTATGGCCTTCTTCAGACGAGCGACCTCCAAGCTGAGCTCTCTAGACTTGTTCACAAAGTAATTCACTGTGGCTGCTCAGTCCCGAGCCTGCTTACGTTGGCAAGCCCGAACACTCTCCATGGCCCCCAGCCCAGCTCAGACCCAGGAGACCTCGGCAGAACCAAGGTCGGCGCCGAGGACCTCATGCATCTATAAAAAAGACAGAAAAAATAACAGGTCACAAAAAAGACTGAAAAACACAAGTCATAGAGCATCAGCCAAAAATCCTCTTGTATAAACTCAAAAATTTTGTATTACAAAAACGGTGGCCAGTCCGCGGAAGGCATTTACAAAATCAAAAGGGAAAACCTAAACTATGCTTGAGGGGGGGTGGCACCTCTTCGTCGGCAGGGTCATCCCCGACCTCCTCTTGGTGGGGGTCCCCCAGTTCCTCATCACCACCGGGCGTGGGCGAATGCTCTGGCTGCCAGTTGTAGTGCAGATGGTCGACCCGTTTGTCCCGGTAGATCAGTGTGAAGTGCTCCTTCGCCTTGGCATAGGTTTCGTCCTGGGCCACAATCAGAGTATCCGCCAAGGAGATCTGTGCCTCTTCCATGGCCTTCTTCGCCTTCTCGGCCTCCGCCTGGGCCTTCTCCTTGAAGTGCGCCAACTCGGCCTTATGATGGCCAACAAGCGAGTCCATCTGAGCGTCATGGATCGCCTCCTTGTCCCGGGCCTCCTTCAGCTCGGCCGTAAGCTTGGAGACCTTGCAGAAGTACTTCTCCGCATTCTTCCTCTCGAATTCCGCAAAAAGATCTGGCCGTCTGATCTTCATCCTCAAGATCTAACAGCCAGTAAGATCTTGATGACGCTAGCCTAGAGCGCAAAATACCTTCTTACCCTCGGCTCTGTCGACCAACGCGAAGGCACGGTGCGCAGGGTCAACTTCTCAGGTACTTCACCTTTATTACCCAAGTTACTCTCCCCAAAAGTCTCTCAACGGCTTCAAGGTCGACGCTTGGATGTCTCCGCGAGCCCCAAAAAATTTCTCCTAAACTGTTTGGGCCTCGACGCTCGGATGTCACCGCGAGCCCCAAAAAGTTTCTCTCAACAACTTGAGGGTCGACGCTCGGATGTCACTGCGAGCCCCAAAAAGTTTCTTTCAATGGCTTGGGCGTCGACACTCGGATGTCACCACGAGCCCCAAAAGTTTCTCTCAACGGCTTGGGGGTCGACGCTCGGATGTCACCGCGAGCCCCAAAAAGTATCTCCTAAACAGTTTGGGCCTCGACGCTCGGACGTCATCGCGAGCCCCAAAAAGTTTCTCTCAACGGCTTCAGGGTCGACTCTCGGATGTCACCGCGAGCGCCAAAAAGTTCATCTCAACAGCTTCAGGGTCGACGCTCGGATGTCTCCGCGAGCCCCAAAAAGTTTCTCTCAACGGCTTGGGGGTCGATGCTCGGATGTCACCGCGAGCCCCAAAAAGTATCTCCTAAACAGCTTGGGCCTCGACGCTCGGATGTCATCACGAACTCCAAAAAGTTTCTCTCAACGGCTTCAGGGTCAACGCTCGGATGTCATTGCGAGCCCCAAAAAGTTTCCCTCAATGGCTTGGGGCTCGACACTCGGATGTCACCACAAGCCCCAAATTATCCCCCCACGAATGAGGGGTTCGCCTGCCGACCCTAGACGCTCGGCAAAAAGGACCCCTATTCCACAAACTCCAATGTCTCCTTGCTTTTTCAATAAGTAAGGGGGCTCACCTGCCGACCCTAGACACTCGGCAAGAAGGACCACTATTCCACAAACTCCAACATCCCCTTGCTTTTCCAACAAGTAAGGGGGCTCGCTTGCCGACCCTAGATGCTCGGCAAGAAAGACCCCTATTCCACAAACTCCAACGCCCCCTAGCTTTTCCAACAAGTGAGGGGGGCCCACCTACCGACCCCCTACTCTCGGCCAAACGACCTCGAGGTCGACGCTCGGATGTCATTACGAGCCCCAACTTATCCCCCAACCAGTGAGGGGCTTGCCCGCTGACCCTAGACGTTCGACAAGAAGAGCTCCTACTCCACGGGTCTCAACGCCCCCTTGCTTTTCCAACCAGTGAGAGGCTCACCTACTGACCCTCGATGCTCGGCGAACCAAGCTCTGACGCTTCTGCACCCGATGCCCCGCGTGACTCTAAGAGGGGATTCCCTTCATCCTACCCCACTGACCTCTTCTGAAATATGCGGATCCCGTTTTTCACCATACACACCACCTCGCTCTTCCTACAGAGGCAAAAAATCACTCCTACACGGCCGGATCACCCAGCCATCCAGGAGTAGGGGGCTCCTGATATGGGTCAGATCACGTGGCTCCTTCTGGGCCACAGGATCCCCTCAAAAGGCGTTCACCCCCGATCATCAGATCTGCCACATTAGCCCTAAAATGCCTGGGCTTCCGCCACGTCAGCCCTAAACCGCCTGGGCTTCCGCCACGTCAGGCCCATGGGCGACCGGGTCCAGACACAGCCCCAAACGGGTCTAGACCCGGTTGGCACTGCCTATAAATGCCAGGCCCTCTACCCCTTCAAAGGTAATCGATCTCTCCTCTTTCAAAACCCTAGTTACTGTTACTCATCAGTGACTGACTAGATCGTCGGAGGGCCTGCCACTGGAATTAACCCCGGTGTTCCTAGGCCGAGTGCAGGTACGCGAGATTTTCATATCTGAGCTTCCAGATCTGAGCCGAGTCTCCAGATCCGAGCCGAGCATCCGACCTCCACCTCACTCCCGCCTACTTTTGAGCTGTTCCCCCGGATGAGGGTCCGGCGTACCGTCAGTACCGAAACTTTTGCAAAAATACAAATTGAGAGAACTCACACCTGGTGTAGCCACCCCTCAAAAACAAACCGCATCAATTACCACTATGGGGATAGGGCAACGCGGCAAGTGATATGATCTTTTTTTTGAATAATCCAATCACTGTCGATCCAATGACAAGTTATTCTCATTATTGAAATATTGTTGCAACCTGTCTAACAATCGAAAATTAAAGAAACTCTACAAGTTAAACTCCATAAAATGACAATCAAAGTTTCTCTCATTTCATTGTACATTTTAAAACAATCAGACTCAAAGTATTCCTAGGGATTCTTTTAAAATGCGGGTTTAATGTGGTTTGATTAAAAGTTTCTAAGTCCCTACTCTCGAAATAGGAAAATGGTAACTCTTCCTTAATTACTAGTCGGGTCATTTCCCGACGAACAAGTTCGGGATCATAAGGGTGGCTATCAACTAGACCGGTTCTAGGGTGAATTTTTTGTTGGCTGAGTAAGTCTACAAGAAGTTCATTGTGTACATTTTGGATGTGTTGTTTTATTGTACCCGGCCCCTCACCCTTCTTCTATTTGTATGCTTTCGAACAAGTTTTACAAATTTTTATACCTACACCCGGATTTTCTTCGTCGGGAACATAATCATAAAATTTGTGTCAATTACTAGTTTCCCCTCTAGTTTTCCTACTACTAGCCAGATGTGTTGTTTCGGTTCCTTGTGTTTGTTGTTCTTCTTCTATGTCTATGTCTCCAACAAACACATCGTGTGTACCAATGTTTCCGGTCATAGGGTACTCTTCGGCAAGCTCATTTTGTGGGATAATAAGAGGCTTACGAGAAATGCCAGTGAAATCTTGTCCACTTTGGCTACGGTCGCTACCTCGTGATCTAGACATGTTGATATAGTAGTATATGTGAAAAGATTAAATACAATCTAGGCAAGATAAGTTTTAAAAAAAATCTAGAAAACAATAGCAGGGTTGTGAGAGAGAAGATCAAAAAACCAATAAACAAATATGATACAATAAATTTACACTACAAAAAAAATATCAAGACAATAAGAGGGTTGTGAAATTTTGATACTGTACTTCGAGGATACTCGTATATAGAATGAAAGCTTAAATAAAAGTAGAAGTAGAAGTAGAAATCCGGACTCGCATATAGAAAGAAAAAGAGCTTCTTTGTTGAAGCCTTGGAGGAGTTGAAGAATTGAAGTAGAGTTAGTTGAATGTTGAATTCGATACGATTGTAATTTGTCGCTTCTATGTTGCTAGCTTCTTTGTTGACAAAATTTCAAAGAATTGAGATTGAATTGAGTAGCAGTAGTAGAGAGAGTAAGAGAATAAGGTGTGAAATTTTTAGATTGGTTTAAGGGATATTTATAGGGAAAAAAGAAAACAAAAACAAAAAAAACAATACACAAAAAAACAAAACAAACACACAAAAAAAAACAAAAAAAGGGCTAAAATAGCCGTTGGCTGTTTTTTTTGCCGTTGGACCAGTCGAACGGTCAACCCGGGCGGGTCGAACGGTACTACCCGGGTTGGATACTGTTCACCGGGTTGACGGGCCGGATTCGACTGGTTGGAAATCCAAATTAGATGACCCGGGTCGACCTGCTTAGACTCGTGGGTTCGACCCGGACCCGAACCGTATCTTAA
The DNA here is from genome assembly GCA_017893485.1 of Hemerocallis citrina. Taxonomy (NCBI): domain Eukaryota; kingdom Viridiplantae; phylum Streptophyta; class Magnoliopsida; order Asparagales; family Asphodelaceae; genus Hemerocallis; species Hemerocallis citrina. The sequence continues at coordinate 197,911,105 of CM030368.1, read as the reverse complement.
CGGGCCGGATTTTGGCGAGCGGGTCGCGGGTCAGCCCAGCCTGGTTGCCAACCCTAAGGAGGAGGCCGTTGAAGGAGAGGTTGTTCAGGTTGCGGTTGCTGAACTTGCTGATTGAGTTGAGGAAGGATACCTTGGAGTAGAGGATGAGAAGAAAGAGGAGTGGCTCTTTGGCTGGAGCCCGCTTCCTTCCCCTTCTCCTTCTGAGGTATGGTTGCTGCCTTCCCCCAATGAAGGTTGGATTGCCTTTTTATTTTCCACAGACGGCGCCAATCTGTTGCTGCTAATTTTGGTGTGGGAGCAAATAGATAAAATTTTGGATTCTTTTTGGAAACAATAAAGCAAATCTGTTGACTATCACCGACGTTTGACTAGTTTCTTGCCGCTGTCGTTGACCTGCAAGAAAGTTCGATACACTGGGATGGATCCCGGCGAAGAACCCTCCAATGCTCTTATCAGTAATCAGATCGATTATGAAAGAGCTTTATATGGAAAAGGATTGATTATCTTGTTATGGTGGGGGGAGAGGGGTATTTATAGTCGCCTTTAGAGACAGTTTAGAGATAATGATTTATCCCTATGTCCTGGTATTTTTGGATAAGATGTAGAGTTTAAATCGTTTTGTAGAGATAACCATGAATTTGAATTACTCTTTAAATATCTGAATTGTTTGTAACGGATTGCTACCCATACCCAATAGGACATATTCGTTTTTGGGTTATTGGGCTTTGAAGAAAGACCCAGTTCCCAATTCGAACCCATTTATAAGTGAAATTACTGTTTTACCCCTGAGAACTTTAAGATCCGTGGCCGATTTGAACGGTCCCAATTTGGTTCTATTTTTAGCCATATCAGCACCTAATCGCAGCTTTCGTTCGACCGCATCGCACTTGCAGTTGACTGTCCCCCTCGCAGAAAAACCCTGTACAGTGGTTGGTCGACCAACCCTAAGTACAGTCGAGCGCAACCTGCTCCAGTTGTTGTTGACTGCTATCTTCTTTATCTTCAACCATTCGCTTCGATCCATCTCATCTCTTCATCGTCTTCTTCATCGAACATGTGTATGCAAGACATATAAATCCAACAATCTCTACCTTGGATTGCATGCGCATGAATTCACACATGTGTGATCAAAACTCTTCTAGACCTTTCATCACCGCTTTGTAAACAACCTGTTTTTATGACTTCTTCTGCTAGTTGAACCTACCTCCACATGTTTTTCTCCAGTCGTATGCCCCTTCAAGGGCACACCCCAGTAGATGTTATCATGGAGGTGCCAGCATCCACACCGACTCCACCTACATCAAGGCTCTCCCCACCTTCCAACGATATTCGAACATTGCAGTCTCATTTCGGTGATTCTAGTGACGGCTTGCTAGATGATGCTTTAGGATCAATGACTTCCATACACTCGGCTGAGTTTTTTTACTCCCACGAAGCTGGTAGAGGTTGTGCTGACCCTGCTCAATCTCCCTCTTACCCTTCATTACCTTACGATGACTATCCCAAACTGTCAAAACTCAACCTCAAGCTATGTACCTGCATCCCCGAGCATCAAGAGACCCCAATGATATCAGATTGTGATTCATAGACGGAATATGGATGACCTCTTCTAGTCACCTCCTGTAGTAGCACTCTTATGGCTCAACCACTTGCGATAGTCTCTCTTGTAATGCCCAATTTCTCTACAATAGTGGCAACGAATCCTATCCTTGTGTGTCATATCCCTTCCAACTGAATTATTACCATCCACCGCTAAACACCCTACAGAAATAGACCATCTTTTATGAGTCTCTTTCCTCAGTTCATCTTCCTTCGGACCCTTAATCACCCTAGCTACTGTAAGTATCTCCTTGGTAGATTTTTCGTATAGCATGGTAGTTATCAAGTGACCATAAGAAGTTGGCAGTGAATAAACCAAGTTGAAAGCTTTATCCAATTCGCTAAGATTATCAACGTTAATCTCCTTCAGTTCAGATATTACACTACAACACAAAACACGTTTTCTGGCATTCTTTTTGCCCTACTCTGGCGTTTAAAACGCTGGGGTATCGTGTACCGGCATTTTTTAAAATGTTGGTAGTAATGCCGGGGTATAAGGCGTCGTGGTAGACATGGGGTCTATACCGGCGTTTTTTGAAAGCGTTGGTATAAACCCCATGTCTACACCGGCGTGTCTAAAATGCCGGGATAGGTTCATATCTCTTTTCTTAGATAATAGCTATCCCGGCATTTGCAAAAATGCCGATATAGCCTCTAAGGTTTTTTTATATTTTTTATATTTAATATTATTATTATTTTTAATAAATAATAAGATCAAAGTATTATTTAAAAAATGGCCTACTTTGAGTATACTGGACAAACAGAATGATTATCTATTAGGAATTTAGGATCAATTGAATTTCAAGTACATACAAATGTGTTCCTCATAACTCAAACAATAACATGAAGACTCACTTACTGCTCTTTTCCACTTTCGGATTTAACAGAGAAATAGATAGATAAATTGTAACATTTTGCTGACTATTAGTCTGTTCCTGACATGCCCTCTTACGTTGTATCTTAGGACAAATGGAGAGGCCTCGAGCTGAAGTATACATTCTCCTTCCCAAATGCAAAGATGGAATAAGCTTCATAATATGTCAAATTACTGCATGTCTAAAACACTATAGAGTCATTCTCTGGACTTTGCATTTCTTGACAGATGGTTCGATCACTCAACAATACTTAACGATCAAGTACTGAAAACTTCAGAAAATAAAAAACATAACTACAACAGTTCTTGGAAAACAATGCCTTCAAGTTCCTTCCACAGTTACATGCAACAAGTTGTTGAAAGATTTAACACTGAGATTATCAACGTAACAAAGTCAGCGCCTTAATCCTCCTTGTCACTTTCCGAATCAATTTCATTAGGTGCAACTGCTGTGCACGAAATTTGGAAGCTTGCTCAGTGAATTAGTGCAAAACCTTTCTAAAACTAAGACATGAATAACAACATTTCTTTTAACTCCATGATTGGATCTCAAGGGACCTTTACAATGTTAGATTCTGAAACTAAAGCTAAACCATTTTTCAGATTTAGAAATGGTTACACAAGAGGCAGAATGAAGAATTTAAGTCATTTACTCTTTTGCAGTTGAAAGGAAGGAAATTTAACAATAAATAGCTTGTATATCAACAGATAGATTAATAAAATTCATGCTATATGCTTAAGCTCACTACTCAATGGGATCTAGGTAATGTTAAAAATTTTCGATCAAAACAAGTAGAATGGGGAAACTAAAGAAACAAGATAGTTAGGCGCACACGAGCATAAATACACATTTAAAGTAAATTGGAGGAAACAAAACAAACAAGATAATTATCAGTTAAGATCAAAATCAAATTAATTTAATGTGTCAAACTATTTTTATACCAACTTTTAGCAAAACTAAGAGAATGAACCCATAAGTTAATTAGACATTATATTTTAAGATTTTATTAATTTTACCATTAATTTTACCATTAGCTTTCTTCATTTGCCATTCCATAGCAACCAAATGCAGAAAAATATGTCTAAATATGTCTAAATCTTTATACTTAACTATAAGAAATTGAGTTTTACCATCCTACGTGGAGGTCTCTTGTTCTTTGAGCTGCTGACTTAGAGAGCACTTCATACCAAATGAAATCCAATAGAATTCCTATCCTCCCTTTTTGTGTAGCCTAAAAAAGAAAAAGGTCAAGGATCACTATATAACCAACATTTGACAAATAAAGCCTTCATGTACTGAACTGTACTTATGATATTTGTAAGTAAAAGTTAATAAACTGAATACAATCAATTGATAACTATCAATTTATAATAAATTTACCATAATGAAAGATGACTTCCTAAGTAATTAAAATTGTTAGTTTCAAGGATATTCATATACCTGATACTTCTCACGGTATTTTTAACAATTCAATCATCAATTCAGAATTAAAATAGAGACGAGTTTATATACCTTGTTTTATCATGTAGTCTATCAATCTATTGTAATATGCTACTCCCCGTACCATATGTATGGGAAGAAAACATGAGTTTGTTCAATAAAAAAATATTTGCAAATACAAAAAAAATTAAAGCAATGAACCTGTCTAGGATCGGTATATAAGTTACGACAATTTAACTAATTCTTGTAACCATAACATATCAATAGCCTAATTAACTGTTTTTTATTAGTGATTATGATCCAGTTAGATTGATCTGTTGGTGTTTAGCAATTCTATAAGTAGAAAACTTGAAACACAACATTGCACAATTTAAGACTAAGCAATATTTCATATAATCATGAAAATTCATACTAGAGTATCACATTCAAGTGCAAATTATGTTAGACTGTGATAAGAATTATCTGCAACAATGTACAAGCATTTACTAACAATAAGGCAAAAGGATGATTCATATCAGCATATGCATGACTTTGATTCTCTCTTATCTATATATTTATTCACTACCCAATAAAAGGGAAACATCCCCAAGAACTTAACAAATTAACATCAAGTTTCAACTCTGAATTAAAACCCTAACAAAATAATCACGATCTGATTCAATACCTGCGTCGAATCCCAACTCAGCTCAATCCAATCCAACCCTACATTGGAATCAAGATTACGACACCTAGAAGCTAGGAAGGAAGTTGTTACCTCTAGTGTGACATTGAGAGGCGTGGGGGTTCGTAAGAGAGACGTCGGGGCTAGGAAGGTCGGGGAACGGCGTCGTGGGGGAGGGCACGGTGACACCGGGCGGCGGTCGACGACAGCGACATCGATTGGTCGGGGCTGGGGTTTGAACGGGGGAGAGAGGGACGTCGGGGCTACGAAGGCCAGGGCACGGCGTCATGGGAAGGACATGGAGGGCACGGCGAAGCAGGGCGGCGGTTGACGACGGTGGGGGACGGCGACAACTATTGGTCGAGGCTAGGGTTTGAGCGGGTGAGAGAATTTTTTCCCAAAACGACCCATTTTTGCAAAGTTTTTTCCAAACCGCCCTACTTTTTTTTTATTTCCCAAAGCGCCCCACTCGGTCTCTCAAAGACCGAGTCTAGTGCAAATAGACTCGGTCTTTGAAAGACCGAGTCTTGCGCTTTGAAAAATCAAAGAGTTAAGACTCGGTCTTTCAAAGACCGAGTCTATTTGCACTAGACTCGGTCTTTGAGAGACCGAGTCTTGACTCTGCATTTTTAATACCGCAGATCCCCTTTCTTCTTCTTCTTCTTCTTCACTTTTGATTGTTTTTTTCTTTTCGCTCTTTTCCTCAATGAATCCGTCGCACTCGCTACTTTTCCGTTCGATTACTCCCTTAATCGAATGTTGAACTTCCCAAAACCAATTACTCTCTAATCCATTTTCGATTTTACCAAATCCTATTCCCCAAAATCGATTCTTTCTTTAAACCCTAAACCCCGAATACCCAAAATTGGAAGATTTCGGTTGTAGGATCTTGCTCTTCTCGCCAATTTCGTCTTCGTCTTTGGATTCTCCTACTTGTTAGGTATATTTCTTAAGCTTTTCCTAAGCAAAATTTGTGTTAGTGTTGATGCTATTGTGAAGTTCATTAGTTGAATTTGACTTATTGTTGACAATGTAGAGTAGTTTATTGATGTTATTTTTAGTGTTAATTTTGCTTAGCATTGGTGTTCCAAAAGAAAGAGTTGAGTTATTTTTAGTATTAATAACTCCAATTTTGTGGAGTTATTGATATTGAAAAAGAAAGAGTTGAAAGAGATGAAGTTGGAATGAATAGAATTTTGTTGAAAGAGTTGAAAGAAATATTGTTGAAAGAGTTCAATTTTGTATAGAATTTTGTTGAAAGAGTTCTTGAAACATTGTTGAATAGAATTCTGTTGTTGAGTTATTGATGTTCAAAAAGAAAGAGTTGAGTTAATTTTAGTATTAATACCCAAATTTTGTTGAGTTATTGATGTTCAAAAAGAAAGAGTTGAAAGAGTTTGAAGTTGGAATGAATAGAATTTTGTTGAAAGAGTTGAAAGAAATATTGAGTTGAAAGAGTTCAATTTTGTATAGAATTTTGTTGAAAGAGTTGAAAGAGTTCTTGAAACCTTGTTGAATAGAATTTTGTTGTTGAATCAATTTTGTATAGAATTCCATATAGTATGTGTTGAATCTAGTTTTTTAGAATTTTATAGAATCTAGGTTATGTATAGAATTTGTTGAATTTGTTATACTCTAGTTTTTTGCTAAAATTAGAGAATCAACGGCATTGTTATATAGAATTTGTTTTTATATCTAGCTTTTGTATAGTTAATAACATTTTTGTTAAACTTGTAGGATTTGTAGTCTATTGTAAATGGCACGCACAAGGGGTAACATGGAGGTAGGAGAAAGTAGTAGACCTCCACGTAATCGCGGTGGACGTGATCGTGGTCGTGGTCGTGGTCGTGGTCGTGCTTCTACCGATGCTACTAATGTAAGTAATTAAATGTTGATTCTAATAGAATTGTATTATATTTCGGTCTATTGATGTAAATGTTATTGTTATGTAGGTTGAATTCAATCCAAATGAGGCGGGCACTTCCTCTTCAGTCCCTTCGTCGTCATACATCCCTCCTGTAGGCCCCGGACCACTCGACCCTTCACTTCTCACTCTCCAGCCGATGCATCGATCGCAGTATGTTTGGAACGGCGAGGCTACGGAGTGCCATTTTAGGACTGGTCATCCGCTACCTGTGCACCCACGCATACACGAGATACTTAGAGATTGTGGGTTCTACGGTATTGCCATGATGACATCCATCAAGTGCGATCGTCCACTTCTGGAAGCACTGCTTGAAAGATGGAGGCCAGAGACACACTCATTTCACCTGCCAGTCGGGGAGATGATGCTGACTTTACAAGACGTTGCTATACTAACCGGGCTTCCAATCGATGGAGAGGCAGTGACAGGATCGATGGACTTCGATCCCGTGTATATAGTGGAGGAGTACTTAGGGGTTGAAGTGGAAGCTGGTGCGATAAATGGGAAATTTATCCGCCTAAAGTGGTTGAAGGATACGTTTAAAGATAGATCGAATGACGCTTCAACTGCAGCGGAGGTGGAGTGCTACTGTAGGGCGTATATTCTAATGCTATTCGGCATGGTCTTGTTTCCAAACTCGACCGGGAATACCGTAGCACTGATGTTCTTACCCTTAATCGCCGATATAGGTAGGATCAGCCGTTACAGTTGGGGCAGTGCAATACTATCGTCACTGTATCGGAGTCTGTGTCTGTGCAGTATAGGTTCGAACCAGATGAATGGACCTCTAATTTTACTGCAGATATGGAGTTGGGAACGGATTCACGTAGGTCGGCCCGTAGTACGGATCCAATCCCAACAGTGGAGAGTTCTTCCTGAAGATATTGACATGCTACCTCCGATCGGTGTTTACTGGACAGGAAAACTGACATGGACAGCCAACCCCAACAGGTGCTTGACATACTACCGCGATGAGCTCGATAGGTTGGCCGCTGACTGTGTGGTGTGGACCCCTTACACAGAGGAGCGACTGATTCGACTGCCACCTATCTGTACGTTCAGGCGTAATTTGTGGCTCACGAAAGCACCTCTAATCAACTTTGGGGTTGTTGAGTTTTACTACCCCGATAGGGTCTTACGTTAGTTTGGTCTGCACCAGGGGATTCCAGTTACCGTGCCATTCAATACCGAGATGCATAATATTACTGGAATGGGCCGTACACCCGGACACAACTGGGCCACTTGCTTCTTCGATTACGTTCAGAGATGGAATATTCACCGTTTCGAAGAAATCATCGTTGACACTCCACCTTTTGACCTCTCGTTGCATGATGTGTACATGTCTTGGTACGAGAGAGTCACTAGACGGTTCATTTCCCCACCGTTGCAGGCTCCTGCTGGAGTCGTTGTACCGATACGTCGACCAGGGACCGAACCAGCAGATGAGCATTCCATGAGGTTGCCGATGTACCAACCAAAAGGATCCACTATTCGTGGCTTTGTAAGTTTTAATGTTTCGTTTTAAATTTTCAAAATTTATATATCAATATGTTTTTATATATTTATGTGCATCTAATTCAACTTTTCATGTTTCTCAGTTGACCCAGACTTGGTCCCTTGCCAAGAAATGTGCTTCTATGCTAAATAGCAACATCGCCGATCAGACGAAGGGTACTGTACAGGAGATGTTATCGTGTTGCCGTTGACAAGCTATTATTTTGGCCTTCTTACGCAATGCCTTGCTACCAAATTTACTAAAAAAATTTGTGGCAAAATGACGCATGCAATATCGATGAAATCCATTCGGTTCGTTCCAAGTTCCGTTTTGCAAATCCATAGCAGACAATATACCAGCATGACGATCCGAAATAACACACAACTCAGTGCGATCGGTGACATAATACCGGATACAAGTCATAAACCATGTCCACGTATTTATACTCTCTCCATCAACCAATGCAAATGCAAAAGGAAATAAGCAACCATTCGCATCCGGGGAAACAGCAATTAGCAAACAACCCTTATACTTACCGTACAAGTGAGTTCCATCTACACTAATAACCGGTCTGCAAGACTTGAAACCTTCAATCGAAGGACCAAATGCCCAAAATACTCCCTTGAATGTTTCCTCGCTGGGGCTCATATTTATCCCAGTGCACAACGGTCCCTGGATTTGCTGCTTGAATTGCTGTTAGTAGAAAAGGCAACTTCGTGTATGCTTCTTCGAATGTACCGTACAACCTCTCAATTGCCTTTTGTTTTGCTTTCCAAGCTTTCTTATATGAAATCTGATAATTATATTCTATTTTCACAATCTCAATAATTGCCTCCGGTGATAGAGCAATATCCTTCTTCACCACACCCACAATCAAATTACTAACAAGGTTAGCATCAATTTTACAGTGGTCTTGATTCAACGTGGGATTCGTACAAGTATGAGGGCCAACTATCTTCTTCACCACAAAATTTCTCCCCCCTTTTGGAACAATAGCTCGTAATCTCCAAGGGCATCCACCATCACTTACTCCTGGGGGACCTTGTACGATCTCCTCTATTGTACGTTTTCTAGGTGTCATTTTACATTTAACAGTGTATAGTGACGGTGTTGTTTTCAATGTGACAAATTCACGATGTTTCTTGATGGAATACACCTTCACAGCATGCTGAATGGACTCTTTACTTACAAACTCCTGTCCAACGTAAAATTCGTCTACATTGGATGAACCAGAAGACTCTTGTGGAAATGGGGGTACTCTAGCAGCTTGAGCCATCTCCTCCGTAACATGAGTGTTAACATTAGCATACCTATCAGTAGCTCTCACTTCATTAGAACTATTGTTCGAAGGATTTACATTTGCTACATGATCATCTTCTTCTCCATCATCACTTTCTAGACTATCATCATCGTCTGTTTCTTCCTCTTCTTCATCATCATCTAATAAGCTGTTGTTAACCACTGTATTTTGAAAGAGTTCAAATACACTGTCATTTGGAACATAGTCAGGAACCGGTGTAGTTTGGGGGGGGGGGGGGGGAACTCAACATCTGTAGAATCAGCATTTCTTGTATTTGTGAAGGTGTTTTCTTGTGAGGACAGTGGATTTGGTTGCGAAGATTGAGTGGGGTTAGACCTCGTCTGCTGTGTAGGTACTACCCTTATGAAGCTTGCACTGGGGATATCATGTGGCTGAGCATTCACAACTCGAATTTGTTGAATATATAACTCTAATACAGCCCAAGCACAATTGGGATCAAATGTCCTAGCAATCAATGACTTCAGCAAATTATCAGTAGGTACGGGCACTGTCATAAAATACTGAAGATCTCCTCTTCCTGTTGCATATCGAGCTAAAATTTTCACATTCCATTCATTCCTATCCCAAATAGTAACTTCATAGATTTTCTCAACTAGTTCTTCAAATGTAATGGTACGGGGTACCCAAACTATTTCCGGTTCCAAATGACTATAACAACAACCAATCTTTGGATCACGAATAATTTCACCACCAAAGTATAACCAAATAGGAATCTCAAGATCCATACCTACGTATATTTATTAAAATATGCAAGTTATTATCTAACCACAAACAAAATCTATACCAAAATTCAGAAAATTAAAGGCCAATATTCATCAAACCTTCACAAGCGTCAAGGATAGAGCCGTAGATATTTCGGTAAAAGAGTTAAAGTTGCTATCCGCTTCCAATTTAGCAAAACAACAAAAAAAATGGATCTTTCAAAATAAGGGTTTTGGGTTATTATAGTGGAGATGGTTAGAGTCTTAGGAAGATATTGGTAAATATATTTAGATTAAGATTAGATTTTGTGGGTAGGAGGTCGCCCTAGATTTAGGAAGATGGGTTAGAGAAATAGAATAGGTTAAAGTCCAGAAGAAGAAGAAGAAGAAAGGGGATCTGCGGTATTAAAAACGCAGAGTCAAGACTCGGTCTCTCAAAGACCGAGTCTAGTGCAAATAGACTCGGTCTTTGAAAGACCGAGTCTTAACTCTTTGATTTTTCAAAGCGCAAGACTCGGTCTTTCAAAGACCGAGTCTATTTGCACTAGACTCGGTCTTTGAGAGACCGAGTGGGGCGCTTTGGAAAATAAAAAAAAAAGTAGGGCGGTTTGGGAAAAACTTTGCAAAAATGGGTCGTTTTGGGAAAAAATTCCGGGTGAGAGAGAGAGAGTGAAAACAACTTGGGGAACTAAAAATTTGGGGAGGGATGCAGGATATTTTATTCTGCATCCTACCCCGGCGTTTTCTAATATAAACATCGGGATAGGGCCCACCATACCCCGGCGTTTTAATAAAACGCCGGGGTAGGAAGGGTCTTTTTATCTCATCTTTTTTGCATTGTCCCTACTCCGGCGTTTCTACCCAAACACTAGAATAGATACGCCGGCGTACGGTATTTTTATTGTAGTGTTACCTTATTGAACTCCACAATGTAATCTTGAAGATGTGTACCTTCTTTCATTGAGAATCTAAACAGCTTCCTCTTTCAGTACATCCAATCTAACATCGACCATCCCGAGTAGTCAGATTTGAGTGTCTCCCATAAACTTGCCACACTTTTCTCCTCAAGAATATTACACTTGACTTTGTCCACCAATTGCAACCGGATTAAACTCAAGGCCTTAAAACAAATCTCATCCCACTTTTCCTACTTCATGTCGGCTGGCTTCTTCTCTTTTAAGGCAAGGTGCAAGTCATTCTAAACCAATACATCATATATATATGTCCATCTTCCATAAATTGAAGTTGATCTTACTGTCAAACTGCTCGATCATCATCTTTTGATCTGTCATCTTCTCCAAAGAACTCGAACAAACCCACGAACCTGGTGCTCTGATAGCACTTGTTAGGAATCCTTCTCTATAGCGGATCTTGTTAAGTCTTCGATATGATCATCACAAACCACAAAGCAAATACTATATCACACCAATCACACAAGCACACAAGAATTACCCAAGTTGGGGCTTTCGCCTTAATCCGGGGGATGAAGAACCGAGATATTATTTCAACTAGAAAAAATACAACAATATTACAATTCTCACTACGATCCTCGCTCTCAAGCCTAACTGAAACTTGCTTGCTGTTTACAATAGAGAAATCTTTCACCTCTCATATGAAGTACTCTATTCTCAAATTCGGCACTCAATAGAATCATATGTTTCTTTGAGGCGTTACAATGAATATATAGATCTAGAGAAACCATAGTTTGATACACTTGATACACTAACCATGCCTTGAGAGCCGTACGATCTAACTTGAAGACGAAGTTGGGCTTCAAACTAATCAGCCAGACCACGCCCAAAAATCCATCAGCGCTGCATTCGGTCGGCCGCACCGCACTTTCGACTATCCCCCTCGCGAGAAAGCCCTATACAATGGCCGGTCGATTGACCCTAAGTACGGTCGACCGCAACCTGTTCCAGTTGCTGCTGCTGCTATCTTCTCTATCTTCAATCATTCGCTTCGATCCATCTCATCGCTTCACTGTCTTCTTCATCAACATGTGTATGCGAAACATATAAACCAAACAGTATCTGCATATTGCTCCCTCTTTTTTAACTTCAAAAACTGCTCTTTCTCAATTGCATAATGCAATCAGCAAATCAATCAGGGTAATCTCAATAGGCTTCGCAATTAGGCCAAGTCCGAGCAAGCTCTAATTAGGCCTGATGCAGCTAGTAGCAGTTTGAACTTACCATGCATTTATCAATAAGAGCTGCTGCGGTCGGACGGTCTTTGCTTATAGGTCTGATGTGCCTAAATACGTACGCATATAACTTTTAATAGTTACACACTTATACTCCACATTATTTAGGATAAAAAATTAGATAATTAGAACATCTCTTCTCTACTATTATAATGGGAGAAGGCCTTAGTGGTATTTGTCATTGATTTTTTTATTTTTATTTTTTTGTCATTTTGAAGCCAGGTGACCCATTTTGGTAAATATTTTCGAAAGTGGACCAGTTTGGTAAATATTTTCGGCAGTTGATCAGTTTGGAAATTATTTTCCTTTTTTTGTCCTTTTCCTTCTTCCCCGCGTGCACGTGCGAAAGTGGCCCAGTTTGGTACATATTTTCGTCAGTGGATCAGTTTGGGAATTATTTTCCTTTTTTTTTTCTTTTCCCTTCTTCCTCCACGTGCATCGCACGTGCATGATACTAGTGAAATATAAAGCTTTTAAATTTTTTGAAGAAGTGACCTTTGATAACAATATCTATTAACCATTATCTAGAAGAGTTTGTCACAAAGAAATATTTATTAAAATATTTTTTTTCACACTACAAACACCACTTCGTCACCAAACAAGTCCGTACATCGCAGGTGTAACTCCACATCAATTTATCAGCACGTACAAGTCAAAAATTTTCATTCTTAATTTAAAAAGAATACGTGTATCGCCCGTCCAGCTCCAATTTTATTAAAAATTAGAACAGCATCATACCTGCTAATTACTAATGACTTACGTGTATCACACGTTTAACTTTAATTCTTTATCAAAATGTGCATCTCACGTGAAAAATACTAGTATTTTATAAGTTGCATTGTTGTTGAAAAAGTTTAATACTATGTTTCAAGAAAGTGTGTAGTACCTCGGGCTTAGGTTGCAATCCACTTCCATTTTCTAATGTTTATCTAATGTTTATCTAGGCTTGGGCCCAAAGAAAAATGGGTTTGGACTCAGAACTGGGCCTCTATGTGTCCAACCCAATGGCCACTGCCATCCTAAATCTTAACAAAGTAGAACGCGAATCATAACTTAATCATCAAAACTTGAAAGTACTTATCACCCACAAAAAAAAAAAAAAAAAAAAAAAAAAAAAAAAAAAAAAAAAAAAAAAACAACAACAACAACAAGAAGAAACATCTCAATTAATATTTCTTTCTCCTGTAATGAAAAGACTCATTTAAAAAAAAATCATTGCTTTCAAGTAAATGCTTGAACTTTTATAATTGCCGTTAAAATTTGATTTTTCACGATTTTCAGTTAAAGTTGATTGCGAATATATATATATGCTCTATTGCAAACGGATATGTTTGTACAGACCCGTTGCAAACAGCCATCTCAGCTATTGGATCCCCTTGATCTTGATCTGATGGCTGAGATTCTCCAAAACCCCCCATCTCTCACTTATATATATATAGTAATGATTCATTGCAAACAGGTCTGTTTGCACAGACCAGTTGCAAACAACCATCTCAACTATTGGATTCCCTTGATCTTGATCCGATGGCTGAGATTCTCCCCGCCCAAAACCCTCATCTCTCACAAGTGGTGAGAGGTATAATGAGGATTTCACCCCATTATACCCCTTCAACTCTAACTAACTTTCTCTTTCTCCTTTACTCTCTCACTCATGCTCTCTCCTTTCTTCTTGTCTCTCAACCCGACCGAAACCCAACCCAAAAACACAAAAACTCAAACCTGACCGGCCGGCACCTCCACCTCCGATTCTTGACCTTCCTCCGACGCCTCTCTCTCTCTCTCTCTCTCTCTCTCTCTCTCATTCCCGAAGTCTCCGAAACCCGAACACCCGAAATTCCCCAACTCCAAACACCTCTGACGCCTCCTCCACCTCATCTCGAATGGCCACCTCCTTCCTATTCTGTCTCTCTTTCTCTCCCTCTCTTTCCCGAATCCCACCAAAACCCTTCCTCCTCCAATCTTTGAAAGATAATTGAGAACTCGAAATCCTAGTTTGCCGATTAAATTCGAACACATCGTCGACAACACCTACATTGTGCAAATCTCCATTATGCAAGGTAATTACTAAATCCTGACTTCATAATTGTATTTATGTAAATTTTTATATTTTGTAATTACTTGAATTGATTTTTGTGATGCATAATTATGTAGATGTAGTAGTTTTTATGCAGTTTTTTGATAATTGTAAATGGTAGAATTGTAGACGTGGTTGTTGTTGTTCACTTAAATTGTAAATATAATCATAGTTTTTATTGTTAGATATTAGTAATACTGCACATCCAGCCAAAAAAAAATCCGAAACTTTGCGAGTAGGTCGGATTTAGGACACACAAGCTAATGCAACTTCTAGGAGTGAGTTTCGACTCATGGTTTGCAAGATACAGCCGTGTGTCGTTTTTTCTCAAGAAAAACCAAAATAAAGCGATACACGACATTATCTCGCAAATCGTGAGACAAAACTTACCTCTAGAAGTTGTGTTGGCTTGTGTTACATGAGTCTCACCAACTCGCAAAGTTTTAGAATTTTTGAATGTCGTTTGTGTGCTTTTCTCTTATTTCCCAAACAACAACAATTATAACTTTAAACATTTTTAGTACGGTTACGTGAGAAAACAACACAAACAGCAACGAAAAATTCTAAAACTTTGTGAGTAGGTCGGACTCACCTCACACAATTCAACACAAATTTTAGAGGTTGGTTTCGAATCAATATTTGCGAGATATTACCGTATATCACTTTATTTAGTTTTTCTTGACATAAAAGCGATACACGGCCGTATCTTGTAAACTGTGAGTCGAAACTTTTCTATAAGTTGCGTTGTCTTGTGTGGGGTGAGTCCGATCTACTCGCAAAGTTTTGAAATTTTTCGTTGCCGTTTGTGCGGTTTTCTCACGTAACCGTACTCAAAATGTTTTAAGTTATAATTGTTGTTGTTTGGGAAACATGAGAAAAGCATACAAACGACATCCAAAATTTCTGAAACTTTGTGAGTTGGTCGAACTCACGTAACACAAGCCAACACAACTTCTATAAGTGAGTTTCGTCTCACGGTTTGCGAGATACGGCCATGTATCGCTTTATTTTGGTTTTTCTTGAGAAAAAGCGATGCACAGTATCTTGTAAATTGTGAGTCGAAACTCACTCCTAGAAGTCGCATTAGCTTGTGTGTCATGAAACCGACCTACTCGAAAAGTTTCGAATTTTTTTTGCCGTTTGTGCGGTTTTACTAATATAGAACAATAAAAATTACAATTACATCTACAATTTTAACGAACAACAACAAATACGTCTACAATGTTGATGTATGCCCTAGAGGCTAGTTGTGTATTCACATTACTAGTTTACATTGTATCATGACATTTATTTCCTATTGAGGCATTTTATTTATTGTGAATTAAATAAACATAATAAAGTCCTTAGAATAGTAAGTTCAATGTCATGGAATATCAAGTGCATAACTTGATTGTGAGATCCTATTGGCTGAAATCAGAATACTGTTCTTAAATATCCCTAGTCAAGTATTATTGTGAATTAGGACAATAGACACTAGTGTGTGCGTAGACTCATGACCATTCTCACGGATCATGGATATGAGATATCAAAGTCTTCACATGGGTACATATTAGAGTAATAATGAACTAGACTAACCCACCATGAGAACGCTGCATGAATCGTTACATGAGTGTCATAAGCGGTTCTCACAGTGACCATGGTGTACGTAGTCATTTGACTTGAAGTCACAACGGTTCCCTACATGAGAAGTTAAATGTTTTAATGCCGTCAAATGTTGCATGTAATAAAGTGATTATAAAGTTGACTATTGGATGTACTACAAATCATGCGGAGGGATGTGAGTGACTTAGATAGAATTTGTCCCTCCTACATAACTTGAGCGTTATCTATGGGCCCCTTGATTGAGTGAGACTACAAAATGCATGGTCGTGCTCAAATGAGTCAGTATGAGATATTGAGCTCATTTTTTTAGTAAGTCTACTCGGATATCAAGAAACCAAAGATTGAACTATACAAGGGTGATATGCTCTATGCGCTGTAGTCAATTAAGATATCTTGACAAAAGGAATAAACTACATGGTAACAATGATCACGGATAGGTTATGTTAATTCACTGATATTCCCGTTACTTGAGTATCAGTGATATATTGCTAGATACCGCTCACTATTTGTAACACTAGAATATAATTTAGTATTACTGTCAGCGTAATGGGAACCTACAGGCTCACATACTTAGAATTGATCGAAATTGGAATTTAAATTCATGAAATGAATTTAATTGAGAATCCTAGTAAGACTTGGACTCCTGACATTGTTGGGTAATTAATTAGACTAAATGGGCCAAAAAAAGTTAGAAGACCCACACGAATCTAACCCAGGTCAGATTGTGAGTCCAACTGCCTCACCGCACTTTTAGGGTTGATTTTCTGTACCTATATATACAATATATTTCTGTAGAAAAGATACATGAGAAAACTCTAGCCGTTACAGAAATTGTGAGAGAGATAGATCGTGAGGAACATCCCCTTCTTGTAGCTAGTACCGCGGCATGAGGGGGAGCTTGATTTGATCCGTTCGTGTGGATACAGTAGAGGTACCGCAACTTTTGCAG
The DNA here is from genome assembly GCA_017893485.1 of Hemerocallis citrina. Classification (NCBI taxonomy): domain Eukaryota; kingdom Viridiplantae; phylum Streptophyta; class Magnoliopsida; order Asparagales; family Asphodelaceae; genus Hemerocallis; species Hemerocallis citrina. The sequence goes on along the minus strand of CM030368.1, from coordinate 197,894,258 downwards.
TGCTGTGATTGACATAGTTTGGAGACACCAGATCCATCTTTAAGGTATAACTCCTAAATACGATTTGTGGTTTTCGCATGGATCCATAGCTATGTTTCAATATTTTGTGATTTTTTTACTGTGTATTTAATCTGTGTTTGCTCTCAAAACCTAACATACAATTCTGCCATCTACAATCATCAAAAAGTTACATACAAATTACTACACCTACATAATTACGCATTACAAAAATCAATTCCAGTAATTACCAAACATAGAAATGTACATAAATACAACTACGAAGTCAAGATTTAGTAATTACCTTACACAATGAAGATTTCACAATGTAAGTGTTTTCGACGATGTGTTCATATTTAACCGGTGAACTAAGGCTTCGAGTTCCCGATTATCTTTCGAAGATTGGAGGAGGAGTTTCGGTGGGGTTTGGGAAAGAGAAAGAGATAGATTAGGGAGAGTGAGAGATAGTGAGAGAGATAGTTAGAAGGAGGTGGCCGGTCGGGAAGAGGTGGAGGAGGCGCCGGAGGTTGGGGGTGTTTGGAGTTGGGAAATTTTGAGTGTTTGGGTTTCAGGGACTTCGGGAACGAAAGAGTACGAAGAGTGAGATAGTGTGAGAGAGAGAGGTGACGGAGGAAGGTCGGGAATCGGAGGAAGAGGTGCTAGCCTATCGGGTTTGAATGTTGGAGTTTTAGGGTTAAGTTTCGGTCGGTGTGAGAGACAGGAAGAGAGGAGAGAGCAAGGGAGAAAAAGAGAGTTAGTTAGAGTTGAAGGGGTATAATGGGGTGAAATCCCCATTATACCCCTCACCACTACCCCTCACTACTTAAGTGAGAGATGGGGGGTTTTGGGTATGGAGAATCTCATCCATCGGATCAAGATCAAGGGGATCTAATGTCTGAGATGGCTGTTTGCAACGGGTAGAGCATTGATATATATATATATATATATATATATATAGTAATGCTCCATTGAAAACGTGCTGTAGCGATGAAAACGTGAAAACCACTAAGGCCGTTGTTGGGTTATAATGCATTATAACCTAGGTCGTTGTTTCCAACAACTGCCTAGGTGGTTTTCACATAGTTTCACAACATTTGCGTTTTCAATGGAGCATTTTCCATATATATATATATATATATATATATATATATATATATATTCAAGTCTCCCATCCTTTGATGTACTTTATATTTTTCAAATCTCTCCTCAAACTCTCTTATCTCTCTCCTTCCATGGTGCTAACAATGAGAAAGTGCAACAAAAAAAAATTAAATTTTAAAAAAAATTAAAAAAATTATTAAAAAAACTCTCTTCCTCCCTACTCTGGATCCGACCCCTCCTAGACCTCCTAACCTGATCCCTCCTCTGAAACCATCCGCTCATCTACTCCTTCCCCCCTTCACCTCCTCCCTCCTCTCCACCTGAACTCGCTGCGGATCCGACCCCTCCTCTCCCCTCCTCTCTCCTCTCTCTTCCTTTCTCCTTCGGATCTGATTCCTACTCTGGATCCGACCCCTCCTCCTCACCTGAACCCACTCCCAACCCGATCCCTCCTCCTTTTTCTTCCCCACTCTTCCAAATCCTCCACTAAATGCTGATTTGGGGAGGGGAGGAGGTTGTTGGCTCCTCCCTCCTCTCTTTCTCCATGTCTTCCCTCATATCTAAATGGCAACTAAATTCATACAATAATCAAGAAAATTAATACCTGGTTGTTGGGGGATGAAAGTGGACGGTGGACGGTGGACAAGCTAGTAGAGAGAAATTGCTCAATTTTGACCTATTCATATTAGATTGGGTGTGTGCATGTGGTTTCTCTCATGTCAGTGGGTTGGAGGTGGCATTTATATTACCGTTGAGGGCGATGGCAGCTGTGGTTGCAGTTGGGGGTAACAGTGGATGGTGGAAAAGCTAGGTGATGAAAGAAAATGATAAATTTTGACATTTTCAGGTCATACTAGGTGGGTGCCTGTGTTTCTCTCATATTAGTGGGCTGAGATGGCATTTGTGTTACCGATGGAGGCGACGGTAGCTGCGGTTATGGTTGAGGATGACGGTAGACGGTGGAAAACTATGGGGTGAAAGAAATGACTCAATTTTGACATATTCAGGTCATATTGAGAGGTTGTCTGGGATTTCTCTCATATTGGTGGACTTAGAGGTGGTGTTTGTGTTACCATTGGGGGCATTGGCAATTGCGGTTGCAGACGGCGGTGACAGTGGACGGTAAACCGCCTATGGGATGAAAGAAATGGCCCAATTTTGAAATATTCATGTCAGATTGGGTGGGTGCCTTAGGTTTCTCTCGTGTCGGTGGGCTTGGATGTGGTGTTAGTGTTACCATTGGGAGGCGATGGCAGTTGTGGTTGTTGTTGGCAGTGACGACTAATGATGGACAAGCTAGCGGATGAGAGAAAATAGCTTAATTTTGACATATTCAAGTCAGATTTGGTGGGTGCTTTCATTTTTTGGAATGTAAAGGTTTGGGGTCGAATTGGGATTTACTTTGGCTGGGTCGGTGGACAAGCAAGATTCAGATTTGTTGTGTTATATGTGTGTAGGTTGTTATTATTTTTTGGTAGGGAATTCTTCTTATGGGGCAAGTTCTCTTTTTTGCAGAGATTGAGTTCGGTTTCATGAACTTTATACTCCATATTTTCATTGTATATTTCATTATACTTTTTTAAATTGAACGCGGTATGAATTTTGACCAACAGTTAATGATAAAAAAAACAATGAGAATACCTCAGCTTACTCAAAGTTAATCTTTCTTTTCTCTCTTCTCCCCTTTTGGTTCTCAACTCTCTTTTCTTTCATGGATTTACAGGTTTTTTCATAGGTTTCTTAGATGTGTTTTTATATGTTTCATGTTGAATGTGGGCTACAAAAAATTAAGATTAAAATATTTTTCTAAGATTCAAAAGAGAATGTGATATATACGGAGTTAATCCAAAATTATCTTTTTCGTTTTCTGTTTTTTATTATTATTGTTAGTTTTTGCATTCAGACATAGTTGCCTACATTTTAAAGAGAGGGATTCCAACATCTGAGATTAATTTTTGATATGAAATGGATCAAATTGTCACGTACTCAAGTTCTAAATTTAATATTTGACACAAAACTGTGAGAAATTTATAATAGACATCTACATGGATGGCTTCATACAAATTTATACGTCCGTCACTTCTCTACTACTAACATACATAAGCAAGTAATATCCTTTCAAAGCTATAGAAATAAAAGTTCGCACATATATCGGATTTACAATTGGTAGAAGTTGACGATTAAGGCAAGGTTACACTTCCATTATCAAGAAACCTCTTCAAGTGTGACCTTTATCTCTGGAGAGTGATTCGGAGGAATCAAAGCTGTGGAGGGATTTGATCTGGACTTGAATCTTGGCCCGTTATGTTCAGTTCATCAGCTTGTCAACTTCATGCCCGTTTTTGATGGAATAGTTTCATGCTTTTGGGGTGTAACTGAGGGTTTCTTTTATGGGTTTCATGCATGCATTTGAAAAGATTAAAGATGTACTATTTAATCAATAACTATGCTATTTTGTTCACAGTGGGTTTCTTTATTAGTTTAATGGGTCTGTTTCATGCTCTGGGTGTAATTCAGGGTTTCTTTAATGGATTTCTTGGTTGCCATTGAAAAGATTAAAGATGTATTAATTGTTGATTCTTAATTTGGTGTGCACAAAATGTACTTACAAATACTAATAAGTTTCAATTGAGGTGTTGAAATTTTTCAAGAATAAATAAATCAATAAGAGAGTCAAAAAGATTCAAAAATAAGCAAAAGAAGGAAAGAAACAAAGAAGGATTACAAAATCAAGCAAAAGAAGACATTATTCAAAAAGAACACATGTTGATTAGAGTCCAAGAAAGCCAGCAGGATCAAAATCTGTAATTCTATATAGGTGAGATTTTATATGTAATTGATTGAATAGTATATGGTAAAAATATAAAGTGGTTTCGTCAGAATCAGCAAGATTGCGGTCGACCGTACCATATTGTCAGTCGACTGCACCACAGTCGACCGCTCATCACAGTTAAAATGATGAGACAGTCGACCATTCATCTTTCGACTTTTCGATTAAAAGATGAACGGTAGACTGTCCATATTTGCGGTCGACCGTACCTCGTGCAGATTTCTCTTTTGGAATATATTGTTTCTATTTTTGAGAGATACACTTCATAGTTTATATATTTGGATGAACCCACTGTGTATTCCTCACCTATTGCTCTGAGAAAAATTTTCTGAACTAATCAATTCAACAATCAATCCAAGTGTGTGATACTTATTTGTTTTTCATCAGTCAAAATCATTAAAGATCTTGAGTTTTTCTATTCTTCCACTTCGATGAGATTGACGAGCTTGTCTTAGAAGTCCTGTGGGTGTAATAGGTCTCTCGGCCTGAATCCGAGAATCACTGTACAAGGGTTTGAGTATAGTGAAATGCTTATGGCAGAGAATTGCTACAAGTAGGTAGTGTGGATGTAGACCTGGGGATCGAACCACGTTATATCGTTGTGTTACTTGTTCTTACTGTGTTTGCTTTCTCTATCTCTTCTCATTTACTTTGCAACTTAATTTTAATTTTTTAAATTTCCGTACGATCACCCTATTCACCCCTCCCCCCCTCCAGGGTGATCCACAGTGGTATCAGAGCGAGGTGCTTACTAAGAGCTTAAAAGCTTAAGCAAAAGGTCCAATGCCCGAAATCCCTCATCCCGAAAACTTGTACTTATCCGAGCCATTCATCTCCAATGGGACAAGTCTAACACGCTCACCATATTTTCATGGAAAATGCTATGTTGTTTGGAAAGTTCGTATGTCTCATTTCCTACACATGCTTGGAGAAGAAGTATAGAATGTGTGCATAAACAAAACAGATGTTCCGGTCAACGATGAAAAGAAGGCTTTCTCAAAAGTAGAGTTAGCACTAAAAACCACAAACTTCAAAGCTATGACAGCTCTTTATGCAGGATTGAACAATGAAGAATTAATGCGATGTGGGCGAAATTGCAAGACGGCATACGAAATTTGAAACAACATGCTGAAATGGCATGAGGGGACCGCTTCTGAGGTAAAAGCTAAAGTTAATTTATATTTTTATAAGTTTGATATTTTTTGTATGTTGCCAGGAGAGAACGTAGATCAAATGCTTGTCCGTTTCGATATTATTGCACACGAGCTTGAGAGCTTAGGTAAGGGGTTGGATGATGATTGAAAGATTGAAAAACTCATAAGCTGTCTCACACCGGAATGGGACGTAAAAGCTGCCGAATGAGGGAGACCCTTGAGAAAAAGGGATTCGATTACTACACCTTCCAAGGAAAACTGAAGATATATGAGATGGAGATGACCGAAACCAAAAGATACAGGCATAACATCGGGATTGAACTCAAAACTGAAGAGAGGACCATCGTCTTGAAAGCAGAAAAATCTCGATCATCAAAAGCAGAGTCAGACGAAGACATCGCCTTATTGACTAAGCAATTTCGTAAGTATCTTAAAAATAAAAAATATGGCAGGTACCAAGGAGAAAGAGAAAAGAACAAAGACGACATATGCTACAACTGCAAGAAGCTTGGACACATTCGTGCAAACTGTTCCATCTCACAGGACAGGAACAATGACTACTACCACTCCAATCCAGGATTGAGAAAGAAGGTGTTGAAGGCAACATGGCTAGACTCAGATTCCAGTGAGGATGAGCATGATCACAACAATGTTGGTTTCATGGCTCTTGGGAATGGTGAGGTGCAATCATCATCTCAAGAAGAGGTAATCGAATAACCTACTTACGATGATTTAGTAGACATGTGTAATGGATAAAAGGATTATGCTAAGAAATTGAGTCGTGAATTAAGACAATATAAATAAAATTCAAATGAATCACATGACTCTTGCATCGCTAAAAATCAAAAAATAAAAAATAAAAAACAATTTGATTATGGAAAAATTCGAGTCATTTAGAAAAGACTATGATGTGTTGATAGAGGAAAATGAGCATTTAAAACAACAAATTTAAGAATCCTTAGCAATGCATGATGAAAACCTAAGATAAATTCATGACAAATCTGTTTATATTACTAAACTCACTGATGATTTAAAAGAATGCAAAAGAAAATTTGATGAGGTAGTGGAAAGTTGTAATGAAGCTCTTGAACAAAATAGAATACTTGATGCTATACTAGACACTCTTCGTTGGAACACAAAAGACAATGAGATGACTAAGAAAAGACTTTGTAAAAGAGTAATTGAGCTCGAAAAAATTGTTGAAAAATATGAAGGCCCAGTTACCTTATTATAAAGAATTCACGATCTTATCATGATAATCGAGGGCTTGATTACGAAGAGCCAATACACCATAAAAAATCTAAGTCATCATGTCAAACACACATGCACAGTCACCAACATAATCACAAATCAACACAAAACTATACAAGTGTGCATGACCCAAGGCATAATCATATCACATGTCACTACTATTGTAGATTAAGGCATATTTCCTATAATTGCTCTTTAAAATAGAATGCTAATTTTATTTGGGTAAGAAAGAATGTAAATACATGTTCAAAACAAACTTGGGCACCCAAAATTATACCTACTAATCTTGATGTAGGTAGCTCAACGTATCAAGACTAAAGATCGGTGGTACCTTGATAGTGGATGCTCAAACCATATGACAGGTGACAATAGATCTTTGAAGATAATAGCACTGGTCAAACCATCGATAAAGATAAAATAAACTTTGATTTTTCATGCTCCATTGAGGATGTTCTATTGGTAAGAGGTTTGAAATAGAATTTACTTAGCGTCAGCCAATCATGTGATAAAGGTTATACTGTTAATTTTGATAAAAATGTATATACTATGCTAGATAGCAATAAATCATGTTTACTTCTCGCTAACATATATAACAATGTATATGTCATAAACTCTAATGAATTAGCACAGGAGAATATGAGGTGCTATGTTGCTAGAAATGAGGATGGTTGGTTATGATATCAACGACTTGGACACACAGCCATGGATAATCTCAACAAACTTGTAACCAATAAGCATGTGAGGGGGATTCCCAAAATCAAATTTGATAAAGATAAACCTTGTGAGTTGTGTCAGTTCGGTAAGCAATCTAAAAGTTTTCACAAGCCCAAGAAAATGGTATCAACTTCTAGACCCCTTGAACTCTAGCACATTGATTTATTTGGACCATCACGAACACGTAGTGATGGAGGTGCACGATATGCTTTTGTAATTGTAATTGATTATAGTAGATTCACTTGGGTTGCCTTTTTGTCACGAAAGGATGACACATTGTATGTTTTTCAAAAAATTATGTCGTAGAGTGGAAAATGAGAAAGGCCTCACCATTATTACTATTCGTAGTGATCACGGTGGAGAATTTCAAAATGAACTCTTCACATCATTTTGTGACAAAAAGAGAATAAACCATGAGTTCGCTTGTTCTCGCACTCCCCAAAAATGAGGTTGTTGAAATGAGAAATTGATCTCTTCAAAAAATGGCTCAAACCATGCTTAATAAAAATAATTTACCTAAGTCATTTTAGGCAGAGGCTGTCAATATAGCATGTTACAATTAACCAAGTAATCATTAGGAAATATCTTGAGAAAACGCCTTTTGAACTATATTATGGCAAAATTCCTAACTTGAGTTACTTTCGCGTCTTTGGGTGCAAAGTGTTATTTTAAATACTCTAGATAACTTGGAAAAATTTGATCGTAAAAGTGATGAAGGCATATTCTTAAGATATTCCCTAAGTAGTAAGGAATATCATGTATTTAATAAAAGAAGATGCACCGTTCAAGAATCCATTGATGTTATATTTGATGAAACTAATCCCTACAGCAAAGAAATATTGCATGTTGTTGATGATGATGAGACAGGTGTTCGTACTGAAAAGAAACAGGTACACATTGACCAAGAATCAAATGTGGATTCTCAAAATCATAAGCCTCCTCAAGATGAAGATGCATCCAAATCTCAAAAAGGAGAGATGCCTACACAACAAATTGATGTCATGGGAGATGATCATATACAACATCAACTTTTCACCAACAAAAGGCACCGTGCAAGGAAAATCATGTCTAGCCATCCACCAAATTTATACGAAGCGATATGTCGAAAGGGGATGAGTTTGAAATGAGTATGATGGGTGAACTAACTTATTTTCTTGGACTTCAAATACAACAAAGAAAGGATGAAATCTTTATAAATCAATCCAAATATGCAAAGGAACTAGTCAAAAAGTTTGGTCTTGAGAATGCAAGTGCTTACAAAACACCTATGGCAACTACCACTAAGCTTTCCAATGATGAATCTAGTAACAATGTTGACATTTCTACCTATCGTGGTATGATTGGTAGTTTGCTTTATATTACTGCATCCCATCCAGATATCATATTTAGTGTTTGTTTATGTGCATATTTTCGTGTCCCAAAGAATCGCATTTGGTTGCTGTTAAGCGTATCATTCGATATCTTAAAGGCACACCAAATACCGGACTTTGGTACCCGAAAATAAAAACTTTTTACTTGTACGATACTCTGATGCAGACTATGTCGGCAGCTTAACAGACCGAAAAAGTACTAGCAGCACATGTCACTTCTTGGAAAATTGCCTTGTCACATGGGAATCCAAGAAGCAGAATTCTGTAACTCTCTCCACTGCCGAAGCCGAATATATTGCCGCAGGATCCTGCTGTGCGCATGTATTATGGAAGAAAAACACTTTAGAGGACTGCAAGGTATTTTTTGATCACATTTCGATTAAATGCGATAATACTAGCACTATTCATATGACTAAAAATTCTGATCACCATAGTCGCACAAAATACATAGATATTTGGTACCACTTTATTAAAGATCATTTTCAAAAGGGATATATTATTCTTGACTATGTTTTCACTGATTCTCAACTTGCTGATATCTTTACTAAGCCTTTAAATAAAAAACAATTCCATTTGTTAAAGGGAGAATTGAACGTTATTTATATTTCTGCTTAAAATTGCATTTTCGGTCGACTAGAAGGTCAATTGTTAGCCTGTAAAGGTGTACAGTCGAGTAGGTGGTCGACCGGTTCGCTCTCTGGTTTTCATTTGCCATCAAATTGGGTTTACAGGATTTGCGGTTTACCGGTTCACTCCCGGGTTGTATTTTTTCATTACTGGACACACAACCATCAAAATTGGGTTTACAGGATTCCGTTTCTAGTGCGAAGAACAAGTTATATGATTTTTTTGAAAAACCAAAAATTATTTTTAATCATGAAAATAGTAATTCTTCATATCAGACCAGTTGACTGACCCATAAAATCGGTTGTCTGTCTAGGGTTATGAAGTCTTATTCAAAGAGACGACAACCTCATATAAGTCGACTAGTTCCACCTCCCAGTCGACTGCCTTCACATCACAGTAGACTGATGGGTACAACAAAGTCGACTGGACAGAGAAAAAATATTTGGGTTCCAGTCAACCTGAGTGATAATGATAGGATTACTTATATAAATTCTTTTGTTCATAATGTTTGTAATTCTGTAAATTATATGCTTGCGTACGGTGGTAAATCAAACTCACTTTGGGTTTGGTTTCCCAAATACTAATCTCTTTTGGATCCAATGAAAAGGGTACCATATTCACAATTAATATTTTATAGGTACCTAAAAGGAAAAGATGGATACTTGACAGTGGATGCTCTAAACACATGACTGGACATGCAAATTTACTTTCTTCCATACAAGATATATATGGAGGAACCATTACATTTTGTGACATAACAAAGGAAAAGTTATCAGAATAGGCATGGTCGGTAAGAACACTACCCCTACTATTGAAGAGGTATTCCTAGTTAGTGGTTTAAAGCATAACTTGTTAAGTATTAGTCAATTATGTGATAAGGGTTATAAGATAGTATTTGAAAAAGATGCATGCTTAATTTATGATTCATCCATGAAAAATGTAATTTTTCAAGGTTTAAAAATATATATATATATGAATTATGTTTAAAAACAACTGAGTTTTCGAGTGATTTTTGTTTAGTTCTTCAAACAACGAACCTTGGCTTTGGCATAAAAGATTTGGACATGTAAATATGAAAAACATTGCTAAATTATCTAAAAATAACCTAGTTAAAGGATTGCCAAAATTATCTTTTAAGAAAGATAAAATATGTGATGCATGTCAACTAGGAAAACAAGTAAAATCTACCTTTAAGACAAAAGAAATGATTTCTACTAGTAGGCCTCTCGAATTGATCCATATGGATTTATTTGGTCCTACTAGAGTCGCTTTTTTAAATAAAAGTAGATATGTATTTGTTCTAGTAGATGAATTTTCAAGATTTATATGGGTATTCTTTTTAAAACATAAAAATGAAGCCTTTGAAGAATTTGCAAATTTCTGCAAACGTATTCAAAATCAAAAATCTCTAACCATAGTCACTATTAGAAGTGATCATGGTGGAGAATTTGAGAATGAAATTTTTTCAGAATACTGCAACAAGAATGATATGACACATTCATTTGCATTTCTTAGAGCTTCATCACAAAATGGAGTGGTTGAAAGAAAGAATAGGACATTGCAAGAATGTGCACGTACTATGCTTGTTAAAAGTAACTTGCCAAAATACTTCTGGGCTGAAGCTGTTTCTACAGCATGCTATGTTTTAAATGGAATATTAATTAGGCCAAAGCTTAAGAAAACTTGTTTTGAATTATTTTAAGATCGAATTCCTAAAGTTTCATATTTTAAAGTGTTTGGCTGTAAGTGATGCTAGATCTAATGAAGGTATCCAAATACTCAAATACGAGTAAGGCATATAGAATTTTCAATAAGTCATCTTTGACTATTGAAGAATCTATGCATGTTTCATTTGATGAATCTTTACCTTCATCTAATGTTACTTAAGATGATGAAATTGAATCATCACCACTAGATAACATTATTAAATCACTAGAGCAAACTACCCTAGATAAGTCGAATGATAGACTTCCTAAGTCGACTGATGTGAATCAGTCGGCTGATGGGTTTGTTAAGTCGACTAATCCTGTAGCGATAACTCAAACTTTACCAAAATGATTTGTTAAAGTTCGAGATCATCCTCATGACTTAATTATTGGTGACACCTTACATGGTATTCAAACAAGATCTCATTTTAACATGATTTCTCATACTGCTTTCTTATCGGATTTTGAACCAAAAAATATTCAAGAAGCATGTGAGAATAAATTTTAGTTGAATGCTATGCAAGATGAACTTAACCAATTTGTATGAAATAATGTATGAGATTTAGTTCCACGACCTCCTGATCATATTATTATTGGTACCAAATGGGTATTTAAAAATAAGTTAGATAAATCAGGACAAGTCGTTAGGAATAAAGCTAAATTAGTTGCTCAAGTACATAATCAAGAAGAAGAAATTGATTTTGATTAAACATATGCTCCTGTTGCTAGACTAGAATCAATTAGAATTTTATTATCTTTTGCGTCTTTTATGAATTTCACACTCTTCCAAATGGATGTTAAAAGTACTTTTTTAAATGGTTTCATTAAGGAAGATGTTTATGTTAAGCAACCACCCAGTTTCGAATATGAACAATTCCTAAACCATATTTTTAAATTGAAAATGGCTTTATATGGTCTTAAACAAGCACCTCGTGCTTGGTATGATCGCTTAAAAACTTTTCTTTTAGAAACTAGTTTTGAAATTGGTAAAGTAGATACTACTTTGTTTATTAGGAAAATAAAGACTGATATATTAATCATACAAATATATGTAGATGACATAATTTTTAGATCAACTAACAGTAATCTATGTAAAGAGTGCTAATAACATGAAAAATGAGTTTGAGATAAGTCATATGGGTGAACTCAATTATTTCCTTGGACTACATATAAAACAGTCTCAAAATGGCATATTTATTAATCAAGGAAAATATGCTAAGGAATTACTCTACTGATTTAGCATGGATAGCACTAGTAATAAGACCACACCTATGGCTACTACTACTACACTTGACAAAGATAAATTAGGTAAGAGTGTCGATCAAAAACTCTATCGAGGTATGATTGGCTCACTCTTATATACAACTGCTAGTAGACCGGATATTATGTTTTGCGTATATTTGTGTGCTAGATATCAATCTAATCCAAAAGAATCTCACTTAAAAGTAGTGAAACGAATTTTAAAATATATTAAAGGCACATCTGAATATGGTTTATTTTATCCACACACCAATAACTTTCAACTCTTGTCATATAGTGACGCTGATTTTGCTGATAGTAAAACTGATCGTAAAAGTACTAGTGGAACTTGTCACTTTTTGGGACATTCACTAGTATCTTGGTGCAGTAAAAAGCTAAATTCGGTATCCCTATCTACTACAAAGCTGAGTATATTGCTGCAAGTTTGGCTTGTGCTCAAATTTTATGGATGAAACAAACTTTATTAGATTATGGTATTTCTTTTTCAAGACCCGCTATAATGTGTGATAATACCAGTACTATTAATTTATCTAAAAATTCGGTTCAACATTCACGTACGAAACATATTGATATTCGACATCATAATCTACGTGATCATGTCTTAAAAGGAGATAACTATTGGATTTTATTTCCACTGATAAACAAGTAGCAGATATATTCACCAAACCACTTCAAGAATATACTTTTATCTACTTTAGAAGAGAACTAGGCATTTTCTCACTTCATGACAATTTTTTTATTTTTTTTGTCTCGGTCGACTTATAATTGGTTATTGGTCGACTTATACAGTATTTTCTTTGTCTGTATTTATGACTTAATTTTGTCTTCTACCCAGTCGACTGTCTTCAATTTACAGTCGACTGGCAGTAGCTCTATTAAATTTTTTGTTTGGTTCTATTTTGCTCTCGACTTAGTCGACTGATCTAAAACCCAATCGACTGTCGCGACAATATTTCGATTTTCTGTTCTTTTCAGTTTTTTTTTGTGCTTTTGAAATATGTTGTCTGCTTTCACGATGTTCTCTTTTCACTTTGTCGTATGAACAATCTATTTGACTATCATGTATAAATTTCCATTTTTGCTATTTATGCTATGTTGGTTTTTATCTATAATTGGTTCTTATCTCTTTACTTTTGTTTTTTTGTTGATGACAAAAGGGAAGAAATATGTGTTTAAAATTTTGTGCATGTTGTGCATGTTTAAAAAAAAATTGTGTGCATATTGTATTTTATTCAGGGGGAGCTTGTTTACATTTGTATATCTTCTTTTTTTCCAATTATTTGTGAGCATCATGATATGTAAATTTTAATTCTATACTATTTAAGTTATTATGTTGTTATCATCAAAAAGGAGGAGAATGTTGATTCTTGATTTTGATATCTACAACACAATATACAATTGTTCTATCTTACATATGTTTTGCAGTGTGTACCAAAAGTGTTCAAGGCAACAATACAATGAAGGCTTCTAAAAGTTCCATATCAAGCCAAAAAGACAAGATCAAGACACAAGTCAACGACTTCTCAAGAACTTCAAAAGTGTTTTACTAAATGAACATGTGTCTTGTAATTGTGTTTGTAATATTTGTGTCTTAGAATTCTTGTAAAAGCCTTGTCACACACACACTCACACATCCCCTAAATAAAAATAAAGTTTTCCAAAATCAAAATGTCAAAATGAAGCTTGTATAAGTTTAGTTGTTGAGTACCAGTCGACTTACTCTTGAGAATAGTCAACTGTTCTAATACGAAACTGACTAAACTCACTCAAGCTCTGACCAGTCGACTCATATGGCAATCCAGTTGACTATTCAAGCAGTTTTTTGACAGTTTTCTGAAATTTAAATTTTGTTTTTCAAATTTAAATTCTTACTGCCGTTGTATGGCAGTTGGGGAACTGTTTCTCAACGTCCATGAGAATCTAACTCTATAAATAGAGTATAGAATTCATTTGGGAAAGGTTTCTTAACTTTTTATCAAGTCATTTTGCTTTTGAGAGAAAAAGAACAAGTTTACAAAACACTTACTTTCTTTAAGACTTGGTTCTCTGATTTCAGTCTTGTATAACAAAGAATTCGTTCTAGACTGAAGTTAGAAGTTGACCTTTAGCCACTAAACAAAAAGCACAATCAAAACAAGGCTTTAAGTCATTGTAATCTTCACTTTTATTGTTGTTTCACTCTCGGGTTGTGAGAGTGGTCCTCTCGGTTGGAGAGTAGGACTCTTGGTGTAGAGTCGGTTTCACTCTAGGTTGTAGAGTGGGTTTTGCTCTTCCTAGTGGTGAGAGATGTCTACGAATTTGACATAGTTACTGTCAAAGGCTGTAAAGTATTCTTGTAATTTTTCAACAATAGTGGAAAATCACAAGTGGGTTGCTTGGGGACTGGATGTAGGTCGGGAGGACCGAACCATGATATATCGTGGTGTTTGCTGTGTTGACTCTCTGTGGTTTGATTTCTCCATCTTGAAATTTCATTTTCGCTGAGTTATATTGAAAACCGAGTCTGCTTAGTCGACTGGGTTCCGCTTTAAGTCGAATTAACAGACTGGTTGCTATTCAGTTCATTTACTCTTATATTTGCGCTGACAGTCGAATGATTTCTCCGATACAATCGACTTAACAGGCGAAAAATTCAATTTATTGTTTAATTTTTATACAACACTATTCACCCCCCCTCTAGTGTTCTTTGCCTTGCATACAGGATCCAACATGTATTCCTTACCTATTGCTCTGAGAAAAATCTTCTGAACTAATCAATTCAACAATCAATCCGAGTGTGTAATACTTATTTGTTTTTCTTCAGTCATGATCATTAAAGATCTTGAGTTTGTCTTTTCTTCCACTTCGGTGAGATTGACGGGACTTGTCTTAAAAGTCTTTTGGTTGTAATAGGTCTCTCGGCATGAATCCGAGAATCACTGTACAAGGGTTTGAGTATAGTGAAACGCTTGTAACGGAGAATTTCTACAGGTAGGTGGTGTGAATGTAGACCTGGGGGTCGAACCACGTTATATCACTGCGTCACTTGTGTTGACTCTTAGTTTGGTGTGCACAAAACATTTCTATAAATAATAATAAGTTTAAATTAAGTTGTTCAAATTTTCAGGTTAAAATAATATCAATAAGAGATTCAAAAGAGATTCAAGAATAAGCAAAGAAGGAAAGCACTAAAGAAAGATTACAAGATCAAGCAAAAGAAGAAGTTATTCAAAAAGAGCACATGTTGATTAGTACCCAAGAAAGCTATCAAGACCAGTTGTTGTTATTCCTTATTTGTGAGATTTTATCTGTATTTGATTGATTGATGATTGATTAGTATATGGTAAGAATATAAAGTGGATTCGTTATGAACAGCACGATAACGATCGACCGCACCTCATGTCGGTCGACCGCATTGCAATCGACTGCACTTCACAGCAATAAAGTGAAGCATTCGACCATTCATCTCTTGACTTTTGTCAGAGAGATGAACGGTCGACTGTACCTAAATTGCGGTCGACCGTACTTTGCGTTGTTCACTCTTTTGGAATGTATCGTTTTCAATTTTGATAGATACACTTCCTCGTCTATATAATTGGACAAACCCACTGAGTATTCTTCACCTATTACTTCTGAGAAAAATCCTCTGAACTAATCTTTCAACAATCAATCTGAGTGTGTGTGATAACTATTTGTATTCTTCAGTCAGGATCATTGAGGATCTTGAGTTCTTTTCTTTTCTTCCACTTCAGTGAAATTGACGGAACTTGTGTTAGAAGTCCTATGGGTGTAATAGGTCTCTCGGCCTGAATCCGAGAATCACTGTATAAGGGTTTGAGTATAGTGGAACACTTGTGGCGGAGAATTGCTACAAGTAGGTGGTGTGGACGTAGAGGGGTCGAACCACGTTATATCGCTGTGTCACTTGTGCTATCTGTGTTTGATTTTATTATCTCTCCTTATTTACTTTGCTATTCATTTTAATTTTTTTAATTCCACACAATCACCCTATTCACCCCCCCTAGGGTGATTAACAGTGGTATCAGAGCGAGGTGTTTATCAAAAGCTTAAAAGCTTAAGCAAAAGGTTCAATGGCAGAAATCCCTCATTCCGAAAACTTGTACTCATCGGAGCCATTCGTCTCCAATGGGACAAGTCTTACACGCACACCATATTTTGATGGAAAATGCTATGATGTTTGGAAAGTTTGTATGTCTCATTTTCTACAGATGCTCGGAGAAGAAGTGTGGAATGTGTGCATTAATAAAACAGATATTGCGGTCAGCGACGAAAAGATAGCTTTCACAAAAGCAGAGCTAGCACTCAAGACGGTAAATTCCAAAGGTATGACGGCTCTCTATGCAGGTTTGAATAATGAAGAATTAATGCGATGCGGGCGGAATTGTAAGATAGCATACGAGATTTGGAACAACATGCTGAAACGACATGAGAGAACCGCTTCTGAGGTAAAAGCTAAAGTAAATCTATGTTTTTATAAGTTTGATGTGTTTCGTATGTTGCTAGGAGAAATATAAATCAAATGCTCGCCCACTTCGATATCATTGCACACGAGCTTGAGAGCTTAGGTAAGGGGTTGGATGATGATCGAAATGTTGGAAAACTCATAAGCTGTCTCACGCCAGAGTGGGATGTAAAGGTTGCTGCAATGAGGGAGACCCTTGAAGAAAAGGGATTCAACTACTACACATTCCAAGGAAAGCTGAAGACATACGAGATGGAGATGACGGAAACCAAAAGATACAAACAGAACATCGGGATTGAACCAAAAACCGAATAGATGACCATCACCCTAAAAGCAGAAAAATCCCGACCATCAAAAGCAGATTCAGACCGTGATGAGTCAGACGAAGACATCGCCTTATTGACTAAGAAATTTCGTAAGTATTTCAAACATAAAAAATATGGCAGGTACCAAGAAAAAAGAGAGAAAGATAAAGATGATGTATGCTATAAGTGCAAGAAGTATGGACACATCCGTGAAAATTGTCCCGTCTCACAGGATAGGAATAGGGACTACTACCACTCAAACCCAAGTCTGGAAAAGAAGGCGTTGAAGGCAACATGGCTAGACTCAGATACAAGTGAGAATGAGCAAGGTTACAACGATATCGGCTTCATGGCTCTTGGGAATGGTGAGGTGCAATCACCATCTCAAGAAGAGGTAATCGAAGAACCTACTTATGATGAACTAGTTGACATGTGTACTGGATTAAAAGACTATGCTAAGAATCTGAGTAGTGAACTAAGGCAATATAAACAAATTCCTAATGAAGCACATGACTCTTATATTGCTAAAAATCAAAAACTGAAAAATAAAAATGCTTTGATCATGGAAAAATTTGATTCCTTTAGAAAAGATCATGATGTATTGCTAGCGAAAAATGAACTTTTAAAACAACAAATTTAAGAATCCTTAGCAACACAGGATGAACACTTAAAAGAAATTCATGAGAAATCTGTTTACATTGCTAAACTCACTAATGATTTAAAAGAATGCAAAAGAAAATTTGATTAGGTAGTGGAAGGTTGTAATGAAGCCCTTGAACAAAATAGAATGCTTGATGCTACACTAGACACTCTTCGTTGGAACACCAAAGACGATGAGATGACTAGAAAAAGACTTTGTAAAAGAGTAATTGAGCTTGAAAAAATTGTAGAAAAATATGAAGGGCCCAGTTACCTTATTACAAAAAATTCAAGATCCTATCACGATAATCGAGAGCTTGGTTACGAAGAGCCAATACACCATCAAAAATTTAAATCATCAAGTCATACACACTTGAACAATCACCAACATAATCACAAACCAACTCCAAACTATGCAAGTGTGCATGACCCAAGACATAGTCATATCACATATCATTACTACTGTAGACTAAGGCATATTTCTTATAATTGTCCATTAAAAAAAGAATACTAATTTTGTCTGGGTAAGAAAGAATGTAAATGCAGGCTCAAAACCCACTTGGACACCTACAAAATTCCATGTAGGTGGTTTGAGTTCTCAACTTAGCAGATTGCAGGCACCTTGATAAAAGATGCTCGAGAGGCTCAACCAGTTATACTAGCAACATGTATCTCTATCACTGAAAAAGGAGAAGGACCTTGGTTCTTCAAATGAGTATAGCACCTGGTAAAATCTACACTTGCTTGAATCTATATTAAATATTAAGATTACTTATCTCCGAAATAAAAAGTCTAGAGCATCTGCTATTTATCTAAGGAATACATGAAATGTGTGAATTTTACAACATCTAAATTTGTCATTACAAGATCTAAAGATTTGAAGAAAATCACTTTGCAAAAACCATAAAACTGTATGATCAGTCGACCGACGGTCGACTGTACTATTCTGGTCCTTGATAGGTCGAGAATGGACCGGTCGACCGTATGGTCGGCCGTCCACCCCTCTGTCAAAAACCACGCAATCAGAACTCCTTCTTTCGTGTGATGCGGTCGACCGTATTTGTGAACCAGTCGACCGACCCATTCGGCTGACATGATTTTTCTCCTTCCAGTATAAATACCCCTTCGTCTCCTTCCTCTCAAACTACATGAAAAACCCTAGCCCCCATACACAAACTCATCAAATATCCTTCTCATCTCTCAATATTCTCTTCAAATTTCTATGTGTTTTTTCCCTCTCTCAATGGCTTCCTCTTCTCACAAATCGAAGGGGAAGAAAGCTATTGCCTCTAAATCCGTCACTAGAGATGGTATTATCTTTCGGAACTCAAATTGTGCTGATCTTTACTTTCTGATCTTTGGAATGCTCCCATCGTTGCCAATCGGGTAATCAACTTATCATCCTTAGGGGGTCAATTTTCTATTATGGTTAGGATCCTTAGAGATCTTGGGTGGGAAAACCATCTTACTACACCTAGCACCCACTCCGAGTCATTAACTCGCCAGTCTATGCCAACCTTGAAGGTCTTCAAGACGATGACCTCACCCTCTCCTCTATTATTCTTGGGAGAAGAGTTAGAGTCACCCCTGATTATCTCCATAGGAAATATGAATTTTCCGAAGGGGAATTTGATGCATATCATCTAGATTTGAAAACATTTTAAACCTGCCCATAACCAAAATACGGTCAAATCCATGATCGTCCAACCTCAATTCTCTCATCTTCCTCGTCCCGCCCTAACAAATTTTACTGATACAGCTCGTGTATTAAAAAAAAATCAATGCAAACATTTAGCCCAAAAAGAATCACAAAGCTGAAATTTGGGATGATCAATCGTTCATCATTTTCTATAACCCCTATTTTCGCAAATACGTATTTTCATGAGTATTTTTCTGTATTTCGAGATTTATAAATTTGTTATTGTTAGATTCATTTTGAATTTCATGATAGAGTATTTTTCTAAACAGTAGTTATAACTATTTCAAATAAACTTTGTTTGAGTTCCCACCTGATCCGCTATTTGCATTTTGACCCTCCAAGTTATTGTTGCTATTTCAACAATTTCAACGAATTCCTATTGTTGTTGTTGCTATTTCAACAATTTCAACGAATTCCTATTGTTATTGTTAATATTTCTATTCTTATTGTAGTTACTATTATTAATTATTCTTATTAGTATTATTATCTTATTGTTATGTTTATTATTACTATTCTTATTGTAAATATGATTATTTATTATTATTATGGATTATTAAAACCAATCGATTCTTATTTAATAATTGTGTTTATAATTGTTCAAATAATTTATGTGATACGAATTATATTTTTGTTATGAATCATGTTCTTTTGTATTCGGGTTTATATTGATCTTTATATCTTTATACCCTATCTATTTTACTTACTGGATTTATACCCAAATACCCAATACCCAATATCTCTTTTTCCCTATAAATACTCTAATCATTTACTTAACCCTAATACCTAACCCCTCAGCCGCTTTAATCCCCATTACTGTTTAAACCCCTCACCCTCTCTCTTGTTCATCCCTCCCCATCTCTCCCGCTCGGTTCGTCTTCACCCACAGCCGAAACCCAAGCTCCGATCGCCCATCTCGTCATCTCCACCCCGTCCCCGTCCACCTATCATGTTCCCTCGTCTTTGCCGCCACCATCAACCCCTCCGATCTTTCCCCCTGTCCTTGCCCAAGAACCCACCGCAACCCAACTCACCGAAACCCATTAACCCATTTCTTACCTCTGCCATCCCGTGCTCTGATCCCCTATTCATTCACCCTGAAACCACTAGAGAACCCAGCCCTCATTGTCATCATTGTCGCCGTTCAGATCCAGTGCCCAGCCATCGCCGTCTTCCTCTGTTTCGAGCAAAAAATAGAGCACCGCGCAATCTCGCCACTGCGTCGCTTCCCGACTAGTCGCCGCCGCCTCACCATGGTGCCAACACTGCTTCGCCCCGCCGCAGTGCTGCACAGTCACCACCGAGTTCGCCGCTCTCTCTCTCTCTCCATCGAAAGGTAGAAGGAGAGTGGTGAGTGGCTAGTTGTGGTGTTTGGTGTTTTGCCACACCATATCCCCACTTGATGTCCTCTGTTTGGATCAGATCCGGCGTGGAGAAGGTCGCCCATTGGACGACTTTGCCATCCCGTGTTTCGGGCAATTGGAGCTGGTTTTGCTGTTCGCTGTTTTAGGCTAGATTCGGTGTGGGATTTTGTTGAGTTGCTGTTTGCTTTGGTTGCTGTTGGTTTCTTCGCACGTGCTTTTGGGAGATTTCGCCCGAGATTCTGATCCCGTTATTCCTATTTAAATTATATCTGCAATACAGGCAAGTCTCTTCTTGAACCCTTTTTTTTTATTTGTGTTCAAAGATTTTTTTGATCTCCTGCAAGTAGATCCTGTCCTTTTATTTATCAAAAACTGCTTTGACAATTTCGTTAAGATTATCGAGGGTTTACATGAGCTAACCCAACGTATTCTTAACATCGTGCTTCTCTTCGATCTAAACCTAGTTCCCAATGTTTCATGCATTTGCACATTAAACAACTAGATTCATGCATAGGACTGCTTGATAGATTGGACATTGAAATTGAACATGCTAGAATTGGATTTAATTGATGAATTGACACCATGACCATGATGAATGTATCTTAAACCTTAGAATTTGCATGTTGACACCTATGATTGCTTTGATTACCAATTTGCATGCTATATGTGATCGTGTGAATTATTTATTATCTTTTTATGTTAAGTTGATTTCTGGACTGCTGTATGTTTCACTTTGAATCAGACTTTTAGCCCTGCTAATGACATAATTTGAGGAAACTTACGAAACATAAAATGTAGCCATTGATGTATAGATAATTTTTCCCTGGTCTGGATTTGAATTCCAATTTGCCATCTGTTAGATATCATCACTTTACTGCAACTGTGTTAGTAATTTTCAGACCCATAATTTCATGTCTATCCTGCCGTTGTTTATTTTATTTGACCTTGTTAACAGTAAAAGAAAAATCTAAAATAAATCATGCTGGACCTAGAAATGTATATCTACTTCCCTGAATTTTTGTAGATTTTATTAATGAGTTTTCTGATCCGAATTAATTAATAGAACATAACCTACTGCATGCTGACTGAACTTAAAACCTGATTTGATTAGAACTTTCACCCTAGTTCCTATGACTTTTATATACCTTAATTATACTCTCTGGAACCGTATGGAAGTCTACTTTCCAGATCTTCTGGCGGATTCAGTTTTGCTATTGTGTAGTGACCATGATCCATATTTTGGTACAGCAAGGTCATGCTGTCCTGATTTTGTGAAATGTGTTTATATGATGCGTTTGCTTCATGCTTTGTCTGTAGTGCTTAGAGCTAGTCACACATAGTAATATATAATATTGACACCCTCTTGCATGCTTACATAGGATGAAAATAAACTATTAACAAGCCGGGGTTATTATGGGTAGACTTGGTAGTGAACAATCGGGAAATGTACTCGGTAAGGCCTTCTCGCTCGCATGAATACTTGACGTGGAAGGAGGAGATTGTCTTGGAAGAAGATTATCACGTTATCTCGATATTTCGTTATCTTGATATCACATTATCTAGTTATGCCGAGTACACGAACCGTGAATTCACCATCGGTCTAAAACGATCACTGTGCTTACGCGGAACCTGTAGTATGGGATGCAGTAGTACGTGCACTAGGTAGGCTAATAAAATGACTAATAACCTGCATACTTGATCTTGTATTGAACTCGACTTGACATCATGTATTACATGTGTGATTATTGTAACCCTTTGATATTACTGCCTGCTCTTTGCTTTGCACTTTGACTTTGACCATGCCCCTTTTCTTTAATATTCAAGTTTTCCTTTATCCTCTGTTTTCTCTACTTGCTGCCCACGACTTGCTCTAAGTGCTCTCTTTTCTTTCTTTTTAGATCAAGTATTAACAGGTACTAGATTGCTAAGAAGCAATCTCTGAAGAAGTTGGTGAGCAAACTCTTTGAAGATTGGAGCTGGATCTTTAGTCTACTTAGCCATCCTTCATTATTTGCTTATTGTATTTTATTTTTATAATACTTTGTATTCATGGGCTTTATGCCCTGAAGTTTGTTTTATCCCAGATATTGGATTATTATTAGCGAATCTATTTCATGATTATCTTTGAGTTTATTCATTGTTTATGTGATTATATTCTTTTCCTGCATGGTTGTTTCTCTTGTATATTGTTGAGTTAGACTGGTATAGTTTATGGATGATGTAGAATCATTCGCTGGACCTACGTTACGTGCCCGTATTCCCATATTTTGGGAAGTGGGGCGTGACATTTTCCTTATTCTTGGTGAATATAAGTTTGATCTTGGCACATTCATCATTCGCATGATGAATTATGCAACTTCTACAAATCGTGGTCTTTCTTTCAGTTCTCTTATATACAATCTTGCCATTGACTCCCGTATTGATGTCGGGATTTTCCTCCTAAGCAAAAATCATATGCCCATCCTTCCACAACAAATGGGCATCGATGTACCGTTCAGCCAGCGGGCTCATCGTCATCAAGCACAGCAACAAGAGCGCCAAGCCGAACAGCCCCCACAAGCCTCTTCCTCCTCCCGTCACAAGAACACCACACCCTCTTCCTCATCTTCTTTCGTGACTCATGAGTAGTTTGCTGCTCATCAAATGCAAGTGTATGGATATTATGGTAACATGATTGAGTACTTGCAAGGAAAAGAAGATTGGGAAATTCTTCGTCCTTCAAATGATGAGGAAAATGATGAGGAAGATGATGAAGATAATGCCGACAACGAAAATGATGGTGGAGATGAATATATTTCTAATTGTAATTGCTAGATGTAATATCACCATGAATGCTCTTTAATTATATGTAATTTCTTGTAATTTTCTATGAAGGAATGACTCCATGCTTGAAAAATTTCACATATCCAGCTGATTATCTGCTTTACTCTCCTATATCAGTATTTTGGTCGACCGTGCGGTCGACCTGTCACTCATCTAAACTCTTGAACACAGACTCTTTCTAAGAAACACTTTGCCTTTTAAAAAAAATTCACTTTCAGTATTTGCGATCGACCGAACGGTCGACCAGTTAACTCTCTGTCTTCTGTTTTGTGCTTACAGGATGTGCAGTCGACCGTGCGGTCGACCGGTTTGCTTTCGGGTTGATTCTTGATTTTATATGCTTAATTGGTTCTGCGGTCAACCGGTTCTTTTCTTGGTTACTCATTTTTTAGTTTTATGAACTTTCTATTCATTATTTTCTATAATATTGGTTTATTGAAATACTTCTTCTTCTGTTCTATGCCTTGTATCTGTATTGGGAAAATCTCAAATCTATGATACCATGAAGAGCTCTTCCTGTATATCAAAGAGTTTTGCTATCAACGGTATCATGTAAGTAGATTTTCCTCTACTTTCAAAAATTATTATATTTCCCAAATTCATCTCATGCTTTATCATGTTCCCCAAATTAACCTCTTCTTTTGCTTCATAAACGTTATTTTATTTACAAATGGCTTTCGGAGGAGAATAAAGCATTTAAATACATGTTCTTTTATTTAATTCTTTTATGAATGTTCTTATTATTCTTGTCTTTTGCCCCTCTTGGTGTATTCCAAAAAGAGGGAGAATGTTTTTTATGAATGTTTTTAACTGAAAATAAATATAATATTGAATAATATTATCTCTTCTTCATATATCTTCTATAAAAATATATGCTACAGGAAGTACTAAATTCACGGGGGGCATTTATATGCATTATTGTTTTATTTTTAATCTCTCTTGATCTTTATCTATGAAAATCTTCAGAGGGAGTATTTATATGCCTTATTGTTTTATTTTTACTTTTAACATTAAAAGGCATGTTTTGTTCACACCAAAAAGGGGGAGATTGTTGACTCTTAATTTGGTGTGCACAAAATATGTCCATAAATACTAAAATGTTTAAATTAAGTTGTTCAGATTTTCTGGTTAAAATAATATTAATAAGAGATTCAAAAGATATTCAAGAATAAGCAAAGAAGGAAAGCAATAAAGAAAGATTACAAGATCAAGCAAAAGAAGAAGTTATTCAAAAAGAGCACATGTTGATTAGTGCCCAAGAAAGCTATCAAGACCAGTTGTTACTATTCCTTATTTGTGAGATTTTATCTGTATTTGATTGATAATGATTAATTAATATATGGTAAGAATTTAAAGTGGATTCGTTATGAACAGCACGATAATGGTCGACCGCACCTCATGTCGGTCGACCGCATCGCAGTCGACTGCACTTCACAGCAATAAAGTGAAGCAATCGACCATTCATCTCTCGACTTTCGTCAGAGAGATGAACGGTCGACTGCACCTAAATTGTGGTCGACCGTACTTTGCGCTGTTCACTCTTTTGGAATGTATCGTTTCCAATTTTGATCGTCTATATAATTGGACGAACCCATTGAGTATTCTTCACCAATTATTTCTGAGAAAAATCTTTTGAACTAATCTTTCAACAATCAATCCAAGTGTGTGTGAAAACTATTTGTATTCTTCAGTTAGGATCATTGAGGATCTTGAGTTCTTTTCTTTTCTTCCACTTCGGTGAGATTGACGGGACTTGTGTTAGAAGCCATGTAGGTGTAATAGGTCTCTCGGCCTGAATCCGAGAATCACTGTATAAGGGTTTGAGTATAGTGGAACGCTTGTGGTGGAGAATTGCTACAAGTAGGTAGTGTGGATGTAGACCTGAGGGGTCGAACCATGTTATATCGCTGCGTCACTTGTGCTAACTGTGTTAAATTTTCTTATCTCTTACTTTGTTATTCATTTTAATTTTTTTAATTCCGCACAATCATCCTATTCACCTCCCAGAGTGATTAACAATTTGTGCTTGCTGTATTTGTTTTCTCTATCTCTTCTTATTTACTTTATAACTTAATTTTAATTTTTTTAATTTCTGCACAAACACCCTATTCACACCCCCCTAGGTGATTCACATTAATCAGTATCTGCGTTATTCTGTTTACATTGTTGTAAAATGTTCTTAATATGCAGGAACACTTGGTGCTATTGCCGGACATGTGGTAAAGGAGTTCATCGTAACCAAATGGAATCACATTACAAGCGCCATGGTAAATTCAGCTTTGACGACTGTGGGAAGTGCACAAATTAATTTGAAGCAGAGCTGTTAGAGCATCTCGCAGCAGGCGGCATACCTGGTACGTGTCCAACCTCCAAGTGGCTGAACTGGTGGCATGAGGAGCTGTTACAGTACCAAATGCCTGACCTGGAAAGCTGCAGTACTTGTTTGTTTAGTTAAACACATTGATGATTTTGGAATGTCTCTTGGCTGTTGCCTGCAATTTATGGTAGTAAATTCAGTAGAGATAGACAATAAACTTTGTAACAAGCTAATGGGCATAAAAGGAGAATTATGCCAAATACTTGCTGCTAAGTAATGATGATTGACCTGGTTGTTCTAAATCGTCTTCCCTCCATATTGTAATTAATTTTTGATAGTAGAGTAAACCATGCATGAACTTAGTAGCATATTATGTTGATTATATTCATAATATAGTATACAATAAGAACAGAATAAACGCCGGTCAAGCTGCTCAGCTGTCGTGTATTGTATTTTACGACAAATATGACATTTCATAGCATTCGTGAAATACTATAGAAGATATACGATAGCCTTTTAAAAACGCTAAAGAAGCCCCTGCTATAATAACTTTATAGTGTTTTGATAAAACGCTGTAACATCGACAGCGATTCAAAAAACGCTGTAACATGGGCAGCGTTTCGGAAAACGCTATAAAATTCACAATGTTTCCGCAACGCGTTTTGTTTATAGCGTTTTCAAAACGCTTTTCAAAACGCGCGCTATCGCTTAACAGCGTTTTGAAAACGTTATCTTTTAACAATGTTTTTAGAATGCTATCAAAGAGAGAGCGGTTTTGAAGATGCTGGCTTTTTGACAACGTTCGCAAAATGCTATTGTTTGATGGCGTTTTCAAAACACCAACGTAAAATTTAGTTTTTGAAAGGAAAAGAAAGTCAAACATACATTATTTTTAAAACGCTATCGTTTTGACAGCGGTGTTTTTTTAAAGTATTTTAGGAATGCTATTTCTTTTTACCTGTATATTCTCCGGATGCAAATAAAAATTTATTTGTAGAAAATGTCATGACACCATTGAAACTATATAAAGTTTGCAAATTTGTGTATAAGTATATCAAAACATAGCATCATAAAAAAATCTGTACAATAAACTTCAATCCGTACAACAAGCTTATAAAAAAAGTCCATCCAATAAACTTTAAACTGATGAAGAAAAAATCCTTGATTGACTAACATCAACACAAATCGCACTCTTCGGTTCATCCACGACATCTCCAACCTACAAATAGAGAAGAAAAATGTCTTAAGTGTGATAAATAATGGAAAAAGAAGTAAGCACAAATGTTCATACAATTTCTGCATCTATGGACAGTGGACATATAAGAATTCTGCAACGCATTATAATTCTGACAGTATATTGTCCACCTGGTTCTGCATCTGAGGTTCAGGGTACAATATCCAAACTTGGCTAGGTTGAACTTGCACACAAGATGCCTACATACTGCGATGCCTACATACTGCTTCTACTGGAAAATTCACTTATGGTTCGAACTAAAATTAAATTACTTTTTAGATTGCATTACTTTTTAGCTGCAAATGGTGCCTCCCTTGCCATTCATTTTGGGTGAGTTGCAAGTAGGGCTGCAAACGAATCGAGCTATTCACGAGTTATTCGGCTCGAGCTCGATCAAAGTTCGGTCAAAGCTCGACTCAAGACGAGCTCGAGCTGAGCTCGAGCTCAAAAATCGAGCTCGATAGCTTAACGAGCCGAGCTCGAGTTAGGATTTTTTTTAATTTTAGGCTAAGCTTGCGAGCTATTCGGCTCGAATTCGGTCAAAGCTCGGTCAAAGCTCGGCTCGAACCGAGCTCGAGCTCAAAACTGAGCTCGATTCCTTAACGAGCCGAACTCGAGCCTGAAGATATTCGGCTCGGCTCAGCTTGATTGCAGCCCTAGTTGCAGGTGGAAGTTGAGTAATAATTCTTAGTGCAATTAACTTTCACTTAGAACCTTTACCAATATTGTAATTGCAACTCTAAGTGCAGTTTTTATCAAAAAAAAAAAAAAAAAAAATACCCTCTAAGTGCAGTAGTTGCAACTATAGTTGCCATGCATCTGGCTTGTTTATTTCGACAACATTAATTTAATGTTTAAAATGACAAGAAAAACTAATTTTGTGAGAAGATTCAGATGTACAATTCATTAGAGCATCCATTATCGTTTTACTAAAAAAAATGCATATTTTGCAATAAAAATACCATTCAAGGGAGAGCGCCACTATTGTTCATTGTCGAATTTGCAAATAATTAATTGCACTTTTGTAAATATTTTGAAAAAAATTTTTGTGGACGGATGATCTTCATTCGTCTGATCTTTTTTTGCGGTTTTTATTATTAGTAAAATGGCATTTACGTAATTCAATGGATGACATTTTTGTAAATATTTTTGGAAAAAATTTGGTGGACAAATGATATTCATCCGTCTGACCTTTTTGCGTTTTTTTTAATTAGTAAAATGAAATTTTTGTAATTAAATGGATGACATTTTCGTAATTAAATTTTGGTGGACGGATGATCTTCATCCGTCCGTTCTAAAAAAAATTAATAAAAAATGTGAGTCGGAAGATCATCATCCATCTCCTATATTTAGCAATTGTTAAAGCCAAATGCTAAATTTAGCGATCACTCTTCATTTCTATTTCTATATATACATTTATAGAAAATGATAGCGGGTGTTAGTTTGCTAAAATATGCATATTATGAATTTTTAGCAAACGAATGGTGGATTCTTTTATGTTTTATGAAATGCATCAATTGAATGGTTGTCTTTAGTAGTACTCTGATGAAGGGTGGTGTCGTTTGTGTTTCTTGCTTCCTTGTATCTCAATGTGAAAAAAGGTACATGTACATATATACAGTAAGTGCTATGCATAAAAGCAAAGTTTAAATATTGATCGTTCACTCTACTAAACAGATTGTTAATATCCTGTCGGAAGTTTGGTGTTTTATTGACTGAAATTGGAAATTTGGTGCTATATATATATTTTGTTGAAAACCGATTTAGGAAAAAATAATTTATTATTCTTGTTGTTCTTTATTCTTTACTGTATACATCTATATATAGGGATTACATTCTTGGAGGAGAAGAAAAGGAGATTGAGAGAAGATTGATGGGTGAGAGATTTGGAGAATCTGTTTTTAATAGATTAGAAAACATAATATACATATTAGTACTTAATACATTTCAACACTCCCCCTCAAGTTGGTGGATAGATATTGAGCATGCCCAACTTGTCAACAAATTTCAAGAAGAGCCGACTCGAAACTGCCGTGGTCAAGATATCTGCGAGCTGATCTTCAGACCTCACTTTAGATATCTTAACTTTCTCATCCAATTTATCCTTGATGAAGAATCTATCCACCTCTACATGTTTCGTCCTATCATGTTGAACTGGATTGGCGGCAATATCACATGCTGCTTGACTGTCACAATACACATTCATAGGTTCATTCGGACCACAGGCTAAGTCCTGCAACAAAAGTTTCAGCCATAAAGCTTCTGCTATATATAGAGCTACTCCGCGATACTCAACTTCTGCACTAGAGCGTGCAACAGCATTTTGCTTCTTACTTCTCCATGTAACTAGATTTCCTCCAACAAATGTGAAATATCCAGAAGTGGAGTGCCTATCAATTATAGATCCTGCCCAATCAGCATCAGTATATGCCTCAACCTTCAAGTGACCATATTTCGCAAATAGGATCCCCTTTCCTGGAGCAGACTTAATATATCTCAGAATTCTCATCACTGTATCCATGTGGTGTTCCTGAGGTACATGCATAAATTGACTTACCACACTTAAAGCATATGATAAATTTGGCCATGTATGCGCAAGATACATCAGTCGTCCAACCAATCTTTGATATCTTTCCTTATCACAAGGCACATGATCAGATTTATTGCAAAGTTTCAGTCCTTCTTCTAACGGTGTACCAATCGGCTGACAAGCAGACATTCTAGTTTCCTTCAATAAATCAAGAATATACTTTCTTTGAGACAGAAATATACCATTTCTTGAGCGAGAAACTTCAATACCAAGGAAATATCTCAAAAAGCCAAGATCCTTCATTTCGAACTCTTGTGACAAGTAGCTCTTCAATACTATTCTCTCCTCAAGATCATTCTCAGTTACTATCATGTCATCCACATATATAATGAGAGCAGTAATCTTACCTTCTTTCCTTTTCAGGAATAGGGTATGATCTGAATTACTCTGACAATATCCAAATGTCTTCATTGATTTTGTAAACATTCCAAACCAAGCTCTTGGCAATTGTTTGAGACCATATAGCGCCTTCCTCAACCGACAAACTTTATTACTGTGTTGGACTGGTCTATTTGATCCTGGCGGTTGGACTGGTCCATATAAACCTCTTCTGTCAATTCCCCATGCAGAAATGCATTCTTCATATTAAATTGCTCCAACAACCAGTCAAGATTTGCGGCAAGTAACAGTAGAACTCGAACAGTGTTTAACTTTACCATAGGTGCAAATGTTTCATCATAATCAATTCCATAAGTTTGAGTGTACCCTTTAGCAACCAGCCTTTCCTTGTACCTCTCTATCGAACCATCCGACTTATATTTCACTGTATAAATCCATCTGTATCCTACCGGTTTCTTCCCTGCTGGCAGTTCGACTATCTCCCAAGTCTCATTCTTCTTTAAGGACTTCATTTCCTCATCCATAGCTGCTTTCCACCATGGATTGGCTAAGGCTTCCTGCACACTATTAGAAATAGATACAACAGATAAGTGATTTACAAATAATTTATTTGATTCAGACAATCGGTGAGTGGACACATAATGACTCATGGGATACTTGACTTTACTAGTGGGATTAGGCTCATAAGTGGGTTTTGGGATACCTCTAGTAGTACAGTTTGGGAGTTCTCTTCTTAGAGCTTCGGACAGCGATGACGATTGGTTTTGGAGTTCTGCTGTGGGTAGAGATAGATCTAGTGGTGGAGATGGTTCAGATGGTGCTGGTGGTGGAGATGGTTCAGATGGTGCTGGTAGTGGAGATGACTCATCTTCATGGAGGTTCGGCACTGAATGCAGTTCTTCGTGAAAATTTTCTTCCTCAACCAAGTCTTCATTCGAGTGACCATCACTACTTACATCCTAATTTTCTCCCCTTATATCCGATTGTTCAGTCTGAATAGTAACCACTTCATTATAGGCAAGAGTTTGAACTTCACTTCGGTACCCCCCTGAAGTTCAACCTCAGAGAAAAATACATCTCATCTTCATGGAACACAAAATCCATAGTCACAAATATCTTTTGAGTTGGTGGGTGATAGCACCGATACCCTTTCTTGTTCTGTGCATATCCCACGAAAATATAGTGGACAGCTCGAGGAGTTAACTTATTGCGTTCATGTTGATGAAGATGAACAAATGCAACACACCCAAACACACGAGGTGGCAAGTTGACGACTTTTGGTGCTTTCATAGCTTCAGTTAATTGCTTGAAATGGTGTGAGGAAGTTTAGGATATTAGAGGAAACTCGGTTGATTAAGTATGCAGCAAAAGCAATGGCTTCTCCCCAATAAATGAGTGGCATATTTCCATGGATGAGAGAAGCACAGACCACTTCGAGCAAGTGTCTATTTTTCCTTTCTGCAACCCCATTCTATTGAAGTGTATATTAGCATGTAGTCTGGTGAACAATTCCGTGTTCCACCAAATATTGTTGCAGATTCGAACTCAGGTACTCTCCGCCATTATCACTCCTAAGAACTTGAATCTATGATTTATACTGAATCATAACATACTTGTGAAATTTCTGAAACAAGCAACTAACTTCACTTTTTGACTTCATCAAACAAATCCAGGTCATACGGGTACAATCATCAATAAATGTCACAAACCATTTGGCTCCTCCAAATGTAGTGGTTTTGGATGGACCCCAAACATCAGAATGAATAATCATAAATGGAAAGGAGCTTCTACTTGGACTTGGGGAAAAAGAGACACGGTGACCTTTTGCGAGTTCACACACATCACACCGAAAGGCAGATATATCCATCTTCAAAAATAAACTTGAAAATAATTTCTTCAAATAACCAAAAGAAGCATGTCCTAGTAGTCGATGCCATTGCCATATATCTAATTTCTTCTTCTCATCTTCGGATCCTTCCACACTTAGAGCTTGAGTCAACTTGTTTGAACTTTTAGATTCTTAATTCAGGTAATAGAGCTTCTCGTGTCTAACCCCATAACCAATCGTCTTGTGAGTCCGAATATCCTTAAACACACAATGTGAAGGCCAAAAAAAGTATAATACAATGTAAGGCAGTAGTTATTTGAGCAACAGATAATAGGTTAAAATTCAAGGATGGCACAACTAGGGCAGTATCTAAGGTTAGGTTGTTTGTGAGATGTATAGTATCCTCGCCAGTAACAGTGGCAGGATTACCATTGGCAGTTGACACAGTTGATTTGGTGGATGGTTGAAAATTTTGAACTTATCTAGAATCAAAAGTCATATGGTCGGTAGCACCCGAATCAATTATCCATGCATTATTCATAACAGAAGCAGAAATATTAAATACCTTACCATCATTACCTGCAGCTGTAACTAATGTAGAGGCGAGTCCAATACTCTTCTCAGCTCCATCAGTTTGTCCCATGGTAGCAGCACAAGAAAAACAACGGAACTGATCTTCAGCAACCAATAGCAAACGACACAACTTGGCCAATAATAGCAACTAGCAACACAACAAACAACACTACTAACAACAATAGAAGGTGAAGAACAGCAAACACCAACAATCCCCAATCAAAGAACAGCAAAAAGAACCACGACATGGATCCTCTTTGGCTTGCGGATCGAAATAGCAAACAGGAGAAACAGCAACAACAGCACAAGGGAAGAGAGAGAGCAGCAACTCAAAGAGACAGCACAGCAACAGTAGTAAGGGGCTTCGGTGCTGGCGTCGACTGGCTTGACGGCGACGGACGGCAGCATCGCAGGCGAGCGGCGCGACCAGAAACAGGGCGGCACTGGCCAAATCGATGCAGGGCGATGTTGGGGGAAGAGAGGAGCAGTAATGGGTTCTGGGTTCTTGGCTAATAATGTCAAGAAATAGGAGAAGAGCAGTGCTAGGGCGGAAAAACGATGGAGAGGGGTCGGGGTGCTCAGTGCTGGCGCGCGTCAGGGGGCGCGACGGAAGACGACGACGGAGCTGGGGGTCGCCGGAGTCAGGGGCAGCGCCGGTTGTCGATGACTGGTCTGGATGAGGTTCGTCGGGATCGGGATCGGTGGGGATCAGAGAAAAAGAAAGAGAAGAAAAACAGGTTCGAGTCTCCCCTTTTTCTTGCTCTCCACCAAGTCTAGATCTTATTAGGCTCTGAGACCATATTGAAAACCGATTTAGGAAAAAATAATTTATTATTCTTGTTGTTCTTTATTCTTTACTGTATACATCTATATATAAGGATTAATAGGAGATTGAGAGAAGATTGAGGAGTGAGAGATTTGGGGAATCTGTTTCCTATAGATTAGGAAACAGAATATACATATCAGTGTTTACTACATTTCAACATATATATATATATATATATATATATATATATATATATATAATTAAGCGCTTTGGTTATCAGTGTATTATGTAAATTAGCCTCAGTTTGGGATCCCTGATGTATCAAAAAGTCTCCTCTCCTTGAATTGCAGAGAATCGGAGTATACGCAGAGCATTGTTAATAAAATTCCATTCTAAATTGTTCTAATATTATTTGAGAGAATCCAAAATTCTAAAATTGTGGTAAACATTCTCACTTATATCTACAAATTGAAACTTAAAACACCTTATTTAGTGAGTATTAAATTAAGTAATACCATGCAGCTAGAGAAGGCATGGAATACCCATCATGTTACATTTGTATTAAATTACTAATGAATATTAATAACCCTTTTTATAAAATTATTTTTTTTAAGAAAAAAAAACTTCCAACAGCTATAGCCCGAAAAGTTTAAGCCCATTTCCCACTTTTGTAGAGTGGGAAATGGGCATGCAGCTAGAGTTTTCCCATTTCCCATCACATCCTCACTAAAACACCTTATTTAGTGAGTATTAAATTAAGTAATACCATGCAGCTAGAGAAGGCATGGAATACCCATCATGTTACATTTGTATTAAATTACTAATGAATATTAATAACCCTTTTTATAAAATTATTTTTTTTAAGAAAAAAAAACTTCCAACAGCTATAGCCCGAAAAGTTTAAGCCCATTTCCCACTTTTGTAGAGAACATGCATATATGGATGTTAATACTATAAAACTTGTTTATCAAATGTTTTACCACTCTTACAATTTATAAGCTAGTTTGTCTTATCAATTTAAGAGAACTAACATTTGAGTATTTTGAGAGTTAATAATCACATACCTGTACAGTGCTAAGAAACTTTTGCTTTAAATCTAGGATCAACTGTTTTTGAAAGGCTTGATTCTCCTTCAAGTAATCACATAATCAATACTTTAGTTAACATAGTAAACCATCATAGATACAAACACCAAAAAGAGTTTCTCTCCCTAGAAAATTCTAGAGAGAGAAACTAACCCCCAAACCCCCCAAAAAACAAACCCTAGATCTGAGATAGGTGGGGGCAGCAGCTAGGGAAACGCCGCCGCCGCCGCCTCCCGTCCCCCGCACCCTCACCCCTCCATCGTCCCTCCCTCCTCCCCTAGCTCTCATCCCTATTGTGTTCTGGCACTCCATCAAACCCATCTCCCAATTCAGTCTCCTCCTGTTCGACGGCGACACCCTCAGCTAGATGCAGCAGCCCGCACCCCTTGGTCGACCCCCCTTTCGCGATCAGTCCCCGCCATGCTTTACCAACGGGCAGGAGGAGGAGGATGGGGTGTCGAGGGGGATTAGGTTGGGATACGATTAGTACAGGGGATGGTTGATTTGACGGCAGAGTCAGCTGTTCAATTGCTGAACACATTGGAAGCGAAGATCCAAAGTGGAGGAGGTGTTGCTAATATAGAGGTTGATAAACATTTCCAGAGCTTTGCAGCTGATGTGCTTTGGAGAGCTTACTTTGGTTGCAACTATTCAGATGGAGAAGAGATATTCTCAATGATTACAAGTCTTTTGGGTGATATACCTATGGAAAGCATGCTTGCTAGACTTCCGATATCAAGGTGTGCAAGAGACGAGATCGACGACATGGGGCACCGGACATCGGACGACATCAACTTGAGTCATGGAGTCGGTCGCAGGGGCCCTCGTCGAATTGTGGTGGAGTCATGATCTTATCAGGTGTGTCCCTCATCGTCAATAAAGAGATGGCTGCGGCTAGTTATGGACAGAAATTGGTGGTAAGAAACTGTGAGGGTGATTCTTTCTGGATGGGTGTTCATTGTACCGTCATTGGTGTTTACGGTTCCTCGAACGTGCAGTTTCAATCTGCGGCTTCGATTGGCAGGTATGGTTTATTTGGTTTGGTGCGAGCGAGTGTTATGAGAGACAATTGGAATGGGGGAAGTGGTGTTTGAGCTTGGGTCTATGTTGGGAGATGTGGGGAAGGGGAGAGAGGAGATTGGGTTGTGTGTGTAAGAGAGAGGAGTAGCGGAGGAGTCCCTAATATCCAAATTTTCTCCCTAAATATCCAAATTACAACCAACTTACAATTAGCAAGAAAATATATCCTAGTTGGTGGGGCGACGGTAGTCCGACAATTTTATTGTTTGTGCTCTACTTTGTTCTATTCAGATCAAAGTGAGGGGTGACTACGGTCTCTCTCATGTCAGGAGGCTTGGAGGGGGTGGTGGCATTTGTTCAGCAGTCAGGGGACTGGAAAACCTACATTGCGAAGGGCTAGTGAGATTCAATGAGGATCAAGCGGGGGATGAGAACGAGGACTCAATCTGTACAGGGAGTTGTCAGATTGGTGGAGTGCTTGTGGTCTCTCATATGGTGCTTGAAGTTGATGCGTGAGTCATTAATGGTAGCGACAGAGGTGTCCGTGCGAGAGTCAGGGGAGAGAACATTCTTCGTTGCGAGGTGCCAGTGAGTCAACCAGGGTCAAGCGAGGGGATGAGAACCATGACTCAATCTGTACAGGGAGTTATCAGATTGGTGGAGTGTCTGCAGTCTCTCATATGGTGCTTGAAGTTGACGTATGAATCACTGATGGGGGCGATGGAGGTGTACGTGCAAGCGACGGAGCGGATAAACGGTATACAAGAAAGGGACTGAGAGAGAGAATGAGCTCAAATTGGCATGAGAAATTGACTTGGACGAGGTTACCCGATCAGTAGGATTAGATTTCGTTATATTTTTGTTTGTTGGTTGGGGTATATGAGTTCCAAGATCCAGCATGTTGGGATCTAAACTTCATAAGCCTTATTTTTTGTTGTATGTTTTGTTAATTTTTTTTTAATTAAACACGGGGGGTTTTCAACCCACCGTTTAACGATCAAAAAAAAAAAACTTAGTAAACTAGTATAACTCCAATGGTGAATTTAATTTTTTGATTCGTATTTATTAGAACGTCCTCTATATCTTATTTGTATAATCCGAAACTATTCTAATTTGTGCATTAAGCATATGCAATTGTGGATTTGTTGATAATTTGATGATACATGAACATGACAAACATAGGAGATGTCAAAGAGAAGATACTAAGAGCGAAAAATTAAGATGAAATCCAGTACTTGACAAGTGAGATATTAAGAGCGAAAAATGGTGAAGATAATTTTAGGTGAAGCCTTGCTCCATTTCCCTGACAATGAGATTTTTTTCTTGAGAATCAACAAAAAACAAAGCTAAGAAACAATTTTCTTATTTAGTATCATGTCATCTTTAAAGCGAATATGTATCATACTAATTTTACTGCCTCAATTAATGTTTATCTTGCACTAACCCCACGCCCTGTTGCTTCGTCAACTATTATTATAAGGTTCCACTTAATTTCCATTCTCATCAGTTTTTATAGCACATGTTCATTTTGTCTTACACATTCTTTCTTTTATATGTACTGACACTCAGCCTTAGATATTCTCTATGTGGCGAATGCACTTTCTCCTCTTACCATTACTTATTAAGCTGATGTTGCGGCCATACTTGCATTAGCATCGTATAAAGACTTTTCCTGTATATACATTTTATGCCATGTTAGCCCCTGGTTTTCTTTTGGTTTCTTCGTCTTTTATGCTTCAAAGATACTCGTGTACGCAAGGAAATATAAATTAAATACAGCTAGCATATGTTTTCAGCTATCTACACACACACACAGAGATATATACTCTAAAATTTACATTGACAAACAACTACTAAATGATGTTTTCGTTTTGGATCACTTGCAGACATCTACTATCTAATAAATGACATTTTTCAGTTAAATTAGCAGC
This sequence comes from Hemerocallis citrina, assembly GCA_017893485.1. NCBI lineage: Eukaryota > Viridiplantae > Streptophyta > Magnoliopsida > Asparagales > Asphodelaceae > Hemerocallis > Hemerocallis citrina. Next base: position 197,857,276 of record CM030368.1, on the reverse strand, counting down.
CTTCACATTTTTCTTCCAATACCAGTTTCAGTTTATTTTCTTCTATAGCTTAGAACTCTTGTGATTCTAAAACTCAATTAACAGACTTATCATTCTCAATTTTACATATCCAAATCACCTCTCTGACTTTAACCTATTTTTGTGCTTCATTACCTTCCCTGCGTTCATTTATTTCTATTTTTTTGCTATTCAAGAATTAATTGTGCATCATCAAATCACCGATCTTAACATTCTGATTCCTGTGACCGTAGAATACGCAATATTTCATTCCTTATTCTGATGAAATCCCGCCAACATGTTTAGCATTCAGAAGCTCACAATATATTGCAGAAGCTTCAACAATCAACACTTTCCCATCTACAGGTTGATAAAGTCAGAAGGAACTGAATATATACCTCAATTAATGAATATCTAGAAGCTAAAATTGCAAGGAAGCCTTTCAGAAAGATGAAAGCAAAATATTGCACTTAACTTAATATGATAAAACCCAAATTATAAACAGTCGATGTTTACAATGTGTAAGCGTACTAGTATCTGACATGAGAAATGCACATGCATATCTATATTTGTATTAATAAAATTATACGAACAAACAAATACTAAGAATTAATTGTTACAAAATACTAAGAATTTAAAATACGGAAAAATACTTGAAAAATACATATTAACGGGAACAGGGGTTACATTAGATGTGGATTCAAGTTGGTATCTTGATTCAGGAAGTTTTTCTCATATTATTTGCTCCGAGAGGGAGATATTTTCTACTTACAAGTCGTCAATAGGCCGTAGTGTGAGAACGGCTAGAGGGGATATTTGTGAAGTAGTGGGTGAGGGAATAGTTAAATTAGAGACACCATATGGTAAAGGTGATGAGGACATCGGTTCCAGACGATTTGGGCGTTTCTATCAGCGCAGGCATCGTCTTCATCAGCTGTTTTATTCAGTTTAGGACTTTTATTTTATTTCCATTTTTATGTAATCTTTTTTGTAATTTTTAGAGTTTGAGAATATTTTGGAGATGTGTTTCAAGATGTAATTGAGCCTATTTAAAGGCCCTGAGATGAATGAGAAAGGCATGCCATTATTGATCAAAAAATCTGTGTTGAGTTTGCTCTTCATTTTTTTCTCCTTTGTGTGATACAACTGAGAGACAAATTAGGGTTTGTGATAAATCCTAATCTAGTTTTAGAATTAGTGATTAGTTCTAAAATTTATCCCCACTTAAAAAATCCCCAATACAAATCATAATCCCCTAATCAAACCCTAATCCCAAATAAATAAACCCTAATCCCAACTAAATAAACCTAGCCGCCCCCTTTCTCCTCCATCATCTTCTCCAACATCAGATCCCCATCCCGCACCCACTCCAAACCCTACCCGATCCCCATCCCGCACCCACTCCCGATCGAAATCACCCACTCCAAATTCCTCCTCGTCGTCAACCCCGACTTCTTCCCCTGTGATCGCCGAGTACCCAACCGACGCCTTCGTCCCGTCACCCCCCTCATCGCGACCCACTCCTTCACCCCCCAAACTCTGACGACCATCACCACCACGACGGCCCCCTCGTCTGCTGCCTCTCTCCCTCACCTTCGACCCGACGTCTCTGACCACGCCAGCTCCTCGCCATCCTGACGACGACCACCCCGTCGCCCCTCGCCGTCGACGCTGCCCCCGCTCGCCGTCAACTCGCCGTCGGCCAGATCTGCTAGCCTTCTTGGCTTTGTGGCTGCTATTTGTTCACTGCGGTTGCTGAGATTCTAGTCGCTGCCCAACTCCGAGATCTGCGTTGGTTTTCTCCACATTCGGTAATATCTTTTCATTATTAAGTATTTGTGCTTTACTGCTTTATCATCTAGTTTATTATCTGATTTATCTGTCGACCACAAAATAATTGAGATTGAGTGATCCACATGCTAGATTAGAGTACGAATTGATATTGGACTTATTACTTGCTAACATATAGGGATTTAATTATTGATTGAGGTTGAATTATTAATTGGAATTGTTAGCATAATTCAGTTCTTGAAAATCCATTAAATCCGCTAACTGTTTTAAATTTCTAACTTAGATCAGAACTTTCATGTTGGTAAAATTAACCCATTAAAATTCTTGGAAAATTCTCTATTTTAGGGTTGGTTTTACATCATTTTGGTATCAGAGCAAAGGTTCCTAAAACCTTAGTTCTTGCATCGTAGGCATCATTTTTGCATTCATTTAGTATCGTGTAGTCTTTTATTTTATTTTATTTTTATTTTATTTTAGTTTAGTCCAGAATCATTTAAAAAAAAAAAAAAAAAAAATTAGGACACACACGGCCCCTAGCTTCCACTTTTGGTGAATGCGTCTTCGCAGCACCATCACAGACCCTGAAGAGCCTTTTCTATCCCTTCCCAATCACCCAATTAGGAACCCTAGACTCCCCAGACCTGAAATGGACAACCCTGATATCTCCACTACCCTAGCTGCCATCCAAGCAACTCTTGCCAATATCAATGAGAGGCTTGAGAAAGTGGAGCTAAATCAAAACATTGTCCCTGAGCTTCATGGCCATCGTCAGATCCCTCAAGGAAATGTTCATGACGATCAACGTCAAGAACGTGACCCTGACGAACAATATAAAAAGAACGTTAAGGCTGACGTTCCCCAATTTGAAGGCCACATGGAACCCCAAGCTTACCTTGATTGGGTCCGTGCCATGGACCACTATTTTGTGTGGTTCGACATGAGCGAAGCCCTTAAAGTTAAATTTGCAACTATGAAATTAACGGGTAAAGCTCAACAGCATTGGACCAATCTTGAACATGCCCGCAGAGGCCGAGGCCTGGCACCCATAGCCACTTGGGAGGCCATGAAAGAGAAGCTCACTGAGAGGTATGTACCGTTGTCGTTCCACACCCGATTGTTAGATTCGTGGAACCAATTGTATCAAGGAAGTAAATCCACACAAGAATACATTGATAAATTCGATGACTTCCTTATTCGGTGCAATGCGCTAGGAAAAGAGAGTGAAGAACAAACTCTCTCTAGGTTCAGAGCTGGACTACGAGCTGACCTTAGGAACGAGCTAATCTATAGAAACGTGGACTCAATAGCGGCAGCCTACGCCCTAGTCCTCGACATAGATTCACTTAAAGCTAGTTCTCATTCTAGGTCCAGCGACTCGAGAGATCATTCCTCTAGAATGACCTCTACTGACCCACCTAGACCTAAGCCTCCCTCTCAGCACCCCAACAAATCTTACCCCAACAAACCTAATTCAAACTTTAATTCACATAGAGATGAACATAAGGGTAAGAACACTGGAAAAGATTACAGTAAGATTGACCCTCTCACTAAGTGCTATAAGTGTAAGGGCTATGGTCATGTTGCTAGCAACTGTCCCAGTCCTAGTAGGATAAACATAGTAGAGGGTACCGCTGTCATTGCTGACGACTCAGACAATGAGTTTTCTTATGAGCCTATCGAAGGCGATGACTTCGATGAAGAAGAGGATGACCAGTATCTCCACTGTATTCGGTCTATCCAATCACCTCACTTGAATGTAGTTAGATGTGCTTTGTCCCAACCAAAAGAGGAAGATGATTGGAAGCACACTGCTATATTCCACACCTTTACGACTATAGGTGGCAAAAACTGCAAGGTGATTGTTGACAGTGGGAGCTGCGTCAACGCTGTCTCTTCTGCGGTCTTAGCAAAGACCAGACTTAAGGCTGAACCCCATCCATGCCCATACAAAGTATCTTGGATTGATGCAACAGCACTCCAAGTAACACATCGATGCTTAGTCCCTGTGGATTTCAAAGCTTACAAAGAGGAAATTTGGTGTGATGTGCTTAAAATGGATGTGGGTCAAGTCATTTTAGGAAGACCTTAGTTATACGATCACGATGTGACTATATATGGTCCATCCAACCAATGTGTGTTCCAGCACGATGGACTAAAAATAAAGCTCATTCCCGTGAGGCCACGAACTAGTCCAGCTGAAACAACACCGGCTCCCTCGAGAAAGGGCAAGGAGGTAACGTATATGGGTGAAAAGGAACTTACAAATGAAATTGAAAAGGGGGCTACCATTCTTTTACTCACAGCGAGAGAAGTCCCTAAAGATCCTAAGTCACTCATCCCGCCCCAAGTTACTCCTGTCCTTCAGGAATTTGCAGATGTGTTTCCTGCTGACCTCCCCAACCAGTTGCCCCCATTGCGTGACATCCAACACGCTATTGATCTGGTTCCGGGAGCGAGTCTTCCCAACTTGCCACATTATCGGATGAATCCGACAGAGCATGCTGAGTTGAAACGGCAAGTTGATGAGTTATTGGCAAAGGGCTTCATCAAAGAAAGTTTAAGTCCTTGCGCTGTCCCTGCCCTATTGACGCCAAAGAAAGATGGAACTTGGCGTATGTGTGTGGACAGCCGTGCCATAAACAAGATCACGGTGAAATACCGTTTTCCCATTCCTCGTTTGGATGACATGTTGGACATGATGTCTGGTGCCACAATCTTTTCCAAAATTGATCTTAAAAGTGGCTACCACCAAATACGTATTCGTCCTGGTGATGAATGGAAGACCGCCTTCAAGACGAAGGATGGCCTGTACGAGTGGATGGTCATGCCATTTGGAATGACAAATGCCCCGAGCACGTTTATGAGAATCATGACGCAAGTACTCCGTCCCTTTATGGGCAAGTTCCTTGTGGTGTACTTTGATGATATTCTCATTTACAGCCGATCCGTTGGGCAACATCTTGACCATTTGAGACAGGTCTGCGGTGTTTTGAGGAAGGAACAGCTTTATGCTAATCCTACCAAATGTACCTTCCTCTCCGATCAGACTATCTTTCTGGGATTTATTGTGTCTGCCAGAGGAGTATCTGCTGACCCAGAAAAGATACGAGCTATTACAGAGTGGCCTGAGCCCCGCAATATTCGTGATGTGCGGAGTTTTCACGGCCTTGCCACCTTTTATCGTCGGTTCGTGCGAGGATTTAGCACGATCATGGCTTCGATAACCGACTGTTTGAAGAAAGGTGAGTTTGTCTGGTCGAAAGAAGCCACGAATGCCTTCGAAGAGATCAAGAAGAGAATGACTCAGACACCTGTCATGAGGTTGCCTGATTTCACTAAAGTCTTCGAAGTAACATGTGATGCTTCTGGTATTGGTATAGGTGGAGTCCTCAGTCAAGAGAGTCATCCTGTTGCTTATTTCAGTGAAAAGCTGAATGAAGCAAGACAAAAATACTCCACCTATGACAAGGAGTTCTATGCGGTCATTCAGTCACTTCGCTATTGGCGACATTATCTCCTGCCGCAAGAATTCGTTATCTTCTCAGACCATGAGGCCTTAAGATTCCTTAATTCTCAACAAAAGTTGAATCCAAGACATGCTAGATGGGTAGAGTTCCTACAAGAATATTCATATACCATTAGGCATACAAAAGGGATTGATAATAAGGCCGCGGATGCACTAAGTCGTTGTTACATGATCTTATCTGCTCTGCGCACCGAAATTATTGGTTTTGAGAGATTGAGAGATGAGTATGCCTCCTGCCCAGATTTTCACGAGATCTACACCTCTTTGAAGGAAGGCATAACTCGAGTGATAGATGATTATTTCTTGAAAGATGATTATCTCTTCTATCGCTCCAAACTGTGCATTCCTAGTACATCCTTACGAGAGTATCTTGTTTGAGAATTGCACGCTGGTGGCCTTGCTGGACATTTTGGGCATCGCAAGACCATTGATGCTGTGGAACATAGGTTTTACTGGCCGAAGCTAAAGAGAGACGTTGTGAGACTTGTTAACAGATGTCACACCTGTCAACTTGCCAAACAACAAAAACAGAACACAGGCCTGTACACTCCCCTACCTGTTCCCAGCCGCCCTTGGGAAGACGTGAGTATGGATTTCGTGTTAGGCTTACCGAAGACACAAAAGAAACACGATTCTATTCTTGTCATCGTGGACCGTTTTTCTAAAATGGCCCACTTCCTCCCGTGCTCGAAAACTTTTGATGCATCCCGCGTGGCTCAGATCTTCTTTGATAATATTGTGAAGCTACATGGGTTGCCAAAAACCATTGTGTCTGATAGGGATGTGAAATTCACGAGTTATTTTTGGAAGACCCTATGGCACAAGTTAGGTACAAAATTAAAGTTTTCGTCAGCGTTCCACCCACAGACAGATGGACAGACTGAGGTTGTCAATCGGAGTCTTGGCAATCTCTTACGTACTCTTGTGGGAGAGAACTTGGGAACATGGGATTTGAAATTAACGGTTGCTGAATTTGCATATAACACATCTAGGAATAGAACCACTGTCATGAGTCCACACGAAGTTGTACACGGTTATCGTCCTAGGTAGCCTATAGATCTTGCCCCCATGTTAGAACATCACCGAGTCTCTGAGTCTGCATCTGCATTTGCATCCCGCATTCATGACTTACATAGAGAAATTTCCAAGAAAATTAATGAAAATAATTTTAACTACAAGTTAAGAGCTGATATTAGAAGGAAATTTAAAACTTTTAATGTGGGTGACGAAGTGATGGTTCGGATTCGTCCGGAACGGTTCCCAGCGGGATCCGTTAAGAAATTGAACGCACGTGCTGCAGGTCCATTTAAAATTCTTCATAAAATCAATGATAATGCCTATGTTGTTGACCTCCCCGAGGGCTTTGGCATCAGTAAAACTTTCAATATTGAGGATCTAGTACCCTATGAAGGCCCAGAATTTAACCCTAGAAATCCTCTTATAGATGAGCCTACCCTGCAGCCTACTGGTGAGATTCCCCCATTACCCCCACTACCAGATACTACTTACCCATCGACAGAAGAGTTGGATAATATTTTAGATGATCAGATAATCTCTACTAGAGATGGTGGTATTCATAGATATTTGGTAAGTTGGAAAGACAAGCCGGAGTCGGAGAACACTTGGATAGATCGCGGAGAGCTCCAGCGCTTGGATCCAGACCTCTTGGAGCACTATGACAGGAGGACTGGTTTTGACTCGACTGGGTCGAGTCTTCTCCCACCCGGGGAGAATGATGAGGACATCGGTTCCAGACGATTTGGGCGTTTCTATCAGCGCAGGCATCGTCTTCATCAGCTGTTTTATTCAGTTTAGGACTTTTATTTTATTTCCATTTTTATGTAATCTTTTTTGTAATTTTTAGATTTTGAGAATATTTTGGAGATGTGTTTCAAGATGTAATTGAGCCTATTTAAAGGCCCTGAGATGAATGAGAAAGGCATGCCATTATTGATCAAAAAATCTGTGTTGAGTTTGCTCTTCATTTTTTTCTCCTTTGTGTGATACAACTGAGAGACAAATTAGGGTTTGTGATAAATCCTAATCTAGTTTTAGAATTAGTGATTAGTTCTAAAATTTATCCCCACTTAAAAAATCCCCAATACAAATCATAATCCCCTAATCAAACCCTAATCCCAAATAAATAAACCCTAATCCCAACTAAATAAACCCAGCCGCCCCCTTTCTCCTCCATCATCTTCTCCAACATCAGATCCCCATCCCGCACCCACTCCAAACCCTACCCGATCCCCATCCCGCACCCACTCCCGATCGAAATCACCCACTCCAAATTCCTCCTCGTCGTCAACCCCGACTTCTTCCCCTGTGATCGCCGAGTACCCAACCGACGCCTTCATCCCGTCACCCCCCCTCATCGCGACCCACTCCTTCACCCCCCAAACTCCGACGACCATCACCACCACGACGGCCCCCTCGTCTGCTGCCTCTCTCCCTCACCTTCGACCCGACGTCTCTGACCACACCAGCTCCTCGCCATCCTGACGACGACCACCCCGTCGCCCCTCGCCGTCGATGCTGCCCCCGCTCGCCGTCGGCCAGATCTGCTAGCCTTCTTGGCTTTGTGGCTGCTATTTGTTCACTGCGGTTCCTGAGATTCTAGTCGCTGCCCAACTCCGAGATCTGCGTTGGTTTTCTCCATATTCGGTAATATCTTTTCATTATTAAGTATTTGTGCTTTACTGCCTTATCATCTAGTTTATTATCTGATTTATCTGTCGACCACAAAATAATTGAGATTGAGTGATCCACATGCTAGATTAGAGTACGAATTGATATTGGACTTATTACTTGCTAACATATAGGGATTTAATTATTGATTGAGGTTGAATTATTAATTGGAATTGTTAGCATAATTCAGTTCTTAAAAATCCATCAAATCCGCTAACTGTTTTAAATTTCTAACTTAGATCAGAACTTTCATGTTGGTAAAATTAAGCCATTAAAATTCTTGGAAAATTCTCTATTTTAGGGTTGGTTTTACATCAAAAGGGTTCACACTAGAAGAGATCATGCATATTCCTTAGATACAGTGGAATCTGATATCCTTGTGGTCTCTTGATTCTCAGGGCTGCAGGTACACAACTCGAGGTGGAGTTTTGACAGTTTGGAAGAGTCATCGTAAGGTAAAGGGTAAGAGGGGGATTGGGTAGAGTCAGCACAACCTCTACCAGCTTTGTGGGAGCAGGAAAAATCGGCCGAATGTATGGAAGCCTATTGTTCCTAAAGCATCATCTAGTAAGTCGTCACTAGAATTACCAAAATGAGATAGCAACGTTCGAATATCGTTGAAAGTGGAGAAATCCTTGTGGTAGGTGGAGTTCGTGTCACGCTCCGCTTCCCAAAAATACGGAATACGAGTACATGACATTGGTCCAGCGAATGACTAACATCACCTATAAGCTGTTTATCCGATCAACTCAACAATATAATCAATACAAAATAATTGGACAGGCAATAATAATAATCTCATGAACAATAACAATTGAAATGAAGCAATATAAAATATCCAAGTACAATAATCCAACATCGGGAAACAATAATAGCAATATTCGGGTCAAAAGCCCACAATACAATAAAATAACAATAGTTCAATAATTAAGTCTTCATGACAAAACAATTATTTATTAAGCGGTGATGCTATCAATTCCTTCACCAATGTTGTTTTCCCAATCCATCAGGCAATTCTCCATCAACACCTGTAAACACTTCATCTAAAAAGAGGAGAAATTTTGTACTTAAAGCAAGTCATGGACAGCAAGTAGAGAAAGCAGGGAACAATAGAATAACGGTATAACAATGAAGTCAATGGATCAATAGGAATCAATAACATGGGACAATAACATTAATCAATATCATGATAATCGATGCAATAGCTATAAATAATGATTCAATGTTCGATAACATTATTCAATGATCAATATCAATAACACTTGGCCAATATTCGATATCAATAGGAACACTAATAAACAATATGCAATGTCGATGTGGTGTCAATCCTTAAGTCTATTAATCATTTTAATCCTAACTAATGTAGCACTTCATGCTTTTCATTTATTTACCACATAGTTGCTACATACAAACAAGTTACGTTTAGACTTAGTGGTGGATTTTATAGTTCATGTACTCGGCAATAATATTCAATAATGACCAATAATTTAATGACCAATGACCGAATTAATTGAGATACTGTAATCAGTAATCTACAATCAACCGATGACCAATATGATCGATAGACCGATAAACCAATAAATAGGGAAACACGGGCCCCCCCTCCGAGTACAATCCTTATATTATCCACTACTAAAGTCAACCCTTAAGCCCTGGCTTGTTAATTATTTTATTAATGCAATAATACAATATGTAATTTGAGACATGAGATGAAAAATAGTATCAATAGGACAGCAATGGGACGATAACTTAGATAGAACAATTAGAAAGATAACAATGGGACATTAGGATCATGCAATGCAACATACACACTTTAATTCATGCAATACTACGATATAGAACAATTAATCTATTGAAATCTGGAATATAAAATTCTGGACAGCAACAGTAGCCTGTACAAAAATATAATTTCCCGCTGTTTCAGAATCGAAAACTGAATCCATAAGAATCCTAGAAACTATAATTCCACACGGTTCCAACGCATATTTAAATTCAAAATCCGACAATAGTATCAAGGTCAACACACCATTCATTACAGATTATATGTTCAATCAGAAATTCGACATCATGTTGTTATATTTTTAGAATCACCAAAAACTCTATAATAAATTTATTAAAAATATTTATTAGACTTCTAAACATGATTAGTAACAATATGGAAATTATCAGGAGCAAAATTTTATCATTTGATCAGCCTTTTTACTGTATAAACAAGAAGCATATAAGAATCTGAAAATCTGAAATTAAAAATACAGCTATAGTAAAACGGGCATAACTTTTGCTACATAACTCGGAATTTAGAAATTCAAGATGTTCTGGAAACTAAAAAGATAAGGCTACAATTCATATTCAGAAAGTAATTTATTTTAAGAATATTTACTGGGTTAAAAATAGCAGACAACATACAGTCAGCAAGCAAGATACAGGTTTTAGGGTATTTATCATGAAATAATTTAATTAAATACGATGGGTATCAATTCTATAGTCAATAAATTGTATAATCAGCATGATGGGTGCAATAACAAGATGAATAAAATTAGAATACACGCATACATCAATTTATCATCAACCAACAACAATCAATCAACCAAACATACAACCTAACAGTTATTTCTACAATAGATTAATTGTGAGACAATTATATGAACAACCATATTCTCAATTCTATATGAATGCATGAAAGATTCATTCTTTGGAGTCCAAAGTGGCACAATGTCAAGTAAATTAGGGTTAGCTCCTGTAAACCCTCAATATATCCAACGAAAGAGATAAACAATGTATAATACGATAAACAAAGGTATCTACTTGCAAGAGTTTCAACAAAACTTGAACTTGATACAATTAACAATTCAAGAGGACAGTGACTTGCCTTATAGACCGTAAAAACGAATACCAAGAATAACGGGATAAGGATCCCGGAGCAACGAACACACAAACACACAAGTTAACACGTGCAATATACATGCACAAAGAGTCAAAGCAATAACAGCAAGAGCAAGGGCACTCAACAGAAACAAGGGCAAGGGAGATGGCGGGTCCGGCGGCGTCGCTGGCGGTCGGTGGTCGGCCGGTGGTCGACTGGAGTCGACGACGGAACTGGCAGCGCGATTGGGGCGTCTATGGCTGAAGGTGGCTCGAGCGGTGGCCTGGTCGAGGAAGGAGGTGGGGGTTTCGGGTTTGGGGCTGGGCAAAAGTGTAACGACCCGGAAAATAGCATATGGCTATTTTGCATCGAAATGTGTGCGCGATTGAGAATTTCGCGCGACCATGGATTTTTGATAAAAATTATCTTAATTAAGAAATATAAGATATATTGTCTATTTTATATTATTATTATTTTCAAGATTAAATTATTTTTATACGGATTATCTACAAAGTAGTTTTAATGTATTTTGTATTGTTTGGAATTATTAGAATAGAGAGTTGGGCTTTATTTGAAATGTATTGAAGTTAGAGGGCTTATATGCAACATTCCCCTAGATATTTATCAATCTATTATTAATTATTCCCCTTTTTACAATAAACCCCTTCTCTCTCTCTTTCCCTTCTCCTTCTTCTTCCCTTCTCCTTCCCGTTCGTTTCTTCTTCCCGAACCCAAAGAAGACCCCGGCCTCCTCTCCTTTCCTTCCTCTCCCGTCCACGCCGACCGATCGAAACGAACCCCAACCGCCATTCCCACCTTCCTTCTCCTTCTCCCTTCTTGATTCGATGCCGACCCATGGCAGCCCCGACCTCCTCTTCTTTCCTCCTCCTTCCGTTCGTTCCATCCGAGATCGAAGAAACCCCGACCCCTTCTTCCTCCTTCGTTCTTCTTCTTCATCCCGATCAAAACAAACCCAAACGAACCCATCGACGGTTCTTCCCCACCTCAAAATCCACCTCCATTCCTTCGTCAATTTCGAATTAAGTTGAGGGTTGGATTAATGGAGGGATTCTCTACATGGTGGTGTTGTCGGATTTTCGATTGGATTTCGGAAGGTATAAACCCTAACTATTTTATTGTATAAAATTTAGTTGGGTTAATTTTATTGAGTAGGAATGTTAGGGTAGAGAGATTTAGAGATATTGGAAATTGTGGATGTGAGAAATTAGCGGTTCTTTTTAGAGAGATTTCAAGTTGTTAATAAAATAGGGTGTTGGATTTGTAAAAGAGAATTGTATGGATACGAATTAATTCTCGTATAGTAGGAAAAATTATAGTTGGACTATTAGTATTATTTGGGGGTGATTTTAGTAATTAATTGGGAATGAAAATACCGTAAGCATTAGATTATCACGTGCATCGCACGTGTATATCCCAAGCGTTCAGTAAACGCTTGTGTGATATTTGGAGATAGTGTTATTAGCTTTTATGATTGGTTTGAATTATTTGAGTTTAATTGCTTTGAAATTGATGATAGGATATATTGCGACTTTGGAGGCGAAGTGGCATGGCGCTTCGGATCTTCGCGGAAAATGGTGAGTTAGTATACTTATATATTTTGTGGGTTGATGAATATGTGAGTTGGTTTATTATATATTTTGTGGTTTAAGAAATATGTGAGTTATATTATTTATATATTTTCGTGGTTTAAAGATATATGTGAGTTGGTTTATTATATATTTGGGTGGTTTGAAGGATATGTGAGTTTAATTTATTTATACATATTTTGTGGGTTTAAGAAATATGTGAGTATTGATTTATTATATATTTTTGTGGTTTGAAGAATATGTGGGCATAAATTTAATTACGTATTTTGTGCATTAAGGAATAGGGTGAGTATGATTTATTATGTATTTGTTGTTTCAAAAGATGGTTGAATAACGTATATGTGTATATTGGGATGAGTTATATTTAGATGATGATATCAAATATGGTGTGTATGGTTTTATATACGTATTTTGATGTTTTGAAGAAGTTTGAATAAACTAAAGTATTGATATGGATTATGGATGAGGCGTATGGGGATAACGCGTATTGGTATAAATTATGGATGCTAAAAGAACCCATGTTAGTGGTTAGCAGTGGTGAGTAAAAAGAACCCATCCTATGGATTTGGATTGTTGTAGAGAAAGAACCCACGCTTGTAATATAGTAAGAATCCATGCTGAATTGTTGTAGAAGGAAACCCATGGTTAAGTTGTAGTAGAACATCATGCTTGAGTTGTGTGAAGAACCCATTCATGCTTATGTGACATTCCAGTAAAACCTACCATGCTCGAGTTGATTTTAGAAAGATAGCATGCTTGAGTTGTTATAGGTTGATTATAGCAAGAAACCCATGCCTTTCGTCCTAGGTGATCTTAGCTCAAACTTGAGGAGAGAACCCAAGAATCTAGTGCACGTAGTTCTAGTCCAAATTGGGGAGGGAAACCATGGATTTTAGTTGTATGAGACCCTAAGTAAAGTTGGACCATATCACATGAACATTATTCAGCTTCATGGATAATAAGAATTTGGAAAGTCACTAATAATCGTTAGCTTGATAAAAGTTTGATGTCGCTTCCTAGACTTCTCCTTGGTAGAATGCCTATTTTAGACTGTCAGTAGATTCTTCTGTTGCTTCTAATTATAGAAGAACAAGGTTACTAGTAAGCACGTTTGGCTGCTTCTAGGTTTGATCACATGTATGGCTGTTTTGTATGTGGTTTTGCTCATACGGGCTCGACTGGGCCGTATGTAGCCGTTGGTCCCATACGAAGCTCACTGGGCTCGTATGCAGGTATTGTCTTAAATAAGTAGGCTATGAGTGGATCCGAGGAGATCATGTGAAGCCTAGTTTAAGACTGGGTTAATTGTGTGGACAAATTGTCACACTCTATAGAAGAGGGACACGTACAGTGCTTTTCATGTCGAGTTGGAAGCACAGTGTATGTCTCGCTTGTTTAGATAGAAGAGGGACACGTATGGTGCTTTTCATGTCGAGTTGGAAGCACAGTGCATGTCTCGCTTGTTGGGTTAGAAGAGGGACACGTACGGTGCTTTTCATGACAAGTTGGAAGCATGAGTTGCGTATCTCGCTTGTTTGACCCATATGGTGCCTTCTTATGATGAGTTGAGAGTACGACTCTAGGTTGAGAGTATCTTGTAGCTCGTACGGCCCATTTGGTCTGTTAGGGTTAGTGACATCGTTAGGGTAGTAACTTGTTACTTAACCATGTTTTTGCCAAAGGGGGAGAGTTGGTGTTTGGGGTGATAACCTACACTCCAACCTCTCCTATAGGCTGACACTAGGTGGTGTTATCGGGATGTATTCCCCTATTAAAGGGATACGGGCGGTGTTTTTCATGACGAGTTGGGAGCACGGGTTCCGTATCTTGATTGTTAATTTCTGAATGTGCCATGATAAGAACGAGAGGGTTCCTAGGGAAATAGACCCTACGATCCCAGCAGGTTCTATGCCTTCTCATGACGAGTTGAGAGCACGAAAGAAGGTTGACGAGTATCTTGTAGTTCGTGTTAGCTTTTGGTGTGAGGTCCGGTACGCCGGCAATAGTCACCAGTCATGTAGTATTTATGTCAGGAACAGGATGAGTACAAATAGTAAAATTCATAACGTGGGTTCAAATCCCTATATACGGAGAAACGGCTTGAGATGGGGCGTATGTAGTATGGGATGCATACTGTTCCGGAGACTTGCTTGCATTAGAATAAGAGCATCATCATATTAGTAATCTTGCATTAGAATAAGAGCATCATCGTATTGGTAATCTTGCATTAGAGTTAAGTCATAACATACACTGGCACATAAATTATATGTACACGTGTCTTTTCCATTCGAGATGAATTGCGAGTGTGATAGTTGATGTAAATTAATAACCAAGCTATGGGCTTGGGATGTGATGTGATATTACCCAAGTTGTGCTTGGGATGTGCGTGATTATTACCCAAGCTATCGGCTTGGCGTGTGATATGTTATTGCCAAACTATGTTGGGATATGGGGTACATTGTGATGAAATGCAAGTAAATGGTAAGGTGCAATGAGATGTTAGGTTGGACATGAAGGAATGTGGTAGTATGAGAATGAAGGCATATGTCTGTGAAGTGATACGTGATATAAGGAAGTAAAATCAATATTGTATTATGAGAGTGGTTATTCAAATGGTAACTAAATATAAGTATGTATGAGCGGGTATGGATATACATACAGGTGATGACTCAGAGAGTATTTGATGTGGAATCTCATTTATGATGTTTACATATTCAGATGTCAAGTAAGATTTGTTTATCTTGGAAATTGTGAGTTCGTTATGTTTTTACTTGTAAGTTTAATTTATTTACTTATTTAATAAATTATACTCACACCAGAAATGGCTAACCCCTTAGTGTTTGGGGGTTAGGGAGTCCCTGGGCTACCCTAGGTCCCTACTGTTACAGGTCCTCAGCAGTGCAGAGGTGAGGTGTAGGTACAGGTTCCGTGGAGTGGAGCTCCAGTTATAATTCGTTGTTATGTTTTAAATTGTAAATAGTAAAGATTTATGCTTTTTAATTGATAATTGTTAAACCGTTATGAGTTTGGCCCCCAGAGCATATATATATATTGCCTGTGTGATGATGCTCATTTTGGCCTGGGGAGCCCGTATTATTATTGCCTGTGATGTAAGCTACGGAATTCAGAGCAAAATTCCGTAAGCTTTTCTGTGTTTTGGGCAAAAATTACAAGGGAGACTCTGCCCAAATTTTCTTTGAAACATAACCATTTTAGTTTATGTTTAAAGTGATATAGAAATTGGGAGAATTGAGTTTGGAGTCAAAAAAGAAAAGAAAAGGGGCATGCAGTACAGTTTGGTATTACAAACTGATATTGTAATTACTGCGCAGTAACTCTGTGTTGAAGAAAAGTTTTAAATTTTCCAGTTTTTCTGTGTCTCGAGACTAATTGAAGGAAAGATCTTGGCATGTGTCACGGTTTTCCAGTTACGTGGAAATCGGGGCATTACAAAAAGTCAGGGCAGTCGAGGGGGTTGATCGGGGTGGGGATTCGACGAGAGGGGTGGTCGACGGGAGGTCGGGGGTGCTAGGAGGTGGTCGCCGGAGAAGAAGCTCGAGAATTGGGGCAGACGGGTTTGAGCGGGGAGAGAGAAAGGGGGGAGGAGAGAGAAAGAGGAGAGAGGAGAGAGATTATGCGGCTACAAAATTACATTTTATGCTTTTAGGGTTTGTATTAGGGTTGTATTTATAGAATACAAGTAGATTATTGGGTTAATTGGTTTGGATCCAATAATAGTGGGTTTGGGTTGAGAATAAATTGCAATTGGGTTTTGGGTTCAATAAGAGATGGGTTTACAGGCAATAGGGTTCAAATAAAATAATCACAATCCAATAAAATAAAATCCACAAAATAGATAACCCAACGAGAAGAGAATAATAGTTCATGAACAAAAATTTAAATCCAAATAGATAAATAAATAATGCAAATAAAAAGAATATCAATGTGGTTTGAAAAATAAATTGGAGTTCACCACGAAATTTAAATCAAGTACAATAATAAAATAATTCGATAGATGGATTTTAAATAGATAATCAAGAAATAACAATTAATAATTATAATCATAATAAAATAAAATCATTTAACAAAATAGTATTCGGGTTTGACAATTTTATTAAAATAATCCAATAATAATATATTTAATTTAGGCTCAATGACAAATTGTCGATCAATAAGAAATGGGAAGTAAGATTAAAATACACCATTATTCAAAATGAATAAAAAATTTTGATTAGAAAACATTGTAATAAAATATCCAAAATGAATTTAGGACAAAATAAATTTATAAAAATTAAATTATAGAAAATATATGAAAATACCTATTAGCGGAAATGGGGGTTACAGTTCGTGTGGAGGGTGGCACCTCCATGATAACATCTACTGGGGTGTGCCCTTGAGGGGGCATACGACTGGAGGAAAATAGGTGGCGGTAGATTTCAACTAGCAGAAGAAGTCATAGAAACGGGTTGTTTACAAAGCGGATATGAAGGATCTAGAAGAGTTTCAATCACATAGTTGTGGATTCTTGAGTATGCAATCCAAGGTGGATATTGTTGGGTTTATATGTCTTGCATACACATGTTCGATAAAGAAGGCAATGAAGCGATGAGAAGGATCAAAGCGAATGATTGAAGATAGAGAAGGAAAGCGGTCAGCCGCAACAATAATAACAGTTGCGGTCTACCACACCCGCCGAACTGTACAGGGTTTTCCCGCAAGAGGGACAGTTGACTGCACCTTGGGGTCGGTCGACAGTTTGCGACTGATGGGTTTATTTGGGTTGGATCTTGGAGATTCGTGAGAAGCACAACTTCATCTTCAAGTCAGATCGTATGACTCTCAATGCAGGGTTATCTCTTTAGTAGTAATCGGATGGTTAGTGTATCAAGTGTATAAAACTAGAGTTTCTCTAGATCTATATAATCAATAATAGAAAAAGATAGTACTTCATCGAAGAGGTGAGAGATTTCTTCATTGTAAACAACAAGCAAGAGTTAGGCTTGAGAGAGGGTCATGGTGAGAATTGTAATATTCTTGTATCTTCTCTAGTTGAAATAATATCTCGATTCTTCCTCCCCAGGCTTAAGGCGAAAGCTCCAACCGAGACAATTCTTATGTGCTTGTGTGATTGGTGTGATCTAACTTTGTTTGTGTTACAAATTATGTTTACAAAATTTCTTTTACAAAGAAAGATAGAGAGGCACAGGAAAAACCGAGAAGGGAACAGAGGAGGGTAATCCGAAAGAAAAAGAAAAGGAAAATAAATTAATCAACTTACAGTAAGCAAATGAAAAGTACAACTCCAAGAAAGCCGAGGCCTGTGTATCACACAGTGTCCTTAAAACAGATTTTGCCTCTCTCCGGTTGCTGGATTGAACGGAGGCGTCTGTCTCCCAGGATGCAACGACTTGGAGCGATCCCGTAGGCACCACGTACCACTCCCGAACCGAGTACAAGCGCTTGAACCTATCACCGACTTACCAACAACAGCAGAATGGACGAACAGTAAGAAGAAGAAGAGAAGAGGATCTGGTTTGTGCAGGGAAGAAAGTAAAGGGGAGGCCTCTATTTATAGAGCCTGGGTTATTCAGTAACGGCAGACAAGGCATTAACAGCCTTTACTGTAACGGCAGACAAGGCATTAACGGCCTTCACTGTAACGGCAGACAAGGCATTAACAGCCTTTAACAGCCTTCACTGTAATGGCAGACAGTGAATTGAATGCCTTCAGCGTAACGGCAGACAAAATATTAAATACAGCACTGAAACGGCAGACAGAACCGTTTCTGCATTCATTTCAGCCGTTACAAAAAGAAAACTGTAGCAAAAAATAGCTCTGCACGGGGTGGGATCAAATCGGTCCAGCATTCGTGTCCGCAGGTCGTGCGGGCGCACACAAGTCGCATGTAATCAGGTCCGTGATTTGCACTCCCCCCCTGCGCGCGCGAGAGAGAGCCTCTCTTCTAGCCATCTTACAATGCTTAGAAGGAGATTACTATATATCCTCTTCTATTTCCTTTGTTATTTCCGATGTGGGACTATGTTCCCTTAACCCATTTTCAAGAATGAAAACGTCTCACTTTGAGAGACAATTTCTCATTCACCCCTTAACCGATTTTAGCGAACCAATATATGATTTTGATCTACTCACGAAGGAGAACACAAATCAATCAAGATCTCTCAATAATTCATTGAGGATCTTACTCAAAAAATTGCTCAAAAATCGGTTCGAAAATGGTGTCTAAAACACTCATTTTCTAACAATCCCCACATGAATGAAAATTGACGACCACAGACAGGACAGACTGACATGACAGACTGACACGACGGACTGACCCGACAGACTTGGTGATAGAATTCAACGATTGATTTCTGCATAGGATAGGTAGGTGTTACCCTTTGAACCTTCCCTTATGAAAATATGTTTACTTACTAACTAAACAGTAGACGCGATGTCTTTGAACTGTTCTGCCATTTGTGTAAACGATGACATATCTCACACAGAAATCTTTCTAACGCTTTTTCAGTTCTCACTGTTATGTTCGTTTTGGCCATGAACATACGCCTGGTTCTGCAAGATTTTAACAGGAATATTGCCCTATATTATTCCCTTGGAAGCGGCCCTTCTTCCATCTTACATAGGTGATTTCTTACTTAAGAGTAACCCGCATTACTCTGCTCGGATATCCGACACATAAGAATCATTAAAAGCCTAGCTTAACCTGTTACCTTGCGGGCATCACTGTTTCATTATGGGAATGGACATGGAAAAATCCCCACAGTGATCTAACTTGGTCTTTACAATTTAGTTGTCCCTTTGAACCTAGATCTTGGGATCTCCAGTCAACTAGGTTGGGTTTCCATTGTATCGACTTATTCTTTCATGGGCTTTAGTCTCATTCCCCTCGATGATTTATCAACTAACTCTCTGTTTAACCCTTTGGTTAGTGGATCCGCAATGTTATCTTTTGACTTTACATAGTCCACAGAGATAACCCCAGTAGAGAGTAGTTGTCTAATGGTATTATGTCTTCGACGAATATGTCTAGATTTACCATTATACATATTGCTCTGTGCTCTACAAATTGCAGATTGACTATCTGAATGTATGCAGATTGGAGGCACAGGCTTCGTCCACCTTGGAATATCCTCAAGGAAGTGGCGTAACCATTCAGCCTCTTCCCCACATTTGTCTAATGCGATAAATTCTGATTCCATCGTGGATTTAGCGATCACTGTTTGTTTCGAGGATTTCCAAGAAACTGCTGCACCACCTAGTGTAAACACATAGCCACTAGTGGATTTTGAATTATCACTCGATATCCAGTTCGCATCACTGTATCCTTCAAGTACAGCCGGGTATCTCATATAGTGCAGCCCGTAGTTACGAGTAAAACGCAAGTACTTCAGTACTTTTATAATTGCTTGCCAATGCTCGCTTCCAGGATTACTCGTGTATCTGCTTAGTTTACTTACTGCATAGGCTATGTCTGGTCTTGTACAACTCATTAAGTACATTAGACTGCCTATGATTCTAGAGTATTCTACTTGAGAAATACTCTCCCCTTTATTCTTGGATAAATGTAAAGTTAGATCTATTGGAGTTCTCGCAATTCCAGAATTATCTTTATCAAATTTTCCAAGAATATTGTCAACATAATGTGACTGGCTTAAAATAAGCTCGTCTGATGTTCTTGTGATTTTAATTCCCAATATAACATCAGCTAGTCCCATGTCTTTCATGTCAAACCTCGAGTTTAACATGTTTTTAACAGATTTAATTATCTGATCATTGCTTCCAATAATAAGCATGTCATCTACATACAAACATATAATGACATATCCATCTTCTGTGTCTTTGACATATACACATTTGTCACATTCATTGATCTTGAAGCCATTTGTCATCATGACATTGTCAAATTTTTCATGCCACTGTTTTGGAGCTTGTTTCAAGCCATATAATGACTTCACCAGTTTACACACTTTCTTTTCATGTCCTGGAGATGAAAAACCCTCAGGTTGTTCTATGTAGATTTCTTCATCTAAATCTCCATTAAGAAAAGCTGTTTTTACATCCATTTGATGTACTTCAAGATTGCGTAGAGCTGCTACGGCAAGTACCATCCTAATGGAATTTATTCTCGTCACAGGAGAATATGTATCAAAGTAATCAAGACCTTCCTTTTGTTTATAACCTTTAATTACAAGTCTTGCCTTGTATTTATCAATTGATCCATCAGGTTTTATTTTTCTCTTGAAGATCCACTTGGAACCTAAAGGTTTACTACCCGGTGGAAGATCCACTAGTTCCCAAGTATGGTTTTGCAAGATAGAATCAATTTCACTCTTGATGGCTTCTTTCCATTGAGGACCATCACTAGAGTTCACCGCTTCCTTGAAGGTTTGGGGTTCTTCTTCAAGCATAAAAGTCAAGAAATCCGGACCAAAAGATTTTTCCGTTCTTGTTCTTTTACTGCGTCGAGGTTCCTCCTCAACTTCTTCATTTTGGTCTTCACTATCTTCACTGATAGTCTCATGTGTTCGTTTGGAGGAACTTGGTTCCTCCTTTGACTTACATGGAAATACATCTTCAAAGAACGATGCATTTCTAGATTCCATTATCGTGTTCTTTGATATCTCAGTGATATCAGATTTGTACACCAAGAACCGATAGGCACTACTGTTAAGTGCATAACCAATGAAAATACAATCAACTGTTTTTGGTCATATTTTCATTTTCTTAGGTGGAGGTACTACCACCTTGGCAAGACATCCCCACATTCGCAAGTAATTGTAGGATGGCTTTCTTCCTTTTCATAATTCATATGGAGTTTTTTCTTCTTTCCTTTTGGGCACCTTATTCAAAAGGTAGTTAGCTGAAAGAATAGCTTCTCCCCACAAGTTTGGTGGTAAACCAGAACTTATTAACATCGCATTCATCATCTCTTTCAATGTACGATTCTTTCTCTCAGCAACACCGTTGGACTGAGGAGAATAAGGCGCTGTGGTTTCATGTATAATCCCATGCTTAGCACATGTGTCAGCAAATGGCGATTCATACTCTCCACCTCGGTCGCTTCTTAGCGCCTTAATTTTCTTATTGAGTTGATTTTCAATCTCATTTTTATAGAGAACAAATTTCTCTATAGCTTCATCTTTGCTTTTAAGCAAGTATACATAGCAATATTTTGTGCTATCATCTATGAAGGTAATAAAATATTTATTACCACCTCTTGTTTGTATCATTTTCAAATCACAAATATCAGTGTGAATTAGATCAAGTGGTTCGATGTTTCTTTCAACACTTTTAAATGATGATCTTGTTAGTTTTGCCTCAACACAAGTTTCACATTTGTGTTTGGAATCAATTTGGAACGTTGGTATGTGATTCAAGTTAATTAGTCTTCGCAAAGTATCATAATTAACATGTCCTAGTCTACCATGCCATAAATTGGAAGACTCAAGCAAATAAGTAGAAGAGCTAGCTTTATTCATATTCTTGACCATGGTCATTACATTGAGTTTGAACATTCCACCACTCATATATCCTCTACCAACATACATTCCACTTTTAGACAAAACAAATTTGTTCGACTCGAATACTAAACGAAAACCGTGGTTATTAAGCAACGAACCAGATACCAGGTTCTTACGGATTTCAGGAACATATGCAATATTGTTCAGAGTCAGTTCCTTTCCAGAAGTCATCTTCAAGATCACCTTGCCTTGGCCCTTTATTTCTGAAGTAGCCGAGTTCCCCATAAATATTTTCTCCCCATTCTCTAATGGTTCGAAAGTGGAGAACATACTTCTATTGGAGCACACATGTCGAGTAGCTCCAGTGTCAATCCACCACTCCTTCGGGTTTGAACCTAACATATTCACTTCTGATATCACAGCTGAGAGGTTGATATCGGAGACATCTTGAGCAATTCCTTGAACCAAGTTTTGCTTCTCTGTTCCTGTTCCTCTTGGGAAGTCTGCATTCAGTGGACTTGTGACCCATTTTATCACAATTGAAGCACTTGCCTTGAAACTTCGGCTTCTTGGAGATTCCTCCCTTAGGCCCCAACTTCGGACCCTTATTGTTGTGCTTGTTGGAACGTTGTTTATGTTCCATTACATTTGCCTTAGCTGCATGGCTGAGGAGTCCAACCTTTTCAGATCCCCTATTGTCTTCTTCAATACGAAGCCTGACAATGAGATCTTCAATGCCCATTTCTTTTCGCTTATGCTTTAGGTAATTCTTAAAGTCTTTCCAACCTTGTGGTAATTTTTCAATTATACAAGCCACTTGGAAACTTTCACTTAAGTTCATACCTTCAGCATGAATCTCATGCAAGATTAGTTGTAGTTCTTGAACTTGACTGATTACTGTTTTAGAATCTACCATTTTATAGTCTAGGAAGCGGCCCACAATGAATTTCTTAGCGCCGGCATCCTCAGTTTCATATTTATGTTCTAGTGATTCCCAAAGTTCTTTAGCTGTTCTTTTGTCAATGTAAACATTATACAAAGAGTCGGCTAATCCGTTCATTATGTAATTTCTACACAAGTAATCAGCATTTTTCCAAGCATCCACAACGGCAATGACTTGGTTATCCTGCTCATCTTTCTTAAGATCTGGAGCATCTTCGTTCAAGAACCTTGCAAGATTCAGTGTGGTCAAATAGAACATCATCTTCTGTTGCCACCTCTTAAAGTTCTGCCCGTTGAACTTCTCAGGTTTCTCCCCATGGGAGACTGAGACAGGTATAACGGTGGGCATTGGCACTCGTGCCGCAGCAGCAATCGGTTCTTGCGTTGTATCAACAACCGGCACATAGACCGTTTCAGACACAACAGCATTGTCCAATGCAGTAGTTATCGTGAATCTGAAATTTACACAACACGAGTGTAAGTTTTCTAGATAAAAGAAATAAAAAGAAAAACCGTGCCTCAAAATCGAAAATGAAAGAAATCGAAAATCTGTTTTAAGAATGTTACAAATTATGTTTACAAAATTTCTTTTACAAAGAAAGATAGAGAGGCACAGGAAAAACCGACAAGGGAACAGAGGAGGGTAATCCGAAAGAAAAAGAAAAGGAAAATAAATTAATCAACTTACAGTAAGCAAATGAAAAGTACAACTCCAAGAAAGCCGAGGCCTGTGTATCACATAGTGTCCTTAAAACAGATTTCGCCTCTCTCCGGTTGCTGGATTGAACGGAGGCGTCTGTCTCCCAGGATGCAACGACTTGGAGCGATCCCGTAGGCACCACGTACCACTCCCGAGCCGAGTACAAGCGCTTGAACCTATCACCGACTTACCAACAACAGCAGAATGGACGAACAGTACAGAAGAAGAAGAGAAGAGGATCTGGTTTGTGCAGGGAAGAAAGTAAAGGGGAGGCCTCTATTTATAGAGCCTGGGTTATTCAGTAACCGTTTGGAGCACACATGTCGAGTAGCTCCAGTGTCAATCCACCACTCCTTCGGGTTTGAACCTAACATATTCACTTCTGATATCACAGCTGAGAGGTTGATATCGGAGACATCTTGAGCAATTCCTTGAACCAAGTTTTGCTTCTCTGTTCCTGTTCCTCTTGGGAAGTCTGCATTCAGTGGACTTGTGACCCATTTTATCACAATTGAAGCACTTGCCTTGAAACTTCGGCTTCTTGGAGATTCCTCCCTTAGGCCCCAACTTCGGACCCTTATTGTTGTGCTTGTTGGAACGTTGTTTATGTTCCATTACATTTGCCTTAGCTGCATGGCTGAGGAGTCCAACCTTTTCAGATCCCCTATTGTCTTCTTCAATACGAAGCCTGACAATGAGATCTTCAATGCCCATTTCTTTTCGCTTATGCTTTAGGTAATTCTTAAAGTCTTTCCAACCTTGTGGTAATTTTTCAATTATACAAGCCACTTGGAAACTTTCACTTAAGTTCATACCTTCAGCATGAATCTCATGCAAGATTAGTTGTAGTTCTTGAACTTGACTGATTACTGTTTTAGAATCTACCATTTTATAGTCTAGGAAGCGGCCCACAATGAATTTCTTAGCGCCGGCATCCTCAGTTTCATATTTATGTTCTAGTGATTCCCAAAGTTCTTTAGCTGTTCTTTTGTCAATGTAAACATTATACAAAGAGTCGGCTAATCCGTTCATTATGTAATTTCTACACAAGTAATCAGCATTTTTCCAAGCATCCACAACGGCAATGACTTGGTTATCCTGCTCATCTTTCTTAAGATCTGGAGCATCTTCGTTCAAGAACCTTGCAAGATTCAGTGTGGTCAAATAGAACATCATCTTCTGTTGCCACCTCTTAAAGTTCTGCCCGTTGAACTTCTCAGGTTTCTCCCCATGGGAGACTGAGACAGGTATAACGGTGGGCATTGGCACTCGTGCCGCAGCAGCAATCGGTTCTTGCGTTGTATCAACAACCGGCACATAGACCGTTTCAGACACAACAGCATTGTCCAATGCAGTAGTTATCGTGAATCTGAAATTTACACAACACGAGTGTAAGTTTTCTAGATAAAAGAAATAAAAAGAAAAACCGTGCCTCAAAATCGAAAATGAAAGAAATCGAAAATCTGTTTTAAGAATGTTACAAATTATGTTTACAAAATTTCTTTTACAAAGAAAGATAGAGAGGCACAGGAAAAACCGACAAGGGAACAGAGGAGGGTAATCCGAAAGAAAAAGAAAAGGAAAATAAATTAATCAACTTACAGTAAGCAAATGAAAAGTACAACTCCAAGAAAGCCGAGGCCTGTGTATCACATAGTGTCCTTAAAACAGATTTCGCCTCTCTCCGGTTGCTGGATTGAACGGAGGCGTCTGTCTCCCAGGATGCAACGACTTGGAGCGATCCCGTAGGCACCACGTACCACTCCCGAGCCGAGTACAAGCGCTTGAACCTATCACCGACTTACCAACAACAGCAGAATGGACGAACAGTACAGAAGAAGAAGAGAAGAGGATCTGGTTTGTGCAGGGAAGAAAGTAAAGGGGAGGCCTCTATTTATAGAGCCTGGGTTATTCAGTAACCGTTTGGAGCACACATGTCGAGTAGCTCCAGTGTCAATCCACCACTCCTTCGGGTTTGAACCTAACATATTCACTTCTGATATCACAGCTGAGAGGTTGATATCGGAGACATCTTGAGCAATTCCTTGAACCAAGTTTTGCTTCTCTGTTCCTGTTCCTCTTGGGAAGTCTGCATTCAGTGGACTTGTGACCCATTTTATCACAATTGAAGCACTTGCCTTGAAACTTCGGCTTCTTGGAGATTCCTCCCTTAGGCCCCAACTTCGGACCCTTATTGTTGTGCTTGTTGGAACGTTGTTTATGTTCCATTACATTTGCCTTAGCTGCATGGCTGAGGAGTCCAACCTTTTCAGATCCCCTATTGTCTTCTTCAATACGAAGCCTGACAATGAGATCTTCAATGCCCATTTCTTTTCGCTTATGCTTTAGGTAATTCTTAAAGTCTTTCCAACCTTGTGGTAATTTTTCAATTATACAAGCCACTTGGAAACTTTCACTTAAGTTCATACCTTCAGCATGAATCTCATGCAAGATTAGTTGTAGTTCTTGAACTTGACTGATTACTGTTTTAGAATCTACCATTTTATAGTCTAGGAAGCGGCCCACAATGAATTTCTTAGCGCCGGCATCCTCAGTTTCATATTTATGTTCTAGTGATTCCCAAAGTTCTTTAGCTGTTCTTTTGTCAATGTAAACATTATACAAAGAGTCGGCTAATCCGTTCATTATGTAATTTCTACACAAGTAATCAGCATTTTTCCAAGCATCCACAACGGCAATGACTTGGTTATCCTGCTCATCTTTCTTAAGATCTGGAGCATCTTCGTTCAAGAACCTTGCAAGATTCAGTGTGGTCAAATAGAACATCATCTTCTGTTGCCACCTCTTAAAGTTCTGCCCGTTGAACTTCTCAGGTTTCTCCCCATGGGAGACTGAGACAGGTATAACGGTGGGCATTGGCACTCGTGCCGCAGCAGCAATCGGTTCTTGCGTTGTATCAACAACCGGCACATAGACCGTTTCAGACACAACAGCATTGTCCAATGCAGTAGTTATCGTGAATCTGAAATTTACACAACACGAGTGTAAGTTTTCTAGATAAAAGAAATAAAAAGAAAAACCGTGCCTCAAAATCGAAAATGAAAGAAATCGAAAATCTGTTTTAAGAATGTTACAAATTATGTTTACAAAATTTCTTTTACAAAGAAAGATAGAGAGGCACAGGAAAAACCGACAAGGGAACAGAGGAGGGTAATCCGAAAGAAAAAGAAAAGGAAAATAAATTAATCAACTTACAGTAAGCAAATGAAAAGTACAACTCCAAGAAAGCCGAGGCCTGTGTATCACATAGTGTCCTTAAAACAGATTTCGCCTCTCTCCGGTTGCTGGATTGAACGGAGGCGTCTGTCTCCCAGGATGCAACGACTTGGAGCGATCCCGTAGGCACCACGTACCACTCCCGAGCCGAGTACAAGCGCTTGAACCTATCACCGACTTACCAACAACAGCAGAATGGACGAACAGTACAGAAGAAGAAGAGAAGAGGATCTGGTTTGTGCAGGGAAGAAAGTAAAGGGGAGGCCTCTATTTATAGAGCCTGGGTTATTCAGTAACCGTTTCTGCATTCATTTCAGTCGTTACAAAAAGAAAACTGTAGCAAAAAGTGGCTCTGTACGGGGTGGGATCAAATCGGTCCGGCATTCGTGTCCGCAGGTCGTGCGGGCGCACACAAGTCGCATGTAATCCGGTCCGTGATTTGCACCCCCCCCCCCTGCACGCGCGAGAGAGAGCCTCTCTTCTAGCCATCTTACAATGCTTAGAAGGAGATTACTATATATCCTCTTCTATTTCCTTTGTTATTTCCGATGTGGGACTATGTTCCCTTAACCCATTTTCAAGAATGAAAACGTCTCACTTTGAGAGACAATTTCTCATTCACCCCTTAACCGATTTTAGCGAACCAATATATGATTTTGATCTACTCACGAAGGAGAACACAAATCAATCAAGATCTCTCAATAATTCATTGAGGATCTTACTCAAAAAATTGCTCAAAAATCGGTTCGAAAATGGTGTCTAAAACACTCATTTTCTAACAGTTTGGTGGTTTGCACTGATTGTGTCGAAGACTCAACAAGATCTATGAAAGGAAAGAATTCTGCTAATTTCCTAAACAAGTAGTGTCGTAGTACCACATGTTTCCTAACACATCGCACGAGCAAATTGCTAGTATAACTAACACTACGACCTTACAAATATTCTTGAAAATAACTTATTTACAAGCATCAGATCATAAAAGAAATCCTCCTAATAATAATTTCAAGAAATAAGAGATACATTACAACTATTCCATCTTATTAGATATTCTTTATATGAGAAGCTTTGCATCCAACCAAACAACCTCTAACTGTTAAGTCTTCATTAGGTGCTGGTAAGTCTTCATTAAGTGGTTTTACAACAGTAAAGATCTCAAGACAAGGATTAACTTGGTCATGAGTATGAAGGATCAAATATCGGCTGTAAGTCAATTTGATGATTTTGTCAATACTTAGTTGTTGCCATGATTATGAGGATGAAAAAATTTCAATGAAAAGAAACCAAACACAATTATGGAAAAGGCTAAATTGTAACAACAAAAGCAACAACAAACTTTATATTGAAAAGTTGGGAATGACATGTTGCCCAACATACAGGGCCAGCCTTGGCCCAGGTCTGGCTGGGCGACCGGCCAGGACCCAACTTTAGGGAGGGGCCCAAATTTTTTTTAAGTATAAATGTTATTAATGGATTTGTAATTAATATAATAAATTAATGAGTTTGTAATTGATATTAGGGGAGGGCCCAATACAGATGGCATGAAGCAGATGCAGATCTCTTTCTCTCTCTCTACTTCCTGCTCCTCTTCATCTTCAAAAAAAATATTAAACATCTAAACAAATGGCATGCACCTTGGTTTATTCATTTGGTACGTGAGAACGTGCAAGGAAATCTCATATTCCATCTTAGATTACCTTGTTTGGTATGTGACAAACATAGTTTTGAAAGGAATGATAGATTCCCAAGGGAATCAAAATCCATTGTTGGGAGGATTTTCATTTCTCCCAAAAACCATGGGATTTGAGGATTCCCATGGGATTTCCATAACAAACAATAAAATAACAAAAAAACTAGAATAAAAAATTACAATAATAAAATCATGGGATTTGAACATTCTCATGTGATTTCCATAACAAACAATTAAAAAAACCCAAAAAACTAGAATAAAAAATTACAATAATAAATGATTCCTGGGAATGCAATATATTATACCAAACGTGATAATGCAACATTCCCGGGAATCTTCATTCCCACCCTCACATTCCCGGGAATCCTTTCATTCCCAGGAATTTTTCAATCTGTGTACCAAACACCCCCTCCAGTAACGTATCTACTTGTTTGTTTTAGCCATTTCCTTATCTAATATCAGCAAGCTGCTGATTCCCCCCTCCCCCCCCCCCCCCTCTAATGAATCTAATCTTACGATGGTTGGGTTGAATAGACAGGTTGTAACTGTCCACATGCTGGTTTTTGAATTACCTAAGCATGTCTCATCAAAGTCTCGATCAAGAAGTGTTGAACACCCCTCCTTCTGCATCTTGTTTAATATTCTTACAATTGTTTGTCCATTATCAACAGTACAGTTGTTAATAAATATTGAGTTGTAGCCAACAAATGAAGTCAAGAGAGCAAAAGAAGAAGAGAGAAACTACCACAGTATCCACCATACCTCTGCCCCCCACAAACAACCCATGACGAAGAGAGGAAGAGAAGAGGAAGATACCCACTACAGGGTTCAGAGCTATCACAGCAATGCCATCGCTAGGGGTGAGTCCAGAGGGAGACGCCGCTCACCGCTTCGAGAGCCGCCCCCAGGCCATAGAGGCCTGGCGCATAAGGAAGCCATTCATCAGGAGCATAGAGCTCCTGGGAAGGGGGAAGAACGAGCTTCAACTGAGAGGGAGAGTGCTGTGAGACACCACTCTTCGACCTATAGAAGGTCCTACTTGGAGGCTACGAAGAGATCCCTAGGGGTCTCCGATAGGGGAGAGCAGCGAGTAGTAGAATGATCACCGGAAAGAGAAGCTCCGGTTAAAAAAGTAGACGATGAAGGAGAGTGGATCCTTGTCAAGCCAAAGCGTGTGAGAAAGGAAGAGGAGAAAGTGGAGAAGTCCGCGTCATCTTCAAGCTCAGCACCGGCGACGGCAAAGAAGAATGCACTTTGTCACAAGTGTGCGGACAGGGGCCATACCATTCACGATTGCACAAATGATTAGTTCTATTATGCGTGCAAGAAGTCCGGCCATATATCGAAGAGTTTTCCTCGTAGCTTGATGTCGGGGAGTGCCCTGTCTAAAGCTAGCGCTGAAATGCCTTTTGTCAGCGAATGTAGCAAACCGATAGCGGCGGGGTCGGAAGAGAGTATAGACGGTAGGCAAAATGTGATTAGGGAGGTGATTACTCCTACTCCGATTATGGCCGAATTTGAGAGTCGCTTCTCGAATTCCATTCTCCTTAAAGTCCACACTGAGTATCCATCTATCGAGGCCATTAAGGAACTTCTCTCCGATAGCGTGCGGCCAATCTCAAGACTAGACTGGGATGTTCAAAAGCTTAAGGAAGATGTTCTCATGGTGTTTTGCAAAATGGGTGAAATCACGAGAGAACTCTTGGCTATTGGATGCCTTGAGGGGGGAAGATTTCTACATCATGATGAGCAGGTGGTCAAGAGCGTTCGGCGCGATGAAGTTGGATGCGCGATCGTCAATATGGTTGAGACTCTTCAACCTCCCACTTTAATGTTGGGTGCGATCAGCCTTCCAAAACTTGGTTCATAGCTTTGGCTCCCTAATTAGCATCAACAAGAACACAAACTTTCTTCTGAGACGAGAGTATGATAGGATACAAGTGGGGGTAGAGGATGTGAGTCTCATCCCCTCTGTGATCATGGCTCAATTTGAAGATGAGAAGTATGAGATTAAGGTGATAGTAGAGAGGAAGAAGAAAGTGTCTTTCCGGAGTTCGCCGGAGTACTCAGGTTCCAATTCTGAGGTTGGGTTCAAACAGAAGGGAAGGGAGGAAGATGAGCGACCACCGTCCGATCATTCGAGGATCAATCTCGGTCGTCAATTGGGGGATCAATCGCAGGTCAAACCTTCTTCTCACGAATGACCATCAGATAGGAGCAAGGTGGATCTCCACCGTTCAAAACAGCATCCAGCGAATAGCCAACCACGGGATCAAAAAGATAGTTGTAAAGAAATGGCACAGTTTCGGAGCACTGGCACAAGACAGGGACGTCTCGATGGGGTCAATATCAATGTACTCGGTACTGTAGTCAACAGTAAGGAGAGGGAGGAAGACTAGCATGGTGAAAAGACACTCAATCCAGCTTTTCAGAGACAGAAAGAGGGCATCAGTACTGGTCAAATGAAACGTCAAGGACCTGGGACTGATGGGAGAGACACGGAGCTCGAGGGGGAAAAAGCTGAAATAGGGGTAGCTTCGGGGGGGCCCACGCACAGACAGGTGGAAGTAATGGGCCTCTCTTCAGCTTAATTCAAAGCGGCTTTGGATTTAGCAGTTAAATTGATTACACAGTTTACTTCTTAATGGCATGGCCCGTGGGCAACGCCCAACCAGAGCTTGACGACTGTTGTGGAAACTCACAAATCTGGGCCCATCGCGCGCTCCTTTAATCAACCCGGTTAGGGAGGACCACATTAAGAATGGGAGGGACGTTGCGGAGGAGGTCAGGGAGGAGTCCAAGCCAGGATCAAGGGATAGAGGAGAAGACGCTATAGGGGAGACTAATCAGGGGCTATTTGAGGATTTTACGAACGTGGACGGCATAATCGAGGAACTAGACGATGTGGGCAAAGAGATAATAGATTCAGATGGTGAATTTGAGAAGTGAGAGAACGAGGTTAAGGCTCTAACACCAGTCATACAGGATAGTGCGGAGACTGATGGTGGGGAAGCAGTAAAGGGAAATGAGGAGTCAAAACGGAAGAGCAAGAGGCAAATCGACAGGTGGGGTGCTAATTAAGGTCCTAGTGAGGGGGGCCGGATTAGGTCGGCAGCTAAGGCCAAGGAGCCGATGTCAGCCTGCGGAGGTTCGTTTTCAATTTTAAGTTTTATTTCTGATGATCTGCTTCTCTACTATGCTACTATGTTTGGTCTAAATATGGGCTCTTTGGGTAGTGAACAAAATAGTAGAGTTAGAATCCTTAGAGAGGAAGCCTATAGGTTATGCTTATAGGGATCCCATGTTAAGTTAGGTAGGATAGATGATCATTTATCTAGGTTTCCCATGAGTTACATCTTCTGGAATGTGAGAGGGATGTGCTCCAAGGTTAAGTGTAGATTGGTTAACAACTCGGTTGCTAGGACTAATCCGGTATTGTGCGCGATTCAAGAAACTAAGACCGGTGACCAGCAGGGTAATGATTTTTTGGGACTCAGGTCGTTAAGAGATTTTGAATGGCGGCCTAAACCGGCTAGGGGTTTGTAACCCCTGTTTTCGATTATACCGATTCCTATTCCTTTCTCTTTCTCCATGTATTCTTGTAACTTCAATTTTTTGTATAAATTCTTTCGATGCATCTATATCCTTTTGAATCTTCTATTGAAACCTACATTTATTTTTCAAACTAGGATTTGTCTCTGTTCTTTTATTTAACTCCTTAAGGCCCATTGATTTTGATACATGTTATATTAATTAGTTTGAAGCCCAACAATTCCTATTGGGTTTATTATATTCATTTTGAGCCCAAGCCCATCCAATAAACCCAGAACCCATATATTGTACAGATTTCTATTCCACACCTATCCCCATACAATATTTATTCACTCCCCACTCTTCAAACCGTTCACTAACTTCCTCCCCACTTTGGCTGCACACTCCCCCACTCTCTCCCGTTATTCTCTCCCATCCGTTGCAACTAAAACCCCCTCTCCTCTCTCACCGTTCCATCTCTCCATCCCTCTTTCTGTTCTCTAACAAATAGAGAAACAACCAATCAAATCAAAACAGAACAAGAAACCAAAACAAACAAACCCAACAGAACTCTTCCCTCCTCCCTCCTCGTCCCCGAACTCGAGGACCCATCTCCCTCTCTCAACCAGCGCTGCCTCCTCGTCCCTGCTCCGAGAACCACCCGCTCCTCTCCCGTCGCCTCACAGCACCTCGTCGTCTTCAACCCACTGCAGCTCTCGCCGTCCGCACGCCACTCCACCGCCCAAGCCCCGACCTTGACGAACCCCCCTCCGCTCGACTCAGCTCCGCTGGCGACAGACCCCACCGAGAACCCCTCGACAGCCTCGACCCACAGTCGACTTCCCGCTCACTTCCAGTCGCGCCGCTCAACCCCCCGCCAGTGCCATCAGCCGAGCACTCCCCTTCGCCGCTCGAGCCAGTCGCCGTCCCGCTCGTCTCCTTCTCCGCTCTCTTCCACCATTGCATCGGGCTTCACCCTCGATCTCGCTCGACAACCACCAGCGCCGTCTTCCCCCTCCTGCTTCCGCTCGAGCTCCGCTCGTCCTCCAGTCGCGCCAGTGCCCCGCCGCTTCCGCCGCTCTAGCCAGCCGTCGTCTTCCTTCCTCGTCGCTCCCGAAGATTCCAGTCGCTCACCGCTCTTGCGAGCGCGTCACCGATCGCAGCCCTCTTCCTCCGCCCAGTCGCTGCCGACGCCTCAGTCGCGCCTGCGCTCCTTCCGCCCGTTGCTGCTTCCACTCTCTCGCTCGAACTCCGACTTCGATCGCTGCCGCCTCCTCCCGTCGCCGATCGCAACTCACATCTCTCCCGCCATTCTCTCTCTCTCTCTCTCTCTCTGGGTGCCATTTGAGAAGAAGAAGAAGAAGGAGAACAGTATTGGGATTGTTGCTGTTGGTGTTGATGTTTGGGTTACTTTTAGTTGTTTTGGAGTTGTACTGGTTTTTGTGAAGTGAAGAAAGGGGTTTGGAGGTCTTGATTGGCTGTTGTGGAGTGGTTGTATCATTGATTGCTGTTTGGGTACAGTATTGGTGTTGTGTTGGTGTAGGGTGCCTGGTTGATGTTTTGGATTGGGTTGTGAATTGTTGTGGATTAGGAGGTTGGAGTAAAGTGGTTACTGTTTTAGTGTTGTGAAGTGGAGTTGGAGTGTTTACTGCATTGGACTTATTGAGGTGAAGTTGCTGCTGTATTGGGAATAGGAGAATCTTATTGTATTTGGTGTTGGGGTGGATTGTTATTTGGTGTGTTGGTGGTTGGGTCACTATTTGGAGATTGCTTGCTATTTTGGGAGTTGCCTTGTGGAGTTGCTGTTACTATTTGGAGTTCTGCTGACTTGGAGCCATTGAGAGGAGTAGTTGCTGTTGCTGACTTTGGCGTGGCTGCCACACATTTCACACGTATTTTACTGCCCGGGATACTGATCCCGTTATTCTAGTGCTCAATTTCATCGGCGTCAACTAACAGGCAAGTCCACTTGAACTGTTTTATTTATTCTAGTTCAAGCTTATTGACCTCCTGCAAGTAGTTCCATTTTAACTATCTTAATTTGCCTTGTGTCCCGTCTGTTGGGAGTATCGAGGGTTTACACGAGCTAACCCGACGTACTCTTGACTTCTTTTATTATCCATTGACTCAACCCAAGCCTATGCATATTTGACATGAATAAAATAAATAACTTGTACATGAGAAGATACATCCTGATTAAATACATGCTGTTTACATGAGAACTTGAGACTGGAACTTGATTATTAACTTGACTTGTTTACTGGAAAAATTTACATTACTTGCTGTAAATTAGTCTTGATATATGCATGATACAATAACTCGATAATTACCCACATGATAAACATTTATGTGATGCTGCCTTGTCTGTCTTGTACTGAGGTTTCGACCCAGTTTTATCAGGAACCAGTTAAATTAATATAAAGAGAATTGTTGTTTTAGAATTACTACTTCATGCCTATTATTGTGTAATATATCATGTTGCTGCATTATCACCATTCACTTGACATTATTATAACCACTTGCATGTACATGAATGACTTAATAAAATACTAAAACAAGCCGGGGTTTCTAAGGGTTGACCTAGTAGTGGACCGTCTCAGAAAATGTACTCGGTAGGGCCCTCTTGTTACATGGACTTGTTATATAGAAGGTGGAGAATACGTGTGGAGACGTGGACTTGTTATCCTGTTATCTTGTTGTCGTGATATGCCGAGTACACGCTCTGTTGACCCCACCACGAAGTCTAAAACGAACACTGTTGTGCGTGCATGGAACCTGTAGTATGGGATGCAGTAGTACGTGCACTAGATAGGAGAAACAACTTGATAATAGAACTAGTTGACATGTATATAAACTTGATTAAGACCATTTGTTACTAGTACCCATTATTGCCTTGCAAACTTGATCTTGATTCATACTCTTTCATGAAACCTGTTTCCTTTACTCTCTGCTTTCACTACTTGCCGTCCATACTTGCTCTAAGGACAAATTATTCCTTCTTTTTAGATAATCAAGTACAGATGCACGAGGAGAATTTCTAGGAGGCATTGATGAGCAGATCTTCTACAATTGGAACAGGAGTCTCTCGAGTTATTTAGGTAAGTCTTTATATTCCAGAATTGGTTATCGAATTTCATTATCATTTATGTGATTATGTTTCCTGTGTGGTTGTGATTCATTTTCCTTATATTGTTGAGCTAAGACTGGTACAGCTTATGGATGATATGAGTTGGCGTACTTATATCATTCGCTGGGCCTCAGTTACGGGCTCGTATTCCCGTATTCCGGGAAGCGGGGCGTGACAGGGTTTGTCAGGTGGTATCGCGATAGGAGTCGACTCAGAAGTGTTTGATATTATAGATGACTTCGCACACAATTTTTCTGTGACCATTGTCATCAAGCGTAAAGAAGACGGCTGGGAGCACATGGTTACCTCGGTTTACGACCCATATAACCCAACTCAGAGACGGGGATTTCGGGAAGAGCTGCAAAATATTAGGGATAGACGGAGTGGCCCGTGGGTCATTGGGGGAGACTTTAATATCACTAGATTTGCTAATGAACACAAGGGTAGGGGACCAAACGAAAGGGACATGCAACAATTCAATAGAGTTATCAACAACCTTCGTCTCATTGAAATACAAGCGAGGGACCGAAAATTTTCTTGGACTAACATGCAGGCAAACCCAACCCTAGCTAAACTAGATAGAGTCCTCGTGTCCACTGAATAGGAGGAGTTATTCCCTTTCGCAACGGTTAGATCAATTCCTAGATTTACGTCTGATCATGTACCACTACTGCTAGAATGGGAGAATGACAGGAGAGTAAGACACCGCCAATTTAGATTCGAGAAGGCATGGATGATGACCTCTAGAATTATAAACATCATTAAGGAATCCTGGGAATCGACGACGACGGCATCCGACGCAAGATCTAGATGGATCATCAAGCTTTGTCGCCTGAGAAAGCGCTTAAAGAAATGGGCAAAAGAGAAATTTTGGGATATCAAAGAAAAGAAAGAGAGGCTAGAAAGGCGAATTCAAGAATTAGAAAAAAGTGAAGAGGATAGAGGCCTACTTGCTGGGGAATTCGAGGAACTGGCGGTCAGTATGGCAGAAATCCATAGAATTGGTGAAATGGAAGAATGCTATTAGAGACAGAGATTGAGGGTTCAATGGCTCAAGGAAGGAGATGCAAACACTGCCTTTTTCCATAGGGTGACCAATGGTAGAAGACGACATAATCAAATTAGGGGACTAGTGGTGGATGATGTCTGGACAGAGGATGAATCCGTTATTAGAAATCATATTGATGGGTCCTTGAGAGATCTATTGGGAAGGAAGAGAGCGTTGAGAAGGGAATTGAGCTCGGACATGTGGAGCGAGGGGAAATTGAGGGAAGTGAGAGACTTGAAGAACCTTTCATGGAGGAGGTGGTGGTTAAGGCTATCAAGATGTTGGGGCAAGACAAAGCTCCAGGCCCAGATGGAATTCCGATTTGCTTTTACATAAGATATTGGTCCATCATCAAGAAAGATCTTTTAGACACTTTTCATGAGTTTTTCACTGGGGATGCGCAGGTATAGAGACTTAACTACACGAATGTGGTCCTTATCCCGAAAAAGGCAGAGGTCCTAAGTTTTAAGGACCTCAGACCCATCAGCTTGCTGAACGGATTGTTCAAGATCATCATGAAGACACTGGCCAATAGATTAACCCCAGTGTTAAATAATATTATAGGTGAGGCTCAAAGCGGATTTGTAAAAGGAAGAGACATTCTGGATAGCATCGCTTCGGCACATGAAATGGTGTTTAGAGGCCACAAAGACAAAGTAGACGGGTTCTTGTTAAAGTTAGATTTCCAAAAGGCATACGACACGGTAGAATGGGAATGCGTGGATGAGGCAATGAATCTCAAAGGTTTCGGAGAGAGATGGAGGCTTTGGATCAAGATGTGTATTAGGAATGGCAAGTCCTTCGTTCTATTCAATGGATCGATATGAAGGGAAATCAGATGTAAGAGAGGTCTGAGACAGGAAGATCCACTGTCACCACTTATATTTGCAATAATTGCTGATGGACTGGCTGAAATGAATAAGAGAGGAATGGAGGCAGGACTGACTAAAGAAATTTCAGTTAAAGGGATTTCCAAATCTTTGTCCATCCTTCAATATGCTGATGATACCATACTGTTTGGGATGGCTAAGGTGGAAAAAATTATGGCAGTACGTGTCCTTCTGAGATGTTTTGAATTTTGGACCAGTCTGGTAGTTAATCTACAAAAGAGTTGCGTTACTCCTCTCTACAACAATAATGCGACATCCACGGATATTACATCAACTTTGCTTCAATGCGAAACAAAGGATTATCCGCTCAACTACTTGGGAACGCCGATCAGATCGGGAAAGCTGATTAAGGAAGACTGGATTCCGTTAGTGGAAAAGATTGAGAAGAAATTGACAGGTTGGAAAGGCAAATCCCTATCCCTGGGGGGTAGAAACACTCTCATCAATGCCGTCCTTAGTAGCATTCTGACTTACCTCATGTCGATCTATGAGATTCCCAGCTGGGCTATCGAAAGAATCGACAAATGTAGGCGGAAGTTCCTGTGAAAAGGAACGCGTGATGACAACAAGGGAATTAATCTTATTAGGTGGGATAGGGTCTGCAAGAAGAAAGAGTTCGGCGGATTAGGGATCCTCAACCTCAAAGATATGAGCAAAGCTCTACTGTCCAAATGGTGGTGGAAAATGCATAAACAACGCAAAGCGTGGTGGAGCAATTCGTTCATGAGATACCGAAGGAGGAAAATTGTCAGATTTGGAGGAAAGAGTAGGTGTGGGAAAGTTTCTGGCATTTGGAAGGGGGTCGCAAAGGTAGGAGATATATATCACACGAACACGAAGTGCAAGCTGGGGAAGGGGAACAACATTAGGTTTTGGAAAGATAAGTGGTGTGGAGATAATACATTAGAATCACTCTACCCCGAACTTGCATCATCAGTTAAGAAGGAGGACGCTCTAGTGGTAAATGTGTGGAAGAATAGAAAGCTGAGACTGGAGTTCACAGGTAGCATTTCTAACGATGCTCAAGAACAACTTATGAGGCTCAATGCGATGCTTCAAGAAGAAGGAACTCAGGAGAGGATAGAAGAGGATGATAGAGAATGGAGTCTTGGACAAAACAAAACGTACTCAGTTTCTTCTGTGTATGGATTCCTTAAC
This sequence comes from Hemerocallis citrina, assembly GCA_017893485.1. Classification (NCBI taxonomy): domain Eukaryota; kingdom Viridiplantae; phylum Streptophyta; class Magnoliopsida; order Asparagales; family Asphodelaceae; genus Hemerocallis; species Hemerocallis citrina. The sequence goes on along the minus strand of CM030368.1, from coordinate 197,819,004 downwards.
GATGGAGGGTTAAGGAACTCAAATGCAAGGACCATTTGGAAGACTAAAGCCCCTCCCAAGGTTAAGGCCTTTCTTTGGCTGGTACTAAACGACGGAATACTATCCAAAACTAACCTAAAGAAACGAAACATTCTGCTCGACGCTACGTGTCAACGTTGTAACATAGGGGATGAGGATATCATTCACATCTTTTTCGTCTGCCCTAGAGCTAGGTTAGTTTGGGAGGTTATGGGACTGGGCTTTCACACCACCGCAATTCCGAATTGCATCGATCATCTGTGGGGGGGATGGAGAACAACGCACATCAAAATAGAATATAGGTGCCTCTGGGACATTCCGGTTGGGGCTATATTGTGGAGTTTATGGCTAGATAGGAATGAATTCTGCTTCCGTAATAATAGATGTTCATTTCATATGTTAATCCATAAAATGCTAGTTTTAATAGAGTCTTGGGCAGGTCAAGCAGGTACATAGAAGAAACCAAGACTTGAGGGAGCTCAGTAGATGATCAAGGGTCAAGGCCGGGAGACTATCAGCTTTGAATGGGGGAAATCAAGCCTGTCTGCTCGGTCATTTTGGGTAATATATATGTATTTGATGTTGTAACTTCTTTTAGTTCGTATGGAACTCTCTTTTGTAATAGAGTGGATTAAGGTTATTTTGTATTGGTGGGAACTTTATGTTTCGTTAATCAATCATTAATGAAACCGGTGACCTCGGTCACTTTTATTTTCAAAAAAAAAGTCTCGATCAAGAAATCAGTTGAAATTGTCGGCATATAATATCACTTTGGCTGGATTTATGCTCGGTAAGCTTATGCACTTACGATAAAAAAAAGTGATTCCTTTAATCTTTTAGCTGGACATATTTTGGTACATTGTATATTTTTGACAAAATTATTGTTGGCCTGAAGAACACGTGCACGATGCTCGATGTTTATATAGGAAGTTTTTTCCCCACCCTTACTCCTGATGTTCTGTGAGTTCAATCTAGGAATCTTGGAGATGTTTAGATGTTTAATCTTGGAGATGTTATGTTGGTCACTTGGTTGCTTATGTTTTAAAGTATCTGAGTTTGTGATTGAGATTGGCATGATCTTGGTTTATTCAAGTATTGTATCCCAGTAAGTTCAATTTCGTGAATTTTGTTGTCATTAGAAGTCGAAAGATGGAATCTGGATTACAATTGGTATCATTTTGATATGCATTTCGTAACTTGAAGTATTTTTTTGCATAGATTGTTGTTAAGACTAAACTGACTCTCAAGTCTCAATAAGCCCTCTTACTGAGACAAAAATAAGCTCCCTTCCATATATATTTTATTAATATATATAGAAATATTTGCATGTCTATAAAGGGTCCTAATTTTATTTTTCGCCCAGAGCCTAAAATACCTCAGGACGGGACCTGCCAACATACCTTGTGCTCGGAGTGATGTCGGAATCACCAACGTAGATAGTCGCTTTGGGGTGGTGGCGGTGGTCGAAGTTGCAAGTGACGGCCGATGAGTTGAAACAAGTGAATACGTCGGATTTTTTCTTTCTTTCTTTCTTTTTTTTCGTTTTTTTTCTTCAGTTGACGGGAGAATGGAGGGTATTAGGGAGGGAGAGATGGCACGTATAAACTGGAAAAGTAAAGAAGGGAAGTTATCAGAAAAATCCATAGAACTTCTTCAACCTACTTTAATGACAGGTAAAGATAGTTTAGGCCTTTGGGGTGACACTGAATTTTTATTGGGTCCTTTGACTTTGCTAAAAGTTATTGAAGTTTTTATTTAACAAAATTCTGATCATGTCAAGCACTTATGGGCAGGGCCAGCCCAGGGCCAGCTGGGAGATCGCTCAGGGCCCACTTCAGGGGAGGGGCCCAATTTTTTTAAAATATAATAGATTAATGGTCTCATAATTAATATAATGAATTAATGGATTTGTAATTAATTTTTAGGGAAGAGCCCAATTTAGTAATCTCTCTTTTTCAGTGTCACTTCAACTTCTTCAATATTTTTTTTGTCCAGCCTCCTCATCTTCTTCAAATTCTCTCTCTCTCACTCACTCTCTCTCTCCTCTTCCGGCATCTTCAGATCTTCTTCAAATTGTCACTTGAGAATTTTCATTTGTTTCTTTTACAGAGTTTTTTTCTTAGCAGGAGTTGTAGTTTGAGTTGTAGTCATGGTGTCTCTGGTATCAGAGGCGTAGTTGGAGTTGTTGGTCTTCTTAGCAGGACTACATGAGTTGTTGGTCTTCTTAGCACTACTCTGGTAGTTCAGCCCTCTCATGTCGTTTTTTTTTAATTAATAGAATTGAGAATCTTTTTTGTGGGTTTAAGAGGTACTGAGGTAGAAATTACTCCAATAATAGTATTGTTGATTGATTTTATTGTTAGGCAAGCTTAGTGACCAACAGAAATTTGAAGCTTATTTACATGATAAGCTTGATTCCTGGGCCCTGACCTTATATTTTAGATGAGAAGTGATTTTATTTTTTAATTTTTTTTTTGTAGGTGCAAAAGTCGCTGTCACTATGCTTAATGAAAAATATGGAGTATTTGGTGTCATAAAGCAAAACAAAGGTAATCTTTATTTTTCTGGGTATTGTTTTTATGTCCCCGCCGTTATATTATAATTTATTAATATATACAGAAATACATGCGTGTTTATAAAGGGCCCAATTTTTTTTGCCCAGGGCCTTAAATACCTCAGGACTGCCCCTGCTTGTAGGGCACATAATCGTAAATTCGGAATTCGGGAATAATTCGTCAAGATTTAATATTCAGAATTTGGCAAAAATTTGATAAATTCGGGAAAAACTCGGCTTCAATTCAGAAAGAAAAAAATAGAAAATTTAATGCATCTGAGTAGACATCACCTAAGTATATATATATATATATATATATATATATATATATATATATATATATATATATATATATTCATAAATATGAAAACGAGTAACAAACTTAGCGATTAATTCATTTAATTCGCAAATTATTCGCAAATTATTCGTACTTTCACGAATAATTCGTGAAGTCCGTGATTTAAATGGAAATTGGTCGCGAATTGATTTGGCAGATAAATTCTTAGCGAAAAATTTGCCAAATTTACGAATTATTCGCAAACTTTTTTACTATGGTAGTGCAATTAGCAAATTTTCTGACCCATTTTCTTCAAAAAGAGAAAAGACTTCTAACACTTAAGTGATAAGTTAAAGATTAGTAAAATTAATTAGGGATATTAGATAATTTCTGACTGGATGAGATAAAAATATCATTAATGCTTATGCACCCCAAGTAGGATTAGATGTACAAGCTAAAAATAAATTTTGAAAAGATATGGATAAGATACTTCAAGGAGTACCCTTAGGTGAGAAACTATTTATATGAGGAGATTTCAATGGATATGTAGGAGAAGATAACATGGAATATGGATGGTGCATGGAGGACATGAATTTGGAAATAAGAATGATGGTGGAGAGGCTCTATTAGATTTTGCGGCTTCATATGATCTTATACTAGCAAATACTTATTTTAGGAAGAGAAAAAAACATTTGATAACCTTTAAAAGTAGGGCAAATAGGAGTCAGATAGATTTTTTTCATCACTAGAAAGGTAGATCGCTTGACATGTAAAGATTGTAAAGTTATACCAGGAGAGTGTTTAACCTCACAACATAGATTAATGGTATTGTATGTTAAGATTGAGAAACACATATGTGCAAGGAAGGAGACTAAGAACCCAAGAATTATGTGGTGGAACTTGAAGGGAGATAAACTAGAAGTTTTTAGAGATAAAGTCCTTAAAGAAGCATCGTGGGATTGGGAATGGGAGACAAATAAGATGTGGACTAAAATGACTACGTATATAAGAAAAATTTCAAATGAGGTACTTGGAGAATCTAAAGGTAGAAGGTTGCTAAATAAAAAAATGGTGGTGGCAAGAAGAACTTCAAAATATTGTGAGGAAAAAAAAAGATCAACCTTCAAAATATGGCAAAAGAATATAAATGAAGAGGATTTGGAGAGATATAAGACCGTTAGAAAATAAGTTAAAAAGCGGTAAAAGAAGAAAAAAAAAACTTATGATGATTTATATATACAAAAGAAGGAGAAAATAATATTTATAAGCTTGCTAAACAAAGGACAAAAGATCTGGATACAATTAGGTGTATTAAGAGCGATGATTCAACAGTCTTAGTAAAAGATGATGAAATTAAGGAAAGATGGAGAAATTACTTTGAGAAGTTATTAAATGAAAAGGTTGTGAGCAAATTAAATATAGAGGACTCGAGGGAGAGTCGAGAGCATATGTTTTTCCGTAGAATTAGGACCTCGGAGGTTCGAAATGCTCTAGGAATGATGAAAATAGGAAAAGCTTTAGGACCAGATGATATACTCATTGAAGTTTGGAAGTGTCTTGAGGATGTAGGAGTGGGTTGGCTAACAAAATTATTTAATGATATTTTGAGGACTAAGCAGATGCCCGATGTAATCCTTGTTTCCAATTGTACGGACTTTTCTTGTAGTTTTGGTGGTGTTCTCTTTTCTAATTTATTGTATTTTGGGTCTTGTTCTTATTGTGGGCTTTCTATTTCGATTTATTTTCTTGTATTATTATTGTTAGCCCAATCCATATGCAAGCCCAAATCCATCTTCTTAGTGGATCTTGAACCCAAAACCCTAGTCTACCCAAACCTACAAACCCAAATTCTCCCTAACTAATAACCCAGATCTCCTCCCCTCAATCCCTGTATCCCTAAATGCCCACGATTAACTCTATTATTTTATTATATTAATTCTCCCCCACTCTCCCCAAATTAGAACTGCCAAAACAAAACTCCTCATCTTCTAAACTTCCCACTACTGTACAACCCACACTCTCTCACCTGTTCCCACTCTCTCTCCCCGTTTTCATCTTCAACCGCAACCAACGAACCCATCGCCTCTCCCCTCCCCGTCGCCAACTCCAACCGCCACCACCTCCATTGCCATCATCAACCTCTCCACCATCTCACCCCCGACCTCTCCCAAGCCTCGCTCGAACCCATCACATTGCCAAACCCACCTCGTCAACCCATCCTTCGCTGAACCCATTAACCCACTGCCTTCGCCATGGTCACTATTGTCCCTCCGTGCACCCTCGCATCCCTCCGAAGATCCTCGTTGTAGTAGTCGCCGTCCAAGCCCCGTCCAAGCCGAGAACAGCCATTGTCGTCTCCCCTGTTTTCGAGCAAAAATAGAGCCGTCGAGTCCTCGCCGTTGCCGTTGCTTCCCGACCGCAACGCCACCGCCGTAACCAGCATCGCCGCCTTTGCCGTGGTCGCCGTTGTCGTCGCTTCACGACCCCGAGTGTCGCCTGTTATTGTCGAGTCTCTTCCGCGCTCTCTCTCTCTCTTTCAGTCGAATTAAGGAAGAAGGAGAAAGGCGATTGGCCAAACTGGTGTTTGGTGTTCTATCGTAGGTGATCTCCCTTTTGCTGTTTGCTATTCATTCAGATCGGGTGTGGAGTTTTACCCGGGCTGCTGCTGTGCTTTGCTGTTTGGTTATCTTCGCACGTATTTTGCACGTGTGTGGATCATCACCAAGATTCTGATCCCGTTATTCTTTTTTACATATATCGAATCATCTACAAAAAGGAAAGTCCACTTGAACTCATTTAATTTTTCTAGTTCAAGTTTATTGATATCCTACAAGTAGTTCCCTTCAATTATCCTAAATTTGCCTTATGTACTTTCCGTTGGGAGTATCGAGGGTTTATACGAGCTAACCCAACATACTCTTGACATCGTACTGCTATCCATTGACTCAAACCCAAGCCTAAATACGCACATGACATGAATAAAATGACTATAACTTGCATATGAGGAAAATATATTGTGATCAAATATATTGATTGATTGAGATCTTGTGACTAGAACTATGACATGATAAATTGACATGAACGCTGTAAAATCCATTCTAATTGATGTACATTAGTGTAATACATTTCATGATACAATAGCATGTTGATTATCGACTTTGATGAACATATATGTCATGATATTTTATGAATTCTTGCTGCCTGCACTGTTTTGCACAGAGGTTTCGACCCTGTTAACATAAGAATTAACACAAACAATACAAAAGAGAGTTTTAGCTTAATGAATCTAGTTTCCAGTCCAATTGATGGATCATGATTCCGAGTTGCGAGCTGTGAGATATCACATTTTTAGTCCCTGCTGGTTTACACTTTTCAGATCGCAGAATTAATATAATACCGACACAATTATCAGTGAAACACCATGTTAATAGTAGGATAATGACATGAAAATCTCCAGAAACTTTATAGACATGCTTAGAATTCATTCTTAATTTTTGTAGATTTTTATAGTGATTTTATACTATGTTTTCACCCATTAAATGTTGACAGTAAGGTTGTTGCTAGAACAGCTAACCTGTAAAGAATAGGATGTTTGACCTAGCTACAGTCAAAATTAACAAAAACTTACTGAATATAAATTGTAGCCCTAAGTGTCTAGTTTCTAATAACATCCTGGAACTTCGAATTCCGAACTGTAGCCTATGAGTTATCGCTATTTTAGTGTTACTGTGTCGGCTGTTTTCATATTCACTACTTCATGTATATTAATGTGCAATGCATCATGTTGCTGCATTCTTATCATACCCTTGACATTCTTATACACACTTGCATGGACATGAATGACTTAACAATATAAAGTTAAACAAGCCGGGGTTAATAAGGGTTGACTTAGTAGTGGATAATCTCAGAAAATGTACTCGATAAGGCCTTATTGTTATATCGTATTGTAATGGAAGGAGGAGTATCGATTGTGATTTATTGAATGTTAGTTGTAATTGATTGTTATTGACATTGAGTACACACTCTGTAGTTTCCACCACTATATCTAAAACGTACACTGTTTTGCGTGTACCAACCTGTGGTATGGGACGCGGTAGTACATGCACTAGATAGGAGAAACAACATACTAATAAACTTAAGTTGACACTTGTACACTTGACCATTTCTTATGGACATTATTATTATTTTTGTAATTTGATCTTGATTCATATTCCTTCATGTACCTTATTCCTTACTCTCTGCTTTCACTACTTGTTGTCCATACTTGCTCTAAGAACATTTCTTGACCACTCTAGTTGACCCAGCTAAAGGTAAACCATGAGATTTGCCAGGAAGAATTGGCGAGCAGTATTTCTAGGTTGGAGCAGGAGCTGCATTAGAATAAACTATTCCTTTCTATGTTTTCTTTATCTTATTGTTATCCATTTGATTAAACTTTGTATCCCGGGCTTTTTGACCCATAACTGCTGTTGTTTCTCAATTATTGGTCATTATGTTGGACTATTGAATGTTTAATTTCGGTTGTTGTTTATGTGATGATATTTAACTGCGTGGTTGTGATTATTCATTTTCATATTGTTGAGTTAAGATTGGTACAACTTATAGATGATGTTAATATCATTCGCTGGGCCTTCGTCACGGGCTCGTATTCCTGTATTTTGGGAAGCGGGGCGTGACAGGTTTTTAGTGGTATCAGAGCCAGGTTTTGGCTAATGTATTAGTCAAGTTTGATTCTAGCCAGGTTTAACTCAACAATATGTACACCACGCTAATCACATGAACATGTAATAACCAACATATATCTGGATACTCCTCTTACTTGATTCCTATTTGATTTCTTCATATTCAGTTCCTTCATTTCCTAATTGTGTTATCTCTTCCATTCATTTATATTCATGCAATCTGGATACTTATTATATTTTCTATGTTGCAGACCATGGTTAGGAAGGATATTTCTTCTTCCCGTGCTGGGGATGATCTGCCGGAAGAGCCCACTATTGCGCAGATAATGCAAATGCTTAGGGGGAGCTCTTCTTCTTCCCGACAAAGAGATGATCAGTCCGAGAACTCAGCGGTGCTTCAAGCGCTGCAACAGATGATGGCACTACAGCAAGAGCACAACGAGTTGATGAGGGCCAGTTTGGAGGCCGTAAACCGGGTTGCTGCGGGACCCGCTCCAGGACAACTGCCACCTCGGCCTGGTACGGCAGCTGATTTCATGAGATTGCACCCGGACAAGTTCTCGGGTACGGAGACGCTGCTGGAGGCCGAGCAGTGGCTGATTCGCACAGAACAGTTGTTGCAAGCAGTGCGAGTCTCTGACGTGGACCATATGGATGTGGTAAGCATCCAGCTGACCGACCTTGCCCGCATCTGGTGCCATACAGAAACTGAGAGGTGGGAGAGATCCATCGCGTGGACCACCTTTACGGGAAGCTTCATGGTCAAATTCTTCCCCAGTGTCACCAGGGTCGAGATGGAGCAGCAGTTCGTTTCATTGACTCAGGTTCGATAATGTTATTTAATGTCATTTATTATTGCATACTACATATGTGACGGTATTAATTAAACATTATCTTGACTCAGGGAAATCGGTCGGTGGACGAGTACGCTGCAAAGTTTGCTCGGCTCAGTCGCTTTGTGCCTGCCATGGTTGCAAATGAGGAAGACCGAGCTCGTAGGTTCTTGTTGGGGCTGCATTCGGATATTCAGAACCAGTTGGTGGCCCACCGCCATTGCACCTATTGTGATGTCCTTGATGCTGCAAGGGTTTAAGAACAGGCTCACAGGAGGACTAATGCTACTCAGCAGGCAGGACAGTACCCCACCGTCGCTCGATCAGCTGTGGGGCCTACTCGGAGACCAGTTCTGACCCCACCTGTAAGAGCATTGTCATATCCGCCCGTTGCTCCGACTTGTACCTTCTGCAACAGAGCTGGGCACTTGCATAAGGACTGTTGCTTTGCTAACCATCTGTGCCTCGGGTGTGGGGGTACCAATTATATTGTCTATGACTATCCCAGGAACAGGTCCATTGCACCGGCTGGATGTCCAGCTCAGTTGAGAGCACCAGTCCGAGCTCAGGGAAGGCCACCTCTTCCTCCACAGAGGCATGTCTTCGATCAGCGGAGGATGGCCCCTAGAGGAGGTCAGATGGGAGGCCGTGGTCAGGCCTTTAACCTGACTGCAGCGGAAGCTGAAACAGCTACTGGAGTGGTTCTTTTGTGCACCTTGCATGCATCTTTCATTATTATTCATTGGATCTTTCTGCTAGGCATCATTTTTGTGCATTCTTTCCCTGCCCATGTGATGTTCGATTCTGGTGCAACCCATTCATTTGTTTCTTCCCGTTTCATCGATCGTCATCGATTAGCAAGCAATGTCATGCCAGAAGCTTGGGATATCACCACCAGTGGAGGCACCATTGTTTGTTCTAAGGTGTTCAAGCAGAGTCCTCTACTGATTTATGGCAAGGAATTTGAAGCTGATCTAATTGTGATTAACAACTCTGGCTTCGACGTTATTCTGGGGATGGATTGGCTGGGAGTTACCCATGCAGTGATTGACTGTCGGAAGAAGGTGACTTTCAAGCTTCTTGGGCATCCAAAGTTCGAATTTCATGCGGGTGAGACACCGTCTGGGGGTGTCGAGAGCCCGATATCCCCGAAGGCTGGTGCACTTGAGTCATTGTGCACTGATGGTAAAGTTGCACCCGTAGTCATGCGGGACTTTCTTGATGTCTTCTCTGAAGAGTTGCCCAGAATTCCACCAGATCGAGACATGGAGTTCAGCATTGAGGTTCAGCCGGGTACGACACCAATCTCTAAGAGCCCGTACCGCATGGCGCCAATTGAATTGGCTGACTTGAAAGTATACATCCAGGAGTTGTTAGACAAGGGCTTTATCAGACCAAGTGTTTCACCTGGGGGAGCTCCAGTATTGTTCACCAACAAGAAGGACGGTAGTCGCAGGCTCTGCATCGACTACCGGGAGCTGAACAATGTCACGGTGAAGAACAGGTACCCACTGCCAAGAATTAATGATCTGTTCGATCAACTGGGAGGTGCATCTGTGTTTTCGAAGTTGGACCTTCGCTCTGGTTATCATCAAGTCAAGGTAAAGACTGAGGATATTCCGAAGACGGCGTTCTGCACGAGATATGGGCAGTATGAATTTTTGGTGATGCTCTTCTGCATTACCAATGCACCGGCAGTATTCATGAGCCTGATGAATAGGGTATTCTCGTCGTTCTTGGATCAGTTTGTCGTTGTGTTCATAGACGAAATCTTGGTGTATTCACGGAACAAGGAAGATCATGTCGAGCACTTGAGAATTGTCTTATAGACGCTGAGAGAGAATCAGTTGTACGGAAAGCTCAGCAAGTGTGAATTCTGGCTGAACCTTGTTGCCTTCTCTGGCCACGTTATCTCTGGTGAAGGTGTATCAGTAGATCCATCGAAGACTTCTGCTGTCAAGGATTGGCCAGTGTCGAAGTTAGTCCCAGAAGTACGGAGTTTCCTTGGATTGGCAGGATATTATAGGAAATTGGTTCAAGACTTCTCAAAGATTGCAGAACCCTTGACCAACTTGACGAAGAAGGAGCAAAAATTTGTCTAGGATACCGCCTGTGAGGAAGCTTTTGTGGAATTGAAGAACCGATTGACATCAGCACCTGTGCTGACGATACCAGATAACTCTGGAGGATTTGTGATTCACTACGATGCTTTAGGTAGAGGTTTTGGGCACAGTTCTGATGCAGAAAGGTAAAGTTGTGGCTTATGCTTCAAGATAGTTAAGGCCGCATGAAAAGAACTACCCTACCCACGATCTAGAACTTGCAGCCATGATCTTTGCTCTGAAATTATGGAGACACTATCTGCTTGGGGATAGGGTGGAAATCTTTACAGAACACATGAGTCTCAAATATGTGTTTACGCAGAAGGAGTTAAACATGAGACAGAGAAGATGGTTAGAACTGATGGCGGATTTCGACATCAATTTGCAGTACCACCCGGGTAAGATAAATCTGGTACCCGATGCTCTGAGCAGGAGATCTGCTACAATGGTTCTGACTAAGCAAAAGGAAGTGTTAGAATATATGAGGAGGTTGGAATTGGAAGTGATTCTTCTGGGTTCAGCATCGCAGTGTATGATGTTGTAGTTGCAGTCTGCATTAGTGGAGCAGTTCAAGGCAGCTCAGACAAATGATCGACAATTGCAGGAATTCCGCAGTGAAGTGGCAGTAGGTTTGAGGTCTGATTTGGTCATCCATTCAGACGGGTCTCTCTGTTTTGGCTCCAGGTTGTGTGTTCCTAGAGGTGAAGTCAGGCAGAGACTACTTGAGGAAGCCCATCGGTCTCCATACTCTATTCACCCAGGAGGTACCAAGATGTATAGGGATTTGAAGCAGCATTTTTGGTGGCATGGCATGAAAAGGGTTGTAGCAAGGTTTGTGTCACAATGTCTGATCTGTCAGCAAGTGAAGGCGGAACGTCAGAGAACCGCTGGACTGTTGCAACCACTTCCGATTCTGGAATTGAAATTGGAGAATATCACTATGGATTTCGTGACAGCGTTTTCCAGGAGTCCCAAAGGTCATAATGCTATCTGGGTGATAGTTGACCGATTGACGAAGAGTGCCCACTTCATCCCATTTAGAGTGGGTCAGTCTACCGAGAGTCTGGCAGAACAGTATATTCAGGAGGTAGTGAGACTGCATGGTGTTCCCGTCAGCATCGTATCCCACCGGGATATGAGTTTTAGGTCCCAGTTCTGGGAGAGCCTTCAGAAGAGTTTGGGGAGCAAGTTGAACTATAGCACGACATTTCACCCCCAGACGGATGGACAGTCCGAAAGGACGATTCAGACACTGGAGGACATGTTGCGATCCTGTGTTCTTCAATTTGGTGGTTCTTGGGAGGATCATTTGCATCTGGTCGAGTTCTCGTACAACAACAGTTATCAGACGAGTCTCAATGCAGCTCCGTTCGAAGCACTCTATGGTCGCAAATGTAGGTCCTCAGTCTGTTGGAACGATATTGGCGAGAGGAAACTCTTGGGACCAGAGTTGATTACGAAGACAGTTGATGTGGTAGCTCAGATCAGGAAGCACCTGCAAGCTGCTCAGGATCGGCAGAGGAAATGGGCTGACTGTCGCTGATGACCTTTAGAGTTTGAGGCTGGTGAACATGTAATTCTGAAGTTTCACCACGGAAGGGCGTCATCCGGTTTGGTGGTGGGGGCAAGCTGAGTCCCCGATTAATTGGTCCTTTTGATATCGTGGAGCGTGTGGGCAAGGTAGCCTACAGACTTGCATTACCACCAGCCTTGTCTGGAGTCCATGACGTATTCCACGTCTCTCAGCTCAGGAAGTATGTCAGAAATGACAGCCATGTGATTGACTACTCAAAGTTGTCCATGAGACCAGACTTATCTTGCGAAGTTCAACCAGTTGCTATTCTGGACATACGCGAGAAAGTGTTAAAGAATAAAGTTATCAAACTTGTTCGTGTCTCCTGGAATCCTCACTCGCCCGGTGAGTTGACTTGGGAATTGGAGGAGGAAGTCCAGAAGAAGTTCCGTCATCTCTATGAGTAGTTGTATGTTGTTTTGTTTGTTTTTTTTTCTCGGGGTGCCTACGAAACACCGATGTGAATTTCGATGACGAAATTCTTCTTTTAAGGTGGGTAGGATTTGTAACCCCTGTTTCCGATTGTACGGATTTTTCTTGTATTTTTGGTGGTGTTCTCTTTTCTAATTTATTGTATTTTGGGTCTTGGTATTATTGTGGGCTTTCTATTTTGATTTATTTTCTTGTATTATTATTGTTAGCCCAATCCATATGCAAGTCCAAACTCATCTTCTCAGTGGATCTTGAACCTAAAACCCTAGTCTACCCAAACCCACAAACCCAGATTCTCCCTAACTAATAACCCAGATCTCCTCCCCTCAATTCCCCGTATCCCTAACTCCCCACAATTTACTCTATTATTTTATTATATTAATTCCCCCCACTCTCCCCAAAAATTAGAACTACCAATACAAAACTCCTCATCTTCTAAACCTCCCACTACTGTACAACCCACTCTCTCTCTCTCCCATTCCCACTCTCTCTCTCCCCATTTTCATCTTCAACCACAACCAAAGAACCAATCACCTCTCCCCTCCCCGTCGCCAACTCCAACCGCCACCACCTCCATTGCCGTCGTCAACCTCTCCACCATCTCACCCCCGACCTTGCCCAACCTCGCTCGAACCCATCACATTGCCAAACCCACCTCGTCAACCCATCCTTCGCCGAACCCATTAACCCACTGCCTTCGCCATTGTCACCACTATCCCTCCGTGCACCTTCGCATCCCTCTGAAGATCCTCGTTGCAGTAGTCGCCGTCCAAGCCTCGTCCAAGCTGAGAACAGCCATTGTCGTCTCCCCTATTTTCGAGCAAAAACAGAGCTGTCGAGTCCTCGCCGTTGCCGTCGCTTCCCGACCGCAATGCCACCGCTGTAGCCAGCGTCGCCGCCCTTGCCGTGGTTGCCACTGCCGTCGCTTCACGACCACGAACGCCGCATGACGTTGTCAAGTCTCTTCCGCGCTCTCTCTCTCTCTCAGTCGAATTAAGGAAGAAGGAGAAAGACGATTGGCCAAATTGGTGTTTGGTGTTCTGTCGTAGGTGATCTCCCTTTCGCTGTTTGTTGTTCATTTTGATCGGGGGAGGAGTTTTACCCGGGCTACTGTTGTGCTTTGCTGTTTGGTTATCTTCGCACGTATTTCGCACGTGTGTGGATCGTCGCCGGGATTCTGATCCCGTTATTCTTTTTTACATATATCGAATCATCTACAAAAAGACAAGTCCACTTAAACTCATTTAATTTTTCTAGTTCAAGTTTATTGATATCCTGCAAGTAGTTCTCTTGACATCGTACTGCTGTCCATTGACTCAAACCCAAGCCTAAATACACACATGACGTGAATAAAATGGCTAGAACTTACATATGAGGAAAATATATTGTGATCGAATACATTGATTGATTGAGATCTTGTGACTTGAACTATGACATGATAAATTGACATGTACACTGTAAAATCCATTCTAATTGTTGTACATTAGTGTAATACATTTCATGATACAATAGCATGTTGATTATCGACTTTGATGACCATATATGTGATGACATTTTATGAATTCTTGCTGCATGTACTGTTTTGTACAGAGATTTCGACCCTGTTAACATAAGAATTAACACAAACAATACAAAAGAGAGTTTTAGCTTAATGAATCTAGTTTCCAGTCCAATTGACAGATCCTGATTCCGAGTTGCGAGCTGTGAGATATCACATTTTGAGTCCCTATTTGTCTACACTTTTCAGACAGCAGAATTAATGTAACACCAACACAATTATCAGTGAAACACCATGTTAACAGTAGGATAATGACATGAAAATCTCCAGAAACTTTATAGACATGCTTGGAATTCATTCTTAATTTTTGTAGATTTTTATAGTGATTTTATACCATGTTTTCACACATTAAATGTTGACATTAAGGTTGTTGCCAGAACAGCTAACCTGTAAAGAATATGATGTTTGACCTAGCTACAGTCAAAATTAACAAAAACTTACTGAATATAAATTGTTGCCGTAAGTGTCTAGTTGCTGATAACATTCTGGAACTTTGAATTCCGAACTATAGCCTATGAGTTATTGCTATTTTAGTGTTACTGTGTCGGCTATTTTCATATTCACTACTTCATGTATATTAATGTGCAATGCATCATGTTGCTGCATTCTTATCATCCCCTTGACATTATTATACATACTTGCATGGACATGAATGACTTAACAATATAATGTTAAACAAGCCGGGGTTAATAAGGGTTGACTTAGTAGTGGATAATCTCAGAAAATTTACTCGGTAAGGCCTTATTGTTATATCGTACTGTCATGGAAGGAGAAGTATCGATTGTGATTTATTGAATGTTAATTGTAAATGATTGTTATTGATACCAAGTACACGTTCTGTAGATCCCACCACTATGTCTAAAACGTACACCTTTTTGCGTGCACCGAACCTGTGGTATGGGACGCGGTAGTACGTGCACTAGATATGAGAAACAGCATACTAATGAACTTAAGTTGATACTTGTACACTTGACCATTACTTATGGACATTATTATTGTTTTTGTAATTTGATCTTGATTCATATTTCTTCATGTACCTTGTTCCTTACTCTTTGCTTTCACTACTTGCTGTCCATACTTGCTCTAAGAACATTTCTTTTCCACTCTAGTTGACCCAGCTACAGTTGAACAAGGAGATTTGCCAGAAGGCATTAGCGAGCAGTATTTCTAGGTTGGAGCAGGAGCTGCATTAGAATAAACTATTCCTTTCTATGTTTTCATTATCTTATTGTTATCCATTTGATTAAACTTTGTATCATGGGCTTTTTGACCCGTAACTGCTGTTGTTTCTCAATTATTGGTCATTATGTTGGACTATTGAATGCTTAATTTCAGTTGTTGTTAATGTGATGATATTTAACTACGTGGTTGTGATTATTCATTTTCATATTGTTGAGTTGAGACTGGTACAGCTTATGGATGATGTTAATATCATTCGCTGGGTCTTCGTCACGGGCTCGTATTCCCGTATTTTGGGAAGCGGGGCGTGACACCCGATGAATGGAAAAATAGTATTTTAGTACCTATATATAAAATTAAAGAAGATATACTAAGTTGCTTAAACTACCGAGGAATTAAATTAATGAGTCATACGATATAAATTTGGGAAAGTGATCGAATATAGACTGAGACTGGAAACTACAGTGTCTGAGAATCAGTTTTGGTTTATGCTGGGGAGGTCAATAATAGAAGCAATTTATGTACTGAGAAGACTTATGGAAAAATATAGGGAGAATAAGAAAGATTTACATATGGTTTTTATAGATCTAGAAAAATCATATGATAAAGTCCCTATAGACATAGTATGGTGGGTGTTAAATAATAAAAGAGTAATTATTCGGTAAATTGAAGTAATTAAGGATATGTATGAAGGAGCAACGACCACAATTAGAACAACCACAGGAGAGACCAGCGATTTTCCTATTACAGTAGGTTACACCAAGATTCGTGTAACCCATGTTTCCGATTGTACGGATTATTTCTCTTATATTTTAATGGTATTTTTCCTTCCTAATTTATTGTGTTGTGGGTCTTTGTCCTACTGTGGGCTTTCTGTTTCCATTGTTTTCTTGTATTATTATTGTTGGCCCATCCACATACAAGCCCAAAACCCATCTCCTTAGTGAATTTTGAACCCAAAAACCTAGTCTACCCAAACCCACATTTTCCTAACTAATAACCCAGATCTTCTCTACCCTACTCCCCGTACCTCTAACTCCCCATGATTTCCTCCTTATTTTATTATATTAAACTCCTCCCCCACTCTCCCACAAATCAAAACTACCCAAAAACTAACTCCTCTTCTCCAACTCCCCACTACTGCAACCCTAACCCTACCCCCACCTCTACTGTTTTACCCGTCACTGTGCAACCCCCTCCCTTCCATCTCCTGCTCACTCCTCCCTTTCTCCACTTCGTCTTCACCAGAATCGAACCCAATCCACCAAGCTTCAACCCACTTCGCCTCCACCGTCGCCAACACCACCACCTCCTTACCATCGTCATCTCCATCACCATCTCCTCCCTTGTCGTCCTCATCCCCCATTACCGAACCCAACTCAACCCATTACTTTGCCAACCGAACCCACTTCGACCGCACCTTCGAACTACCGTCGCCCTCTCCCAATCCCCTCGATCATCTCCTCCACATTGCAGCGAACTCCCCACAGCCTCGTCGCCGCCATCCGAGCCCCGAAGATGCCCGTCGCTCGTCTCCCCTATTTTAGAAGCGAAAAGGAGGTTGCTTTGCCATCGAAGCCATCGACGCTGCGTCGCTCCTCGCGTCGCCGCCGCCAGTGTTGCCTGCCCCATTCGCTGCCAGCCACCCAGAGCACCGTTGTCGTCCTCGTTACAACATTGCCGAGTGTTCTCCCGCTCTCTCCTTCTCTCTCTGTCGAATTGGGGAAGAAGACTGCCGAGTGGTCCTTTTTGCTGTTGGGTGTTGTGTGCACAACGGATCTGATTCCGCTGTTTGCTGTTCGGGTCAGATCCGACGTGTAGGAGAGATCCTATTGGTGGGATTGGTGTTTCGTGTTCGGCCGCATCAGATCCAATTTCGTTGTTCGCTGTTTTGCCTGGATCTAGTGTCGGGATTTCACTGAAATCTACTGTGCTTGGTTACTTGGATTTTCTTCACACGGTCTTCGTGCGTGCTTTTGGGATTGCTCCCCGAGATTCTGATCCCGTTATTCCTTATTCGCATTTGAATCATCGACAAAAAAGACAAGTCCATTTGAACTCAATTAATTATTCTAGTTCAAGATTTTTGATATCTTATGCAAGTAGTTCCACTTCAATTATCATTAAATTGCCTTGTGCCCTTTTCGTTGGGAGTATCGAGGGTTTACACAAGCTAACCCAACGTACTCTTGACATCTTATTACTATCCATTGACTCAAACCCAAAGCCTAAATACATACTTGACATGAATAAAATAAATAGAACTTGTATATGAGGAAATACACCGTGATCAAATACACGTGGATTAATCGAGATCTTGTGACTTGAACCATGACATGATAATTGACTTGTACATTGAAAAACCCATACTATTTGTTGTACATTAGCCTTGATACATTTCATGATGCCATAGCATGTTAATTACCCACTTTGATGAATATATATGTGATAGCTTTTATGAACTCTTGCTGCTTATACTGTTTTGCACAGAGATTTCGACCCTGATAGCTTGAGAATTAATAGAAATGATACAAAAGGGAGTTTTAACTTACTGAGTCTAGTTTCCAACCCAAGTGACGGATCCTGATTCCAAGTCCCGAACTATGAGATATCACATTTTTAGTCTCTGCTGGTCTGCACTTTTCAGATCGCAGAATTAATGTAACATCGATATAATTATTAGTGAAACACCATGTTAACAATATTAGAATGCCATGAAAATCTCTAGGAACTTTATAGACATGCTTAGGGTTAATCTCTAATTTTTGTAAATTTTTACAGAGTATTTATACAATGTTTCCACCCATTAGATGTTGACATTTAGTTGCTGCCAGAACAGCTAAGCTGCAAAGAATAGGGTGTTTAACCTAGATACAGTCAAAATTAGCATAAAGTTATTGAATATAAGTTGTAGCCCTAAGTTTCTAGTTGCTGATAACATCCTGGAACTTCGAATTCTGAACTGTAGCCTAGGAGTTATTGCTGTTTTAGTGTTACTGTGCCGGTTGTTTCAGATTTGCTACTTCATATTTATTATTGTGCAATGCATCATGTTGCTGTATTATTATCATCCCCTTGACATTCTTATAACCACTTGCATGTACATGTATGAATTAATAATAAAATACTAAACAAGCTGGGGTTTCTAAGGGTTGACCTAGTAGTGGATAGTCTCAGAAAATGTACTCGGTAGGGCCCTCTTGTTACATGGAAACTTGACATGGAAGGTGGAGAATTACTTATAGTGTCGTGACTTGTTATCTTGTTATCTTGTTATCTTGTTATCGTGATACACCGAGTACACACTCTGTAGATCCCACCACGAAGTCTAAAACGAACACTGTTGTGCGTGCATCGAACCTGTGGTATGGGATGCAGTAATATGTGCACTAGATAAGAGAAACAACATGCTAATAGACCTAGTTGACATGTATATACTTGATTATGACCATTGTTATTAGTACCATTATTGTCTTTGCAACTTGATCTTGATTCATATTCCTTCATGTACCTTATTCCTTACTCGCTACTTTCACTATTTGCTGTCCATACTTGCTCTAAGGACATTTCTTTTCTTTATAGTTAATCCAGCTACAGGTGAGCCAGGAGATTTGCCAGAGGGCATTGGCGAACAATATTTCTAAGATGGAATAGGAGTTGTCTTAGAATAAACTATTTCTTTCCATGTTTTCTTATCTTATTGCAATTCATTAAATTAAACTTGTATCCCGGACTTTTGACCCGTAACTGCTATTTATTTTCTCAGTATTGGATATTGTGTTGGATTATTGAATGTTTAATTCCAGTGGTTATCTATGTGATTATGATTATCTGCGTGGTTGTGCTTATTCTCTTTTTGCATATTGTTGAGTTGAGACTGGTACAGCTTATGAATGATATTAATATCATTCGCTGGGCCTTCGTCACGGGCTTGTATTCCTGTATTTTGGGAAGCGAGGCGTGATAGTTCGACTTTAAGCCCTTACCTCTTTACTTTGGTTATGGATGAATTGACGTGAAGAATACAAGACGAGGTGCCTTGGTGTATGTTTTTTGCCGATGACATCGTCTTGTGGATGAGACTAGAGCAGGAGTCAATGCTAAATTAGAATTGTGGAGAGAAACTTTGGAAGCTAGAGGCTTTAGGATAAGCAGAACTAAAACAGAGTATATGAAGTGTAATTTTAGTGATATTCGAAACACAATTGAGAAAGTAGTAAAGCTTCATGACCAAGAGATACCTAAGAGAGACCATTTCCGATATTTAGGCTCGATTATACAAAGAGATGGGGAGATTTGTGAAGATGTTATACATAAGATCCAAGCAGGGTGACTTAAGTGGAGAAGTGTCAGTGGTGTTTTGTGTGACAAACGTATACCTTTGAAGTTGAAGGAAAAATTTTATTGAACGGCTGTTAGACCAACAATGATGTATGGAGCAGAGTGTTGGCAACAAAGAAACATTATGTCCAAAAAATGAGCGTAGCGGAGATGAGGATGCTAAGATGGATGCGTGGTAAAACAATGAATGATAGAATTAGAAACGAGCATATACAAGACATGTTAAAGGTAGTTCCAATCCAAGATAAGTTAAGAGAGAATCGTCTCAGGTAGTTTGGACATGTCACATGTAAACCTAGTACTGCCCCGGTTAGAAAGAGTGATTTGATAAGTATTAAAGGTGGAGTTAGGGGTGAAGAAGACCTAAACTAACTTGGGTGGAAACGGAGAAAAAAGATAAAATAACTTGTGACCTTACAGAAAATATTGCGCTAAACCGAGCAGAATGGAAAACCAAAATTTGTGCCGCCGACAACTAGTTGAGAAAAGGATTTGTTGTTGTTTTAGAAAATTCTGACTGCCAATGAGGCTGGGTTAGTTACGAAAACAAAGTATTTATCCCAAATTGGGGTTCATTATGTAAATCTTTTACCTAGTAAATTGTGCTAAAGAGCCCCTCATCTTTCAACAAATAATTTATATCCTTCTTAACCGACTCAATCTAAATTTGTCCAATTTATGATAAGCTTGTAAATGACAAAGTGATTTCTTTAGTGTGAAGAGTGAAATATCTTTTCCATGAGGAAACTGTTCAATCATTCTTGTTGAATGGTTTTCTTATATTATTAAGGGCAAAAGGGACGTCCGGGGAGGCAATACAAATTCTTATAAAAAAAATATTAAAAAAATCTTCTTACATTATGTTTGAAAACCTGATGTAAAATTCGATAAGCACATATGAGATATTGAAGGGAATCAAATGGAAATGTAACACTTTAATAAGTCTCTTTAGATGCAGGGGAAACAATTGAACTTTTCAATTAGCATGATTTAAAATGAACCAATATTGAAACACCAAAGTATAAAATAAGTAAACAACTTCTGTGGCTATCGAAAAAAATCAACACATTATTGGTAACCCTGACTCATTGAATTTTTTCAAAAATTTAAGACGATGTCTTTCACCTAAGGCTGCCATCATTGTCTTTCACCTAAGGCTGCCATCATTTTAACCATCGATGGAATTTTTTGGACCATCAACAGCCATCACTCAACCATCATTTTAACCATCAAATGAGTTTTTCGGGCCATCGACTGAGTTTTTGAGGCCTTAAAGAGTATAGAAGCCTTGAAACAAGACATTGGTCATTCTCATGGTGTGGATGAGTCAAATAAAGAATATGAAATAGCTGGTTTCATTCTATGTGTCGAGGAAGCGTACAATTTCATTCTATATGGCGAGGGAGATGATTGTTCCATCATTCCAGATGTTACAAAGTTTTTTTAAAGATTAGGCATTCCTTTTTCTTGCATTCAAACTCGAGTTGTAACAAAGACTAGCATACAACCTAAATTAATTAAACATTGTAAAAAAAAATTCAAAATTTCGCATATCAACAACATATTTTGTTATAATAAATTTGTGATGCATTAATTAAACTTTTGGTTCCAATTTTCAAATAGGTCATATCAGCCAAAACTTCCAAATAACATACCATTAACTTCAATGTCAAACAAGCTCAGGAAATTAATTTGACACCAAACAGAGTTGGAAAAAAGCAAGCAAAATTAGCTTCGTATAAAATTTGGACAGATTGAACAATGCCCACAAAAATACAGTTATAACTCGACATAAAGCAACTCTTGGGCATATATCAACCAGATTTTGAAGTAATTAAATGAACACTAACCAGATTTTAAAGTAATTAAATGAACACAAATAGTTTGTCTGAAGCAATGCTGTCTTTTAAGCCTTCTTATCAGCATCTCGGAAGCTCCTTTATTCAACTGGAGTTACATAGCAAACTCAATCTTCATATCCAAATTCAAATGCAACCACCCAGCTGTCAAAAAAAGGGGCACTTGTTAGTTCAACACTACAAGAAATAAGTTTGAAAAATGTTCTAAAACACAGTGAATGGCAAAGAAATTAGTTAATACACTCCATGGCAGCATATATACTGATAAATAGTCAATCCTAGTATAATGAAATGTCATCAGTTTCCCCCATTGTGCTATTTCCTTACAGGATTAAAAACAATCTCATAATTGCGCACAATTAACAACCAGTTCCCCTATCAATTTGATAACTGCTCCAACTGTATATTAGGAAAGGTGATTAAATTCACAAATCAGGATTCAATATTCAACAAAGTGCAAACTGCTGCTAAGCCAAACTAGGGGTTACTCTCAAAGATAAGTTTTCTGTAACCGATTTCAAACCAAACAGAGAGAATCAGGACTAAATATTCAACACCGATAACGAAGCAATCATGACTAAATATTCAACACGGTAGAAGTGCTGCTAAGCCAACCTGAGAGAGCCTGTTCATGGCAGCATTCCTCAGTTTTGCATATTATATGAAGCATGTATTCATCAAACTCATAATAAAACAAAAATCTAATGTATGATGAAAATGGATGCTACCGTAAGATTAGTTGTGATAAAAGCTGCACTAAAATATTTCAAAATAAGGAGCACTATCAAACCTTCCCAAAATGGAGGATACAAACACTCAGACAGACTACCACTCAAAAAAAAAAAAAAAAAGTGTAGTCTCAATAGAATAGTTGTTCCCACAGGTATGGAAGTAACACGTCGCACTTGCCAAATCCCAAATGCATCGCAATCAGGCACTCCATCACCCTCCAGTTTGACAATGGTGTGACCTCTACTCTAGTTGCACAGTAAACATATGAATTCGAAGTTGATTGTTTAATTTTAATCCAAACATTGACTCTTATCACAAAGTGCCGTATTACCGTCTTTACTAATAAAATATCCAAGAATGACTAAAATCAGCTAACCAAATAATAGTGTTGAGCGTTAAGATAAGAATCAGAGTAACAGTCATAATCTTCAAAGCTTGAGAATTAGTCATGTATCTGGTTGACAATTTCGAAGAATAGTACAAAAGACTTTCAGATCTACTCGGTACGGGGCAACAAAAACCTGATCAATATGTAGGGTCCACGATCAGTAAGATAAGTTTCAGAATAAGAACTCGATTTCCATGAATTAAATATTTTTATTGATTTATGCAGCAGAGTGTTCGGCAACAAAAAAACAATATGTCCAAAAAATGAGTGTAGCGGAGATAAGGTTGCTAAGATGGATGTGTAATAAAACCAGGAATGATAGAATTAGAAACGAACATATACGAGACATGCTAAAGATAGCTCCAATCCAAGATAAGTTCAGAGAGAATCGCCTCAGGTGGTTTGGACGTGTCACACATAGACCTAGTAGTGACCCCATTAAAAAGAATAATTTCATAAGTATTAAGGATAGAGTTAGGGGTAGGGAAAGACCTAAACTAACTTAAGATAGCTTGTGACATTCCAGAAGATATTGCGCTAAACCGAGCAGAATGGAAAACCAGGATTCATGTAGCCAACCCCAACTAGTTGGAAAAAAAGCTTTGTTGTTGTTGTTGTAGTAGAATTGATTTCAGAAAAAGTTGAACTGAAAGTGTCTTTTACCTTCGACACAATAAAAATGAGAATCCCATGAGGCTTTAGCCCGACAGTAATATAGCCTCTCCATTTGGAAGTTGGTACTAATTCTCACCAAGGAATATACAGATATAGATTTATGTCCAAGAAAAAGTGTGTTCATAATTCAATGATCACAGTGTGGTGAGATGTAGATGTAGATAAAACTATACAATCATATTGGGTCTGGTCATTATTTAATAATCTAGTCCAAAAGGTTGTAGCTACGCTATCTCAAAGAACCTTAGCAAGTTAGCATACAATATCACTTATGATGGAGGCTTGGAGTAAGGATATAAAGTTGAACACCAAAAATTATGGTGAGAAGGTATGAAATTCAGAGGATATTGGGAAAATTCTGGCAGATTTGAGTTGGTATTGACAGAAAAGAAAAAGGATCTATGGTCAACTAGTAATGTGGAATAAATCCATTTATGCAGGAGACATGTTTTCTATCTGCAGTAATTAATCATTTAAAAAGCCATAGATATTACAATCAATAAAAACTGATACTGTACATTTGGTATTGACATTAGAAACTAGCACTCCTTGTTACTCTAAAATCTACCAACGCATGAAAAACATCTAAATTCTCAAGCAACTTGAACAATTTTAAATCCTTCAAATGGATGTGCGGACTACACACATAGTATCGTAGTTTAACAGTGGAAAAAAAAAAGTGTACTATACAACTTACACATTACTAGATTCGCGACGGAGGAGCCAATGTATAACACTTTTGCATTAATTGCTTATGGGTCCCATCTTCTTGAGTTTAGTATTATCAAACCAGTAAATGAAAGGTAGTACAATTAGCACTACTCTTTAACCAAAACCTCCTACAGAGATCAAGTAAAAAAATTCGAGTAGATCTGATTTTATCTTGTGCCTCAAAATATGAAGTCAGTCCCTTAGTAAATCTTACCATCCCACCTTTTCTCATACTCTCTTTTTGGTCTAGATGGATTCAAAACTAATAATTATTTGAAGTTCAAGTGCATGACAAGATAGATAGGTTTAGCTGCAGAACAGCCATTAAGATCCTCCTCTATGAAAACTCACTCTACCTCATAGTAATAAGATAGTAATAAGGTGAACAAGAAGCATTGTCTCATTGATATGGTCTAAACTGAATATTTAGACAAACAAAAAGAAGAAAGCTAGGAAAGCCTTACATAGGTACAGTTTACAAGTAGGGATATGATTGCTTACCTAACCTAGCCCTATCTGACACGAACTTCACCATGGTTACTCTAGGTCCAGGACAAGAGGAGCAGAAACTATATCTTGTTCCTAGTCGACCCTACCCAAAATCTTCTCTTGTTTCAAAAAAACTACTAATATTCTTCTTAACAGCCTAAATCAAAGTATGTTTAAGTCTAACCCTATATATATTCACTGTATGAGCTACAGTACTGTCTCTCTTTCCAACTCATACAGTTATTAGTCTCTACTACACAAGCCCAACCTATCCAAGTTGGTTTTCCATAAATTTGACTTCAATTTAGACTACCTATGGTTTTTGCAATCTCTCTCATTTCTTATCTTTAGTGTTTGACACTCTTCCACTTCAAACGTCCTCATTTAAACTACGCACATTTTTCTCCACAAAATTCATTATTATCCAAAAAAGACTAGTCACAGTTGTCTTAAGAAGATTACTCTTTACAATTTGAGCTCAAAATACGCAAATAGAACTTCTCCATTTTAACCATTTAATATTAATATTGATTGTATAGGCTACATCCTACACAATTTTACTATCGTGATGAGTTAATTGATTCTGAATAGTAAAAAATCATCGCTCCTAGGATATTTTTACTTAATACTATTATGAATAAACCCACAAAATGGTATACAAACTTCTGATATGATCACCCTAATGCCAAAGGACCACTAAAATCATGCATCCATATCCATTCTTTAGAAAATGCACATACCATGATAGCCTCAATCTCCTCTGGAGATAGTGCTTTCCTCTTTGGTAAATCCGAAGCCTTCCCTGCTACAGTACTATTGCTGGGTGCTGCAGGAACTTCAGAGCTGAACCTTTTACTTCGATGGCTTGCAGAAGGCTGAGGTGCCTTTTGTTGCGTAGCTGAACCTACAAAACAAATACAATTATCAGATTAAACTAAAAGTCAAAACAAGTAATACTACACTACAAGATTGAGTTGCCTTCACATGCAAATTTCCGAAAACAATATTTAAATAAAAAACACACACACATTCAAAACCCTGCTCTATACTACACATAACAAGAGAACTCGACTTCAAGTAACACAAAAACTACAAAGTAATTATACTCGAATAAAAAATAAGTAAAAACAACATGATGCATTCTAACGTGCCCTAAATTAAATCACAATTCAATTTACAATAAAAAAATTAATAATAAATGCAAATAATATCAACAAAAGACATGCAATTAATTGGTTTTCGAAGCATACCGAATTGAAAGAAGTCGACTTTCTGATCGACGACAGCATTTGACCCTAATTAAAGTACAAAGAAAAAAGAATTGGTTAGAAATTCACGAAACCCTAGATGATGGTGATTGAAAATGAAACCCTAATCGGATGAAATTGGGGAGAAGAAGAAGACCTTGGGGTTTGGGGTGGCGATGGGGGAACTTGATTCGGGGGATCCGCTTCATCGCTTGAGTCGCCGACATCTGACTCTCTCTCTCTCTTCTTCTTCTTCTTCTTCTTCTTCGTCTTCTCGGTTTCGATTTGTCTGAATTATTACGCGCGGAGCACGTGGATTGAGTTCGGCACGTGTTTTTTTGACCAGGCGAAAAGGGCAAAAGTACGGTAGGACCCGAAACCCGATGAACTATAGTTAGAGACCTAAATGGGCTGGATCCAATTGGAATTTGGTTCGTCCAACAAAATTTAGGCGGCCATTTAGGCTCTGTTTGGTTCAAATGAGAGGAGGGGAGGAATTTTAATCAAGACTCCTGTTTAGTTCAAAGAAATGAAGGGGAAGAAAAATAATTATCTTCTTATTTTTTCTTATTTTGTTCACAAGGGGAAGGAAGAAATTTTATAATTAAATTACTTTTATACATTTTTACATTTTAGGAGAACCTGTGTATTATTGTCCCACATTCTGTGGTGACTATCTTTAGAAGAGTTGTTTCTCCATGCTCGTCCCGCAGATAGTGTAGGTGAACTGAAAGTACCTTAAATCAAATGTGCATGCTGCTAACACATTTTGTGTTGGGTACTCTTTCCTACCACGATATCGGGGAGCATCTTTAGAAGATATTTTGACACGTATATGTGTCCCGTCTATGGCACCAACACAATCCTGAGACAACATTTTTAGATTAATATAATATTAATGTATCATGATAATGTTTGAGTGTATAGTAATTTAATGATAAAAGTTTGCCTTGAAATATGGGTAAAATCTACTGCTACCATCTATTTCAGGAGGAACTGTTGAGCCATCGGGTTGTACAAAGAACTTTTCTTCCAATTGGAGGATAGCACTCAATACTTGATGACGATGACGACTAATCGTCTCGCCAGAACGACGAAACCAAAAGTTTACTTCACGATTTTTAGCATTGTGTGTTGATATGTAAATTGTTTTTGCAACTTGTTCTTCCACACTTGACCATCGTGTGGGTCGTAACCAGCCCTCATTTTCCAACATACCACACAAGGTTAAGAAAGTTTGAGGACTCATTCTTAATATATTTTTGCTAGTTTCACTGCTACAAATTCAACCCATTATTTCTTCACGTACCCTTTCTTTCTCGGAACTCATACTATAACTAATTTTTCTCTTACGAGGCATCCTAACATAGTAATAAACAACAACACATGAACTGAGCTACAGCTCTTCTGCGCAAATCAAACCATCTATTGCGTGTTATTTCCCAATCTTGATGATCCATCTAACACAATGAAACATTTACAAAATTAAATTAGAATGAAACATTGTATAAAACCAGATGAATGGAAATTTCAATGTTGAAATTATTAAATTTACTTAAGAAAACCTAATGCAGATTGATAAGAAAACCAATATCTAATCTAAAAGAAAAAAGCAGATTGATAAGTTAATTCAATTATTGTCGATAAAATCAAGTAGAACTATTGCCCGAATTGACTATACTTGATAGCCAGCATAGTTACTAGATATAAACAAAAGGGTAATATGAAAATGGAATACAGTACTTTCCTCAAAATTCCCTTCAAAGACTCTTCATTTTTCTAATATAGATTTAAATTTAATTTTTTGAACAAATTCAAGGCAATAAAAGAAAAAATAAAAACAAAAACAAAGCTAATTACAGAGAAGTTGTAGTTTGAGCTAATTGTAGGGTTATTTTGTTTTGCATGGGTTCTGTTTGTTTATTTGGGGAAATGAGCGCATGGGTATGGTTTAAATTGTGAATGAAATCTCAATATTTTGGGTGATTTAAAATTTAAAATTTTGATAGAAATAGGACATCTGTTGGTCTTTTTTTTTGGGTACAACACTTGCTTCCGAATAAAGTTGTGGTAAATTGTTAAAATTTCGAACAAGGTTTGAATGGTACATGGTTTGAATTGTTTCTATCTTAATGGGTATTCTTTAATTACATAGCATTCTATAACACATAATTTTGGTTTCCTGATTTAACTCCATGATCCATATCCTTCTGAATGTCACCAGTAACCATCCTGATCTTGTATACACAACCGATTCAAAGCAGTAAGAACTGGCCACTCCTACAAATGTCATGCCTATCAATGTATACTCCCTAATCCCTATCTCTTTTTTACAATCTGGTTATCTTCCAACAAAATTTACAAATCAATATCGATGAATGAATTAGACCTACTTTCTCTTCTATCAAAATTTTAATGTTGGAATTATTATTAAATTCGATGGGTTACCTTATAGCTGGCGATTGCACGATGACGGGACGGCGGGACGTCGAGATGGCAGTTCAATGGACAGAGACGAGGGTGACTGCAGGATGACGGGACGATGGATGAAGACGAGTGGGGAGGCGATGAGGAGAGGGGGGGAGTCGGAGAGAGACAGTCAGGAGAGAGTTCTGCTTTTTATTTTAGGGATTTAGATCTAAAAGGGGCAATTCAGTCCAATCACTCAAAAAAATTAGACCTACTTTCTCTTCCCTCCAAATCCCCCCAATATTGGAGGGGAGCCAAAATTGACTCAGGAGAAATTTTGCACCCCTCCCCAGAAAAGTTTTAAAAAATCCCTCCCCTCCATTCCCCTCCATTCCCCTCCAACCAAACAGGCCCTTAGGTGAGTTAACCCTAAAACAAGCCCCTCCTTGTTGTGATTGGTGAAAGACCGCTACTATTAGACTAAAATTTCGAAGTTTTAGAATAGAAAAATAAAATTTTAAAATTGTAAGAAGAGTTAAGAATTTTACAGTTATATTTTAACATGTCTCTGCAGGTCGAAAGTTTATCTTTATGGCCAAACTTCAGACTTAGCTAACCGTATTTAATTTTTGGTTGCTTTAATATTACGTTGAAGGCTTTTATTAAAAAAAAATTGCTTTCCTCTCCCTCATGAACAATTTTTTTCATTAACAACCCCGAGCTTATTATCTTTCTTCATACTCTTAAACAAATGTCATGTAGGTGAGAATGTGCAATTTTTATTATTATTTATTTATTGTACGATATTACATATAATGTTCGGTGTCTAAGACTATTTCCTGTTTTCCTGTTTTTGATCTATTAGCCTCCTCAACACCACTTTTAAGATTGTCATGAAAGTTCTTTCTACCCGCCTTAGCCTAGTTATCTCTCCGCTTATCGATCCTGCCCAAACAGGATTTATAAAAGATCGCTTCATTCTGGACAGTGTGGCCTCTGTGCAAGAAATTATCTCCGAATGTCACGGATCCAATACTGAGGGTATTTTGTTAAAATTAGATTTCGAAAAAGCTTATGACCAAGTCAGTTGGGCTTTCCTTTTCGATATCCTCTTGCACAGAGGTTTCAGACCAAGGTGGATTGCCTAGATTAAGTCCAGTCTCTTTGCCGGCACGTCTTCCGTTATCATTAACGGTTCTGAAGGCAACAAATTCAAGTGCAAGT
Source organism: Hemerocallis citrina (assembly GCA_017893485.1). Taxonomy (NCBI): domain Eukaryota; kingdom Viridiplantae; phylum Streptophyta; class Magnoliopsida; order Asparagales; family Asphodelaceae; genus Hemerocallis; species Hemerocallis citrina. Next base: position 197,789,721 of record CM030368.1, on the reverse strand, counting down.
GTGGTCTCCATCAGGGGGACCCTATTTCTGCTCTTCTCTTCACTCTGGTTGCTGATGTGTTCAGCAAACTTCTTCGGAAAGCTTGGGACGCCAAGGTCATTGAAGGCCTTGGCGGATCACACAGCTTCTGGGGAGTTCTAAATCTTCAATACGCCGATGACACCATCATCTTTGCTAAGCCCAATGGCTATACCTTACGGAACCTTAAACTCCTTCTTTATATCTTTGAAAGCGCTTCTGGTTTATCCATTAATTTTCTTAAATCGTCGGTCCTTTGGCTCGGCGGGTCTAACAACCATCAACTTGAGATTGCTCAATTCTTAAACTGTGCCTCCGCCTCATTTCCAGTTAAGTACCTGGGCATTCCATTGAGGTGGGGCAAGTTGCATAAATCTGACTGGATTCCGATGATTGAAAAAGTTGAATCCAGACTCAACATTTGCTCTAGTAAGCATCTTTCTTGAGGAGGAAGATTGATTCTAGTTAATTCGGTTCTCTCTTCTATTCCTTTATTTATGATGTCCAATTTCTATGTCCCGTCATGGGTCATCAAGAGTATAGATCAGATCAGGAGGAATTTCTTTGGTCGGGTTCCAATTTATATAAAGCAGGTTCACATCTTTGCAATTGGAGGACAGTTTGTACTTCCAAGGCCACCGGTGGCCTGGGGGTCCTGGATCTCAGGAATCAAAATCTTGCGCTTTTGGGTAAATGGTTATGGAGAATACTGAAAGCAGATCACCTACCATGGGCTCACCTTATTTCTTGTAAATGTTACACTCGGCAGAGGGTTTGGGACTTTCACCACTCCCTTTGCTACAAGGCGTCCCCCTTCTAGAAGGGAGTATGGAAAGCGGCCGCTCCTTTCCAATGTGGTATTTCCCACGTGTGTGCGGATGGATCGAGGACCAAGTTCTGGACCGACCTTTGGATCGGGAATCTTAAGCTTGCGTCTACCTTCCCGGCCCTCTACAGGTTGGCGACTAACCCCTCTGCCACTGTAGCGGAATACTTTACTGTTCACGATAACCTTAGGGAGTGGCATATTCCTTTCAGTAGTGATCTACCTCCCTCCTTACTGCCTGATTTCTCTCTACTTTTATCTCACTTAAACAATTACACCTGGCATCCCAAAGAAGATATTATATGGAGATGGACCAGTTTAGGCTCTTTCTCTGTCAAATCTTTCTATAATTTTCTTAATTATGGAGGTGTCAACTCTCCAATCACTAAAAGCATTTGGAGTAGCTGTGCACTTTTGAAGTCCGAAATTCTCTCTTGGCTTGCTTTTAACAACAAACTCCTTACGGTGAAGGTTCTTAACAAGAGGCAAATTGCTATAGGCCAATTTTGCTCTTTATGTCTCACTTGCCACGAAGATGCTGAGCACCTTTTCCTTCATTGCCCCTTCACCCGCCCTCTACGGCTTATTTGCGTGGAATTTTAGCAGGCCCCGTCTATCCCAAACTCCTTCTTCTCCTCTTGGAAGTCTAATACAATTAAAATAGAATTTCGTAATTCTTGGATGCTTTCCATCATGGCTATTATTTGGGTTATTTGGATAGAAAGAAACAATAGAGTTTTTTCATATAAATCAAGACCTATTGCCATTATTATTGATGAGTTTATTTTCTTCGCTAAGCTTTGGCCGTTCACTTTATCACAAGATAAAGTGGAGGCTCTGTTCCTTTCTCGCCTCGATGAGGTGGTGCATTTTTTTCGTTCATCTCCCGCTACACTCCATTGACCTTTTGTTCCCTATTTTTTATTCTCAACGTATTTTCTTTTTACAGAGTTGAGTCCACTGCTTTCTTCAATTATTTTCTATCTGTTTTGGGCTAGCTTGTCGAAGTTACGGGATTAGTTCTGTTGCCGCTTCACTTTTTGTGTTCTACCTGCTCGAGATTTTTGGCCACTCTACTTGGGCTGCTGTGGTTTATGGTGGTTTTCTTATGTTCTACTTTTTTGTATACCAGTTTTTGTTATGTTCTTATCAGTTTAAGCATTTTCTACTTTAGTGCATCTATGTGTTCATTTGCTATTTGTTCACCTTGATCTTTTTCGATCCAGGATGCAAGATGTCCACTGCGGATGTTTGGTCCAGTGTTTTCTGGTTGTGGGTGGATGGTATTGATCTCAACTGTTGCTATGAATTATACTTCCCTTAATTTTTTAGTTGTTGCCAAGTTATACTCTGGTTATGTTCTTTTAATCTTTGCTTCAATTTAGTGGAGCGTTATATATCTGCTTCTAGTCTCTCAGTAGATGTTTTAGCCACTGCTTGGCGCCATTTTTTCGTTCCCCTGCAGTTAGCTGGGTTATGCCGACTGCATATGTTTGTTTGCGTTCTCGGTTACTGAGTTTTGCTTTGCTGCTGATTAAAAGTGGTTGGAGCTTTCGCTTGCGCGTTTGTTTCCATCCTGGAGCTTGTCTCCCCAAAGCCATTCCATTTTTGTTTCTGCTGAGTTTTTGTTGCTCTGTTTCTTTGATTCAGTGGAGGTTTTCAGCCAGTGGTTTTATCTGTGGTCAGTGTTTAACGGTTAGTGGGCGCGATAGCTATGTCTTGGATGGGTTTGGGACGGCTTCAGTGGCAGCTTGCTGGGGGGACCATTTCTCCTAGTTGGCTCCTACTGTCTCCTCTTCTTCCTCACCAGTTTCGTCTCCTTCTGACTTGCTCGTAGCTGTTCCAGTCGTCGAGTGTGGGTGTGCGACGTGTCGGTTTGGCAATGCGCTCCATTGCTGATCGTTCTGTTTTGTTGAGTTGTGGTTGCATTTGCGTCATTTCTTTTGTTTATAGTTTTACTCTCTCTGTAAAATTGTATCCCTGTGTATAACTTTTTTTGTTATTAATAATGTTGGGTTGGAGTCTAAGACTCTATCCTTGTTATCAAAAACAACCAAAAGCGTCCACTCAATATATATCACTAACAAAATATTAATCAATACCACAATATTTCTCTACATACACATTTGTATAAGAGGATACGAGGTTTCATGTGGTATAAAAGGAAATTTTCTTCGTGAGTTAAAAATTCAAGCTACGCAACAAAAAATTCAGGATCGATCCATAATAATTAAGTTGATATTTATATCATAAAACATAGAATAATGTAAATTTGCTAAATTTGAGCATGTTTTTCTCAGCTATCATGATGTTGCAAAATAAACTAATTTTCAACAATTGAGCAATCGCAACCACAAATGCATGAGCAAATGACAATATTTTAATCTTTTATATATTATGACAGCATTTGGGTGGAGGGATGATTTTTTAGGGTCGCACAGAAAAAAATTTCTTCTGTACCACATTTTCTTCCGTTTTATTTTTTTACAATCGCTTGACATAACTACAATGCGTATTATTCTTTTTTTTGAGGAAATGGATAGAGTCTTACGACTCCAGCCAACAAAAATTATCATAAATAAAGAGTAACGTACAAGCAGCAATTTTACAAGAAGTAAAACAAGCGAGCAAAACCAAATCAAGACAACATAAAAACAGAAGAAAACAAAGCGACAGGGAGCCACAGCTAAACCAGGCAAACAAAGCCGCTGCAAACAGTAAATGAAAGTAATCGATCGTGCCAGACAAGCTAGGGACTGGTCCAGGCAATCCTACCCAAACACAGCCGACCAAGGAACAGAAATGCCTCCCACTCCAAAGAAGGTCGCACTCCACCAATGACGAGCGACCCGCGGCAGGACAGCAAGAGGCCCACACAGCAGCAGGGAAACTGCAGACGCAGAGAACAAGCATCAAATCGTTACCCAAAAAAACCTTCCAGCCAACAGAACGAACAAATAATAGACAGAGCAGAAGCTATGCAAGGCCAGTATAGAAGGTGTCGGAAACACCAAAACGATGGGCCACCTGTAAAAAAACATAGTGGCTACAACAACAAACCGAATACTGGCCCAAGTATCAGAAATCCATACCCCAACACATGAAACAAAATAGACCCAACCAGGAATCTCAAAAGCCATGAATCGGCAAGCTACCACAACAATGCCGCACAAGAAGAAAGTAACAGTGATGTTCAGAACAACAAAACAATTAGCGAAAGAAGATACCAGCATAAGTCACCATAACACAAGAACGGCACAGAATAGTGGCCAAAACTATAAGAGCATATCAGAGAGTTGGCCATAAGCCTAGAGCACAAAATTATAGACAAAAGATAAAGAGTTCGCAGATAACAACCATATTGCTCAAACTAAGCCAGAACCCAAAAAACCCTGAGCCACCTAGGCAGGTCAGCCAGAAGACCAAGCATCAAGGAGCCAGCCCGGACGCCACCTCAAAACAAACCAAAAACCAACCTGAACAGCTGAGCCAAAGGAAGAGATACTCAAGCCTGCAAATGAAATGAAAACCTCTAAATTTAAGGGGGAGTAGTATTAAAAAGAGGAACAGAAGAATTAACATATCGAAAATGTAAAGCCGCCTCAACAAGTCTAAAAAGGCTCAACTTTTGAGCCTTGAGGGGGGAAAGTATGGAAGACCAATGCTGAGGAAAAAAAATAAATTCATCAATAATATTATTAATAGGCAGGGCCGAATGATTAAAAATACGGTTATTTCTTTTTTTCCAAATAACCCAAATAATGGCCATCGAGCAAAGAATCCCAAACTTATAAGATTTTTTACCCACTAGCTGCCTATCCCAGACCGCTAGAAAAGAATTGGTAAGAGAGGGAAGCTGCCAGGCCAGAAGACAGATATGCCATAATGGGCGGATAAAATCGCAATGTAAAAACAGATGATCAATATCTTCGTGACTAAGAGAGCATAAGGAACATAACTGACCAGTAGCAAGATTCCTCTTATTGAGGACGCGTCAACGGTGAGGAGTCTATCATTAATCGTTAGCCAAGACAGGATTTTGGCCTTAAGAGGAGCACAACAACTCCATATACTTTTAGTAAATGGAGAGTTAACCCTCCATGATTAAGAAAATTATAAAAAGATTTAACCGAAAAGGAGCCAAAGTTAGTCCAATGCCAAAAAAAATCATCTTTGGGTTGCCAAACATAACTATTAAGGAGCATTCTCAAGCGAAGGAATTCAAGCTCAAGGGAGTGAGGGAGATCACTAGAGAAAGAGATATTCCACTCTCTAATATTGTTGTGGACAGTAAGATAGTCAGACACTTTGGCAGCAGGGTTGAGGGCGAGACTAAATAGAGCCGGGTAAGCCGAAGCCAACTTCAGGTTGCCTATCCAAAGGTCTAACCAGAATTTGGTTTTGGACCCATCAGCACACACATGATAAATACTACACTGAAAAGGAGCTAACACTCTCCACACACCCTTCCAGAATGAGGATGTTCTGGATGAAAGAGAGGGGCGAAACTCCCACACTCTCTGACGTCGAAAGCATTTAATAGAAATCATACGAGCCCACAAAAGTTAATCTTCCTTAATCATTCTCCAAAGCCATTTAGCCAAAAGCACTAAATTTTGGTTTCTAAGATTGAGGACTCCCAAGCCTCCCGCCGCCTTGGACGTACAGACCAGATTCCAGTTGCAGAGATGGGAACCAGCTCTATAAAGGTCATAGCCAGACTAGAAAAAATTTCTTCGGATTTGATCAATCCTGTTGATGACCCATGAAGGGACGTAGTAAAAGGACAGCATATACAAGGAAATAGAGGAGAGAATCGCAATAACCGGAATCAATCTGCCACCTCTAGAAAGGGTTTTACCAGCCCACACATTGAGTCTGGACTCAACTTTTTCAATCATCGAAAGCCAGTCTGATTTATGCAGCCTGCCCCATCTCAACGGTATCCCTAGATACTTAACCGGGAACGAAGATGCATATAGTTAAAGAATTGAGCAATCTCTAACTGACGGTTATTAGAACCTCCAAGCCAAAGAACCGATGATTTGCTGAAGTTAATTGATAAACCAGAAACACATTCAAAGATATAAAGAAGAAGTTTAAGGTTACAGAGGGTGCACCCGTTGGTGGGTGTTATCGGCATACTGAAGGTTCAGGATACCTCGAAAGCTATGGAGGCCGCCAAGTCCTTCAATGACATTAGCGTCCCAGGCATGTTTAAGTAATTTACTGAAGACGTCCGCGACAAGAGTGATAAGGAGAGAGGAGATAGGTTCTCCTTGATGAAGCCCACACTTACACTTGAATTTGTGGCCTTCCGAGCTGTGAATAAGAATGGACGAGGTGCCAGCAAAAAGACTGGACTTGATGCAAGCTATCCACTTGGGTCCAAAACCTCTATGGAGAAGAATATTGAGAAGGAACTCCTAACTCACCTTATCATAGGCCTTTTTAAAGTCTAATTTAATCATGATCCCCTCCGATTTGGATTTATGGCACTCACAAATAATTTATTGGGCCGAAGCCATGCTATCAAGAATAAAGCGATCTCTAATAAAACCCGACTGGGCGGGGCTGATAAGAGGGAAAATGACTTGACTGTGATGGGAAAGCACTTTCATGATGATCTTGAACGTGGTATTAAGCAGACTAATCGGTCTGAACTTAGCGATGGTATTAGCAGCGATAATTTTTGGAATGAGTACAATGTGAGCGTAATTAATATGATCGAAGGAAAAGGATCCTTGGTGAAGATCAGTGAACATCTCGAAGAGATCATCTTTAAGATCCTCTCAGAATCTTTGAAAAAAGAAAGAAGGGAAACCATCTGGTCCGGGGGCCGAATCACTTTTTAAAGAGAAAACTGCCGATTTAATCTCCTCTATGAAAAAGGAAGCCTCCAGACTAGACAAGTCATGATCTTCCTGACCATAGAGCTGCATCCAATCTAGATGAATGGACTAGGATTTAAAGGTTCCAAGGAAGTTTTTATAAAACTGGAGAAAGATCGAATGAAAATCGGACTCAGAGTGAAACTCTACCCCGTCATTAATGATAGACGAGATACGATTGGAACGTTGGCGATGAGAAGCAAAATTATGGAAGAAGGCGGTGTTGTCATCGCCCTCTTTAAGCCAGCGGACTTTGGCCCTCTAGGCCCACTTGATGTGATCATTTTGAAGAACGGAAGCGTATTCCTTTTTGCAGGAGCTTCTTTCGTTATGAAGAGACTCAAAGATCGGGCCAATCTCTTCAAGCTTATCAATGTTTCTATGGTGGAAAGGAAAAGGAGCTTAAGATCATTGGCATTGGTAAATCTTTATTTACGCCAGATCTTGCAACCAAATTTGATAGCATGAAGCTTAAGTAGTATGCGATCTAATCCGTGAGACCCCGTAACCGACGCGAGGCATTCAGAGATAAGATTCACAAAGACCTGATCTTGGAGCCAGAATTTTTCGAAACGGAACTTAAACGGCTTAGAGAAGTTAAAGTTGGAGTGAAGAGCGATAGGAACGTGGTCTGAAGACGGATTCGGTATAGCATTCGAGAAGGAGTTATGGAAAAAGAAAACCCAGTCATTAGAAACCAGGAAACGATCTAGTTTGGCCATGGTCGGCGACGATCGCATGACCAAGTGAACGATCTACCGTTAAGAGGTAGGTCAGATAAATTAAGATAACTAATGCACTCGTTGAATCTAAAGGAGTCCAAATTATACGATGCATTCCCAGACCTTTCGTGGGAGAATTTGGTAACATTAAAATCCCCACAGAAAATCCAAAAATCGTAAATGTTATTATGGAAGGAGTTAAATTCCTCCTAGAACAGGGGACGCCGCTCAATAGTAGAGGGGCCGTACACGGAGACAACTGTAAGACCATAGTTGAATTCATGCCAAAGAAGACACACCGTAAGAAAAAGGGTTAGCCGATGGACCGAAATAACAGAAAATCGTGATTCCTTGAAACCAAAAAGGATACCACCTCGCGTATCTATAGAATTAAGAGAAATTCAATTAGTGATTAGATGTCCTCCAATAGCTCTAAGAAGAGTGGGGGAAGTGGAATCCAGCTTCGATTCCTGAATCGAAATTATATCACAATGGGAAGAGGAGATGAGTTGAAGAAGAGCTTGTTGCTTGGACAGACAATGAAGGCCCCGAATGTTCCAAGAGATACTAATCATGAGCAGTATGGAACTCAGAAGCTCTGGAGATTTCAGGCATGCAGATTGACTTCAAATTAGAGAAGGAGTCAACCACAAACCCCATACTAGCCGCAAGGACTATCATGTCGGGAATGGACAGAGAGTCGAAGTGCACCTGATACACGGAGCTAAGGAGAGAAGGGTTTGAATAGAGAGAGACAGGGGGAGGGATATCTAGGTTATAGATTTAGGCAGCTGGGGAAGCTTTCGACCCAGCCGAAAGGTGACTATTCTTTTTCGCTCTAATGTGAGCACTAGAATGAATGATAATTGGGGTTGAAGTTAGATTCAAAGAGGGAGTATGACTGAAAGACTACCTAGAGATAAGGGCAGTAGCATCCAGGACTTTAATAGCTTAATCAGGCAAGCCTAGAGAGATAGAAGCATCAGCCTTCTGGACAGGAGAATGATCCTCAACCCTCTCCTGGGTCGGGCAATGATCTATCGATTCAGGCACAACTAGGAGGAGAGTCGAAGAAGGACTTCGAGAATGGTAAAAATTTCTAGAGTAATTAGAATGAACGGAATAGGTGGAGAAGAGATCTTCTAGAGAGTGCTGGGAAGTGTTATGAACAGACGGGAAGAGCAAAGTAGAGCTCCAGGAGAAATAATTAAAGACAAAAGTAAGGAAACTAAAATTAAGCGAGAAATAACCGGGGGAAGCAATAAAATGCAAAGTGTAACCCTCGAATAAACAAATACAAGAAAAAATAGAGCAATAAGAAGCATTAAAAACAATAGGGGAGTTTGAACAGGATACCTTGTGAAGGGAGGATGACTTATGAAGATATGCCGCCTCCTCGGAAAGGAGATCGTCATGGTCGATCCAAGTGTTGGCCTTCATCAAAGATGGGGGGGGGGGGGGGGGGGGCAGATTTCAGAGGGGAAGTTTTTGAACTAGGTGTCGCCGAAGAAGAAGCCTGAACTGCTTTAACGAATTGATCCTAATCTAACGAATAGTCAGGATTAATATCCCATTCAGGCCATGTAGACTGGGAAACAATTTGCTGCACCTCAGGAAGAGAAACCGGGCGATCAGCAACAACAGGGTGAACAATAGGGAAATTGGCTTTAGACTTAGGAGTATGAGGGACACAAGGCAGCTGACTGGCAATCGACCCTGAGGCAGGAGCCTGCAACTTCACTGTCGCTGAAGCAGAGAGGTCTGGATTGATCCAAACCAAGTTCTTGGCCTTGGATGGTGAAGTTTTGGAGGAAGGGGAGAATGCAGCACTTTTGCGATGAAAGGGAAAAGCCTTCCTCGAAGAAGTCCTCTGACTTCCTATGGGCTTGGCCGCAGAAGAAGTGAGGCGAGAAGAAGCACCCGAAGCAAAGCTAAGAAAGGGAGGCTCAGTAGTAGCCAGATCCAAGGGGGCTCCAGACAGTGAAGGGGTATGAACTACTGAACCAGCAGGAGAGTCATTGTAGTTGATAGTAATAGGGAAGAGCGATTGACCAATGCACAGGTTGTAAGCTGATACTCTTTGGACCGCCGGCAGGCAGAGGAATTCAGCTTAAACAAGAAGACAACCTGAGGCTAGCAAGGAGGTAGATGAGGTACGGGTCAAATTGCCAACACATTTGGCCATATCAGTGACCAGGCAGGGGGAGTCGCAGAACGGTGGTAAACCAAGGAGGGTGACTTTAATGGGAGAAGAGAGGAGAGTTGAAAGAGGAGACCTCTGAGGTATCCATTTCCGAATAGAAAGGTGAACCGCGCAAATGGAGAAGGAATTGATGGCCACCAATTCATCCAGGATTTTAGAAGATGGACAACTGATCACAATGTCCAAGTCCAGTCCTGAACATTGCAAGTGTTACAAAGGAAAGAATCAAGGGCGAAGTTGGAGATGGAACCTCCAGAGAACACAACAGCCTCATAACATTCAAACTTACTGATTTTGGCTGCAATATCCGCAGTGGGAACGTACCCGAGAGACACTTGTGACTGAACGAGCATGGTTGAAGAGGAGGAAATAGCAATATTTGCTGATGCAGAAGTTGGGGGGAAGGGCGTATTAGTGTTGGAAGGTACTGATGAAGAAGGGGGGGCCACTGTCGAAATACGCTAAGATGCAGGAGGGGTACGGAGAAGGGGGAAGCAGCCGAAAGCTTCGATTTTTTGGATTTATGAACTTCAGGAATCCTGGCTTGAAGAGAGGGGAGGTCAAGAGCCGCTATAACTTGATCGAAAATAGGGACTCCCATAGAAAGACCCAGAAGTTGTTGGAGAGTGAAACACCGATTACGAGAGTGTCCCGACTTTAGACAAAATAAACACTTCATAGTGAAAGAGCAAAATGCTTTGAAGTGTCCCGGCTGAAGACACCGAAAGCAATAAGGAACAGGGGAGGAGGAAAAGGGTGAGTGATGAGAAGGCGAACAGGCAATGGAACTTAGCGTACGGGGATGAGAAGAGGAACGACCTCGAAACTTCTCGAAAACGGGCCATTCCTTTGGAAGGCCCAGGGCCGAAATAGTCGACCCAAAAAAGATTAATCTTCTGTTTTTTTAACAACCTCCACCCATGAGGAGCCCATGAGCGGCCCAACAATAGAACGAAACAGAGAGCCCAAGACGAGAAAAAAACACAAAAAGAAATACAGTTACTGTAGAGATCGAAAATAGAGGGAGAGGCGTAACTCAAAATCCAAACACAACCAAAAGAGAGGAGCGAGAACGCAAGAAGAACACAAGCATAAACAAATGTACAAAAGGAGGGTGTAGAAGCACGATCTAGTGCAGATCGGCTGCAGTGAATCCTTAATCGCACCAGGAGAACAGAGCACCTTGGTCGGAGAATACAGAAAAATCGCCGAAGAACAAAGGGGATAAGGAGAGGGTTAAATAAAAGGAGAGAGCACAAATAACAAGAAATCAAAAAGAGAGAAGAAGAAAAATCAAAACAAACACAAATAAAAAGAAAACCAACCGTAAAATCACCGAGAAATTAAAGAAAAATTGAAGAGGGGGAATCTAGAAACTAAACAACGCTAAATCCAGTCACAGGAATTGCGAAAAAACAAAAGGGATAAGGAACTTACAGTGGTGAGGGAATGGAGCAACTAAAGAAAGTAGATGAACTACCTTGTGTTAGGAACCTAAGAGAAATTACCCTTAAAAGCTAGCTGTTAAAGGGAGGGAGCCCAAGTTTATAACTACCCAACATTGGTTCCCCATATAACCGATGTGGGACTAAATTTGGATCATAACATTCCACCACACTTTCGTAACCCGCCGCCCTCGGCGGTATTCACTCTAGCGACACTGGCCCGGCCCGGCCCTACCAGTAATTTCAATCTAGCCTCTAGGTAGCCCTTTCCGACTCTCGGCGGCTTTCACTCTAGCGACACTGGCCCGACCCGGGTCTACCAGTAATTTTAATCTAGCCTCTAGAGTGAATTAAGAAGCATGGGGTTGGCTCTGATACCAATTGTTAGAAACCTAGGAGAACTCACCCGTAAAAGCTAGCTGTTAAAGGGAGGGAGCCCAAGTTTATAACTACCCAACATTGGTTCCCCATATAACCGATGTGGGACTAAATTTGGATCATAACACCTTGCTAATACACCGATAAGAGAGATCAACTCCCAATGGCGGAGCACCGAGAAGCTGAGCAAAGGAACCTCAAAAAGAACGCAAGCCACGTCGCCGAAAAGAGAGATCAACGCAGCAACCTCAACGGTCGATGGAGAAGACGAAGAAACAGGTGGGGTCGAGGGAAAACACCGCAGGCGGAGAAAAGTAGATGGGTAGGTAGATCACCAGGAGATCTACAAAATTAACGAAAGGAGGAGGGAGAGACAGTGGTTGGATCGACCGGATCTGGAGAAGGGGACGCCAAATTGAGATGGAGGGGATTTTCTCTTCAGAGTTTGTTTCTAGATAATGCGTATTATTCTTAAAATCTCCAAATGGATCCTACAAAAACCCATCCATTGCCATCAAATAACAGACTATCTTAAACAAGCAAAAACAAACCCTAACTAATTAATCCTTCTTAGATCATAAAATAGCCAGTAAGTTCGGTGATAAAATGGCTACCAGCTATTTCTTCCCAAATTCCATTTCTACCCCCTCAATTTAATACTTTTCGAGCTAAATATCCCAAACCATCTGAGGGCATTCTCGTCATTCCACAACAGTTCCGTTGTCGTTCTCAACCGTACCACCCTCTTTATTACTGCCGTTCCGTCTGTACCCATTCTCTAATCCATTCACTCCCAAAAAAAAAAAATATTCCAATTAAATTGCGATCAAAATCGGAATTTTTTTTCTTCCATTTTTTTCCTGGAATTAAACGTTAATTTTCTTCGTAACCGATAAAACTTTCAGGTAATTTAAGCATTTTGATTTCATGTACTTTGCTCATTTCCTCTGTATTGATTTCTCTTGTATTAGGGGTTGAATGTAGTTTATGTTTATCATTTAATTATCAAATTTTTTTATAATATATTATCAATCATCTCTAATCTCTAATATTATAATGGGAGAGTTGCATTGTCATTTGTCAACATGCAAATCTGTGCATTGCACATGCAATTCCAACTCTTCTATTAATTACAATAAAAATAAACAAATAAAAAAAAAGTCACCTATTTAAAACATGCAATGCACGTGCAAAACAATTTTATAATATTTTTTTTAATATTAAACATACACATATGTTGCACGTACAACTCAAATTCTACTTATAAACACGTACTTTGCACATACAAATTGTAGCTTTTTCTTCAAAATATTTTTCCAATTACGTGCACGCACGTCCAACTCCAAAACTATGTCTTAAAACGTATATCGCACGTGAAAAATCCTCAAACTTTTATCAAAACGTGCGTCACATGTGAAAATTACTAGTATTCTATATTGAAAACTTGGTGCATGTCCACATTTCAGTTATTCTAGGGCATAGTACGTAAGATAAGGCACACTGCATATGTTTTGCTTTAGGAAACCATATAAACAAATGTGTTCATTCTCGCAAATGTAGAATCTTTCCGAATCTGAGAATCGTATTTGCTGTTATTGTCATTGCAATTATGATTAACGGCGTCTATTTGGTTTTACATTCCAAGCTTCATTTGAATTGAAGGGTTTGGTGATGATGATGGTTAACTCATCCTCAGGTACAATTCACTTATCTTGGGAAATAAGTAAATGAAACGACTCAGAGTCATGTTTCACATTTTATATGAAATTGTCTTATAGCACCAAGATTGAAGTTTTTCTATATTATCTATAAGGAATTGTCTTATTGTGTGTTTGTTTTCCCGTTTCAGCATGCAAACATTGCAAAGATTTCGGTACGGAGGTTACTAGGGCATTTTAGGATTTTATTTCCGGATTGCCGGAACTTAATTGCATTCTTTTCTTTTAGCCCAAAAAATTCAAATTAGGTTCGTAGTGGATTTGAACATTTACAGCAGTTTAACCCTTTTGTTTGTGGTTATAGACAACTGATGATTACAGGGAAATTATGTTGAATTGCAGGTGCTACGGTTCATTGAGTTGAACCTGCTAGCTTAGTTTCAGGCCTAACTGATAAATGTAAATCATATTTTCCTTCTATACAGCATGAGAAATATTAAGCTACGAAAAAAACACAACTCTACTTCACCGTCTACTACTAATGAAATCGATGATGTACCCTCCGTTTCTGCAAGTGAGACGACTCGCCAGTGTATAGAGTTGCAACCAAAAAGTCCGGTTCTTCTTCCAAACAGTGATATAGAAGGGCTTCTGGAATGCCCTGTTTGCGCAAATTCAATGTATCCACCTATACAACAGGTTTGCATAAAATTTCAAATTCTATATGGAATTTAATGTTATACTTCAAAATAGAAGTTAGTTTGATTCATATCTCAATCAAACTAAATCTAACCGAGCCCCGTCTTTGCTTTCATGTTTGCAGTGCCCTAGCGGCCATACGCTATGTTCTGCCTGTAATAAACGAGTCAACAACAAGTGCCCAATTTGCCGGAAAGAAATTGGCAATATACGATGCCTAGCTCTAGAGAAGCTGGCAGCCTCTCTCCGTTTGCCTTGTTCATTCAATTCTTTCGGTTGTGAGGAGAGGTTCCCTTATTACAGCAGGCTTCAACATGAAGAGAAATGTATTTATAGGCCACATGAGTGCCCTCATCCAGGTACGGGTTGTCCCTTCACTGGGGACATGCACTCTCTTTTGTCGCATTTGAGGGAGAATCATAAGGTCGACCTTCAATCTGGTTGTACCTTTAATCACAAATATGTGAAGAAAGACCCGTGTACCGTTGATAACGTCTCATGGACACTTTCGGTAAGCTTAGTTTCTTGCCCAAATGATTTATTCTGTTAAAATGCTTAGTTTCTTGCCCACGGTGTAAGGGACTAGTTTAGAAATGACGATTTATGATGGATAATGTGAACAACTTATTTGGTATCACCTTTCCGTCTCAAAATACTGATTACAATCTCACTTTCTTTCTAAATTGTTGTGTTTTGCTAGCTATTCAATTGCTTCGACCAGTATTTCTGTCTGCATTTCCAATCATTCCTGCTTGGATCCCAACCTGTTTACATGGCTTTCGTCCGATTCATGGGCGAGGAATCTGAAGCTCGGAAATTTAGTTACCGTCTCGAGGTGGGTGGCAATGGGCGAAAACTTATTTGGCAGGGGGTCCCGCGAAGCATCCGGACCCCTCACAACAATATCAGAGACAGTCATGACGGTCTTATCGTGCACAGGAGTATGGCCCTCTACTTTTCCAGTGGTGATCTGAACGAGTTGAAGCTGAGAGTTACTGGCAGAATCTGGAAAGAGGTCTGAAGAAAGGAGATAAAGAGGGGTGAAGACCGAAGGGAAGCACTCTTTTTGCTATGTAGTATACTTCCGCTGGGCTTGGATTTTTGATCCAAACCAGTCAGCTGAAACTGCTTGTCGCTGCACAAAATTATACACTAAAAGAACACAATTTTTAGCTGCGAATGCAATCCTGTAAAGTTTATTCAACATCCAAGCAGCTCAAAATGTCGATTCATGGAAGAACATGTACTTGTACTTATCTCGAGTTAATGCCATCTCGAGTACAATTACCTTTATTACTGAGAAGAAAGCAAAGATTATTTAGTTAAACAAGTTTGTATATAAACGAATTTCAAGCAGAAAATTTAAGGAAGAACAAAACAGTGTAATATTGAAAGAACTTTGTAAATGCTGTATATTAGAAAGAATTATCAAGAACTTTGCACTGTGATTACATGTAATAAGTAGTCTCGATCTAATCTTATCAGATACAGAAAGTTGCAGACCCTAAGATAAACCAAACAATAGAAGATAAAAAAGAAAAGAACGCAGAGCTTCTTACGCTCAGTACAGCTACATATTTGGGAGGTAAATCTCCTGCCAGAATTTCACTACAGGTTTATTTCTAGGAATAAGAGCTAAAGGCTAGCTACTTATTTTAGTATTAGTAAAACAACCATGCCTAAACAATCAGATGAGCTGCTGTGAGATTCTAATGGAAACGACTTCTCCGTCTGCTCCACCTTTCCTCATTGCTTGGAATTTGACATTCAGTCCTGTACAAGTTATTTTATAGCAACAAGTGAGCAAACTGAACGAACTATTTAGACAGTTATGATGAATACAATCTTTAAACTCGAAACAGGAATGTATTTGTATGGAGTTGATGTGTGAAAGTTCTTTATCAGTTCCTCATGAAACTAGTAGTTAGTGAATTGACTAAAAAGATGGCAGAAACAAAGCTGTATGAAGAAAAATAGACATGTGAGGAATTATAAAGAATTCCGGTAGGCTTTGTACAAACGGAATTAGTCGCATTAATTTCTAATCTTATACTAAAAGTTGAAGTCTAAGGTACTAAACCCTATCAAATGTTCTTAGTTAAAAGTACTACATGTGTTCATTGGTTGATGTCATACATACATTTCTATTGTGCTGTTTAATTTCTTTGAATTACAGGGACCAATGAAGTACATTTTGATAGTGAATTACATCAAATGGGGACAAGTGAATTCATCTAACATGAACAAACATATTCTCTGTTTTAACGCAATCCATATCAATTGGTAACTGATAGCATTTTTTGATACTAAATAGACTTGAAATTCAAAGTTGGGTAGGGATACAAATTTGCATTAAGATTAATAGTTAAAACAGTATTTTACCCTCATTAGGCTGAAGGTTGGTATTGACAGCTACCGCATGAAGACAGAGCCTCGCCTTTGGCTGCAAATCTGCTGATTCCCCAATCCAGGCCTTGCCGTCTGTCAGCTCTGCCAAAAACAACTAACTGTTAGGTACCTACTAATCTAAACAGAAGGAGAACGAAAATAGAGAAAAGAGACAAGTGAGATTACCGGCAGTGTGAGGAGAGTTAAGGTACTTGTGGTCAAAGATGACCCCAGTTGCTGCAGTAGCTGGCTTTTCAATTCGACGGGTCCCAATGTCGCAGTAGGTCATGCTTCCTTTCTTGTATTCCTCTTCCAAGAACAGCTCTACATGCCTTGCATCCAGTATCTGCATTGTGCCTGCAACCAAGTTAAAAATCATTATCACATAAAATTTTCATTAATTAGTTTACAACTTTTTTCAGATACAGAAGAACCTATAAATTGACGAGAATAATGATACTTGTACATCTATATAATAAATTACAAAGAAAGCTATCAAGTGGCTCTCATTCAATCTCCTCTAAAATCAATGGCTTAGATTTATTCTCACAAAGCATATTTTCCCGCCAAAATTTCAAACTCCAAAATTAAATCCCCCCCCCCCCCCCCCCCCAAAAAAAAAAAAACTAAAAAATTCATTACTTTATTATTATCTCTCTCTTCTCTCTTCACTTTTTCATATTTCTCTCTCTCTCTCTCTCCCTCTCTCCCTCTTTCCCATTCTTTCTTTATTTACTTAGAAATTTATATTTATATTTTAAGATTTTAGGTTTGTAAAATTTTTAGAATTTTTATGTTTTTTTATTGCACATGTTATATTGAAATAGCAAATATCTCTTCTCTTCAATAGTTAGATTTGATCATTTTCAACCTTAAAGTTCTGAGAAGTTGAATTTTACACCCTCATTTACAATTATTTTTCAACATATACTAATAATTATTTTTCAACATATACTAATAGAAACATGGACTTTATTTACAACTAATTATTGTCATACTATTCAAACTTGAACTACATAATTGTTGTTTTACTGTTTACATGACTTTTCGTGTATTGTATCGTTCCGAAGACGTGTCGTAGGCACGTGCCCACGGGCAAATCTAGTATATCCACAAATTATGAGTAAAACTTTACACTAACAGTGTCAACCATTTGTACATGCATCATAGAGAGAGTAAAATTTCAACTAATCAAAGTCCTAATGATACGTGCACCAATAATCATAGCATTACAAAAGTGATTATAGTCCTAGTTTTTGAATTCTTAAGAGTGTAAAAAATTCCATTAATCGAAGCCTTAACATGCATGTCCCAGCAGTCATAGCATTGCAAAAGTGATTATACTGCTCGTTACAAAGAATGCTTAATGTGTTTGTACATACACTACTCTGATACTACTGGATTCGCATAGTAGTAGCAACAGAGTGAGTTCTTTATACCTTCGCACGTGTTCAGGTTGCAGACAGGGCATCGAACGAGCTGCAAATCTGATACATTACACGTTACCATTACAAATTAGTTGGCTATTAGTTTGAACTATACTAAAACTAAAGTAACTCTTATCAATTTTTGCAATGCTGATGATAATTACCAGCAATCCAGATTCCAGTCTTGATATTGGTGAGCAGGCAAACGCCGGAGGCTTCTGTGCTCTTCTCAGGACAGTCGCCTAACTCCGGCAGCTTCCTTGGTAACTCCAGTTTGTCGGTCAGTAATGCAACCGGCGAATCGAAAAAGAATGCTCCTATCCTCATCCAATCTGAACATAACAACTGAAAATTTACGAGAATACTGCAAAAGTACTGAAGAATTGAATAAAGTAACTATAACGTGTATCAATTATAATTACCTTACAAATAAATTTTAAAGAAGGGTCAATTCCACACGGATCACTAAGAGCATCCACTATCGTTCGTGCTATATTTTAACTATATGCAAATTTGCTTTTAGCACTGAATCTCTTCCGCCACTATCGTGAGAGCAATAATTTGCAAACAAAAAATAAGTAAAATATGTAGACGGAAGAAGATCCTCCGTCTGAGGTCTTTATTACTTTTTTTGTTTTAAAAAAAAACCCAGCCGGAAGATCTTCTTCCGTCTGAGTTTTTAATTTTTTTTTTTTTAAATTTAAAATCCTCAACCGGAAGAAGATCTTCCCGTTTGGAATTTTTTTGATTTTTTTGATTTTTTTTTTTCTTTTAGGAAAAGGATGAAAAAAAAGATTAAAAAAAAAATTTTTAAATAAAAGGGACGGAAGTTCACTCTTTCAATTTTTATTATTTTTTTTTAAATTACGAAGACGAAGGAACATCTTCCGTTTGATTATTTTTTTAAAAAAAAATTAACCAATTCGTTAGACAGAAGATCCTCTTCCGTCTATAAAATTTTGACTGGTCAAATTCTATAGACGGAAGATCTTCTTCCGCCTATTCGGATTTTTTATTCTAAAGAATTCGGAATTTTTAATAGACGGATGATCATTTACGGTCTTCTATATTTTCCAAATGCTATTTTACTCTGCTATATATGGCCGACTCCTGTTCACGACTCTGCTATAAACTAGGTTTATAGCAGACGATAATGGCGTGAAATTTCTCAAATTTTCCATTTTTTAAATAAATAGCAGACGATAGTGGATGCTCTAACAAATGTGGAAATTTCATATACCTCACTCACAAATTGATATTTCTATATAACTCACTAACTTGTTATTCTCACTCTTCTTATATTAAATTTTACCACAAGTTTAAAAATTACAATTTTGCCATTTTTTTAAAATTAAGGGTTAAGATGAAGGTTTAGGGCTATTTTTAAAATTAATTGTTAAAAATAACTATTTCACTCTTTTTTAAAAGTAAAACCCTAACCTAGCCCTATCCCTAACATAATCATAAACCATAAACCCTAAACCCTAAACCCCTAACCCTAAACCGTAAATTTCTAAATACCCAACTCTAAGCCCTAAAAGGATGCCAAAATAGTTATTTTTAAATTCAGGGTAAGATTTAACACAAGTAGAGTGACAATAACAAAAAGTACTTTTTTGTAAAAGTCAATATTGTGAGTGAGTTATATAGAAATATAAATTTTTGAGTGAGTATACGAAAATTCCATATTCGTTAGTGACCCATGTGGGAAAACACTTTAAAGAAAGGGTAATGATTCACCTAGAATCTATTCTTACAACTTTTTTTCTCTAAAAACTTAGGTGGCACAATGTTATTAAAAATATTTTGTAGAATAGGTTATAGACATCTCCAATATAATTGTGTCACATAAGACAGGTATAATTGTAAAGATTGTATGTGCAGCACTACCTTTAAAGAAATATAGACTTGAACAATTACTAAATACTGCAAAAGTCTGGAATAATCAATCAAAAGTTAACTGCAAAACTATGAACAGCTTCAAGATGGAAATAATTCTTAAAATTAGCCAAACGCCAAGTAAAAATTCCCAGACCGATGTGCTTCTCTTGCTGACGTAAGCTGTAGGAGTGACTGCCATCTGCAAACAAAAATCTGCCACGTGTCAGTTACAGTCCAGTTTCTAAAAGTAGTTAGTGAAACTGTTGCTTTAAAACACGCACCGAAAGCTGAGATGTAGAGCTTCATCCAGCTAAACGACACGTGTCGAGGATCCGGAACCTGGAGATCGCGAAGGCAGGCGTACTTCCAGATGCTCTCTTCCATTACAAGTCGCTTGAACCACCGATTCGCCATTGCTAGTCTTACGAGGTCCCGACCTTCCAAGTACTTCGTCACCTCCGTCCATATGTCTTCGTCGTACCTTCATTTTAAAAAATATATTATTATATTAAAAATTGGTAAACTAGTAGATCGAAGATTCGGTGATACTTTTGCTTTGAATTTCGCGCCGATTCAAAGATCAAACGAAGAGAAAACAGAAACAACGTGTTTACGCTTGAATTTTCGAATCTAATTAGCTTAATTGATCATAAAATCTTTAATTAATAACGATAAATTAGTATATCGAAACTTCTGTATTACTTGTGCTTTGAATTACGCGCCGATTAAACAAAATAATTCATAGATCGAACGAATGAGCTGAAAGAGAGACGAGCTATTTAGGCTAGAATTTTTTAATCTAATTAGCTTAAAATGCTTTAAAATCAACAAATAAATTAGTATTGATACTGCTAATACTTATGCTTTAAATTACGTGCCGATTCAACTTAAAACTTCATAGATCGAGCGAACAGAAAAAGAACGAGCTGCTTAGGCTCGAATTTTTGAGATTTTGGATCAAATTAGCTTGAAATGGTTAAAAATCGCTCGATCGGGTTCAAAATAGCATCAGATACCTAAAAAACGTCTCGAAATTAGCAGATCGGAGCTTCAAATTTTCGAACGAAATCTCGAATTCAAGAAGAATATCATAATCAAGACGATCTAAGCATCGATCTTACTTAAACCTCACTTCCACATAAAAGTTCGTGCAACTTCCTAACTAAACCTCAAATTCACACAAAACGAGCCGAATCAAAATGATCTAAGCACTGATCTCACTAAAACCTCGGTTCCACTTTAAAAATTCCACAAATCGGATCAAACTTCAAGAATCAAGCCAAATCGAATCCGAAACGAGAGAGAGATCGAGATCGGAACTTACCAAACGAACTCGGAGTGTCGAGTGAGGAAAGCGGGGCGAGGAGAGGTGCAAGAAGCGATCGTTCTCCTCCTCGTCGACCTCCTTGCCGCCGTCGTCGCCGTCGTCTCGGCTTCTTCGTTCACTCTTTTTCTCGATCTCAGCAGCATCTCTGCTTCTCCTTCTTCTCGATCTCTCCCTTTTTTTCTCCTTGTCCCACTCTCTCTGGTTTTTTCCTGAGTTCGAAAATGGAGAGAGAAGCGAGAGCCCATGGACTCTCCGTATTTATAGACGCGGGATTGGTGAAATTCAAAAGTATTTTTGAAATTTTAAATGGGAAATGGAAGGGGTAGTTTGGTTATTTTCGAGAGATCGAGGGGTAGATTTTTTTTATTGGCGGTTGTGACTTCCCATGTACGATTGGAGACTTGGAGTTAGTTAGAATTGGGTCGGGTTTGACGTTCGGTTCGAATGTGATTAAGGTCCGGATCCGATTGAGCCATTTTAGATCATTCTAGAATTTGGCTTCAATTGCCATATAAAAAATGAAAAGTCATTTATCGATTTTTTTTTAAAATATATTAATTTATTTATTCATCTATTTCACTATTTGTGTATAGATGAGATGACTAGCAATAAAATTTTCAATTGTTTAAATCTATTTATTTACTAGATTTGCCCGTGAGCGCATGCCTACGGCACGTCTTCAGAACGATACAAAACACGAAAAGTCATGTAAACAGTAAAACAATAATTATGTAGCTCAAGTTTGAATAGTATGACAATAATTAGTTACAAATAAAAGTCTATGTTTTCATTAGTATATGTTAAAAAAAAATTATAAATGGGGGTATAAAATCTAACTTCTTAGAACTTTAAGTGTGGAAAATAATAAAATTTAATTGTTGAAGAGATATTTGCTATTAAAAATTTTGAAAATTTACAAAACCAAAATCTTAAAATCTAAATTTCTAAGTAAATATAAAAAAATGGAATAAAGAGAGAGAGAGAGAGAGAGAGAAATATAAAAAAGTAAAGAGAGAAGAGATAGATAGTAATAAAGTAATGAGTTTTTAAAGGGAAAAAATTTGATTTTTGGGTTTGAAATTTTAGAGGAAAAATGTGTTTTGTGAAGTTTGATATGGACCTTTGATTTTGATGGGAGTGATTGTGAGCCACTTGATAGCTTTGTTTGTAATTTATTATATAGATTTATCTATTGGAAAATTACAACTTACATTTACTAAACTCATCGATTGTGGATGATCTAACTATATTTGCAGAAGTGATATTCTGTCATGTTGGAAGTTCGTTCGTTGGTAGTAAGGTTCAATGACGCAACTTTTCAGCATGTTTTGCATGGTGGAAATTTAGCAATCATATGTTTGTAATTATCATTTGATTTGTTTGCTTTGTGTGGTGTGAGAGCATCCATAGTCGTTTGCGCTAGAACATGGCAATATGGCAAAATGAGAAATGACAAAATAGAGAACTGTTGTACTGGTTCATTGGTCAAATTTTGAGATTTTTTTTTTTTTTTTTTATTGGATGGAACATGTTTTTTTTTTTTTGAAGCTAAAGGTGGAATATGACCACCCTTTTTCATTAATAAGAAATTAATCAAACAAACCCAGAGTACTGGGTCAAATTACAAACTACAAATAAAAAAATAGAACATAGCATGAAGCAATATAACCATTACACACAATCAAGGCTCACTCTACCACCCTTAGAGGGTGGGCCACAAAAACTAAAACTAAAACTAAAACTAAAACTAAAACTAGGTCGAATTGTCACTGACCTCCACCAATAATGTACTGGACTCCATCTTGGGCCCAGTCACAAAGCGAGAACCAACTAATTGTATGTACATCACATAAGCTTCGTGCACCGCCTCCACGGCACGCGCATACCCACCTGAAGCGAATCACGCGGGATTTGAATATTCGCCGCTCCCATCATTCTCCTCCCCACCTCCCACACCCTCACCCACATACTCACATTCTGCCCAGTCGAAGTCATAATCCAAGGAGAGCCGTGGAGAGGATACCTTCACCTCTCTCACGCCTTAGCTCTCACAAGCAATTTCTCACCAAGCAAAACTCTCACTCACCCTAACCATGGACACAGTCAAAGAGAGCCATAAAAAGGGTACTCACCACCACTCTCATGCTTATACTCCCTCAAGTGATTTCTCACAAATACAAACAGACACTTGCATAGAGTAATGAGAAGCAACATCTTCACTCTTTCACTCTCTCTCTCACGTAAAGCTCGAACCAAATCACAACCAATCTGAAGAATCACCTTCACCTCTCGCCCTTATGGTCGGTGGACGTTGTAGATTTTCAGATCAATAAAGAGGGCATAGTGGCGATACTGTTGCAAAGCCTGTGGCAATGGATTAAAGGAGGTCGAATTCAGGGTGTGACTCCCCGACCAAAAACACAAACATCTCCAACTCTACATGTCCTCTCTGCGCACCTCATGGGGGGACCCCTTCTGCGGGCCCAAGCCCCACCCTGTGCATTAACGAGTGAGAACATCTCATGGGGGACCCCATCTTCGGGCCCTAGCCCCACAACCGTACTACACTGCATTCTTCACACCGAGTCAAACCCAACTCAGACAACTCCTCTAACCCCCCCACTAAAATACCTTACTAATAATACTGCTGCCGTCTCTCACTCCGACACTGCCATCATCACTTACTCTCTTCATTGCATATCGCAGAGACAGAAGCAAACCCCGACTTCTTCGCACGCGCTACCAACCCTCGAAATCCAAATCATTGCCGCAGATCGCCATGATTGGCCCTTAGAGCGTGGACATGGCGGCAGCAGCGAAGAACATCCGGGCCCCAAGAGTGGACAATCTTCCAGCATAGACATCCAACCCCAACCTAACCTAAACCCCAACCTACTCAGTAAACAAAGAGATCTGAAAGATTGACATCCAAACTCTTGGGGCCAAACCCAAACCCCAACCTACTCAGCATAGACATCCAAACTCTTTTTGTTTACTGCATAGGATTGAAAGTTCCAAAACCTACTCACCTCATCTCCAAATCTCCCACAAACCGAAACCAAGGAGGGAGCGCACGGTTGTCGGTTCGACACACTGTCGTCGGCTCAACAGTAGGGTTCGATGGCAGGGAAGAGGGGGTAGTTGAGGCTGGAGAGAAGCGACGCTCGACGGGGATGGGAAGGCGGCGGCAGCTGTGGGCGAGGAAACCCAAGCCGTTGCCTTAGGAGAATGGACCCCAGGTGCCGCCGAAGGAGCTCGATGAAGGGGAAACGAAGGCGACGGAGGAGCGCACTGATGGTGAGGGCGGAGCGCGAAGAAACACCTCGAGGATGGAGGGCATCTCCGTCGTAGGAGCACAATAGGGAGGATAGCGAGGGGAGGGAGGGACGAAGGAGGGATGAGGGGGCGGCGGCGAGCCGTAGCCGCTGCCCCCACCTATCTCAGATCTAGGATTTGTTTTTTTTTGGAGGTTTGGGAGTTAGTTTCTCTCTCTAGACTTTTCTAGAGAGAGAAACTTTTTTTTCGAAGAGGGAAAGTTGAGTGAAAGAGATAAAAGAGAGAGATTGGATGGAACCTGTTGTTCCGTCCAAGAGCCACTTTGGTCATTTTTAGAAAAATTAAAATAGTATTAGTTGTCAAAAAGTCATTAATTGATTAATTAGTGATTAAAATAATACTAAAATATTATTAAATTAATAATGAAAGTGATTAGTGGCTTCAATTATTTGTTAAACAATGTTGATAGCGACCTCTAGCCTCAAACGGGACATGTTGTACCGTTTCCTCACATTTGAGATCGGACGAGACAACATGTTCCGTCCGATCTCCTTTTCTTTTCTCTTTTTTTGGACGGAACAACATGTTTCTTCCGATACTTTTTTTTAAAAAATTTAAAAATTAGGGACGAGACAACTTGTTTCATCCGATTGTATTAAAAATAATAATAATAAGCACGGAACAACATGTTTTGTCCCGTATATTATGAGAATTCTCATTTGGTTTCTCAAATATGAGAAGTTATTGTTCCTCGTTTCTCAAAATATGGCAAAATAGCGAAGGACTACAACGCTACGTTTCTCAAAATATGGAAGTAAAAAAAAGAATATAGCAAACGGCTGTGGATGCTCTAAGTGGGTTTAGTTAGAGAAGATTTTGAAACCATACTTTGATAATTATAATATTTTCAAAGTTAGGTATTTGTGAGGAAAAATTTCAAAGTTAAGGGTTAATCAAATATGGTTTTACAAAGACGATGATTTTATTGAAATCTCACTTGCCTCAACTTTAAAATACAACTATATTGTAAACAGACTCAAATCCTTCATTTAAAACCACACCTCTAACTGCATGACTCTCAAATCATGATAAAATAATAAACATGGCAATTTTTATATCTGTATAATAATAAAGCAATTAAAATAAACTACCTTAAATTTATGTTGAGTTAGGGACGATAATGGGCCGGGTTGGACCGGGTTTTACCATAAATCCTCACATGGCCCTAAAATCTTTAGGGCCAACATTTTTTATCAGGCTTTGGGCCTAAACCTTTTGCATTAAAGCCCTGGCCCTACCCAACGAATCTAGGGGCGGGCCTGGTGCTTCCGTGCTAGCCCTAACATTTAATTAATTAAGGACATTTAATTTTACCCAAAAATTATGATTATATTTTTAAAAGGAAGGGAAAACCTAAAAAAATATAAAACAACTCTTTTGTCCTCAATAAAATAATGAGTAAACTGCAGAAAACCTCACTGATTTATACGGTCAACGCAGTAAACTCCTCTTATCCTTCGATCAACGCAATAAACTCCATGTACTTGTATTTGTAGTCAACTCTTCCCAAAAAAACCCTAAATTTCGATGTGAAATGTCAAAAATACCCTACTCAAGATTTTTTTTAAAAATCCAAATCTCCAAACCCAAATCCAAGCACAACCGGCATCCTTTTATCCTCCTTTGTCTGCCTCTTCCACCCCGCCACCCTCCACCCCCTCCTATTCTCCACCTTATTCTCCTTCTCCATCTCCAACCTCAACCCATCCTCCATCTGTAGCGACATTGCCTTCCTCCTCTCCCCCTCCGTTTTTGCCCTCGGCAAAGCCGACCCCTTCCTTGGCCTGTTTGGTTGAATTTTGGATTTGGTTGAATTTTAGTTGAATTTTGGATTGTGTTGAATTTTGGTTGAATTCTGAAATGAGTATGGATATTTGAAACAGAGTGATTGCTTGAGAATCGAAGATGTAGATGATGCTAAAAAAAATCATGAATTTTGGAGTCGGGGTTAAGGTGGAGGTGGTGGTCGGGGTTAAGGTAGAGATGGTAATCGTTTTTTTAATAATTCAATCCCATTCCAAAAATTCAAAATTTAAAAATTCTTAAGAGGATATTTACGGTATTTCACAACCAAAATTAGGTTTTTTTTAAAATAAAGTTGACCGCAAATATGAGTACAGAAAATTTATTGCGTTGACTCAAAGATAAGGGGGGTATTTTGTAATTTACCTTAAAATAATTTACTAAATCTATAATATCATGAAAAATATATGTATTTATATAGAAAGCTTGAGAGTTGAGAATGAATGGTTTGAGAGACACGGATCATCATAAATAGTTTTAGTTAGCTTAAATCTTTAGCTCCAAATTCTTGTTCGATACAAGTTAATCGAAATATGGCGTTCTTTCTTCCCCTTTTTATGTTCTTGGTTCAGTTTGTTTGTGCATAATAACAATCTTTTCGATGATTAAGTCTTACAGCATATGGATTTTGGCATGCGAGGAAGGGTGGGTTTATATATCCTCAGTATTAGGAGTTTGGATCACTCAGATTTACACGAACTTAATTGGGTATAATATATATAGAGTAATGCTCGGTTGAAAACGGGTTCGGTTTTCAACCGGGTGTGAAAACAGCGATCTGAGCCATCGGATC
Source organism: Hemerocallis citrina (assembly GCA_017893485.1). Taxonomy (NCBI): domain Eukaryota; kingdom Viridiplantae; phylum Streptophyta; class Magnoliopsida; order Asparagales; family Asphodelaceae; genus Hemerocallis; species Hemerocallis citrina. The sequence continues at coordinate 197,762,926 of CM030368.1, read as the reverse complement.
GCTCTTGATCGTGATCAACGGCTCAGATCGCTTCCTCTGTGATGGAGCGGAAGGGCTTAAGTGGTAGAGGGGAATTTTGGGGTTTTCGCACCAATAACGCTTTAGACTTAGCATTATTTGGCGTGAAGTTTTTTTTTTCGCGAAGAAAAACACTTAGGCCGTTGTTCCCAACAACGGCCTAGGTTGTTTTTTTATTAAAAAATTCAACCTAGGCCGTTGTTCCTAACAACGACCTAGGTATGTACAAGTATTTTTTCAAACACTTGTACATACTCAGGTCTCTCTCTCCCTCACTTCGCCACCATCTCTCTCTCTCTCTCTCTCTCTCTCTCTCTCTCTCTCTCTGGAGCTCGCAAAATCCATTCCCAAACCCTCGCTCTACTTCGATCCATGCCACCCGACCTCCCCTTCTCGATCTCCCCCTCTTCTCGAAGCCTCTCTATCTCTCTCTCCCTCTTCCGCATACCCCAAACCCTAACCCTACCCGAAATACCAAATCATCCAAACCCTAGCCGAATTCTTCGAAACCCCAAACCCTAACAGCCACTTCGTCAAGATCAGCGGCTACTATTGACTTCTTTCTCCTTCCCGAATATCCACATTATGAAAGGTATTCACTTTTTCACAATTCAATAGAATCAACTTTGGTAATATGTGAGAATTTTTTTTTTCAATATTCTTTAGTGTACAATTTTTGTATTATGCGTAGTTTGTCTACAATTTGGAGAGTGTATAATTTTTGTATCATGTGTGTTGTATACATTTTTTGACATTTTGTCAGATGTAGTATTAGTTGTAGTTGTAGAACTTAAGAAGAGTAAACAAACGAGATCCAAAAATTCCAAAATTTGACGAGTAGGTCGGACTCCCAACGCACAAGGCAACGCAACTTGTTGAGGCAATTTCTAGCTCACGGTTTGCAAGATACGTCCATGTATCACTTTTATTCAATAAAATCAAGATAAAGCGATACACGGTCGTATATTATAAACCGAGAGTCGAAACTAACAACTACAAGTGTGCATTGGCTTGTGTTTGGTGTGCCAGACATAACGGACAAATTTAGAAATTTTTGCATCTCATTTGTATTGTTTTCTAGCGTATATAAAAAAAACTACTATATACGTCGGAACTTTTTGAGTACGGTCTCACTAGAAAACCACTCAAATGATCTCGCAAAAAATATTGAACTATGCGAGTAGGTCAGGCTAACCACTCACAAGCCAACACAACTTTTACTTGCGAGTTCCGACACACGGTTTGCGAGATACACCAATGTATCCTTTCCGCTCCTTTTCTAGAGTGAAAGCGATACACAGCCGTATCTTGCAAACCGTGAGTCCAAACTCGCTTCTACAAGTTGCGTTGGCTTGTGTGCGGCAAGCCCGATCCAAACGCAAAGCTTAGTATTTTTTGAATGTCATTTGTGCGATTTTCTCACGTATTTTGTTGTATTTTGAGTGAGTTTTCAATAGTGAACCTACTCAAAAAATATGAAAATTTGAGAGTAGATCGTCTCGCCACTCACAAGCCAAAGCAACTTCTAGTTGTGAGTTCTCACTCATGATTTTCTATATGCATCCGTGTATAACATTCTGCTCTTTTTCAAGAGTGAAAGTGATACATTGCCGTATCTTGCAAACCGTGAGTCCAAAATCGCTTCTACAAGTTGAGTTGGCTTGTGTGCGGCAAGCCCGACCCAATCGCAAAGTTTCATATTTTTTGAACGTCGTTTGTGCAATTTTTCCACGTCTTTTATTTCGTATCTATGCCAGTTTTTTGTTAACAAATTATTTTATATATGATGTCTTTTTTTACGGAGAAATGGTTAGAACGAGGGGAACCGGAAGGCCATCTGGTAGTGGTCGGGGCGAACATTCCACAGAAGTAAGAGAACTATTAATTTTCATTGTGAGTTTTGAATAAAGTGGTATTATTACTACACTAATAATAATTTGTTTTGTTGGTGTAGGTTGGTGCATCCTCTTTGAAAGAAGATCAAGGTCCAGGACCATTACAACCATATGTGCTCACTTTGCAAGATCACCACAAATCTGAGGCAGTGTGGGGTGGGACGACGTGGAGGTGTAATTTCTACACTCACGAGACTTTAACGATGCGCCCACGTATCGTTGCGTACCTAGTCCAAGCCAATTTCTACGAAATCAGTATGATGGATCAGGTGAAACTCGACTGAGCACTTCTTGCAGTCCTCGTCGAGCGATAGAGGCCAGAGACACACACCTTCTATCTACCGGTCGAAGAGATGACGGTGACACTACAGGATATAGCGATGATCTCCGGTCTTCCAATAGATGGGATGACCGTGACGGGTCATGTAAATTTTGATAAGAGGGAGCTATGCAATGAACTCCTCGGTACAGAGATTGTTGAGGAGGACAAGGAAAATAGGGCTATTTTTTGTCGGACAATCAATCCGACTCTCTTGGTTGAAGGAGAATTTTGAAGGGAGGTTGACTGATGAATCGACCGATCACCAAGTGCAGTGCTACACAAGAGCATACATTATAACGGTGCTTGGAGATGTTATCTTGCCTAACTCATTCGGAGATACCGTATCGCTTATTTATCTATGATTGCTCGCCGACCTAAGCATAGCCAGCCGGTACAACTGGGAAAGCTGCGCATTAGCAACGTTGTACATGACGTTGTGTTCAGTAGCGCTAGATGGAACCGAGATGATCAGTCCGATGGTCTTATTATAGATTTGGTCATGGGAGCATCTACACTTGGTTCGTCCCCGAATTATGTGACTAGCGGACGGTTGGATGACTGATGCACCAAATATGGATATGTTTGCACCTTTAGGGGTATATTTGTAACACCCCGTAGTTTTCAACAAAAAAAAATCATAAATATAAAAAAAATATAGGTTGAAGAAGTATAGTAGTTGGCTGTTTGAAAGTATATATAGTAGTTAATAGGACATTTGATAATAATATATAAATAACTAAGCCTATGATCAAGAGTCACCTAATCGGTTAACCAACTTTTGAGAGACAGCCTGTGGTGGGCAGTTGTACTACATAGTATCTAATTTGTCTTATAAATTGTATAAATTGTCTAAGCTAGGGGCAGGGGCATTACAAATGGTATCAGAGCCAACTTTTGACACCGGGTGTGGGTAAGAGTGGGCAAGATGTATGACTAAGATGGAGCTAGCAGATGTACGTCAGAGAGATGTACGTCGGGTATGCCTGAGAGGGAGCGAGGTTGGGCCAGGTCGCCCGGTAAATCCACAGAGGTGGGCTAGGGGACTGGACAACAAGCAGAATCAGGGTACATTAGCAGAATCAGGGTACTCCACTCCACAACGGCTAGAAAGGAGATCCTGCACTAGATTGTGCATGCCCGTGCTCAGCGAGGACGCTGATTTCTGAAGGGGGGTGTGTGTAACAACCTGTAGTTTTCAAAAAAAAAAAGATCATAAATATATAAAAAAAATATAGGTTGAAGAAGTACAGTAGTTGGCTGTTTGAAAGTATATATAGTAGTTAATAGGACATTTGATAATAATATATAAATAACTAAGCCTATGATCAAGGGTCACCTAATCGGTTAACCAACTTTTGAGAGGCAGCCTGTGGTGGGCAGTTGTACTACATAGTATCTAATTTGTCTTAAAAATTGTATAAATTATCTGAGTTAAGGGCAGGGGCATTACAATATTGGGCAGGTAGACGGAGTTATAAAGACAACCCAAAATGTGTACTAACTTACTACAAAGACGAGCTCGACCAACTATGGGAAGAGTTTGTGATTTGGGAGCCGTATACACCCGAGCGGGTGGGAAGACTTCCACCGGTGTGCATGACCAGGTCGCAGTTGTGGTTGACGACGGGTTCACTCATCAACTTTGGTACAGTAGAGCATCAATGGCCGCATATAGTCCTTCGCAATTCGGTCTTCAACAAGATTTACCCGATCACAAGATCAGCCTATACAACCTTGAGTTACATGCTGTTAGGGGTACCGGTCGTATGCCTACCCATGATTTGGCAGATTTCCACCGTGCTAATGTTGCAGATTGGAATGAGCGATGGTTTTAACTCGTACTTGACCAAGTTCCCCCGTACGATGGCACAAAACAAATTTTATATCTGGCTTGGAACAGGAATATAACACGGTTGTACATCTGTCCGAATATACAACTACCTGCTGGGATTCAATTACAAAATGAAGACAGAGAGAAAGAACCACCACCCGCGTATTCTAGTTCACAACCCATGTTCCAACCAAATGCGTCATCTGTACGTGTGTTGGTGAGCAAACTTTGATTCACAATTTTTATTGAAATTTTGTTATTTTAAAAATGATTAAAATTTATTACAAATCGGATTGTGTTTAATATACTTGTTTTTTGTTTTATATCGATAATACATGGGGCATGACAAAAGAATGTGCTCGGGTAATTAAAAGTAATGCCGCCCAACCTATGAAGGCGTTCGCTCAGAAGATGCTCTCTTCATGTCGGGGCTCATTAGAAGAGGTAGGAGAGGACAAAGCCTTGAATCATTATTTAACAACGACTGTACATTCACAGCGCCGTAAGAGCGTTAGGGGTAGGCTACCTCGTCCAGGGCAACAACGACAATATCATTCTCCATCTCCACCACAAGAAGAAGAGCAAGAAGAAGAGCATCAAGAAAGTATGGTTCCAAAAAGACAAGAATCGGGAGAAGAAGAAGAAATTGTCTCGGAGTGAGGCGACCACCACAAACTTACACGCCCGACAATTCCGACGGCGACAACCTTACCGGAAGAGGCGACCACCACAAACTTACACGCCCGGTGGTTGAGTGTTTCCCGATACAATTGTTGTAGAAATTTTATCTTTTTGTTGTTGATTGTAATCGAAAGAAAGTGTTGTGGTTGTTGTTGATATATGGTTAGTTTTGTTGTCGTTATTGATGTTATTGGTGTTAATTTTGCTGTTGTTGATGTTAGTTTTATTGTTAATTATACATGTTGTTGTTTTGTTGTTGTTTTGTTGTTGTTTTGTTGTTGCTAATGGTATTGTGTATATATATGTTGTTGGGATTGAAATATAGCAGCTACAGCTGATGTTAAAACTTGTCACTAATTTTTTTTTCTTTTATACTTGGGCCGTTGTCTCCAACAACGGCCTAACTTCTATGAGAAACAATACCATTTGAAGACTTGCTCTCTGTCTTGGGAAGGACCAGATGCTGGTAAAAAAAATATTCAAAAACAGGTTCAATAAAAAAATTGAAGACAATAGCATTTGCTCTCTGTCTTGGCCAAGCCATAAGAAGCATCAGAATGTGAAGAAAAGAAAATGATGATTATAACCTAGGTCATTGTCTTATATGAAAGAAACTGACGTTTTGAAGAGCTGCTGTCGGGTCTTCTTTAAAAATAACCTAGGCCGTTGCTGGAGACAACAGCCTAAGTTATATGAAAAAATTCACATGTATTTTTTATATAAAAAAAATTCAATAATTGAGGCCGTGGTTGTTATGATTTTTTTTGCTTTTTGTTGGCTTACTCTCTGACTTGAGAGCGGATTCACTTGTATTTTTTTATAAAAAGTTCTACAACTAAGATCGTTGTTTCCAACAACGGCCTAGGTTGTTATGAATTTTTTTGCTTTATGACGACCATTGAGTTTTTTTTCCCTTGTGTATTCATTTTTGTGTAGTAAAGTCTGGTGGTAAAGTCAACCAAGTTTCTTTTGCATTTATTTAAAATTGTAATTCTCGTGCCATCTTTGATTTCTGTGGTGAACACATCTATTGACATCATATGTAACGTAAAAAACTGTCTTTGTTTGGAACAATTTGAATTATTTTTCAATATGCTCTATTCTATTCATGTGATCCATATTATATTCCCAACCATTATCGTTCTCTAGTGAAACAATCGATTCGAACAAGTTCTCATGTATTATCTAATAGATACAATCATTTGTACATACATTATCCCTAACCCTACCCTAACCCTACCATAACCCTCCTTTACTTAGGTCGTTGTTTCCAACAACGGCCTAGGCTTATTTTTTATTATTATTATTTTTTATATCGACATGGACAAAAAAGTATTTTTCTAATTTTGTAATTTTGTTGTGATTGGTATGTGTAAGATGTTCCAAAAAATTTCTAAAATACGAATAGTAGACTTACCACTAAGCTTACCCTAACCCTCGTTAACACTAACCTTAAGCTTACCCTAAGCCTACCCATACCCCTCTAACCTGGTTAGAGGAGTATGAGGGGGGGGGGGGGGGGGGGGGGGGTGAGGTGGGGAGGGGGGAATGGTTAGGGATTAGGGGTATATCGGGTTAGGTTTAAGGTTCATATAAGCTGAACAGGGATGTACTCTCTCATATTCACAATCTCCCCAAATTTATATGTTCTAAAATATATTAAATTTATATGTTATATATTGATATAGTGAATTTTATAAGTACCGAAAAATAATTACCATTATAAATAAATAAAATTCTCCCAAAGAAATTTTCAATTAATTATAAAAAGAAAAGAAAATATATATATATTTTCTTAAAAGGTTTGCACTTCACTTTTGTTAATTATTTTATCAATACAACAATACAATATGCAGTCTAGAGACATTTCGGTGAACGATAGAAACAATAGGATGATAACATGGAATATGGTGTACTAGATATCCAAGCAACATGGTATAGGGTATTTTACAAGTATTCGACAAGTATAACACGAATAACACATCAAACACAGATATCACAAGTAGCATGATCATATACATCAAAAGTGGTCAACCCTAGGTTAATTCATGTCATAAATGTCGTGAGGCAACTACGGTCAATCATCACTATAGAGACAATATCAACAAGGGGATTCACACACAAATTGTCTCTAGAATCCAACTACACTATAGGCGGTATTTAGTACTTGTATTTACAAAAGAATTTAATACAAGTTACTTGCCTGTTAGATGGTAAAAACGAATACCAAGAATAACGGGATGAGAATCCTGAAGCAACGAACTCACGAACTAATTCAACCCACCAACACACAATATCACATGCAATATACGTGCAATCAAGAGTCAGAGTAACACAGCACACAATGGGACAAGGCCAAAACAGCAACACAAAGACTGCAGCAACCACAGTGGCCAAGGCCAGCGGTGGCAGTGACTAGGTGGCGACGTGACGTGGTGGAAGGGCGGCGCTATCGGCGGTGGTCGTCGATCGAAAACAGGGAGAGCAGCAGAGTGGATCTTCGGGATTGGGGTTGGGTTCTGATGCCGACGAGAACGAGAGAGGAGAGGTCAGGGGTGCAGGGGAGTTGCGACAGGAGGTTGGCGGCTCTCAGGGGAGTCGTCGACGGGGGATGGAGTAAGGGGGTCGCCGGAGGAGATGATCAGAAAGGGGCTCGGAAATTGGGTTTGGGGGTTCTTGTCTGTTGTCGAAAGGGAAAGGGGGAGGAGAAGGGTGGTTTCGGGGGCTGAGCTAGGAGAGGGTCGCCAGAGGGAGTGGCAACGAGGGTTGGGAGTCGCCGGAGGGGGGGATGAGGTCGGAGAAGAGCGTTGTGGTGTTTTGGGCGGGAAATCCACGGGAGAGAGAAACGACGTGGAGAAAGGAGAGAGGATAGGCGGCTAAGGTTTCAAAGATGTACAATTTTAGGGTTTGTACTAGAGATGTATTTATAGGGTACAATTAGGATATTGGGTTAGAGGTTTAGGGTCCAATAAAAGTGGATTTGGGACAAGAACAAATGAAATTGGGTTTAGGGTTCAATAAGAGGTAGATCCAAATCAATCGGGTTCAAATAAAAATACCCACAATAAATAAGAGAGCAATATGATCAATAAGAATTGCTCGATCAAAAAGAACGAAGAGATTTCACGAACAAAAAATTAAATCCAAAATAATACAATGCATTAAAATATAAATTAGAGCTTGAAAATAAATTTGAAATTCGCCAATAAAATCTGATCAACTATGAAATAAAAATAATTCGATTAATGATTTTTAACTAAATAATCAAGAAATAAAAAATAATATCATAGTCATAAAAATAATAAAATTACATAACGAAATAGAATCCAAGTTTAACAACTTTATTAAAATAATCCAATAATAATAATATATTTGTTTTCGGGCTCAATTATAAATAGTCGATCAATAAGACATAGGAAGTAGATTAAAATACAAAATTATTCGAAATAAATATAATTATCGATTAGAAAAACATTTTGATATAAAATCAAAAAATGATTTTAACAGATAATGAATTTATAATATCGAAATACAGAAAATATTCAGAAAATACGTATTTACGGGAATGGGGGTTACATTTATAAATCTTAAAAACATTATTTAAAAATCTAGGGTATTACATCACTCCCTCCTTAGAATAGTTCTGTCATCAGAACTACTACTAATAGGGTCCAAACAAAAAATAAGCAAAGAAATTGAAATCTCATAAATGGAAACATAGTTTAAGAAATACAATTCCGCAAGAGAATGTAATCTAACAAAAGAAATACCACCAACTCAAAGAGCACAATCATACAAAAGAATGCAATCATACGAAAAGTTTAGAAAAAACCTTCCGCATGCGATCCTCGGACTCCCAAGTAGCTCCCGCTGTGCACTTTGGTAACTTGCCATCGGAACCATGCTGCAATAACCTCTGAATCTCTGCAGCTAGCTTCTGACACCATCTGACTCAACCTTTCGAGGACCAGTGGCCACTCCCTCCTTAGAAAGGACATGACCAAGAAAAGCTACCTCGAATTTGCAGCTCAAAAGAGATAAATACCAAATGATCTCCCACCACTCTCGATATCACATTCTTCGTAATATCGATCAGCAATCAATTCTTCCCCTGATGGTGTTGCCACCGTCAAGCCTCCGCCTGGAAACACCTTAAGCTCCACACCTAAGACTTAAGCAAAAATTGGGCGACACAAATGTATGCAAAGAAAACAGTATCAAATAAAACTTTTATTTTTATTCCATCAACCAAAACAATTCTGTTACATGGAGAACGATACTCAAATATCCAATTTATTCTCAACAAAGTTTTACTTAATACATAAATGAATGAATTCAAAATTCTTGCACACCCTGGATCACATCCCCGAGTTACCCGCATCCTCCTAAGTCAATGCGAACACTCGCCCCTGCCTCTGAACTTTGCCTCCACCTGCACCATCCTTCTTCAGCTGCAGACAGTTTGGTCTGAGATGCCCTTCACGACCACACTGATAACAAATCTGTGCCCTCCGAGACTTGGTGCATGCTGCCTGATAATGACCTGCCTCTCCACAGTTGAAACAAGTCACGCCTTGAATTGCAGGTGCCTTCTGCACTGGCCTTCTGAACTTGCCCTGCTTCACTGGGAACTCCTTCTCACTCTGACTATCCGCTGGCCTCTAGCTCCTGTTCCAGGTCTCCCGCTTCTTCTGGAACTGATCCATGTCCTCTTCTGCAATAGCTACATTCCTGACCAGCTTATCAAACCTCCTGATGCCCAATGGAATCATCTTCGACCTAAAATTTGGCCTCAAGCCCAACTCAAACTTCTTGGCCTTCTTCGCTTCATTCACAATCAGCTCCGGTGCATACCTTGATAGCTGAGTGAACTTAGTCTCGTATTCGCGCACTGTCATGCTGCCTTGCTGCAGATTCAGGAATTCCGTTGCCTTCTTCTCCTGAATATCCAAAGGAAAGAAACGATCCCTGAATTCATTCAGAAAAGCCTCCCAAGTCACTTGCTGATCTCCAAAGGTCCTTTTCACCCACTGCCACCAAACGCCAGCATCCCTCTCTAACTGCATCGCAGCCAATTTCATTTATTGACTGCTGGAGTTTCCGAGACTTCGAAGATCATCTCGATCTGTCTAATCCAATCATTAGCCTATCTGGATCAGACTGCCCCTCAAACACAGGCAGCTTCATCTACTTGAAGGACTCAACTTGCTTCATCGGATCAACATTAACAAACACTGGTCTAGCCCCCTGATTTTGATTCTGATTCTGCACCATATTAGCTGCCATGAATGTGTTCAAGGTCTGATACACCCTGGCAATCTCAGTCTCAAGATCATGTCCTGCCCCATGGGAACCTTCAGCCCCATCACCATTACCACCATTTCTGGTCCTAGGTCCTGCCATTCTACTAAATACTGTAAATGAGGGTAAAGGTAGAGCATCACAACACAATTCATATTCACATCAATATCCTATGGCAAAACCTCAACCATACCCCAAACCAAAACACCATGTTCTAACTCTATGTGATACTCACACTCTAATGTCCACACCTAGGTACTCATGCACTAGTGTCCACACCTATGTTTATTTTTACACCATGTTTATTATTATTATTGAAGCATGCTCTGATACCAATCTCTGTAGCGCCCCGAATTTCCAATATGATGTCTCAGAAAAACGTGGCACAATTCCCAACATCAACTTCAATTGCAATAGTAAACATAGCCAAAAAAACAAGATAATTTTTATTTCAACTTTTATTACATCACTTGTTTACAAAACACAGCGGAATACAAAACACCTTGAATTATAATCTTTCTTTTACAATTTTATATAAGCCATAACATCATTCTATCTCAAGCATCCAAATTCAAAGCTATAGGCACCTACCTGTAAAATATGAGGCTAGAGATAACTCTAACCCCCAAAACTACAGGGGTCATCCATAACGGTGTGAGTGACATCAAAAGAAAACAACATGAATAAAACATAAGGCATAGAGTCATCAACAATATGTATTAACAGCAAGAATAAATGAAATGAGAAATAACAATAAGTAAAGCATGAAAACATCAAGGAATATAAGATAGTAAATAGTAGAGTATGAAAACAACAAGTGAAACTAGACTAAGTGTCAATTGTAAGAAAACAGAAAACAAACATGCATAAAACCAAGTCAAGAAACACAAATGCAATGTGATGACTCTCTAATGCATACTTGTCAGATTCTATGCATTCCATACTACATAGGTCCAGTCCAAGTCCTTATCGTTCTCCACTTTATAGGGTTAGGTCCCTCGTTATACAACTAATCCTACTACGGTGATGGAAACAAGATCTAGAATACTCCGCGAATAGGCACCACAGCCTTCGACGCACAAGCATCATGTAAGAATAGCTCTAAAACTGGAGAATCACCTCTCAACCGTGTACCCCACGAATAGGCTTGCGAGGCCCTCGACGAGCAGATACACCGGGTACATTCCGTAAATAGGCCCACCGATCCTCGACACGCGAATGCACCCTGCATGCTTCGTGAATAGGCCTGCAGACCCTCGACATGTGAACATACAAATGTTCTCTCGAGACAGGACAACAAACAGTCCTGGAACGCATCCGTTGGACTAACAGACCAAGAGCATGTACTTACTTTTTCCAAGTTACATCACATCTCCACTAGTGCATGTCCTTAAGTTGGTTATTATTAAAACACAAAAATCCTCATCTCTAAAGCTAACGTATTCCTGCCGGACCTAATTCCACAAAACAAATCCAAGACCCTGCAGGTTTAAATCCACAAATCTCATCTGCCGGTTCACAGGTGTAACACCCCACAATTTATTTTAAATTAAAAATGCATTTTTTTATTTTTGCGAGTATGATGCACGTGCAAATTTTTATCTTTATTTTGTTACTCTCATTATCTATTTTTAGCATGCATTAGTTTTAATTAGACTTCTTTTTATCCATGAACCTATAGATTTAAAATCTAGCCCATTAGGAGAAGAGCCCACTAGGATAATTAAATTAATTAATTAAAAATGAGCCCATGAAGCAAGCCTACTAATAAAAACACAAATTAAGTTGAGCTTGGACTAATACATGACAAGTTACAACTTTTGGTATACATTTAAAGTTATGGGATTGTATTTAAATTTGTATGTGCATATATGCATGTGTGCATGCACAATAGGTGGCCGGTTTTTACCCAAGGTGTTGACCGAATTTGGTGAGTGGGGGGAAGGGGAAGAATTTGGAGTTTTGGGGGTTGAAAACTTGAAAGATTGGAAATGTGAAGAGTTGTAGGTTTTAGGAGTTTAGGACATAAAAGGGTTGTAAGAATTAATATGGAGAGTTATTAGGTGTAAAATTATGCATAATAGAACCTAAACATACCCTATAAATAGAGCCCCATTTCCTACTTCTCCTTTACACCAAAAACATAATCAAAAGAAAAGAAAAGAAAGAAAGAAAAGAAAGAGAGTGAGAGAGTTCTTTGCTAGGAGGAATTTCTTGCTAGGAGGAGGAGTCATTGCTAAGAGAGGAAGCTTTGCTAGGAGCAAGGAAGTGCTTGTGGAGCTAGGAGCTAGAAGGAGTCCTTTTCATTAGTAGTTTTCATTCTCCAATTAAGGTGGGTGATCTCTTCCTTTCTAAAGTAGGATTTGCATGCTAAATAGTTTAATGAGTAGTATAAAAATTGAAGGTGATATATGTAGATAAAATGCTAGCATAACATGCAATGATTTTTGTTGAAGCTTAGTAATTGATTGTTACCATGCTAATTAAAAAGTAGAGAAATAATCACATAGACCATGTTAGAATATTTGCAAAGTCTTGTTTGTCAAATGTGCGATAAGTATGAGTAATTGTTAAAGAATATTTTTATTGTGACATATGCTTTAGAAACATAAGAAAAGAGAAAGATAAATTTTTGTTATTTTGACATGTCGACATATGTTAAAAATGCGAGTTTTCGCATGAAAGAAACACTTGAGATATCCATGGTTGATTTAGAGACACATTTGGTTTTTAGCACAAAAATTTTAATTTGTATGATGATGGATTTAAACTAAACATGATTTCTACATTTTCGAGTTTGGTTGGGAAATGCAAATTTTTTATAAAGAAAGGGAAATCTATTAGAAAATGAAGACACATTCAAAAAAAAAAGTTTAAACTTGTTCATTATATATATATATATATATATATATATATATATATATATATATTATTTCATCTCAGTCCAAAAGAGAGGTTTATTCTAGTATCCTAAAAGATTGGATTATTGGATAAACAAGTTTTGCGAAAAAGAACCAAATTCATGTTCATAAGAAGATAAATCGAAATATAGATACAATGTCTAAAATATAAATTTGGAAATTCGGGAATCACAGTTTTCAAGTAAAACTCAGTTTGGAAATGATTTGCACAAACCCAAGTACTGCAGTCTGTAGGTGTGACAGTCGACTGGTAAGTTTCGACAGTTGACCGTCGTGAACCTGGCTGCAGTGATTTCTAGAGTTTGGATTTTTCGTGCGGGACAGTCGACTGACCCTTTGTCACAGTCGACAGCCACTGCTCTGATTTATGTTTTGAGTTGGATTTCACGCGGGATAGTCGACTGGCTACAATACGCAGTTGACTGTCACTACTCTAATTGAGGGATTTCTTGAGTTTGGGTTTCACGCGGGACAGTCGACCGATCACCCTATGAAGTCGACTGCTACTGCTCTAACTGATATTTTTTCTAATACTTCCTTTGAATGAATATTTTGAAGTGAGTTGAGATATTCTAAGAGTTTGAATTTGTGATAAAGATGTGTTCCTGAAAGAAATTATTTGCTTATAGAGATTGTGAATAAATAACTAGATCATGAATAGTAACGAGACTATGTTTATTTTGTGAATAAGTTGAAAGATGAAAATGTCTAGGTTTAAGACATGATTACTAAAGGGTATGAATACCCATGTTTCTTGTACATGAAAAATTATGATTTAAGATTTAGTGAGACCTTGGTTACCGGCACCATTGAAAGAAAAGATTTGAGACATAATGTTAAGATATTGCCAAGGAGCTATCTCGTATTCTGTGAGTAAGTCCGAAAGGGGGTAAAACTAATTCTAGGAATGATAACTCGTTCATGTCTTGAACTTAAGAGTTAGGCACTTAAGAGAAGTGTAGTAAACCTGGGCAAACGTAAGTGAGGCACTCTATATAGTCGAGCAATGTACTTCGGGACTATAGACCCAGTTGGGCAGTGTACTCTGGGACTGTGGTTGCTCCAATGGAGACGAGTTTTAAATCCGGGACTATGCGTAGTCGGGTGGATAGTTTCGTACTCCAGTGTATATATGTATATCGAGGCTAGAGTGGCACTTGCGGGGGATTCGCACGACGAGGAGTCTGTATAACAATCGGACAATGTACTCTGGGACTGGGATCCGTACTCGTGGAATGCCTAAACCTTGTTCTTACTACTAGGTAGTTTCATGGCGAGGAATCGATCCCTTTATTGTGAAGTACGTAGGCGCTTGCCCTCAGACCTATGTAGTATGGAATGCATAGAATACGAACAAGTGTGCATTAGCGTCATCCTAGTATAAAATTGTGTGCATTAGGCATTAAGGCATGGCATACACTTACTTGTTTAGCGTAGTCAAAATTTAACACATTATTGTTCATTCAACCGTTGTGATTTTTATTAAAGTAATGAGATCGTTATGTACGACATAGAGAGGATAGCCGAGTATAACATTTTCGTCAGTTGTAAGTGATTGACGTGCCCATAACTTGATATGCAGGTAATGGACTATTCATGAAGGGATAAAGATATTATGATGCAATCGATGACTCATTTTGATAATGTTGTATAAGTTATATTTGTTTTCCATGTTGTAATCTTTTATTCTTCCACTGTATAAACAAAGTGTAAATGAACTCTGGTGTACTATTGAAAAAGTTTTAAATTTCCTTGTAAAATTGTACGAAGTGAAGTAAAGATCCTGTGAAATCTCGAATTCAGTCTTATTTTACAAGATCCTGTAAAGATCTTGTAAAATTACAACAGGACTCTCACTCAACTCCTAGAGAAATCACAACTCATCCATCAAGACCAAAACTTTCAATAAAACTCACAAATCCATCGTTAAAATGATTATATGAGGAAACTTCTTAAATCAACGAAAATCCAAATCTTATATAAAACTCCAGAATCCAAATAAATATTAAATCTATTAAATAACTAAAAAATATATTTTTAAGTTGTAGAATATCACAAAACATCAATTCCTTTGAAAACACATATAACTCAAATAAGGTCCAAAAGAATACATTTAAAGCTCCAATATAAATCTCTGTAAAACATTTTTAATCTGTAGCAAAACATCTTTTAAAACAATATAATACTGAAGGAACAATCGTTCAAAAGAAGTGTCAGAAAAACTCAAGAAAATATCAGTTAGAGCAGTAACAGTCGACTTCATAGGGTGGTCGGTCGACTGTCCCACGTGAAATTCAAACTCAAGAAAATATCAAGCAGTGCAGTGACAGTCGGCTGCATACTGTAGCCAGTCGACTGTCCCACGTAAAATTCAAAGCTTTAAGAAAACATAAATCAGAGCAGTGGCAGTCGACTGTGTAAAGTGGTCAGTCGACTGTCCCGCGTGAAATCCAAAACATCAAGAAAACACAGATCTGAGCAATGACAGTCGACTGTATAAGGTGGCCAGTCGACTCTCCCACCTAAAAATCCAAAACCTCGAGAAAACATTGCAGCCAGGATCGCGACGGTCGACTGTCGAAACTTACCAGTTGACTGTCGTACCTACAGACTGCAGTTTTAGTTTGTGCATATTTCAACCCATACGGAGTTTTACTTTATAAAAATGAAATATGTAAAAAGTACATTTCTGATTTGGTCAAATATGACTTGTAGGTTATATGAGAGTCCACAAAACAACTCAAACCCACTTCAAATTAATAAAAGTATCAATTTTGTTAAATTTGTTCAAAAAAAAAACATGAACATATACATCTTCAAAAATAGAGTTTTTAAGAATCAATTATACATTGAAATAACTTCGTATTATGTTCCAAACCATATCAATGCCAAAATAAGTTAAGATATAATAAAAATCCATAAAACACACAAGGATTCAATTTCTTCAAAAACCACAAAATAGGATATTCATATAAAAATGTTTGTGCATGTTTGTGCATCAAGAAAACTTTGCAAATCCATCAATTAAAAATAACAAAATATTCAGATTAAAACTTAGTATTTGAGCAAATTCAATTTCAAGTAAAAACTTCACAAAATCACAAAATCCCCAAATTGATCATAATGCATAGATCCAAATCTAAACCCCTTTCTCTAAACCCAATGACTTGATTCTTAGATTCAATAGCCATTGAACTTAACCACAATCATTCACAATAATTTGTCCATGCATATGAGCAATTATAACAATCACTAATCAAGTTTCTACTCAACGAAAAGCCCCCAAATAAAGTTTATGCATTTATACACAAGTAAAGGTAATCTTTTTATCCACTTTTATGCAATATCATCAAACAACACATCATGATAAGTTAAAATAGCAAGTATATGAAGAAAAACATCCTACTCATGATTTCTATTCAGTTCTTTAATAATTTCAAGTCAACAAATTAGGGTCCCAATTATCATTAATATAGTTTCATGAAAGAATTCACTTTTAATTCATCTACTCATCAAAACTTCACATATCATCATACAAACTCCTAGCATGCTTCCTAATCGATAGATCATCACGTATAACATATATAAAACAAAACAAAACAAAATATGTCACTCACCTCTATGAAGAATCAACCGAAAAGAAATAAAGAATAAGAGAAATCCTCCTTCGCAAGAAAAAGCCAAGATCCTTGCTTGAAAACTCCAAGAAAATAGCAACGATGAAAATCCTTGTGTAGCACAGCAAGAGACGGCTGCACCCACTCTTTTATAGGCTGAAATATTAGGTTTAGGGTTTTGTAAATAGATTTGCAAAATACCTCTTCTATATATAAATCTTTATACTTGGAAACCAAATAAAACCAACTTAATTGAGTTTTAAAAACAAAACAAACACTTTATAACCAGCAGGCACTGTTTGAAAAACCCAGAAAACGAATTTACACTTTTACCCCTCTAAATGGCAAATTTGCGAAAAGATCTTTTTTTTATTATCAAAACTTGCAAAATAAACGAAATTCATTAAAACAAAAAGTAAAATCTTTAACTCTGAGTTGACTAGGCATAATACCCAGTTCAAGAATCTGAAAATCTAGAGTTTTTACTCCAAGTGGTAATTTTGCACAAAAGTCCCTATTTTTTAAATATTTGCAAATAGATCCAGAAAATATCAGAAAAATCCAGAAAATTCAAAAATAATATCTAATAATAAATAATGATTCCCCACAAAATAATTTTTTACTTTGAACTTCCCAAGAAAATATTTGCACGTGTTTTGCACGTGTAAAAAGATAAAATTTCAGAAAAATATTTACTAAACCACAAAAAATCATTTTAATTCATTTATAAATCATAAAAACATTATTTAAAAATCTGGGGTATTACATAAACAACACACACACCTAATTTTGACAAAATAAGAAGTTGGGGATGTATTGCATTTGTTAGAATACCTGACCCTAGAAGGCCTAAAGTATGACCTCGAATAAGTACATGTATGTACTTGGGTAGTACAGTTGATAGTGCTGCAGACAGATTTTTAGATCTATCTCTTAACCGAATAATAGAATATAGAGATGCGAAATTCTTTGAAGATGTGTTCATTAAATATAAAGACCTATTGCTAGATATTCCTTTGAGAAAGTTTAAAGCAACCACTCTTAGTCTATTTTGCGACAACCAAACTGCAAATACTGCAACAAACAATACTCTTTACAATGATAAAAGACGTATCGTAGGCCTTAGACATGTAAAGTTGAACTATTTCATTAAATAAGGAATTGTTGCTCTTATTGATATACTATCAAAACATAATGTGGCTGGTGCTCTTACAAAGGGACCAAGTAGAGGTCTAATTATTGAAATTGTGAGGGGAATGGAGATAAAAAACTTTTGAGCCAAAATTTTAACACCCTAGTTATTTTGATAATTTAGAACTTAAGCTAGAGCCATATAGTAGTTCAAACTTTAAGCATCAAACTCTAGGCAGTTGGCATACTTTAAATAATTTGAAAAGTTATATGTATTTATTGTTGATATATAATTTCATTCCAAATCTGATGATGCTATATATTCTCAAAACTTACTTAGAATTATCTTTTAATCCAAAAGAAAGCATGAAAACTTGTCGATGTGTTTCTGATGTTTAGAATGGTGTTATAGTATTCAAATTTTGATGATATATCTCTTTTATGGATTCATGTTTCATTCAAATTTTGATGATTCATAATTTAACCATAATTGATTTTGGCAGCTCTATCAATCCAATAGGAAACATAGTATAGTTTTTGTGTGGAAAGTATAATAATTCCTATACTTTATTTTGATAAATATACTTGATTGCAATGCTTGTGATGTACCTTTGCAAATTTATATTGAATTATATTAAGTTTTTCTGTTCGAATTAGATAATTTTATACATTTTATTTGAATTCTAAGGGAAGTGACTCATGAATTTCTTATTTGCAATGTTTAGAAACAAATGCAAGCAAAGGCAAAGGAGATGAATCTATCAACCTTGATTTTGAGAACGATGATTTGCTCGATATCGAGGAATAGACGTAAAGGAACTTGCAAGGATAGTTTGTCAATTGCTTGGAGGAACTTCTATTTTAGTTTAAGACCATATACTTTGATTGAGCTTAAAACTTTTCGTTTATTTGAAGTTTAATTGTTTTGGTTGATTAGAGACTATGATATTTGTTTAGTTGGTTTAGTTTTTATGAACTATTCTATTTTGATATGATCTTTGAACTATTTGATTATTTTGATTTAGGTGTATTTGAACTAATCAAGTTATAATTGATTTAGTCTATAAACTATATTCTCTTGTGATTCAATGCTTATTTGAAATTTTGTGATCCAGTCCACATGTGGAACTGGTGAGATAACTAGGTATTATCTCATATATTGAGAATATAGGAAGAGATTGTTGGATATATATATATGTTTATTCTCAATATAATAAAATAGTATTATGTATAATACTGTATGGGGCAATAAGTGTTTGCACGTGTTATCTGTTAGTTGTTGGACCGGGTTGAGTGGGCATAAAGCCCATATCCAAAATCCAGTATAATCTCATATATACTGGTCTTGTGGTAGTGCCTGAGATCATTCTTATACTGAGTATAATATCTCAAGCGGATATTAAATCCTAACCTTGCTGCAAAATTATATACTAAAAAGAAGTTATTTGACGAGCGCCATAAGCCTCTTGGCTAGTGACCAAAAGGGTGGGGGATCTAACCCTGATTGCACGGTTAATCCCAATCAATGTAATATGTGTATGTTTCTATGCCTTGAACAATTTTGTTTCAACTATGAAGATGTACATAAACAATATAGTTCGCAGATACACTTAGTCAATACACGATTATCCTATTGATCTTTAGTAACGGGAGATTGTTGTTAGTTTGCTATGAGTGAGAGAGGCTGACATGCTCCTACATGATCTCTTTCTAACCTATAATTAGTATTCAACTCATATCGTTTTGCTTGTTCTGGTAATAAATCTGAAACATGGTACATAGACAAAGTTTTGTTCATATTGGCGTGCATCGTCACTGTTCATATTGACGTGCATCGTCATTGTCTTTGGCCATTTTCAGTCGAAAGGGTAAACAGATTCGAAACAAATGGATCGGAGTCCATATCATCTAGGCATGCGTTACAGTTCAGAAATATTAAGGAGGATGTGTACTCATTCTTAGTCGTTAGTTAGGGTATGTTTCTTTGTTTTGTAGGGAATTCAGTCAGGGTATATCTGTAGTTCTCTTCATAATTAATTTCCTAATTTTATTCTGACACGAGGAAACATTATTGAAATATATTTCATTATTTCTTATTATTGAAGAATTTTCCATCTTTTACCTCAAACATATAGCAAAAGACTGATTAAATCACAGTGGCACCTAATTGTATCAACGGCCTAGTTTTCGTGTATTATATTTCGCACAATGCATCCATGCGAGGACCATGGAAGTGATCTTCTGCAACTGAAGACTGAAAGAATAAATCATCTCATCGCTTTCACTATTACTACCTTGTCGCTACGAGAATTCCACAGGTTTTTACAACTTCTTTTCTGTCACCAATCAAAAGGTTCCCGTAGTGGATTCATTGTTCCAAAAAATTTGTGATAAGTGGATGATATCTGGTTCGTCAAATGGCTGGGCCGTGACAGCTGACACCGATGGTCAACAGATTCGCCAGCCTCTTGAATCCTTCAACAAAGGCTCAAATTCCTCTGCCTACTCCTTTAATCAGATATATCAACAACATTACAGTCCTAAGCTTGTGATGTATCGTCACACCCAAGTAGGATGAACAAATCGGGAGATGATTGCATAGTTGCTTCTATCCCCTCTCGGCCTGGGCCGGTGTCCGTTTGTAGACCTGGAGATGACAAGTGGACAAACATTGAAGGCTCTCTGATCAATATTTGCGATGCCATACCCTACAAGGGTTGGTCAGATTTATGCTGTTGATGAAATTTGGGATCCTTGTAGCATGTGATATAGCAAATAATCTGAAGGTTACATTCCTTGCAGGAGCATCACGCTCTCGCTATACCAAATTCCATGAAGTGAAGCGATACCTGGTTGGTTGTATTGACTACAGGAGAGTTATTACAGGTTGTTAGAGAGAAAGAACACAGATTGTAGCCCCTTTACTGTTTACAAGCTAGTTGCATTGGATGAACCCCGAACTGAAATATTAAGTCACCGTTTTTTATTTAAAGACTGAATTGAGGTTAGGTTCGCGAAGATTGATGAGATTATTAGGAATAGTCGAATAGAAATATGTCCAATGGTACCTTGCTGAAGTACGACATGGGCATTTATGACATGGAAACGAAGGGAATCCACCGCTGAATTCCATTTCTGCCGTGGGACGTGACTGTCAATGTCGTTGTAGATGATCTGTAGATGATCCGTTGTGTAGTTCAAAGCATACATATAGCGCTAAGAGTTGCTGCGATTGAAGTAATATGTTCAAGGTTAATTGATTCAATACCTTTTTAACTTGTAAACCAAAAACTATTGCAGAGTTTTGGGTATATATTTTGAAGTGCGTTGTATTGCAATTTTGTTCTTTCAGGTTATTTTGTCCAAATTATTATCAGTAATCTTCATCTTTTGATCGCATTCAAAGATTGTAATAGACTAGAAACAATTGATCAAATCTTTCAATTTCAACTTTTTTTTAATACAATATCAGTTATTAGAAAGAATTTTAACCAATCAAATCAATATAGGACATAAAGTTTTAAGTGATGATACATGAACAAAAACAATGAATCACCCAATAAATGATATGTTCAATAAAGATGACACAGAATCTTACAAATGAAAAAGAAATGTACCAAAGCAGTGTTTAAGATTGAATCAACAATTTATACACACAGAATGAAAATACAAATCGGGCAGTATAATGCTGGAGGCACAGGTAGAAGAAAAAAATAACGGGGCCATCACTAGTTAAGTCGGAGTTTAAATCTCAGTATCACCACAGCTTATAAGCAACTCTGTAACAATTCTTCGAGCAAAAGGAACATAACTCAAACTGTACCTGAAATAACACAAACACACAGAATTTCATGTTACAACTCTCCTATTAAAGTAAAAGCTTCACAGACTTATCTTCTTTAAAAGCCGTTTTCAGTGTTAAATAAAGGATTATATCAAGATATATCTAATGAATGCAAAAAAGAAAAGATAATGTATTAATATCTATCGAAGAATAAGTTTATGGTGCTTTCTGCTCCATCATCGACATTCATAAAACAAATTGTAAATGATAAATTATATAATATAGTTCCTGTTCCAACAGGTATTTAATCTGCAGGCCAATTATAAACTTTATTTACAGAAGGGTTACACAAATTCTGTTATGCCTGTTTGACAGTTTATGGTGCATTATCAAGACATAAAATGAAAGGGGAAATTTTTTCCTGTCAGTATGGATAGACAACCATTAAAACTACATACAATCCTACAATATTTTGGAGAAAAAAATAATCCAATAATCGATTAATCACAGGTTGCAGAGGCAATCCAATATTTTACTATTCAGAAATAATCACAATACAGGACTCACTGTTTTAAATTTCCTCTGATACAGCCGAAATTTCGGTTCGGCTAGCTTGCCGATACGAAATCACATATTTTGTTTTGGACCAAAATGTGTAGATTTCAGCCGAAATATTGCCGAACTTGGCGAAATATCAGCCGAAAGACACAAATGTTATTGTGAATATATTAAAAAAAATTGTTTTACTTTTTGCATATATGTTTTTCAATATGGGACCTCAAGCTAAAATAATGTGAGGATTTCGTATGGCTATTGTTTGTATATATGCAAAGTCAAATAGGTTTATTAACTAATATTTTTTTCTAATCAATACAAATTCAATTTAGTTATATACTTATATTACATTATCTTCTATATTATTGTTAAATTATGCGAAGATTTACCGTAATTGATTAATATCATAAGTTACATTATACAATATTTTATATGATAATGACATGTCGGACATATAATATTTGAATTAGTAACAAAAAAAATATATTTATTGAGTATAGGAAATGATCATCCGATATGATCACATTCCTTCGAGATCTCCTCCGATATTTCCGATTCGAGACGAAACACCCCTTACCGAGACAAGTCCGAAATCTGAGATTTAAAATCATGGTAGGACTTCGTTAAGATCTGTGACCATCATAAGAGACTCATCATAAGAGACTCCTTGATCTCTCACCAAGGATTTATTCCACAACCCTTTAAGACAAAGCAAGAAAGCTTACCCTGAATTTCTTAAAAAAAACTCTTAAGTAGGATCCCTTCACAATTCTTTTTCTCTCTCTTAGTTTAGGTTTACAATTCTCCCTTGGAATTCTACCCTATACCTTGCATTCATAGCCTAATAGACTGCCAACAAGTTCGAGGAGTTCTAGATTGATACTAACAAAAAATCTGATCAGATCCTATCCAAACTAACACTGCTCAAAACTACTTTCCCGGACTAGACAGTGCATATACTGTCTGATCCATAGCTACAGGGAGCTAATTGGTTCAGCCGAACAATGTTATAACTCATAACTATTCAATCTGGTTTGGTTTTTTTTTTCTTTCCACTTTTCCTCGTTTTCTTCAACCTATGACAATTCATCTTGATTACTTGAGCGTTGCATCACACCACGACATTATCTAAAGTCACAACAGTAGGGTTCACCGATAAACCCATCTCAGTCAATCATTGGTTTAAATGTATAACCAAAAAGAGTAGATAAGCTTTTCTTTTCATCTCAGGTATATTGATCTTCTACCTTAGAAGAATTACCTTGTTATTCCTTGAGTAGACAAATTTAATTTTATTAGAAAAAATTAATAAAATCGAATTAAATTTATGCTCAAATTTAATCACACTTGTACTGTTTCGCAAACAACAAAATTCACTACGAACAAAGAACAAAAGGAAGATAATATATCTTCAATTCGAACCTTGATAATCATGAACTAAAAAAAAACTGTTTCGCAAACATTGTATTTCACTATAAACAAAGCACACAACAAGAAGATAATTTTATCTTCGATTCCGACCTTGAAGATGGTGAACAACTAGACTGAGGCATGTTTAAAAACAATGTCCTTAAGACGTTATTTCCACCACTACTAAAGTGTACACAGTTGATTAGGTGGTTGTCTCCCAAGATACAACAGTCTGAACTTCGTTAACTTACACTGGAATAACGAAAACTCGCTGGAGATGGATATGACAACAATATTTGTGTTAAGTCAGCACTGATTGAGGGTGGTAGGAAAAAGAAAATGGGATGCCGATTTGATCAGGATTGGCTCCTATTTATAGCCCTATGCCTAGGAAGTTGCACTGTACAGTTGCAACTGCTGAATTTTTCAGAATCAGAAACGAGTAAAAAATAAGTTACTGTTTTAAGCCCAAGCCTAGCCCGGATAGCGGGCGCGCGCGTGTGTTTCAAACTGAAGCCCAAGTTGGGTGTGTTCTCCCTCCAGAGAAAATCTTCGTACCCCTAAGGGCACAACCATTTCGCTAAGTTTTTAACTTATTAACTCGCTTGCTTCTTTGCTCTTTTTCAATATGGGACTAACATCTAATTCCACATGCCAAGCAAAAAGTCCAATTCTTCAGTTCAACATGCTAACTTCGGAGGTGAATATTTCATTCATTTAAAATCCGTTTTGGACATGTGAGTACATCATTTTATTCGTCTTGATGAGTAGAATAAGATAGAACCGATTTCCAACATTACCAACTAAAAATAATACTCCAGTTGATTGGGCATAATAATTGTTTTGATCGATAAAAAATAAAAGGAAAAAAAGGAAAGGGATACAATACTTACATCGCTATTCATGTTGGCAAAGAGATCACTGGATCAGAATGGACATGGTGAAGCTCTAAATGGAGCACAAACTAAAATGTAATTAATGAAAAGTTTGTTCAGTTTTCTCCTTACTATATACACAAGGCCCTGAACTGTAGTGGGACATAAGACAGTCTTCTTCCATCAGCAAAGGTGCACTTAGATTGCTTGTGTTCACATTAGGAAATAGGGTCTAAATAATATTAAGTAATTAAAGGTTGTTATTCTGCACATTTCACAACAAAAAACTGTTCAAGAAGTGAAGGACAATCATAGGGTGTGGAGTGTGGCGGGAAGAGGGACATATAGCCCATACTAGCCAAAATTATTGTCGAAAAAGCCAAACAAATATAAGGAACTCAAACTAACTAAAAAAAAACATTCTCTAGTGATCAGCATGAATAATGGTTGAAATATGTGTTAAACTGATATGTTCTTGTCACTGCTGGAAAGCCACTACCGCGTAACTTAACCATATTATCATGCATAAATGACTTGAGAGTTTTGTTAAACTTAATAGAGAGAAGACTACTGAATGGAACTAATTAAAAAAAATTCTTAGTACTTCAACAAATTGTATAAAACCATCAATGGTTTCTAATCTTGTAAGCACCGCAGCAAGAACAAAGACTACAAGCAAATCTTTGGGGTTGGACATATGAATCCATTTTCTCCAATAATCGCCTTCTGCTTTGTCACATTAACAACTACCATGCCCTTCTTAACTGTCTCAATCGAAGCCCATTTTGTTTATAAAGCAGAGAGCTAAGTTGTACTATAGAAAAAGTATAATCAATCTACTATCTAGGTTGCTTCTAAGCTAATAAGATATAATTAGTTCGCTATGAGACGATTAGTTAGGTTGTTTGTCATACATTTCGTAAGGAAAACAAAACGAGAAATATAGCAAGAAGAAGACAAATGTTAAAGAATTGTGTTCAATTATGACAAAAACCCATTAAGATATTGTCCTTGTTTAACTATGCACTTTGAATTCATTAACTCTGGCCAATATAATAGAAAATAAGATTGGCTGGTAAACAAAACTGTGATCTGATGGTTGCTTGATGTTAGCTACAGCAATAAGAAATACACACACACAAACTAGAGAATACTGTAGTACGTATTCATTATTTTCATTGGCTTAAATAGCCTTTACACCAGATGAAATTCACAACAACTCTCCACAAATAGAGCACCACTCTAACAATAACTCTAAACGTGGTATACCTACACAGGAATGATTCAAAGCTTAGCCAGAAGTCCCTAACCTGTAGGGATTATTAACGGCAGTAAATAACAAACTTGACTAAATCTACTTTACTCAGTAAACAGTAAATAAAACCTCAACAATTCCTCCCCTAAACTGATGCGCAGCAAGCAATCAGTTTAAGCAGGAATCTCACACACCCCCAGCAGTTCTCTTGGCTTCACAAATGCATCAACTTTCAAAGGTTTGGTCATGATATCTGCCACCTGATCTCGTGAACCACAATGCACCAGTTTTACTTTGCCATCTTGAGTCAAATCTAGCAGAAAATGAAACCAGACCTCAATGTGTTTACTGCATCCATGAAGAACTGGATTTTCAGACAGCTGAATTGTTGAACTATTGTCACACAGAATTGTGATGCACTCCTCTTGACCTTCTCCGAGTTTGTCTAACACTCTTCATCCATACTGCTTGAGTTGCACACGAGACTGTTGCTATATACTCTGCCTCTGTTGTTGATAAGGTCACCACAGGTGGTTTTTTCGAGCTCCATGAAATTGCACATCCACACATTGAAAAAACAAAACCTGAAGTACTCTTCCAATCATCTGAGTCCCCTGCGTAATCACTGTCTGTGTAGACAGTTAGCCTTGCATCTCCCCCTCTTTTATAGAAAATTCCGAACTCCACAGTGCTTTTCAAATATCTAAGCATCCTTTTCACCACTTGTAAATGCATTTCTGTTGGAGCTGCCATGTATCTACTAGCAAGACAAACCACAAACATCAAGTTTTGCCTCATAACCGTCAAGTACATCAGGCTCCCTATCATTTGCTTATAGACTGTGGCATCTACTTTAGCTCCTTTCCCATTCTTCGATAATTTCACTCCTGGAACTATGGGATTATTCACCATTGCTCCTCTCCTTCCAAATCTCTCCAACACCTCCTTTGCAAACTTCCTCTGACAGATGTAAATTCCCTCCGATCTTTGTAATACCTCTACTCCAAGGAAGTATCTCATTTTACCAAGATCCGTCATATCAAATGCTTGTTTCATGGACTGTTTGAACTTGACAATCATATCTTCACTATTTCCAGTAAAAATCAAGTCATCTACATAAAGACTCGCAATTAAGAGCATACCTTCATTTTCGGACTTAATGAACAAAGTGTGTTCAAAGTCACACTTGTCGAACCCCTCTTTGATGAAGTAGGCCTCAATTCTGCTGAACCAAGCTCTCGGAGCTTGTTTGAGTCCGTAAAGGGCTTTCTTAAGCTTGTAAACTTTTCCTTCATCTCCTTTTCTCACAAAGCCTTGGGGCGGCTCAATGTACACTTCACTGAGTTCACCGTGCAAAAATGCACTTTTCAAATCCAAATGATAAATGCACCAATTCCTTTGAGCTGTTGTTGCTATGATCATCCTGATGGTGTCCCAGCGAGCTACCGGAGCGTATACTTCGGTGTAATCAATGCCAAACCTCTGCGCATAGCCCTTTGCAACCAATCTCGCCTTACATTTATCCACCTCCCCATGCTCATTATACTTCGTCTTAAAAACCGATTTGACACCAATTGTTTTTTCTCCTTTAGGCAACACTGTGAGCTCCCAGGTTTTGTTTTTCTCTATAGCTTCGATCTCCAGCTTCATTGCTTTTATCCATTTCAAATGCTGAGTTGCCTCTTCATAAGTTACTGGATCCTCATTCCCCGAAAAAACAGCAAAATTGTGAGCGATATTTACCTCCTCATCAGACAGCCCTAGTCCTTCCCCAGAAACATAATCTCCCAAGTAAGCAGGTTCTCTTCTTTCCCTTCTCGGTCTCTCTTTCTCAACAGACCTTGGACTCTGATGCAACTCTTCATCCGATCTTGAAGCCTGAGGAGTAGAGTTGGACGAAGCACCTTGATTACCATTCTGAAAAGCTGGTTGTTCCTCCTCAAAAACATCCCCATTACTTCCATTGTCTTCTTCTTGCTCAACCTTTTCACTATCCTCCCAAGCTAGCACATCCGTTTCGACCTCCTCACTACTCCTCCCCCAATCCCATCTTTCAGTCTCCTCAAAAACTACATCTCGACTTACTATAATCTTCTTTGAGATGGGATTGTACATTCTATAGGCCTTGGATTCTTCACTAACACCCAGAAATACGCACTTGCAGCTCTTATCGTCTAGCTTTCTTCTTTTTGCTTTTGGTATATGAACATGTCCGATGTAGCCGAACACACGGAAATGATCAACACTAGGTTGGACACCGCTCTATGCCTCTTCCGGTGTCACATCTAGGCCTACTGCAGTAGGACTCCGATTAAGGACATAGGTGATCCATTTCACCCCTTCGGCCCAAAATTCCTTAGGAATCTTCTTCTCTGAAAGAATGCTTCGCACCAAATTCATGATCATTTGATTTCTACGTTCAGCAACCCCGTCCTGTTGAGGGGTATAAGCAGCAGTGAGTTTGATGAGGACATCAATTATGTTCAGTTTATTTGAGATTTAGCCATATGTACTAGTTTTACAATTTGCACCCTTTTCTTTTATGCATTAGAATATTTTTGAGATTTTTAGAATATTTTGATATTTGTATCAAGATTTATTTTGAGTCTATTTATAAGCATTGAGATTAATGAGAAGTTATGTTATTCTTGATTAAAAAAATTATTGTGTTGAGTTTTGCTCTTCATCTCTCTCTTTGTGTGATACAACTGAGATTCAATTTTCGGGTTTGTTATAAACTCTAAAACTACCCCAAATCCCCAAATTCCCAAATCAATTAAACCTAACCCTAATCCCCAAATCCAAAACCCTAACCCCTCTTCATCTTCTTCTTCACAATTGAATCCCGAGCCCAACCCCTCTTCATCTTCCCGACGCCTCCGCGACCATCACCGCCATCCTGCAACCCGACCTTGCCATCCCTCCAACACTCCTCGACCACCATCGCCGCCCACCATCGCCTTCTCGACCCTCGTTGCCACCCCTCCAACTCTCCCGACCACCGTCTCCGCCCTTCTTGATCACTCCAAACCCCAAATCAGTTCAACCCTGAAACTCTAGTCCTCCAACCCTATTTCAAAATCCAAGCCCGCACCCACTTACTGACTGATCCCGCGCCCCATCGTCAACGCCTTCACTCCGGCGTGCTCCTGCCTCCTTCTACCACCAAACCGACTGCTCTTCGCCACACTTGCTAGCAACACCACCAGTCACAGTCGCCTGCACCACGCAGATCCAACCACCCGCAACTCCAACAGTAACTTCTTCGATTGTCGCAACTATTCTTCGAACTCCCGGTATACTTTCCACTTTTCAAATATTTGTGTTATACTACTATATCATCTTTATTATATTATTTGATTTATCTGTCGTCTATAAATATTGAGAGTGAGCGTTTCTACTTGCTAATTAGAATACAAATCAATATTGCATCTTTTACTTGCTAGAACGCTTAGGGATAATTATTATTGATTGTTAGAACTGAATCGTTAATTGGGTTTGTTAAACAATTCAATTCTTGAAAATCCATCAAACCGATTAACTGTTTTAATTTCTAACTTGATCTGCATTACGTGTGGGTAAAATTAATCCTTTAAAACTCTTGAAAATTCTCTATTTAGGATTACGTTTTACATCATTTTGGTATCAGAGACAAGGTTTTTAAAACCATAGTTCTTGCATCATTTAGCTATAGTTTTTGGATATCATATAGGAATTATTTGCATTCGGCACTTTTAGTTCAAAAAAAATTAAAATCTTAGGTGCATTTAGAATGTGTCCCCAAATTTCAGCAAACACACGTCCCCATGACCCCTAGTTTTCACCGTTGGTGAATGCGTCTTTGCAGCACCATCACAGATCCTGAAGAGCCTTTCTTGTCCCTCCCAAACCATCCAATTAGGAGCCCTAGTCTTCCGCGAGCCCCTCCCCAAACTGAGATGGACAACTCTGATATTTCCACTACCTTAGCTGCCGTTCGAGCAACTTTGTCAATATCAATCAGAAGCTTGAGAAAATGGAATTAAATCAAACTGTTGCCTCTGGGCTTCGTGCTAATCGTCAGATCCCTCAAGAAAATGATCGTGACGATCGACGTCAAGATCGTGACTCTGACGAACAATACAAAAAGAACGTTAAGGATGACGTTCCCCACTTTGAAGGCCGTATGGAACCCCAAGCTTATCTCGATTGGATCCGTGCCATGGACCACTACTTCGTGTGGTTTGACATGAGCGAAGCCCTGATGGTTAAATTTGTCACTATGAAATTGACTGGTAAAAGCTCAACATTGGACCAATCTTGAACATGTCCATAGAGGCCGAGGCCTGGCACCCATAGCCACTTGGAAAGTCATGAAAGAGAAGCTCACCAAGAGATATGTATCATTATCATTCCATACTCGATTGCTAGATTTGTGGACCAACTCTAGCAAGGAAGCAACTTCACCCAAGAGTATGTTGATAAGTTTGATGACTTCCTTATTCGGTGCAATGCCTTAGGTAAAGAAAGCAAAGAACAAACTCTCTCTAGGTTCAGGGCTGGATTACAAGCCGATCTGAGGAACGAGTTAATTCATAGAAATGTGGACTCATTAGCAGCAGCTTATGCCCTTATCTTCGATATGGATTCCCTTAAAGCAAGTTCCCATTACAAGTCCAGCGATTCGATGAATCATTTCCCTAGAATGACCCTTCCTGATCCCTCTAGACTTGAACATTCTTTTCCTCAGCACCCCAACAAGTCTTATCCAAGCAAGCCAACATCAAATTCATATCCACTTGAAATGACAACACGGGTAAGAACACTGAAAAAGACTATTCTAAGATTGATCTTCTCACTAAATGCTATAAATACAAGGGATACGGCCATGTTGCTAGCAACTGTCCCAGCCCCAGTAGAATCAACATTGTAGAAGGTACCGCTGTCATCACTGATGCACCCGACAATGAGTTTATCTATGAACCTAATGTAAGTGATGACTTTGAAGAAGAAGAGAATGACCAGTTCCTCAACTGTATTCAGTCTATCCAGTCACATCCATTAAATGTACATGAGTCACCCATCCTTTTCCAAGTAACTTGGCAGCCTATAGATTTTATCCATGTGTTAGAACATCCTAGAGTCAGAGTCTGCACCCACATTTGCATCACATTTATGACTTGCATAGAGAAATTTCCAAGGAAATTAATGAGAATAATTTTAACTACAAGTTAATACCAGATACTAGAAGGAAATGTATAACTCTTGATGTTGGTGACGAAGAGATGGTTCGGATTCGTCCAGAACGATTTCCAGCTGGATCCGTTAAGAACTTGAACATACGTGTTGCAGGCCCATTTAAGATTCTACATACAATCAATAATAATACCTATGTCGTTGACCTTCCTGAAGGTTTTGGCATGAGTAAGACTTTCAATATTGAGGATCTAGTACTCTATGAAGGTTCAAAATTTAACCTTAGAAATTCTCTTATAGATGAGCCTACCCTGCAGTCTAATGGTGAGATTCCCACATTTACCACTCTACCTGATACTATTTACTCACCGACAGAAGAATTGAATAATATTTTAGATAACAGATTATCTCTACATGAGATGGTGGTATTCACAGATATTTGATGAGGTGGAAGAACAAGCCGAAGTCGGATGACACTTGGAGTGATCGTGAGGAGCTCCCGTACTTGAATCCAGATCTTTTGGAGCACCATGACAGGATCACTGGTTTTGACTCGACTGAGTCGAGCCCTCTCACCTGGAGAGAATGATGAGGACATCAATTATGTTTAGTTTATTTGAGCGCAGTAGTTTTACAATTTGCACCCTTTTCTTTTATGCATTAAAATATTTTTACTATTTTTAAAATATTTTGAGATTTGTATCAAAATTTGTTTTGAGCCTATTTATAGGCCTTGAGATTAAAGAGAAGTTATTTTATTCTTGATTAAAAAAATTATTGTGTTGAGTTTTGCTCTTCATCTCTCTCTTTGTGTGATACAATAAAGATCCAATTTTAGGGTTTATGATAAACTCTAAAACTACCTCAAATCTCCAAATCAATTAAACTCAACCCTAATCCCCAAATCCAAAACCCTAACCCCTCTTTTTCTTCTTCTTAATTGAATCCCGAACCCAACCCCTTTTCATCTTCCCGACGCCTCCGCGACCATCACCACCGTCCCGCAACCCGACCTCGCCATCCCTCCAACACTCCTCGACCACCATCGCCACCCTCCATTGCCTTCTCGACCCCCCGTCGCCACCCCTCCAACTCTCCCGACCACCGTCGCCACCCTTCTTGATCACTCCAAACCCCAAATCAGTTCAACCCTGAAACTCTAGTCCTCCAACCCTATTTCAAAATCCAAGCCCGCACCCACTTACTGACTGATCCCGTGCCCCATCGTCAATGCCTTCACTCCGACGTGCTCCTGCCTCCTACCACCAAACCGACAGCTCTGCACTGCACTTGCTAGCAACGCCACCAGTCACAGTCGCCTGCACCATGCAGATCTAGCCACCCGCAACTCCAACAGTAACTTCTTCGATTGTCGGAACTGTTCTTCGAACTCCCGGTATACTCTTTCCACTTTTCAAATATTTGTGTTATACTACCATATCATCTCTATTATATTATTTGACTTATCTGTCGTCTGCAAATATTGAGAGTGAGCATTTCTACTTGCTGATTAGAGTACAAATCATTATTGCATCTTTTACTTGCTAAAATGCTTAGGGATAATTATTATTGATTGTTAGAACTGAATCGTTAATTGGGCTTGTTAAACATAATTCAATTCTTGAAAATCCATCAAACCGATTAACTGTTTTAATTTCTAACTTGATCCGCATTACGCGTAGGTAAAATTAATCCTTTAAAACTCTTGGAAATTCTCTATTTAGGATTACGTTTTACATCAGAGTTGTATTTTGATTCCCAGAGACCTGCAAAATTCATTGAACTCGGTGGAAGTGAATTCACCCCCTCGGTCAGTTCTCAAGAAAAGGATATAAGAGCTTATTTCCTTTTCAACAAGGGCTTTATAATTCTTGAACACAGTTAGAGCCTCTGACTTCTCAGTAAGAAAATAACTCCGCATTTTCCTACTATAATCATCAATGAAACTAAGAAGGAACCTTTTCTAACTGTGTAAAGTTGGTGTGATCGGTCCGCAAATGTCAGCATGCACCAGCTGCAAGTTATACGAAGCCCTCCATGAGCTCTTCTTAGGAAAAGAATCTCTCTTCTGCTTCCCCACCAAACAGCCTTCACAAATTTTGTTTGAAGCTCCAATGCAAGGCAAACCCCGTACCATCTTCTTATAGTACAAGGTTCGTAGACCCTTGTAGTTTAAGTGAACGTAGCGGCAATGCCATAGGTATGCAAGATCATCTGTGATTGCTTGTAGACATGTACAGGATTCTGTGGAGGCTGTAGTTGCAAGAGGTACAAACATTTGGTTTGTACTCATGGAAGTCTTTATAATAAGACCCTTGTTGGGATGATAGATATTGCAGACACCGCCTTGGATCAATATTGCCAAAATCTCTCTCTTGCAATTGTCCGATACTGAGTAAATTGTTGCTTAATTCAGGAACATAATAGACATCATTGATTACCTGAACAAGTCCGTCCACTTTCATCTTGATTCTACCTTTTCCTTTCACTGCCATTCTTGAGTTGTTACCGAGCTTGACTGAGCCTCGAAAATTCTTCATTGAGGTCTGCAAACCATTTCGTCTGGCCAGTCATGTGGTTGCTGCATCCACTGTCAAGAAACCATACGTCTTCTCTTTTGGAATCGTTCAACTCCACATATGCCATCAGCAAGAGCTCTTCATCCACTTCAAGTTCCACATAATTGACTCTCTTCTCCCAGCTAGGGCATTCATACTGAAAATGCTCTAGTCTGTGGCATCTATAACACTCCACCAGGGCCTTGTTGAACCCTGCTCATCCACGACCTCTACCTCTGCCTCGGACTGCACCTCTTGCTTCAAACCCCTTCACTTATGCTCTTTCATCAGAAACTGCCTTCAATACATGTTCATCACCCATTTGAGTTCCTCAGAAACTTCTGCTCGTGAACCAAAAAAGAGC
This sequence comes from Hemerocallis citrina, assembly GCA_017893485.1. Classification (NCBI taxonomy): domain Eukaryota; kingdom Viridiplantae; phylum Streptophyta; class Magnoliopsida; order Asparagales; family Asphodelaceae; genus Hemerocallis; species Hemerocallis citrina. The sequence goes on along the minus strand of CM030368.1, from coordinate 197,729,233 downwards.
TTTGAAGCTCATCTATCGAAAGACTATTAATGTCCTTCGATTCTTCAATGGAGCAAACTATGTAGTTAAACTTCTCGGAGAGTGTTCGCAGTACTTTCTCCACAACCTTTGAATCTTGCATATCTTCACCAAGGTTGCACATATTATTTGCAACAACCATAACTCTAGCAAAGTACTCAGTGACAAACTCACCACTTTTCATCTCCAGTACTTCGAAATCTCTCCGTAGGCGTTGCAATTGGGCACGTTGAACTCACTCATTGCCCTGGTACTTGCGTTTCATTGAGTCCCATAGCTCCTTAGCAGAGTCTTTTTGAAGGATGATTTTCAAATTTGACTTTTCAATGGAAGCAAACAGATAGTTTTTGACCTTCAAGTCCTTCAGCCTCAAATCTGCAAGAGCTGCTTGTTGCGCATTGTTCAACGCTTCTCCTCTCCTTGGTTCTATAATCCCTGTTTCAACAAGGTGCCACCACTCCTTAGAACGCAGTAGGTTCTCCATGAGCATCGCCCAATGCTCGTAATCCCCATCAAATTTGGGGATGCTCAGCATGCTACCTTGCCCTTCACTTCCCACCACTGCGCTTCTTTTCTTCCTCTTTGTCTCTCGTGTTTCTAACATGGCTCTGATACCAGATTGTTAGCTACAACAATAAGAAATACACAAACACACAAACTGGAGAATACTGTAGTATGTATTCATAATTTTCATTGGCTTAAATAGCCTTTACACCAGATGAAATTCAAAACAACTCTCCACAAATAGAGCACCACTCTAACAATAACTCTAAACGTGGTATACCTAAACAGGAATGATTCAAAGCTTAGCTAGAAGTCCCTAACTTGTAGGGATTATTAACAGCAGTAAATAACAAACTTGACTAAATCAACTTTACTCAGTAAACAGTAAATAAAACCTCAACACTTTATGTTGTATCATTAGATAGTTCGTATACGAAATTCATGACCAGCTGCACAAATAAATTGAATGATCTAGAGAGAATTGGTACCAATCCTGAAATACAGTTTACTAGATGTGTGTGAATATACTAGGGATGCATTCATCGTGGATATAAGTAATACCGCTCTCATTTGTTCTCTGTAGAAGAGATATATCTACCATTCTAGTTATGAGTATATGGATATTGTCTGAGTATTAAACACACCACTAATGGAAATGATAGCATGCCACTCCTTAGAGCATCTCCAATCGTTTGCTATTTTGCCATTATAGCAAAAATTATGGCAAAAGAGCGTTGCAATCATTTGCTATTTTGCCAAATTTTAGCAAATAAGGAACAGTAGCTTCTCAAATTTGAGATACAAATTTCGCAATTGCCAAATATAGCAGACGAAACACCATGTTTCGTCTATATTTTAATAAAATCAAACGCGTCGGACGAAACTAGTTTCGTCTAATAATTTTTTAATATTTTTTTAACTGTTTTAACGATCGGACGAAACATGTTCCGTCCTAATTTTAAAAAAAATTAATACCGTCTGAGAAGAAAAAAAAAAGAATGGACGGAACAACATGTTCCGTCTTTCCATTTCTCATTTTTAGAAAATTTAATCCAAGTCCAATTCCCACCATTCTTTTCATAACAAGTCCAAGACCAAGTCAAACCGTGTTAAAAACAAATTTCTTCATAGTCCATTTTGCCAAATATATATATATATTTTTTAAGTTATTTTAGTTGGTTGGACGGAACAACATGTTCCGTCCGTCCATTTATTTTTCTCATTTGCTATATTATAGCAAACGACGACTGCAGCAAAACACTCATTTTGCCATTTGCTATTTTTCCAAATTGCCAAAACAGCAAAAACGATTGGAGATGCTCTTATGTACAACTTCATTTACAACTCCATGATTAATCCACTTACAAAAAGTGGTCCTAACTAACTAAACTTTTATTTTTTCCTTTAAAAATTATCTATGGACCAATCATGTGAGGGAGTTGCAAATAGAGTTGCATTTGGAGTGGCATATTATCACTTCTCTAGTTATGATATTAACCATATGACATGAAACGTGAAGAGTAACAAGTAATCCATCAACTAGTCTGATGATTATGAAAATCTTTAAATTAAATAAAATCAAAATTGTCTACCGCCTTTTCAATTAAAAATGGTATATAATTTACTCTTAATCAGAGTTTTAAAGATCGGCCGATCCCAATCCGATCCGATCCGGTAAATTCGGATCGCTTTTCAAGGAGCAGATCCGATACAACCCCTAAATCCCGGGATCGGCAAGATAACACGGCAGTTGGCTGAGTCAGCAATTGGATTAGATGTATCGGCCCGATCCCAACCCAAAACTACCGATCCTATGATTTAAAAAAATCCAATATTTCAATTTTCTATTCATGTGGATCCTCTCATCCAAGCAATGGAGATGTGATAATGTAATAAACATCATTTCATGTCTAGCTTAATTTTGTTTTTCCTTATATGTAATTAAAATTTATATAATTTGGTTTACCTATTTCTATTTATTTATTCTATACTAATAATTCTCTGAAACCAGTGCAGTCAAAAACGCAAGGCGCAAAGCAATTTCAATATCCAAAAAAAGTGTGGGTGCAAGACGTAATTTACTTGAGGCGCACTATTTTTTTATTTTTTATTTTAATTTTAAAGAATTCCCAAGATATAAACCCTAAATAACAACAAAATATATCACACTATCATAAAATTCAATAGTTAAAATAAATGTAGGTTAAAGGCACATACCTGTTTATAGGGGTGGCATTCGGTCCGGGCGGGGCGGGCCGGAACCGCCCGGGCTTTGCTCGGTCCCGGGCCAACCGGACTGGGCTGAAGGATCTCTCGCAGGCCCGGCCGGGCCGGGGTAAGGGGGGAAATCTAGGCCCAAACATGGCCCCCTGCCCCAAGGGTGGGGGCCAGACCGGTTCGCGGGCCAGGCCAATTTTTCAGTATAATATATATATATATATATATATATATATATATATATATATATATATATATATATATATAAAGGAAGATGAAAGATCAAGTATTAAATTGTAATTTTATAACAATTGCAAAGGAATAATAAATAAAAGAAACTAAAACCAAATTTAAATTGATTTAAAAAATTACATGATGTTAAATAAAATTAAGTTCATGAATACAATTTTATACATATTAGATCAAATTACAAAACAAGAAAATTATTTGAATTTAGAGATCGCGATGACCTCTATTTAGATTGAAGAGAATGCATTGGACTATTGTCGTGCACTTCTACTTAACCTAAATATAGAATCCCATCCCCTTAATTTTTCTAATTATTTACAATACATTATACAAACTAGTATAATGCACGTGCGATGCACGTCTATAAATGTGTGTAGGGTTTTGAGAAAGGGGCAAGTCACCGAAGAGGTTGCATGTTCATTTTGATATTTGCATGCATGTGTTAGACCTACTGGCTTTGATAGGAGAAAACTTTCTTATGAATAAATTGTGCATGCAAGTACATGCAAATCTATACTGTTAATTATTTTCCCAAATCTATGCAGACATGCATACAAATCTATGCATATTAATTATTTTCCCAATATATGCAAATTACATTTCTGACCTCCGATATTAACCCTATATTTTTTTAGCCTTTTATGTTTATGAGGGCATGATAGTAAAAAGCCGCAAAAATAGGGCTTTGCTTAATAATAGTACTAGTATAATGCACGTGCAATGCACGTCTATAAAGGTGTGTAGAATTTTGAGGAAGTGGCAGGTCACCGAAGAGGTTGCATGCATGCATGCAGACAGGCATGCACAATTTATTCATTTTGATATTTGCATGCATGTGTTAGATGATAGGAGGAAACTTTCTTATGAATAAATTGTGTATGCAAGTACATGCAAATCTATAGTATTAATTATTTGTCCAAATCTATGCATGTTAATTATTTTTCCAATACATACAAATTATATTTCTAAACTCCGATATTAACTCTCTATTTTTTTTAGCCTTTTATATTTATGAGGGTATGACAGTAAAAAGCCGCCAGAATGAGGCTTTGCTTAATAATAGTATAGATTATGTGTTTGTATACTACTCTTATGCATTAATTAATCTGGATTGCATATTTTGCCTAGTACAACCATCATTAGGGAAAAAAATTAACACTTAAAAATATAGTGATTGGATATGCATTAATTAAACCTATGCATTTGTATACTCCACATTCTGTTAATGAAGGGTATTAATGGTCGGCATGCATGCATTAAAAATATAGTGATTGAATATTTCCATTCTGTATTCTTTCTATTTTTGGAAATTATGAATTCAAGGCAAATTATGCGATGAGATGAATTCAAGACAAATTAAATTGTGCATGCAAAATGCTACTACTCTACATCGCATAATGCATTCATAATTTAAAATGAAGGGAATGAATGAGAGGGTATTAATGGTCGGTATGCATGCATTAAAAATATAGTGATTGGATATTTCCATTCTGTATTCTTTCCTTTTTTGGAAATTCTGAATTCAAGACAAATTATGAGATGAGATGAATTCAAGGCAAATTAAATTGTGCATGCAAAATGCTACTACCCCGCATCGCATAATGCCTTCATAATTTAAAATGAAGTGTATGAATTCATAATTTAAAATTATAATTGATTAGTCATGCAAATTATATTTTTTAATCCTATATATTTTTTTAGTCTTTTATGTTTATGGGGGCATGATAGTAAAAAACCGCCAAATTTGGACTTTGCTTAATAATAGTATAGATAATTTATTAGTCATGCAAATTACATTTTTTAACCCTATATATTTTTTTAGTCTTTTATGTTTATGGGGGCATGATAGTAAAAAGCCGCCAAATTTGGACTTTGCTTAATAATAGTATAGATAATTTATTAGTCATGCAAATTACATTTTTTAACCCTATATATTTTTTTAGTCTTTTATGTTTATGGGGGCATGATAGTAAAAAGCCGCCAAATTTGGGCTTTGCTTAATAATAGTATAGATTACATTCTACTAGTTCTTCTCTCGTCGCAACTTGTTGATCCGTTTTGTGATTCTTGCAAGTCTTGAGTCATCTCTTCCGCTTTCATCCAATCTTCAGCGCATACCAACATCTCCAAATTCTTTGCCGTCAAGCGATTCATGTTCGGACTCATAATCCTGCCACCAAGAGTAAAAGCACTTTCCGATGCAACGGTTGACACCGGTACCGTTAGCAAATCTTTAGCCATTCGAGAAAGAATACTAAAAATATGTTCATTAGTTTTCCAAAAAGAAAACAAATCTACTACATCATCAATAGGAGGTTGTGCATTATACCAATTTAACTCATTTGGTAAATTGGTTCTAAGTTTTTTTGAATTTAAGAAATTTAAAACACTGCTAGTGGCAAGACCCTTTCCTTTTGATAACATAGAAGAAGAAAAAGAACTAACATTTTGTGTTTGTGTAGTGTTAAATGAATAAATTCTATCGTAATTATCATATAAACCATTCAAAACATTTTCAAATTTTGTAATGAAAACAACATGGTCAAAATCATCAATTTCTTCGTGTGGAGCATAAGTATAAAAAATCTCAATTAAATTTTTTTTGCCATCTAACTTAATCATGGGATTCATTACACTAGCAACACAATATAACATAGGAAGCGGATGAAAATATTTTAAAATTTTAATATAAGCGGCATAAACCATTTCTCCAATGAAAGGGCCATTTACCAAATCTTTAATTGTTGTCATCATAGTGACAAATTGCAAGTAAAATATCACTAAATGTAGATGTATATGTTTTTGAAAATTGTAAAATAGCATCATTAAAAGGTTCTAAAAATTTGTACAAACTATTGGCAAAAAACCAAAAATCATCATCTAACATACAATCTTGCATACTCATTGCAATACAAAATTCTCTAAGATTAAAACGATAGTGAAGAACAACACTTAATAAATCAAAAGTAGAATTCCAACGATGTCTAACATCTTGAGGAAAACGTTTAAATACAATTCCCTTAAGTTGACACCAATCATGAAAAGCTTGATATATTAGACCACGCAACGTAATAAAATGAACACAATTTCTCATTACCTCAATTTTATCATGTCCATATTTAAGTGCATCTTGTACACAAAGATTTAAAATATGACAAGCACACCTAACATGAAAATTTTCCGATAACTAAAGGATTAAGTGTAATTAGCAAACTAGCAATTGTGTTAGTATTAATAAAGGCATTATCAAAACCAATAGCAAAAACTTTATCAAAAATACCAAAATTGTTACATGCTTCCATGATGTCTGTGGCAATTATTTCACCCTTACGTGGGTACCTAACAAATCCGAATGAAATTATCCTCTTTTGAAGTAGCCAATCAGAATCTATCCAATGACATGTTACACATATCATTGGTATGCCGTTCACTCCTACCCACCCATCCGATGTCAAAGAAACTCTAGTGTTTAGTGATGTAAGTGTTGCTACTAAAAAATTCTTAGCCTCATTGTAAACTAATTTACAATCACCCTTTACTACATTCCTAGAAATTTTTTTATAATGGTAGTTTAATGCGGTTTGTGCAAAAGTCTCTACATTCCTACTTTCACCAATTGAATAAGGTAATTCATCTCTAATTACTAACTTAGCCATTTCTCTACGAACGATATCGTGATCGTAGCTATGACTATCTATTTGGCCGGTCTTAGAGTGTATTTTTTGTTGTGAGGTTGACATTTACTTAAGTGTCGTTGAAGTGTACCCGTTCCCGGTCCTAGTTCAAACTTATAGGGTGTTTGACACTTCTTACAAATTTTTAATCCTACATCCTTATCATTTTGTGAAGGGACATAGTCAAAATATTTGTGTACTTCAGATTTGTTCCCTCTTGTTTTGCGGAATTGAGATGGGCCTTGTTCCGATGGTTGTGGTTCTATGTCTTCTACTTCTACTTCTACTTGATCTGTGTGTGTTTCATGAATATCGGGAATAGTGTCATAGTTGTAAAGTGTTTCTTCACTATCTACGTATGGAAGAGGAATGGAAGGAATGGGACGACTAGTAGTGGACTCTTGGCTACTATGTCTACCACATGATCAGTTCGATGTCATCTAAACTAGTGTATGTTATAAAAATTAATTATAGTGTATGTTTTAAAATTTTAATTCTACAAAACAAGTAAAGATAGATAAACTAGTGTATATTATATAAAATTATTCTACAAAGCAAATAAAACAACAACTATAAAATTATTATTCTAGTATATGTTTACCAATTTACCAAAAAAAATCTAAAAAGAAGAAGAACAAGAACAAGAACAAGAAGAACAAGAAAACCCAATCTAATTATGAGAAATAAATGAAAACAAACAAAAATAATAATTCTAAAAATTATATAAATACGTAAATATCGTATGAGTGTAGAATGTAGGTTGAACAATGAAGGTAGAGAGAGTTGAGAGCTTGTAGTGTTGATGTTGATTGTTGTTAGATGTTGATGTTGAATCTTGAAAGAGAGTAGTAGAATGTTGTTGATGTGGAATCTTGAAGAAGAGTAGTTGAATGTTGTTGACGTGGTTGATGTTGGATCTTGATTCTTGAAAGAGAGTAGTTGAATGTTGTTGATTATTGTTGATTGTTGTTGAGAAAGTTGAGAGATAGTAGAGAAAGTTGAGTGAATTTGTGAAGAAAATTGAATGAAATGAGGTTGTATATATAGAAATTTTAATTTTTTAATTTTCCAAAAATACCCCTAAAAACTAGCTAGTATAAATCCGTTGGGGGGTATTTTGGTAATTTTACACACCCTTTTAATTAAAAACAAAATCTGAAAAAAAAGAAAAAAAAAGTGAAAACAGTAACAGCCAACGGTCGGCCCGCGGGCCAGCCCGAACTGGCCCTGGCCGGTTCAACCCGGGCTAGTGCGGGTCGGGCCGCTAGCGGGCAGGGCCGTTACCGGTCTTTTTTCACAAATTATCGAACCGGACCGGCCCCTACTGTTGGGGCGGTCTAACCCCGGTTCAGCCCGATTTGGGGCGGGTCGGGCCCCGGCAAGTCCGGCCCGAATGCCACCCCTACTTGTTTGATCAATCTTATTGCAAATTGCATAAGAAAATATCACTCTAAATTCAAAAATCTACAACACATTAGCAAAATAGCAAAACAATTTAGAAAATACATAACATTATAACAAGTTACAGGTTACTAACACACTACTAAATCGCCAAAAATTCACCAATATTAATCAGTCACCAATAATACTTGTTAAATATCATAAAGTCGCAAGTAGCAAAAAGAAACAAACAATTTGCAATAAGACAATAAAGACAAATAGTTCGTAGGTTAAAAAAAAGTCTCAAACGGCTATATAGCATCAAACATATAAGAAAGATTGATAATACTCATCAATCATCTCCTGATTCCTCCTCCAACTTTCTACCTTCTACTTCTTCCTCTCCTGATCTAAGTCTATCAAGATGTCCTCTTCCTCGGTGTCATCGTCCTCCTCAAACTTAAGCTCATCATTCTCAAGTAACCTCATAGCCCTAAATGGCGTTAAGGATCTGAAAATACAGGGTATTTGTGTTATTTTACCAAAATACCCGACCCACAACTTAAAAAATCAAGTGGATTTGGGTTTTCTTTCAAGCTGAAAAACCTAATATCCAATATGATGCGCCTTTGTCTAATTGCATGAGCCTCGGTCAAGGCGCGAGGCGCAATAAGGCTTGTGAATTAATAGAGCCTTAGGAAAGTGCATCACCTCACACATAGTGCAAGGCGCATCACCCAAATTTTGCATCGCCTTGCGCCTCAAGTGCGCTTCAAGAGCGCCTTCAACAACAGTGTCCGAAACTAGTTAAAATGTCCAAGTCTATAACTGAAAATTATAAATTTGTAAAAAGAACTGTTTAAATTCATCAATTCATTTTTTAAAATTAATTTTTTTTATAAATAATTTAATTATAGAAACACATTAGATAATTTTATTAATTTTTAAAAACGACCAATCCAAAAACTCGATACACCGATCCGACACTACTGATCCTGCCGATACCGATCCCGTCCAAATATTGGGAAAAACCTGATTCCGCTCTGATCTCAAGTTTTAAAACCTTGCTATTAATTACATTTTAACTCTTAGTTTTTGGATATATTGGTGACTAGGGGTGAAAGTGGTTGTACCTAGCATAGCCCAGCCCCATACCATGCATACATTATCAAGCTTATGCATGTGACACAGCCGAGTGTGAACCAAGATCGATTAGCCTATACACTAGTTATGTAGGGTTTGGGCAGACCCCGCTGGTGCATGAACACGCCCATTGGTATCGTTGTTCTCGCTTCCAAATCGTGCCTAGACTAGACTAGTCCAATGTCTCCTTAAAAGTACGTTGAGGTTTGTGATCCAACTTTTCGCAGATTGTGGTCCTTTCAGTTTGTAAATGCAACACGTCATCCTAAAACACATTTGATATGAGCACTAGCATTAGATGTACTGTTTCTCATTGTTTACACCATCCCTTGTGTTCTCACGAAATCTTATTCATTCATATAATACACCTATTATATGATTCATGAATTTTGCTTCCCTCTACATCTAATGATACAATCTTTCATTGTGAGCAACTTTTTTTTTAGTTTTTGTTAGAACCGTTATGAACCACCTGAACCAAAATCTTGGGGAGCAAAAAGCTAACATCTGCACCCAACAATCATGTGAGTAATGCAAGATTGCAAGTGCTCCTCAAAATGCACCTAAAGGGCCTGTCCACGCTCTTTCACATGTGTGATGCAATGTTATACACTGCATTGTAAACCGAGCCATCCCTTCGCAAAAGCGCAAACATGAAAGTGGTTTCATGGTTTCTGTGAGTAGTAGTGTACATCTTCTTCAATGTTCTCCAAATTGAGAACAAGACAATCACTGTTACACATAGGGAACAGAATGGCCCAACACATTGAATCACAATATATTTACAAAAAAACCCAAACAAGCTCCAATATCAACGATGCTTCACCAACTGTTCAAGTGTTGCATGCCATTGGCGGTTTCACGCATTGAGAAAATAATTTGACATCGGAAGAAAACCCAACAGAATAAAGCTTAAATATTATGAGGATTTTGATTTTATCAAGTATATATAGACAAAATTGTGAATTCAAAAGTTTGTAAAAATAATTTAATTATGCCATGTTGCCTAGATTGAAGGTCTTAGTCTCATTTTGACCACATTGTCCTATTTCATTGCATTTTCTTTGTTAATAAAATGTTTACATCCACTTTAAAATACGATAAAGGAAAACTTAGGTAGATAATTTACCTTCATAAAGCATGAAAACAAACAAAGAACAATTCACAAAAGAAGTAAGCTTACCATATAAGGGCACATATCTCACTTATAATAGCAATTAATGTCAATGCCTTGTTGTGGATCTGCATAAAATATAACTTCAAGTTAGGATAGTATAAATTAGAAAACCCTGAACAAAAGCATAAGAAAACAGTAAGAAAAAGCACCATTTTCTCAATGAGTTAAGAGAGCAAAACTTACCCAAAGAGCACAAACAAGTGCAATAACAACACTCCCAAAATAAATAGCTGTTGCATAGAATCGGACTGGATCAAGCATCATTCTGGTCTGTTGCACAAGTCCTATAAGGAAGGCTGTGCTGCCAGGCAAAATTATAAGTTACCATTTCAGGCAATTGTGCAATATTAAAAAATAATATCAGCAGATGTTATTAGGTTGTATTATTAAGAAATAACAATATCCGAGACAAGAGAAAGAAAAAGCCTTTTACACTATGCTAAGTAGGCATAGCAGTTACTGAATATATGCTTAGTGTCTTTGGAAGTAGAACCTGAACTGACCTTCCTATTGCCAATAGATTACCCAGGCTGAACATAACAGCAAACTTGATAGGTCTATAGAAAACAATAAGTGACTGCAAGAAGATGAAATCAAAGATTAACAGAGCAAAAATGCATAGTTAAAAAATAAATAAACAAGTAAATAAATCATATTAGTCACAAGTTTGAGAGACGAGAGAAAAAACGGAGTTAAAACATATTTCAATCAATAGTTATCAGTTTATAAGTAATAACGAGAAAGATTCAACTCATTGTTGTTTCGTTCACTTTTCCAATCATTAATATATAGTTTTGGACTAAAATCTCTCATCAATTTGAAGTGAATTTAATGCTTTTGAAGCCATTGGTCGGCAATCTTTACAGCCAACCCAAACATTTGAGTAAAAAGCCATGTTCTTGACTATAACACTTTTTTTTGTCATTGGAGATGATGCAGCGACATTAATGAGGATACTTCAACTTTTTTGTGTATTTGCTTCCTTTTTTGTGTCTGTACATGGTTGGACTAGAGTCTATTAAGTTTAGATAAGTAGTTATCCTGTTCCCTTCGTTTGATTTGAGATTTGTCATCAAATGTTTAATCCTTTTGCAAGTGCATTAAATGCGCCAATCCCACCTTTTCCACTGAAAATGGGTGAAATTTCCTCTCATCTGTGGTCGTTAGGAAGGTTGAACTTTTCACCTCATTCAAAAGTTCAAAGACACATGGACTCGTAAACTTAACCCTAGGTGGAGAATTTTTCAAGAATATTAAAAGATGGAGTTTACCAACATGTAGTGCCGATTAAGTAAGAAATTAAAACTAATAATTGGTTTGATGAATTTTCAAGAAATAAACTAAGTTTAACAAACCCAATTAAAGATTCAAACCTAACAATCAACAATTACACTTAATTGTTCTTAGCATGTAAGAAATGCAATAATGATTTGCACTCTAATTAGCAGGTAGAAGCACACACAATATTTGTGGAAGACTAAAAATTCAAATAATAATCTAGAGACGATAAAGCAGTATCACAAATAATTGGAAAGTGGAAAGAGTTTATAGGGGTTGGATGGAAGTGTCGTCGCCACCGATGGAGACGAATAGGTTGATGATCGTCGACGTGCGTGTCGATGTGCGTTGTACTCCTCCAAAGTTCCTTTCCTTGATATGTAAATTAGGGTTTGGGATATGAGGTGGACTTGGGGATTAGGGTTTCGGATTTGAAGTAGATTTGGCGATTAGGGTTTCAGATTTGAATTGGATTTGGAATTAGGATTTAGGGTTTGAAGGAGTTTGAGAATTTAGAGTATGGGGGAAGGCTTTGGTGTTGATGGTGGAGGGTTAGGTGGTCGGTGGTGGTGAGCGGCGACGGAATGGCATCGGGTTGGAGCGACAGGGGATCGGGAGATGAGGGGCAGTGGTGACGGGATCGGGGTGTAGAGGAGAAGGGTGTGGTGGTGATGGAGTGATTACGGCGTCGGGGGTGCGGGGTCGACGACAGCGGTGGTGAAGGACTGCGGTGATCGGAGTTGAGAGCAGGGTGAAGGTGCTGCTGTGGTGGGGGGGTTTGGAGTCAAGGCGACAGCGAGGCGAGGCCGGGATGGGATGGAGGAAAGTTAGGGTTTTGGGTTTGGACAAAGTGAAGAAGAAAAAGATGAAGAAGGAGAAGGTTGGCAGCTGTGAAGTTAAGGGTTGGAATTTTGATTAATTGGGAATTTTGGGTGTAATTAGAACTTCTCTAATACTTTCTTAGAATTTCTCACAAACTGTAACGCCCCGAACCCGGCTCAGCTATGCACACGGCTACGTGTGCGCGCACGCGAAAGAACGGACACAAAACTCTAGCCATGCCCACCAAAGGCACCATCAAAAGGTGGGTTAACCCATTAGGTAACCTTTCTTCTTTGGTATTCCTATATACACACACACACTTCTCATCTTACCACCGATATGGGACTTAATCCCCCATGCAAGCCCACGCCACCATCTCCCGTGCATGCATGCACACTTTCATTTTTTCCATCATTTAATGTCTATGCCCCATAGACCGTGCTATAGGCACTTTTGATTAATCCATTAATCCAAGCCCATAGAAATCTTCTATAGGCCAACCAACCAACAACTCATCTCTTTATTATTATTATATATATATATATATATATTATTATACATTTCCATATAACATTATATATATACCCGCTTAAGTATGGGGTGTTACACACACCCCTCCTTAAGAACTCAGCGTCCTCACTGAGCCCGGAACCCGCAAGCTAATACAGGACCGACTTTCTAGTCGATGTAAAGTGGAGTACCCTGCTAGCGTACTGCCTCCGATCTCTACCAGCATACTGTCGTTAGCCAGGCGTACCTCTAACCCACTCTGATCCACGATCAGTGTCGAAAGTTGGCTCTGATACCATTTGTAACGTCCCGAGCCCGGCTTAGCTGCGCACACAGCTACGTATGCGCGCACGCGAAAGAACAGACACAAAACTCTAGCCACGCCCACCACAGGCACCATCAAAAGGTGGGTTAACCCATTAGGTAACTTTTCTCCTTTGGTATTCCTATATACACACACACACTTCTCATCTTACCACCGATATGGGACTTAATCCCCCATGCAAGCCCACGTCACCATCTCCCATGCATGCATGCACACTTTCATTTTTTCCATCATTTAATGCCTATGTCCTATAGACCATGCTATAGGCACTTTTTGATTAATCCATTAATCCAAGCCCATAGAAATCTTTTATAGGCCAACCAACCAACAACTCATCTCTTTATTATTATTATTATTATTATTATTATTATTATTATTATTATATATATATATATATATATATATATATATACCCGCTTAAGTACGGGGTGTTACACAAACCCTAATAATTTCTTATGGTATCACATATACAAGAAAGAATGCAGAACAATAACTCAACACAATAATTTTTTAATCAATAATAGCAATCTTTTTTTTATTAATCTAGAGGCCTATATATAGGCTCAAAACAAAATCTCAATACAAATCTCCAACATATTCTAATGCAGAAATTAATGGGTGCAAATTGCAAAACTACTATATATGGGTAAATCTCAAAATAAAATAAAACAGAACCGATATCCTCATCACTCTCCTTATGTTCCACTACTTTAGGATACTTTAACTACCAGCAAACTAAATCATAACCCTATCCAGAAGCAATAGAAGCAAGGCTTTATCTGTTGAAGACTGGCTACAAATATAGGTTCTGCAGCACAATGTTGCTCCTGAACATTCAAATGATGGATCTTGGAATGAAACATTACAACATTTTTGAATGCATCTGCATTTGAAAGCATTTCCCTTTATAGGCATAAAGGAGCTATCTTGCACCAATACTCCAACCTGAGTATGGTGTTTGTGTCGAATATATCACATATATCCAATATGATTACTAGCCTGACATGTATCCAACATGCCGCATCCGTGCATAATCAAAATCTAACCTGAAGTGTATGTTACAGAACTGGTTTACAAGGGGCCTTGTTATGATAATGCTTGTAAGAGTTATTTAGGTCATAAAAACAGAGGAAAAGGTAAGAAAGTGGATTAGTATGTGGTTTCCCAACATAAAGCCGAAACTACAGATCTGTATAGTTGAACCCCAGGTGACAAAATTCAACATTACAGATCTGGATTGGCAGCATTGGATTGGATTTGAACCAAGGTGATCCAAGTTACTAGGTTAATGGATTCTGATTAAAAATATAAGAGCAGAAGTAACACACAATATACACACCAATTAACCACAGAGAGGAGATAATCTAAATCCACATCCAATAAACTAATCCATGAACTATAACAAATCCACGAAAGTATATTTGTGGTATAACAGATATATAATGTGGTTCAGCCACAAAACCACACGCAGAGAACCGACGAAGTCAACATTATCAATGATGGATACAGTAATTAATACAATATGCTCCAAATAGTTATAGATAAAATAGGGGAGAAAACCCTCTCAAACCCCCACATGACACTCTTGCAACAAATGGAGGCACCAAACCTAGAAAATTCACTTTCTTATTTCCAAGAAAATGATGCATATATGTGTCTACACAAGAAAGTCGAAAGTTGCAACCATCTATAAGGAACAATGGAAGCGATAGTTTATATGCAGTTAACCACATGGTTGACTGCCAAACTGACATGGGAATAGAAATGAGACTAATGCAGAGCTGGTGCTTCATCAAGTTGACTATCTCGACCTCCAAAAGGATCCTAGTCATCACGAACCTCCTCTGAAGCTCTACCAACTTGGGAATTAGCTATAAATGATAAGGGATAGCATACGCCACAACAGAGATAGCTAATAATTAGCGGCTCTTGTTACTTCAGATTAGATATCACTATCAAATATTAAATAAAATCAAATGTTCTACATTAAGCATAGCTTAATGGTAACATCTATATTATCTATTATTAGCAATTTCAATGGTACCACCAAATTAAGATATAATCGGTGGATAAGGCAAACACCTTATGTGATAAAACTTAAAACAAAAAATGAATGTCATAAAGAAAGTCATGTTCCCATAACATTTTTCTTGAGATCATGTGCTTGCAACTACGTCTATATGTTTCCGCATTGAGGGCATTCTATAATATCTATTCACCTGTCTTGACTTTGAGAAATATTTCACTAGTCTTTTGTAAATAACTTCTTAGAGCATCCACAGTCGTTTTTCTCATATGCTATAAAATGGCAGCTACAGTAATAGCAAATAAGATCGATCGCTGCAGTGGTCGTTTGCTATATTGTTTCTCATTTTTTAGAAAAAAGCGAGCGACGGTATATGATATACCGTCTCATCGTTTAAAATAAATTAAAAAAAGTTAATTACTTATTAACTATTAAACTATATTAATTAACTAAATTAAATAATATAATAATAACTAAACCTAATTAATTAACTACCTAAACCTACTGTCACCTTAATTCACGGACCTAAACCTACTGTCACCTTAACTAAACCCACGCACCTTAATTCACGGACGGGGTTTGATACCCCGACCGGGGTGTCATTCCCCGTCTGAGGAAATATAAAAAAAATAGTTTTTTAAGTGGAGAGACGGGGTATCATATCCCGGACGGGATATGTTTCCCCGTCCGACCATTTTTTAAAAAAAAATTAATTAAAATTATTTAGACGGTATATGTTCTTCCGTCTCACTCGATTAAATAATGATAAAATCGGAGCAACGGGATATGATATCCCGTCCTTTATAATTTGAGAATCGCTATTCTGTTTCTCATATATGAGAAACGAATATAGCATGTTTGCTATAAAATGGCAAAATGAGAAACCGTTGCAGCCGTTCGTTTGCTAAAAAATGGCAAATTGGCATTTATAGCAAACGACTGTGGATGCTCTTAGATGTGGCATTATGCACTACAGAAATTCATTGCTAAATAGCTATTCCTCCTCATTGAATGAGTCGAATTTCCCTTAAGGACTTGTTCACATGGGCCAGTGGATGTATTTGGCACTAAAATCACATTTTGAAGACAGATGCAAACCAAAAAATATATATATAGAGTCCCCTTTGGTTGCTCACTACTTTTGGTGAGCACTCATGAAATAAAGACCCTATGAGAAATCCGAACAGCTCATACTATTCTATATGCCTAAGATAGCCTAACAATAAAAAATCAAGTAATTTGAAGTTCATTTGCCCATCCATCAGGCTGTTAGAATTTTCAGTCATACAATTTTGTGATGATGTAAATCATGGACAAATGAATTTCAAATTTATTGATTTTTTATTGTTAGGCTATCTTGGGCATATAGAACAGTATGAACGGTTCGGATTTTTCATAAGTGCTCTATTTCGTGAGTGCTGGCGGAGGGCTCACCAAAAGTAGTGAGCAACCGAAGATTTCTCATATATATATATATATATATATATATATATATATATATATATATATATATATGGAAAAAGGGGTATGAGCAACTTGCTCATTTAGTAAAGAGTAATACTTCATCCACTACCAATTTCACTACCATTTTCTTCACTATCTTAGGTGGCACCCTCCTATTGGAGAGTTTTCCCACCTACTCTCACTCCCCCACCTATTGGAGTGTGCCACCTAAGATAGTGAAGAGAAATGTAGTGAAATTGACAGTGGATGTAGCATTACTCTTTAGTCTTTACCCATATATCTCTACTGTTGTAATGGGAGAATGCCTTATTGTAATTTGTCCATCTACCAACCCGTTCAATGCACGTGCCTAACTATTGTAAATGAGGTTTTCAGTCAAATCCAGACTACGTCTGAATTTTACTTTTAAAAAAAACTATATTTATTAAGACGTGCATCGCACGTGTAAACTACTAGTATATATATATATATAGAAAAGTGAACAAAAATGGAGTAACCATTAGAGCATCCACAGTGGTTTCTTATAATTGGCAAATTGCCATTTTATAAGAAACGATTGTCTGCAATGGTTTCTCATTTTGCCAATTTTTAGCAAATGTGCTATACTTGTTTCTCAAATTTGAGAAACGAAATACCCATTCTCAAATTATAAAGGACGGGATATCATATACCGTCGCTCCCATTTTAATATATTTTAATCGCGTTAGACGGGAAAACATATACCGTCCCTCCGAATTTTATTATTTTTTTTTTAAAACTCCTCAGACGGGATATATTATCCCGTCTGAATCGGACGGGAGAACATATCCCGTCCAAGAGGTTTCCTTTTTTGTATTTTTCCTTTTTTTAAAATTTTTTTTTTAAATGAACGGCCAAGATTTGGCCGATTAAAAAAAAAAATTCAAATTCTCGGACGGTACATGATGTACCGTCCTTGAATTGTGGATTGAGTGGGTAGGTTTAGGATAATTAATTAGGTTTAGGTAGTTAATTAATTAAGTTTAGGTATTATTATATAATTTATTTTATTTAATTAATATATTTTAATAGTTAATCAGTAATTAAAATTTTTAAATTTTGTTTTTAAACCAGAGACGGTATATGTTATACCGTCCCACGCAATTTTTATTTAAAAAGCGAAGAATACAGCAAACAACCACGGCACCCTCGATCCTATTTGCTATTACTGTAGCAGCCATTTTTGGCAAAATGAAAAACACCATTGTGGATGCTCTTAAGAAAGCTAGATATCCAACTTATGATATAAATGAAAACAACAACTCTTACATACCAGTAGCATAAAACCCAGTCCCACAACCAAACAAGCTGCAAACCCATATAACCTCTGCATGAAAAACAACAAAAATTAGACATAAAAAAGAGAACCCAATAAAGAACTTTTCATGATAAACAATACCCATATCATAAATTTCATGTTCTTGATCTTTATTTTTTTTTATAAACTGAATTTGGGGGTGAAAGTGAAAACCTGAAGAGGAGAGAGGGGACAAGAGCCATTGAATTCGCCCAGTAGATCGTCTTCCTGTTGTTCATCTTCTCCAATGAGAGATTGGTGGAATTTCCTGATTTTGTCCATTGTTTTATTTATTTTTTTAAGATTTCAGAGATTTTGAGGGATCACTCCATTGGTAATCAGGGAGAGCTGTACATTTTTGAAACACGTGATATGCACATGGTTTTCTCTATTGTGGAATTTTTTCCCGTACTCACCCATTTTTAAAAACATTTGGCGCTCTGACCCACTTTTGAAAATATTTAGCGATTTGACCCAATTTTGAACACGTCAGCATAAACTGTTACTGGGAACAGCGACATAGGTTATTTAGATGCCGTTGTTTCCAATAGCGGCATCTTTTTAAAAAAAAACTCTTGTGCCGCTATTTGGAGTAACGACATCAGTTATTTTTATTCTCAATCGTTTTGCACTCTCACTTGCGGATGAAAATTGCAAGTGTGAAAAAGCCTATAACAGATGTCGCTATTTCCAACAACGGCATTCTCAGAACGGATTTCGTTGTTTGGAATAACGGCATCAGTTATAAGATTTTTTGCATATAATTAATGGCCTCCTCTTCTCCTTCCCCTTATACTTTATATTTGCTATCTCTCTCTCACTCCCGAAACCCATAAACCCTAGTACCCTAAAACCCAAAATCCCAATAATTGGCGTGCTCTCAAACTTCATATATCCTACCTCCTCACTCTCACTCTCATCTCACTCCTCATCCACAACGTATTTTTCAGCTATCCAAAATACGGTCTAATTTGAAGGTATTATTATAACCATATGTTTGATATGTATGCATAGGTTATGCTTATAAGTAGTTAATGACTTAGATATGTTTGAATCTTTATGTTTAGGTATGGAATATGATATCCCTATTTGGTTATATTTTGGGGGTGAAATAATTAGAGATTCGAAGATTGGATATTGTTATGGCGATGTTGAACCGGTCAATTTGGGCTTCCCGCAACTTTATATACTCACAACTAATAGATAAGATATTTAAAGTTAGTAATTGGGATAGAGGTGAATTGAGTGTCAAAATCAAAGCCCGTTATGCTACCGGTAAGGGGAAAGGGCAATATTTCATGGTGGTTCCCGTAGATAATGATAATTCTTTGAGGTCCATGATTGGTAGGACACTTGATCCAAATTGTAGTTGGACTGCATTAGAGTTATATATTGAGAAAATGAGGCCTCCAAACACTAGGCCAGTTGTTATTCAAAGTACAAGCAGAGCTCCGAGTTTGAAACCATCTGCCGAGTCACATGCAAGAATACCAAATACAAAAAAAAGACATTAGCACAACTCCAACAGAACCTATTACCATCGAATATGAACAGGTACATTCGTTCACTATGACACAAAATATTGTCCACACCGACATGGTAATGCAAGACTTTGACAACACCATTATAAATAATGATTTGGTAGAAGAGGAAGAAGATGAGGATCACGGTCTTGAAGTTGAAGAGGAGGAGGATGCCGATGAAGCTCCGGTTAATGATGTCAACGTTCATGTGTCGGTTAACAATGTGGTGTTGCCAAATCAATCCATTAGTGCATCTGTACATGAGGTTAAATCGAGTGAATGGATGTCCCGTGCGACCATACATGAACATCCACAGTCTTCCGTCGACTCTTCCAACACGGATGAACTCTCCATAGATCAAAGATTTCCAACTAAAGATTGTATACAACATCAAGTGAAGATGTACTCCGTGAAGAACTATCGAGAATTCGTGACGGTAAAATTGACCCTTAGTTTATACTATGTCAAATGTAAATACTCACCCATCAAACATTCAGCTGAGGACATTGCAGAAAATTCGGCACTTGTAAATGTAGTGGGTTGTCCATGACGATTGTTGCAATTGTTCCAAAAGGTTATACTTATTTCGTGGTAAAGAAGATTGAAGGTCCGCACACATGTGTGAACCCGACATTGAATCAAGATCATAGGAAAATTGATTATACGATTGTATCAACGATCATATTGAATGTTATGAAGGCACAATTAGGAGTAACACCAAGAGCCATAATTGCAATAGCCAAGCTTCAGTTCGATTACACTATTTCATACTCGAAAGCTTGGAAGACGAAATATAAAGCAATTGAGCGATTATATGGTTCCTTTGAAAAAACTTACACTAAATTGCCTTATCTTCTCAATGCAATTCAAGTAGCAAATCCCGGAATGATCGTCCATTGGGCCAAGGTTGTGTCTGGTCCGGCCGAAGAAACTTTTAAGGGGGTCTTTTGGGCATTCAGGCCTTTAATCGAGGGGTTTAAGACATACAGACCAGTTATAAGTGTGGACGGAATACATTTGTATGGAAAATACAAAGGTTTGTTTGTTGATCGCTGTTTCACCGAATGCAAACGGTAGGTTGTTTCCATTTTGCTTTTGCAATAGTTGATGGAAAGAGCATAGAAATTTGGACATGGTTCATGAACTGTATTCGGTGCTTTGTCACAGACCGTGCAGGTCTATGTGTTAATTCTAATCGCCATGCAGGCATTTTATCGGCAATGGATAATGAGTTTGGAACATGGAAGGAACTACTTGCTTATCATCGTTATTGTATGCGGCATTTTGCTAGTAATTTCCATAAAAAAAATTGTTGCAAGTTTTTGTTGAACAAGCTTAAGGTGATAGCGAGTCAAAATCAGTTTAAGAAGTTTTGAGGAAAAGATTGCACAGCTTGAAGTCGCTAATGTTGATGGGGCTAATTGGTTGAAGGACAAGCCGATTGAGAAGTGGGCATTTTCCGTCGATGGAGGCCATCGATATGGTATAATGACTACAAATCTATCAGAAGTGTTCAGTTCGGTTTTAAAAGGTGTTCATAGCTTGCCCGTCACGAAAATTGTGGAAATGATATTTTTTCGTCTTAATATGTATTTCACTGACCACCGTGAAGCGGCGCAGACCCTTATCAGTGAAGAAAAATTATGGGCACCACGTGTTCAAGAGATTATTGATTTATGGCGTGAGAAATCAAATTTGCATGAGGCAATAATGTTTAATAACCGGCCCGGTATTTTTGGAGTTAAAACCGGCATTAGAATGGATAATGGCAATCAAAAGGGTGGATATTGGCACACTGTTGACCTCAGGAGCCGTACTTTTACTTATGGAAAATTCTATCTCTATCACATTCCATGTTCTCATGTATTGGCCGCTTGTGCCTCCCGTGCAATTAATTATCAACCTTACATTGATGCATTTTATTCTACAAGTTCATTAGCACAAACGTGGGCACCAACTTTTAAACCTAATCTAGACGAATCTTATTGTCCGACACCGAGTGGATCGATAATCCTAGCCGATGCAAGTCTACATAGGCTGAAAGGTCGCCCTAGGAGTACTCGTATTCGCAACGATATGGATGCTCGAGAGGGTGGGAGCAACGGCAAAATTTGTTTAAAATGCGGATTAAGTGGACACAATAGGCGCCGATGTAAGAAGGTACCCAATGTAGGCACATCCCAAACGACCGATATTTGAAGTTGTATCCCACATTGTAATTTTTACAAAAAAGTTTATATGGTTGCCTTATATTGTAATATATAAAGGTGTTCATATCCTATCCTAATATGCGTAACTCTCATGAATTACAAATTTTGTAATTTGTATCCTTAAGTTATTATGATTTAGAAAATTTGGATCTGATGAACATTTGTTGTAATATATGGTAATGTCATCAATTGAGTATGAGATATATGATTGTGATAAATGAAAATTAGATGTGTGAATGGTTGTGCATGTTTTGGATGCAAATAAAAGTAACAAATGTCATTACTATAAATAACGGCATCTGTTATCTGTAACGTTATTCGCAACAACGGCAACACTTCAAAACATGCACAACTTGTTTTAAATTTTATTCTTACTTGTTGTCGTTATTCAGAAAAATGGCACCAGTTAAACTGATTTCGTTGTTCAGAATAACGGCATCAGCTAAATCTATTTTTGGAAGGATACACATTCCTTCCATTGGTAAATAATATCGGAGGGGTGGGTGATCCCGATTCGATCATCGGATGATGGGCTGTCCATTTCACCAGAATAGTCATCTTCCTCGCAAGCAAGTCAAGGTCAATCAAAGAAACCAAGAAAGACGCTACTAAACACCATTTTACACTTCAAAAGAAAGCCTATCAACTTTAGGGAATACAACGCACGGAGTTCTCACGTCAAGAAGTAGATAACTTATATCTCACTGTGAAAAAGCCTCTTCTTTGCATCCGTTATTTTGGCACAAATATTTTTGGTTCTTAAAAAGAAACAGTTTGAAAAGGTTCAATTATACGAAATGAATTTCTAGATCCATGGATTCCGTAACATCAAGTGGGTAAAAAGCACTGAATTCTTGTCAATAGGCATAAAAAAACAAAAGAAGGAGGTACAAGACAAGACAAATTGGCAGCCAAACTCTCTGCCTCAACAGACGCTGCCTGAGACAATGACATAGGTTCAAAAAGTGTCGTTATTCTGAATAACGGTATCAGTTAAATCTTTAATTTCCCACCGAATGATTCTCTGCCAAATCCTCTGCCTCTACAGACGTTATTATAAATGACGGCATCACTTAAAGGATGCCTTTATTTGGAACAGCGGTAACAGTAAAAATTTATTAGATAATTTTGGTAAGTTACAAATTTAAACTGCTACCGCTGTTCCAAATAACAGCATCATTTAAGTGATTCCGTTATTTACAGTAACGTCTGTGAAGGTAGAGGATTTGGCAGCGAATCATTTGGTTGGAAATAAAAGATATAACTGATATCGTTGTTCAGAAAAACATCACTTTTTGAACCTATGTCGTTGTCTCAGACAACGTCTATTGAGGCAGAGAGTTTGACAGCCAATTTGTTCCACCCGAAAAATAGATTTAACTGATGTCGCTATTCTCAACAATGGCATTAGTTTAACTGGTGCCATTGTTCTGAATAACGTCAACAAGTAAGAATAAAATTTAAAACAAGTTATGCATGTGTTGAAGTGTTGCCGTTGTTGCGAATAACGTTACAGGTAACAGATGTCTTTATTTACAGTAACGACATCTGTTACTTTTAATTTGCATTCAAAACATGCACAACCATTCACACATCTAATTTTCAGTATTTTAAGACTTCAACTTTAATATGATCAACAAATGCAATTATGAACACCAGATAATATATATAATAAGTAACACCAACAAGCAATTCACGTGACTAATATATAGGATCAAGTTTTCAATTTGCAACACAACATAAACGGCAAAAAATTGACATTCAACAAGTACTTCACAAAATAACAAAATGTAGTAAAATTTCACATTTAAAAGGTATCTCAATGATTGGGAAATTCAAAGGTTACAAAATAACACATTTTCACATTTAACCTAACTAGGCGTATAGTGTTGTGGCTGCCTCCTCTTCCAAGCTGGGACTCTCCTCCTACATTCTACAATATCTTGTGTCCCAGGTACACGGGGGCCGACCTCTTCTTCATGCTCTGCTTCTTCTTCTATAATCTCTTGTGATGCTAATTGAGAAGCCGCAGGAGGAAGACGGACACTCTTTCGTCGTGACCCTTGTGAAGATGAAGATTTCGTATGGTGGTGGTGGAGATTGACCTTGTCTTTGTGGTGCTGAGGGAGGTTGAACTTGTCTTGTTGGTGGTAGTGGAGGTTGAGCTCGTCTAGTACTTGGTCGGGGCGGTTGAGTTGTAACTTTGGATGATCCTAAAAGAGCAGCGAAATCTGGGCCGGCTCCAACCTCATCAAGTGATAAACGACATGGATGGAGGATTTCTTTAGCTATCTCCTTGCAAGCTTTCGAAGCATTGCTTTTCAACACACGAGCACATTTCCGCGCAATATCCCATGTGTTGTCAATCTGGAACACCAATAAAAGATATTAGAAGTAGTAAACCATAATTTGTTAAACAAGTAAAAGCAAAATATCCACAAAAAAATTAAATTAATATTTGTTAAAAATAACATAATTTTACCATTAGTCGGTATGAGGACGCTTTTGGTTGATACATAGGTTGCAACGTGGAATGTGTCGGTGGTGGTTCGACTTGGTGCCTCGGTATCGGTATTTAGATACCCATGAGGATAGCCGATCGTGGAGCAATAAACAAACGTGTAATACGATGGTACCACTCCATATAAGCTATTTGCAACGACCCGTCGTACGGTGCAATCCCTTCTACCACCAAATCATATTTTCTCTCATTCCACATTGCTACATGAGAGCGGTGGTGATCAGCCCAATCCATACTTGGCAATCGACCTTGACCGGTAATATTGTGAGGTCTTCGGTCATACATCGTCTTCTTCGGGATGACCTATTGTGCATTGAATTGTCGGAGGACTCGATCGGCATAATAAAACTCCACGGTAGAGAAATTTACAAGTTGATCTTGTGTCAACCAAAGTTGATTATTTGCCTGGGGGTAGATGTTGTAGCCTTTCAGCCGTGTACGGTGTCCAATTGACGTACTCTTCCCGAAGCTGATCGAGTTCATCCCTATAATATGTCAACACATTACGTGGGTTATCTCTCCACATAAGTTTACTGGTCGAATACACACCTAAAGGAGCCCTAAACACTAGATTCTCCTAAAGCACACTCCAATTATTTGAAAGAACAGTTACTCGGGGCCGGCCGAGGTGTATTCGTTCCCAACACCAAATTTGCAATATCCCCATCGGCCCCCGTCATTTGGATCGACCCCATTGGACAATTGCACATGGCACAGTAAAGAGAGGTCAACGCCGCATTTCCCCAACTATATCACCCAACTCTATGTATGTCGGCAATCAAGGGAAGGTACATTAAATGGACTACATAACTGGAAGAATTCAGAAAGAGAATACCTCCAATCTTCGACATAAGATATGCCCGCGTGTAACATTGAATTTCGAAGTCGGTCGGTTCCGGTTCCTCTCCCAAACTATTATGGAACTCTTGATAGAGCCACGAACATCGGATTGATTCCCCAACGAATACACCTTTATCTTTCTCTTCAACCTCCCTCCCAAGATAATCTCTAACCAACATCACTTTATTCAACATTAGGTTTTCGGTCACTGCCGCCCCATCGATTGGAAGACCTGATATGACAGTTATATCTTGTAGCGTGACCGTCATCTCACCAATGGGTAGGTGAAGCGTGTGTGTCTCCGTCTCCATCGCTCCACAAAAGCAGTAAGTAATGAATGGTCGCATTTCACTTTGGCCAACATGGACATTCCATAGAATCCGCAACTTACCAAATAGTTTTGTATGCGAGGGTGCATCGGCAATATGGTGTGCATTTGGAAACTCATTTTCTCGGTATCTCCATTCCACACCGCCTGAAACCTATGATCTTCTTGCAAATAGAGTATGGTTGGTTCTAATGGACCCTGAATTCCTTATTGTGCGTGCGAAGATGTCACGCCCCGCTTCCCACTATGCGGAAATACAGGCACGCAACTGAGGTCCAGCGAATGATATACATCATCCATAAGCTGTGCAATTATAAGCTCAACAAGATATTTATAACACATTTACGCAGACAAATATAATGATCACATGAGCTGAAAATAAAATAACCATCATCCAGATAATACATCAACATCGGGTCAAAATGCCCGAGAATACAAGGTGCCATAATTAAAACAGTACGATGAACAGTTCGCTATAACAACTAGATAAAATAGCGACTGAAAGAAAAACAACATGAAGTAGTAACAAAGCAGCAACAATCATCTAGAGAGTCTGCTCATCTGGTCCATCAGTACCTGTATAATCATTAACTCAAAGAAAAATAGAAAAGTTCCCGTTAGAGCAAGTTTCGGGCAGCAAGTAGCAACAAGCAGAAAAAGGGGTAATATAACAAGATATAATATGGAAGAAACAAGAAGTAGAAGTACAAATACAATATGGAAGTAAGCAAGGAATTGTGACAATATGATCATGTAAGTAATAACTATAACTAGTGTATTCTAGACTTCAAGATATAAGCAATTGATAACCTAGGCTCAGTTAATCGATAATCATGTAATCAAGGATCGAGAGTCATGTAATCAAGAGTCATATAATCAAGAACCATGTAATCAAGAATCAAGAGTCATGTAATCAAGAATCATATAATCAAGAATCTTGTAATCAAGAATCATGCTTAGTGAAAATCTCGAGTTTATCTGTTTTATTAACTTACCTAATGCACGTAATCCTGTGTCCCATACCACAAGTTCGGTGCATATCAATCATGTGACGTTTAGACTTAAGTAGTGAATTCTATAGGATTATATACTCGGGTCTTCCAGTAATAGTATCAAGACATGTAATCATGAATCATGTAATCGAGAATTATGTAATCAAGAATTGTGTAATCAAGAATCAAGAATCAAGAATCACTATTTCGGGAAACACGGGTCCCCTTCCGAGTATACTCCCCTATATTGTCCACTATTAAGCCGTACCCTTATAACCCCGGCTTGTTATTCTTTTATAATTAATTATGAACATGCAGTTGGTACGACTAGTGGAATGGTGTAATCAAATAGTTTAGTCAAGGAAAAATATTAAGGGCAGTAATTATGGACATGAGATATATCGGGTACATGTATCGAGAGTAATTATTATGGAATTATCAAGTGGTATAAAATGCATTCTATCAACCTATTATATATATGCAAATTATTATTACAAGAACAATAATACACTCAGTTCATTAAATATGAAAAGTAATGGGTTTATATGCAAAATGTATAGATGAATTTTTAGACAACTTGACATATCTGCATTCAAATTCACTTTTCCGTTGTTACAGAAAAGCAAATCCGATTCCGTCAAAAATTCTAGAAATTAGACTCTCTCCCGGTTCCAACGCATATTCACACGATACATTCTAAGGACAGTAGCGATGCGTACAAATTCATTCTTCGCTGGTTTCGATGTCTCGCACGCATTCTGGAAATTCGGAGTCACAATACTAAAACTGCGATATCTCACAATCTATACATCCGATTGAGAAACTATAGGATGTTTCGGATATCTAGACTCGAAGGGCTACGATTTTCATGTATAAAGTTTTTCGATCCAGTGTCGGGAACATAGTCGAATTCTCAGTACGAGATGCCGGTTAGTAATCCCGTGCAGGTTCAGAAATTCGTGATATGTCAGTACTAAAATCGCGATATCTCACAATCTATACATCCGATTGAGAAACCGTCAGATGTTCTGGATTCGGGACTCGATGGGCTACAATTTCCATGTAGAAAATCTTTAATCCAGTATTGGAAACATGGTCGAATTATTAGTGCAAGGTCAAGAAATTTTAGAGATAGTAAGGCTGAATATTCGATATTCGATAACACGATTCGAAATGTGTTAACGGTTCACTCTTGAGTTGATATAGCATGGAACAAGTGACTAGAACAGAGTTTGACAATAAAATATGATGATAACTAGACTACTTGCCACGAGTCAAAGGAAAATGCTTGTACGAGAACAAAAATAGTGTACAAGGTACTTGCCTTATAATGTGACGATTACGGTGGTAGTGTTAACCACGGAAGGAAGCGACGTCGGTAGCGGACGGTGGCACAACGGTGGTAAGAATGACGGTAAGACGGTAGCTAACGGTAGCAACGGTGAGCGATGACAACAACAAGGTGGCGCGGCGTCGGGTTATTTTTCGGGGTTCACGGGATCGTAGAAGCGGAGTCGTTGGCTCGAAGGCGGAGAGTAAAGGAGAGCTCCGGTGTCACTTGAGCTCTCGGTTGTGAAGAAACAGAGAGTGTGAAGAAGGCAAAGGAAGAGAAGAAGGGAATGAGGTGGTCTGTTGTGTGTGTGTGTATATATAGAAAGAAGGAGATAGGAGGGGTGTAGAAAAATCAAAAAGGAGGGTGTGGAAAAGTCAAGGGAGGTGTAGAAAAATCAAAGGAGGTGTAGAAAAATGTGGAGAGGTGTAGAAAAATGTGATGGAGGTGTTGACGGATTGGAGAGAATTAGGAGTAGTAGGGTGGTGGAAAATATGGTGTAGGGTTAGGCAGGATTAGGATTAGGATTAGGATTAGGATTAGGATTAATCGGGGTTTAAAATTTGTATTTAAACTCTAATCGAAAAATCACAAAATTATAGAATTGATCAGAAAAATATTCTGGCTTTAGATAAAGAGTCCAAAGAGAAAAATAAAACTGATCTGAAAATTGAAGTACAAAAATTTACGTAGTAAAATACGTACTACTGGAACAGGGAGTTACAATCCTACCCACCTTACAAAAAAATTTCGTCCTCGAAATTTACTTAGGCGAGATATAGGATAGCTTAAGAAGTAAATGCAATACACTTCAATGAAGAGTACAACAGAAGATAAAAGAAACAAAGAGTACAAAGGCACGAATACAACTAAAGACAAATTGTGCATCCTCAACTGGAGGAATCAACAATTTAATGTCTAGGCTTAGAATCTGAACCACCTACATCGCTAACATCCCAGTTCAGCTGATTCACAAGCTCATCTCGCTCTGGCACATACTCCTCCAATTTTCTTAGTAACTCCTTAGGAGATGGAGCTGAAATCAAGATGCGTCTGGCCTTACTGGATATAAACTCCTCAGCCATAGCTGAATCTACGAAAGATAGCAGTGAGTCGTAATATCCATCAACATTTAAAAGACCTATCGGTTTGCTGTGGATCCCCAGTTGAGCCCAAGTGATCACCTCGAACAATTCTTCAAGTGTTCCATAACCTCCGGGCAAGGCTATAAAAGCATCAGCAGCTCGAGCCATTTCAGCCTTCCTCTCGTGCATGTTAGAGACAACTCTAACATCTCCCGCAGTTCCCCCAGTAAACTCTTTCGGCATCAGTGACTTGGGAATCACTCCCAAAACGTGTCGGCCACCAGCACGAACAGCGTCAGAAACCATGCCCATCAATCCTATGCTCCCACCACCATAGACGAGATCGATATTTCTTTCTACAAGCTCCTTGCCGAGCTCGATCGCGGCTTCCTGGTAGCTAGCTCTTTTGCCAGAGCTACTGCCACAAAATACATAAATCCTGCCGAATCTCGATAAAGATGAAGAAAGCTTCATCTTCTTCCCTGCTTCACTTTCTTCTTCCACCGATTTCCTCTTCATCCCCGCTACCGATTCTTGATCTCTTCTTTCCATTTGCCAAGAAAATCTGAGCTCCTACTCTCTCTTTCTTTCTTGCTCCCGCCTCTGCTATCGGATTCTCACTCTTTCTCTTCACCGAAGCTTGCTCCCGAGTTGCCTTCTTCTTTCTCTTCTTCTCTTTCTTCCCCGACCTCTCTCTCTCTTTCTTTCTTCTCCGACTTCTCTTTCTTTCTTCTTCCTCTTTCTTTCTCTTTTTTTTTTCTTCTTTCTCTTTTTCTTTCTTCTTTCTTTGACTTCTCTCTCTCTCTTTCTCTTCTTTTTATTTCTTCTTCTTGTCTTTTTCTTCATTAATGCACCGCACCCTATAACCGGCCTATGGCCAATATTTGCACTTTGGCCCCTATCCATTCCAAATATAACATCAAACCTTGAGTTGTTGATGACGTTGAAGTTTACTTTGATATTCATTCCACGAATCAATAAGGGACTCTACCACGCTTCCGCTGCGCCACTCTGATGGTGATGTTTCTAGATGTACGTGATAGCGATCGATGAATTGAGCAGAATTAAGAGATTGGTAACACGAAGATGTTGGTTGTCAAACTTATTTGGTAAAGTGGCCCCACCCACCAAACAATGTTGAAAAATTGTGGTAAGATTGGTGCCGCAAAGAAAAATGGGAGAAACGGGAATGAATAATTTGTCAGTTACTCATCTCTCATTTCTATAAAATGAGAGGTTTAGGAAAAGAGAAAAATTAAGCAAGATAAGAACAAGAAACAAGCAGAAAAGAAGAAAAGAATAGAGTGTATATTTGTAAGGTGTAGTAATACAAGTTTTAGAAAATAGTAAAGAGTCTTCTTATTGGTATTCCAGTTTCCAATTTGTTTGCTAAAAGCCCAACAAAATTCCTACTTTCTTCCAACAGAAAATTCAAGAAAATAGGGATAGAAAGAAATAACTAGTATGATACTCAATAATGGATTGATCGATGAGAATGAATGCAATGTATAAAAGGCAACAAACGACGCAGGAACTAAAGTATGGCTAGATCGAAATATACCAGCAATTGTTTCTTTAGTGATCTCTGCCTCCTTTGTATTCAAGTTATGAGCTTGATTATACTCTCTAGTCTGTCCTCCACTAGGATTTGATCCTCCTATTGGTGTGACACTCTTCGGGCAATCTCGAACCTTGTGATCATTCGCTCCGCATGCAAGACACAGGTTGTTGGCTTTCCAGCAGTTCTTGCATATGTGTCCAACTCGTTGGCAATAATAGCACTTCTGGTCCTTCTTCGGAGTCGCCGATGGGTAAGGTGATGCTCTAGTAGTCGGGGTCTGAACTGGCCTCCGTATCGGTCCACCTGTTGACTGTGCGACAGTAAGGAGATGTAATGCCCCCTGAACGACATTCCACCCTCTACGGATCTGCTCCTGGGTATCGAGCATGGTGGTGTAACTCAAGTCCCATTGAATGGAGTTTGCGACATCCTGTACCCCATCTAGATTAGCTCTCATCAGTTCATTTTGCTCTTGCTGTAGCTCGATCATTCGTTGCATCTCCTGGAGAATGGTGACGATCTCCGATAATTCATCCCTGGGTGTAGAAGTCGAAGAGCCTCCGTGAGCTATAGTCTGAAATGCATATTCGAATGAGGTAAATCTCTAGATGGCAAGTTGGTTATTAACATTCATGTGATCCACGTGATGTGTATATTGTTGAGCTTAGCATGGTTCGAGCCTAGGCTCTGATACCACTAAAAACCTGTCACGCCCCGCTTCCCACTATGCGGAAATACAGGCACGCAACTGAGGTCCAGCGAATGATATACATCATCCATAAGCTGTGCAATTATAAGCTCAACAAGATATTTATAACACATTTACGCAGACAAATATAATGATCACATGAGCTGAAAATAAAATAACCATCATCCAGATAATACATCAACATCGGGTCAAAATGCCCGAGAATACAAGGTGCCATAATTAAAACAGTACGATGAACAGTTCGCTATAACAACTAGATAAAATAGCGACTGAAAGAAAAACAACATGAAGTAGTAACAAAGCAGCAACAATCATCTAGAGAGTCTGCTCATCTGGTCCATCAGTACCTGTATAATCATTAACTCAAAGAAAAATAGAAAAGTTCCCGTTAGAGCAAGTTTCGGGCAGCAAGTAGCAACAAGCAGAAAAAGGGGTAATATAACAAGATATAATATGGAAGAAACAAGAAGTAGAAGTACAAATACAATATGGAAGTAAGCAAGGAATTGTGACAATATGATCATGTAAGTAATAACTATAACTAGTGTATTCTAGACTTCAAGATATAAGCAATTGATAACCTAGGCTCAGTTAATCGATAATCATGTAATCAAGGATCGAGAGTCATGTAATCAAGAGTCATATAATCAAGAACCATGTAATCAAGAATCAAGAGTCATGTAATCAAGAATCATATAATCAAGAATCTTGTAATCAAGAATCATGCTTAGTGAAAATCTCGAGTTTATCTGTTTTATTAACTTACCTAATGCACGTAATCCTGTGTCCCATACCACAAGTTCGGTGCATATCAATCATGTGACGTTTAGACTTAAGTAGTGAATTCTATAGGATTATATACTCGGGTCTTCCAGTGATAGTATCAAGACATGTAATCATGAATCATGTAATCGAGAATTATGTAATCAAGAATTGTGTAATCAAGAATCAAGAATCAAGAATCACTATTTCGGGAAACACGGGTCCCCTTCCGAGTATACTCCCCTATATTGTCCACTATTAAGCCGTACCCTTATAACCCCGGCTTGTTATTCTTTTATAATTAATTATGAACATGCAGTTGGTACGACTAGTGGAACGGTGTAATCAAATAGTTTAGTCAAGGAAAAATATTAAGGGCAGTAATTATGGACATGAGATATATCGGGTACATGTATCGAGAGTAATTATTATGGAATTATCAAGTGGTATAAAATGCATTCTATCAACCTATTATATATATGCAAATTATTATTACAAGAACAATAATACACTCAGTTCATTAAATATGAAAAGTAATGGGTTTATATGCAAAATGTATAGATGAATTTTTAGACAACTTGACATATCTGCATTCAAATTCACTTTTCCGTTGTTACAGAAAAGCAAATCCGATTCCGTCAGAAATTCTAGAAATTAGACTCTCTCCCGGTTCCAACGCATATTCACACGATACATTCTAAGGACAGTAGCGATGCGTACAAATTCATTCTTCGCTGGTTTCGATGTCTCGCGCGCATTCTGGAAATTCGGAGTCACAATACTAAAACTGCGATATCTCACAATCTATACATCCGATTGAGAAACTATAGGATGTTTCGGATATCTAGACTCGAAGGGCTACGATTTTCATGTATAAAGTTTTTCGATCCAGTGTCGGGAACATAGTCGAATTCTCAGTACGAGATGCCGGTTAGTAATCCCGTGCAGGTTCAGAAATTCGTGATATGTCAGTACTAAAATCGCGATATCTCACAATCTATACATCCGATTGAGAAACCGTCAGATGTTCTGGATTCGGGACTCGATGGGCTACAATTTCCATGTAGAAAATTTTTAATCCAGTATTGAAAACATGGTCGAATTATTAGTGCAAGGTCAAGAAATTTTAGAGATAGTAAGGCTGAATATTCGATATTCGATAACACGATTCGAAATGTGTTAACGGTTCACTCTTGAGTTGATATAGCATGGAACAAGTGACTAGAACAGAGTTTGACAATAAAATATGATGATAACTAGACTACTTGCCACGAGTCAAAGGAAAATGCTTGTACGAGAACAAAAATAGTGTACAAGGTACTTGCCTTATAATGTGACGATTACGGTGGTAGTGTTAACCACGGAAGGAAGCGACGTCGGCAGCGGACGGTGGCACAACGGCGGTAAGAATGACGGTAAGACGGTAGCTAACGGTAGCAACGGTGAGCGATGACAACAACAAGGTGGCGCGGCGTCGGGTTATTTTTCGGGGTTCACGGGATCGTAGAAGCGGAGTCGTTGGCTCGAAGGCGGAGAGTAAAGGAGAGCTCCGGTGTCACTTGAGCTCTCGGTTGTGAAGAAATAGAGAGTGTGAAGAAGGCAAAGGAAGAGAAGAAGGGAATGAGGTGGTCTGTTGTGTGTGTGTGTATATATAGAAAGAAGGAGATAGGAGGGGTGTAGAAAAATCAAAAAGGAGGGTGTGGAAAAGTCAAGGGAGGTGTAGAAAAATCAAAGGAGGTGTAGAAAAATGTGGAGAGGTGTAGAAAAATGTGATGGAGGTGTTGACGGATTGGAGAGAATTAAGAGTAGTAGGGTGGTGGAAAAT
This sequence comes from Hemerocallis citrina, assembly GCA_017893485.1. NCBI lineage: Eukaryota > Viridiplantae > Streptophyta > Magnoliopsida > Asparagales > Asphodelaceae > Hemerocallis > Hemerocallis citrina. The sequence goes on along the minus strand of CM030368.1, from coordinate 197,695,445 downwards.
ATGGTGTAGGGTTAGGCAGGATTAGGATTAGGATTAGGATTAGGATTAGGATTAATCGGGGTTTAAAATTTGTATTTAAACTCTAATCGAAAAATCACAAAATTATAGAATTGATCAGAAAAATATTCTGGCTTTAGATAAAGAGTCCAAAGAGAAAAATAAAACTGATCTGAAAATTGAAGTACAAAAATTTACGTAGTAAAATACGTACTACTGGAACAGGGAGTTACAGAAGATGAAGCACCCACATCATGGGACGAAGATGGTTGTCTAGCATCCATTTCTCTATGAACATCAAAACATGTGTCAAGAAAAATATTAATAAATGATGTATCGAGATAAGAAAATTTGTAAGCCATGTTTCTTCAACAAAATTAATAAACGATGTGTGAAGATAACAACAATTTTTCAATATGGTGTGCATTCGGAAACTCATTTGTTCGGTATCTCCATTCCACACCGCCTGAGACCTATGATCTTCTTGCAAATAGAGTATGGTTGGTTCTAATGGACCCGGAATTCCTCGTTGTGCGTGCGAAGATGCAGCACTCATCATGGGAAGAAGATGGTTGTTTAGCATCCATTTCTATGTGAACATCAAAACATGTGTCAAGAAAAATATTAATAAACGATGTATCGAGATAATAAAATTTGTAAGTCATGTTTCTTCAACAAAATTAATAAACAATGTGTGAAGATAACGACAATTTTTCAATACTCGTATCGAAATACTACTCATAACAATTTCCACCACAATATCTCCACACACTACATATCTATCTATATAAACAAATCTCACATCAATATTCAGACATACCCAATTATGAGTATAATGATTACAAATATAGCAATTCAAATATATGACAATTTTCCCTTACTTGTCTAATATACAACATTGTCAATTATAGACTACTCGTCGACAATAATCCTTAGATACCAATATAGCTCATCTACATCTCACATAGATGAATCTCATTTCACATCTAATACTTAGATAAATCTCATCTACATTATTATACTATACTACCAATATAGCTCTCATTCATCAAAATGAACATTCAATACAAATAAGAAGGCAACCCCCGGTGTTTGTTTTGCGCCCATTCCAGGTGTTTATAAACACCGGGGTTGGTCCCCCCGGCACTTTGAAAAGTGCCGCCGTAAGCGCCGTGCTTTCCCCCGCCGAGGTTGCGGAACACTTTTCCCGGCGTTTTCAAACGCCGGGGTATATACCGGCGTTTCCAAAACACCGGGGTATGTTGATTTTATTTTTTATTTTTTTTCCTTTTAAAGACCTATCCCAGCGTTTGAAAACGCCGGGGTAGGTATTAATTTTTATTTTTTTTTATTTTTTATTTTTTTAAGAAAACAATTGTGTAGTGGTTGTTTTTTTGTCCATTTTATCAAATCAAATACCTGTAATTCAAATCAGAATCATTTTCTAGAATTCATTCTAATATGTTTCACAAATCTATTAATCAAACATAATAAACAATATATATATACATCACAACACAAATTTATTCCAATAATCAAGCATAATAACATAAATTATGTTCGGTGCAACATCATTAAAAGCTCTTGAGTTCAGGTTTTCTGGTAGATACACTAGAGTAATTTTACAACATAAATGACAACCATACAATAGATAGAGGGCATTATTTGTTAAGAGTAAATTGAGTATGCTCCTAGTTAAAGTTAGGCCAAGAGCCAGAAGTTCTTCTGCCATCTAGTGCTAACCAAGTAGCCACCAACTCCCCTACTCTGTTTCCTTACTACAAGAGTCAAGCACTCTGCTTTGTTGATGCATTGCTCCACAAAATCTTCGCTGCTGCTCCTAAACAAACTGCGAGATTTTTGAACAAGAGATTAAACAATCAAACTTCCAAACTTGTTGGTGATTAAATTGAAGATTTGGGTAATGGTCAAATCTTACCAAGAAAAAAACAGGGAGGGTTTGCCTGACTTAGGACCAAAACAGAGGCCTCCAGTTTCTTAACTTGGCTGAGCACAGTTGCCAGCTTTGCCCCTTGAATCACCAGTGCTTCCCCTCCACCTGAACAAACATTGCATTTTTGGAACGGATATAACAATATAAGTTGATCATACATTAACCATACCTTAGAATCACAAGTTTCATTTTTATTTCATTTTTGCAGCATGGATCATACATTTCTTTTTGTTTTTTTCAAATATGGCTGAGTTTGCCGTATTGTTTGGTAGGTGGCACCATACTTCCATTAATCCCATATATCTTCAAATTTTCTCCAGTAAGATAGATTACACTGGTAAGTTACTAATGTTCTTTTGTTCTTTCTCAATGTTAGTCCTATAAACAACATACATGCATACATACATAAATAAATGGGGAAAGGGGAGATAGGTTGCTTGCTTAATGTATTATATGGTTAATTGCTAATACGGTTATTAGCTATTTGCACTGAGGTGGTAAATCTTTTCACCTTATAAAAAATTAGAAACACCAAACTATAAGAAAGCATGTGCAGATTCCTCTCCTCTCAACTAATCTACCATTTTCCTCCTTGTCTTCATTTTGTTATAATTCCTCTTTCCTCATCCCTCTTCTGAAAACTCAAAAGAAATATTTTCTTTCACCCATTCATAGTTAGTCTCTCTGAATACTCACCAATCATGTTCCTCGTCTTCATTTTGATATCCTTCCTCCTTTCTCAACCCTCTTCAAAGAACTCATAGGAAATTTTTCTCTCGTCCATCTAAAGTTAACTTTTTTATCTTTACTCCCTACTTCTTTCCAACTACTTTTTTATTGATAATCATTCAACTCACTTCACTCAAGTTTGAACTGAACTGATCATTTTCTGGAACCATTCCATTCAGCCTTCTTTTTCTGTTGTGCGAGCACATTTTTTCTTGTTATCATACTTTTCAAGCTCAACATACTTAGTGGTGAATGCATTTAAGGAAGAAAGTATAGAATGATTGGGAATAAATAGAGAACAAAGCATTCCTTCAGGATAGTGACATCCCCAACTTTTGCTTAAACAGTTAATTGAACAAAAAGTAAACATAATATAGAATGTAAGAAAATTAATATTGGCTAAATATGTTTTACCTCTTTCCATGTTCGAAACATCATCATCCTTAGTAAATCGCTAAATAGAAAGTCTATCTGAATTAAAAACGCATACTAGCTTTTTGTCAAAAAAATTTGCAGAAAACCACAAGCATCTAAGGCAAAAGAAAATTGTTAAATAACTTCAAACCTGCATGCATTGCTTCTTTTCAAGTTCTAAAGCCTTCAGCATGTCTTCCTCATAAGCAGATCTCCACTGCGATTGATCAAAATTGGATAACGACGAGAATCATCATTCTAGAATTTCAGTGTGGGTCTGTTTGTGTGGGTGAAGTAAAATGCTCCAGCATGTGACACATTGTACTTGCATATCAGAACAAACGCATAACTAACAGAACCATAAGGATCTGTTCCAACAAAATAAATGCCCAACATAATATAATATCCTGGAGCCTACCACTCAGGGTACTCGTTCACATAAAGAAATGCCCAACTAACAAAACCACTAGGATCTGCTTGCAGGTTTTTACCCTTTTTTTAATATTATGAAAATAGTACTATGTCCTACCTATAATTCCCTATTTCCCCCTTAGTTTTGCATTACTTTTGATGTCATTTGCTTTAGATTACTTTTCAAGTTTGCATTGGCTAAGTAATTACTAGTAGCTGTAGCACTAGTTCATATGTTCATTTGGACTAGTGTTCAATTAAATCCGATGCTAATGAAAATAGACAACATGTTCAAAGTTGTCCAATCCAATGTAAATGAAAATAGATTACAGCACAAATAAGGCATAAACTACTTATACTGCAAATGACCTTAAAAGTTTGTAAAATACTAATTTTCTGAATAAAACACAAGAAGATAATAACTAAAAAAGTTGCTTTGGAAAACCAACGAAAGATGTTTTCGCTTTTAAAAGATGGAAGAATTGAAATATTTAAATACTACAATGAAAGCATTCTCCTCGAGAAAAAATAAAAAATTAAAAGAAATTTAAGAAACTTCAGTGACAAGATGAATATTTCACCTGGACATCTCTACCACAGTTCCCCTCCTGGTACTATCTATATGCCTACAATGATGATTTTGTATATATCAGCACAATATCAAATTAATAATGTTAAGAGTTGCATTAGAGGCTTTCTATTAGATTCTGAAAATAGTTAATCAGTTAGATGAGCTTTTAGATTGATGAATAGTGAGTCGTCCTTTCCAAAGTGAATCAAATGAAAAGAAAATGAAGTTTCTCCACCAATCTCAAAGCTCGTCTAATGAATGAGAAGTGTTAAATCTACTTTTCATAATTAAATAGAAAATCTCTAATTCAACTCATATATTAATCATAAGTCATAATAGCCAACTCTGATAGATAATTACTTGTAATCCTCGCGGAACATCCAATTCACTAAACTAGCAGGGTTCCCCGCACGTTCGCGGGACTACAACCTTGAATTACTGGATGAGAAAAGAAGGAAAAATAAATTGTACATGAGATGAAATTTGACAATAACCATCTCGGATAAAGTTGAAATGCATGAATGTTCTTTCCATGCATGATATATATATAGGCAAATGCTCCATTGAAAAAGGATCACTCATGATCGTGATCAGCGGCTAGATCGAGCCCCCATCACCCGTTTCAATTGATGAGCAGAGGGTTATTTTGGGAATTTCGTCCCAAATAACTCTTCGCCTCACCGATTCTAAAAAAATGATATAACCTAGGCCGTTGTTCGGAACAACGACCTAGGTTATAAAAAATTGAATCATAGGCCGTTGTTAGGAATAACGGCCTAGGCTATAAAATTTTATAGAAATTTATAGAAATTTCTAGCCTAGGCCGTTGTTGGGAACAACGGCCTAGGTTATAAAAATTTAGAACAAAAACAACGGCCTGTGATTCAATTTTTTATAACCTAGGCCGTTGTTCCCAACAACGGCCTAGGTTATATCATTTTTTTCAGAACGAATCAGGCAAAGAGTTATTTGGGACGAAATTTTCAAAATAACCCTCCGCCACTTAAGTCATATTGGGTGATGGGCGGAGGCGATCTGAGCCGCTGATCGCAATCATGAGCGATCCAATGGCTCAGATTCGTGTTTTCCAACCCGTGAAAACAAACCCGTTTTCAGTGGAGCATTTGCCATATATATATATATATATATATATATATATATATATATATATATATATATATATATATATATATATATATATATATATATATATATATATATATATATATATATATATATATGGGTAACCTTCGGTTGCGAACTCCTCTGTGCGAACTCAGCTTACGAACTTCTGTGCTTGCCGTTGGATTCAAATGGCTCCATCTGATGGTTGTGATGGAATTCGCACTCTTCTCAGTTAGGGGGGTAATTTGGTCATTTAAACTTCAGCCAATTACCCCCTTCACGCTGTCGAGATCTCAGATCCAAATCGAATGAATCCCCTTCTCTCTCTCTCAGAGTGACCAAACCCCCTTCACGCTGTCGAGATCTCAGACCCAAATCGAATGAATCCCCTTCTCTTTCTCTCAGAGCGACCAAAACCCTAGGGTTCTCTGTGCGATTTCTTCGTGCGAATGCATGTGTTCTCCTCGATTCTCAGATCGAAATCGATCCCCTTCTCTCTCTTTTCTCGAAACCCTAACTCTTCCAAATACCCCCTTCGATTTCTAGATGGGTCGCCTCAGCTTGCAAACTCCTGTGCTTGCTGTTGGCTCCAAAATAGATCAAAACCCTACCTCCGACCGCCCCCTACTATCTCCAATCGTCTTCGCCGCTATGGAAACCCTAGGGTTTCGATCAGGTATAAATTTTTAATTTTTTTTTGTTCCGTTTTTCTTTTTTATGCTTGAATTTGTAGGAATGAGGTAATTTTTTAAGAGAGATCGAATGTTTTGTTTGAATTTGTAGGAAGCGTTGAGCTTCATTGAGTCTTTCTTCATGGCTTGATTCCAACTATGGATATATTGCTTGATATCAATCTAGGGAAGTGTTTGATTCTGACTATTCATTGTTTTAAAATTTAATTGCTTACTTTATTGCATTTTGGTATAGGCAGTGATGACAATCTAGAATTTACAAGCTGTTGTAGGCATTTTGTTGCTTCTTCAGTTTGTGCACCTTTGTGTTTATATTTTACAAGCATTTACTCTCTCGAATGGTTGTGATTGTTCACGCTCTCTTCTCAGTTATCTTTGGGGGTAATTTGGTTATTTTTTCGGTTAGAGACATACTCCTCCATTGCAAATGGAGGGGTAATTTGAAAATTTGGTAATTTTGAGGTTGGAGACATATACTCCGAGGGACATCTTTTCAGAGGTTGTATTTATTCAGATTATGGTTGCAACTAGTTGGCATGGCATATTAATGCAGCCGTAGTGAGATCATGCATTTGAATAAGTGGTATACTAAATCCTGATTCTATATGATGAGTTTTTCGCATTTTGTTTACCTGAAGCTGGGGAAAAAAATCGCACAGAGAAGATGAAACTTTTTTACTTGAATGTGAAACTGAAACAAAATTTGGTTTAGGTGAAATATGAGTTGAAAGTGAAACAAAACATGAGTTGAAACTGAAACTTAAATATGAGTTATTATTCAGATTATGGTTGGAACTAGTTGGCATGGCATAATAATGCAGCCGTAGTGAGATCATGGTTATGAATAAGTGCTATATTTTCAATTTTGATACTATTTGGTGAGTTTTTTAACTTGCTATGTACGAGGTAAATCAATGCCTACAAGAGCTTTAAACAACATAAAGTGCTCATTATGCTTGGAACAACATATGTGCTATACTCATGCTTGATTATATTTGACTTATTTCATAATTACTTATTATGTGGAAGGTTGTTCTGAGCCTATATGTACTTCATTTGTTTACAATTTACGGTGATAATATTTCAGTCCGATATTGCTAAGCTTTTTATGTTATTTTTTGTAGGGTGGTGGAGCAGTTCCCTCCATTTGTTACTAGACAGAGCTTCGAGCAGTTTTAGCATCAGCAGCACCATTGCATATCACCAGAAGTCCAATATTTTTTTCATCTTTTAGTTTATACTACTAGGCCTCGATTTTGTATAGTGATATTCCATTGTATAATGTAGTATGAGGTTCGAGTTTGTATATTGTAAATTTTTGGTATAATGAAACTTTTTAACTTAAACATGAAACTGAAACAAAATTTTGTTTAGCTGAAATATGAGTTCAATTTGAGTTGAAACTAGAGCTGTAATATGAGTTGAAACTGGAGCTGTAATATGAGTTGATACTGTAGCTAAAATATGAGTTGAAACTTGAACTTAAATATGAGTTGAAGATGAAATATGAGTTGAAACTTAAACTTAAATATGAGTTGAAACTGAAACTGAAACAAAGAGTTGAAACTGAAATTTGAGTTGAAACTGGAGCTGTAATATGAGTTGAAACTGCAATGCAGTGTCTCTATACAGGATATTGACTATTACACTCTGTACAATCATTGAGACTCAAATCAGATACATTCCAAATTCATCAATAGAAGAGACATTTAAAAACTCCTAAACTGCAACACATTCCAAACCTGATATACATTTTAAAACATCATCAATTTCTCAGCTAAATCAAGTCCAATTTGATCAGGGTGAAGAGCATAATAGAAGCTAAGAGGACTTTGTATTCACTTTACAAGCATGACTGCGATCAATTTTTTTGTCAAAACATACATAGTTAACAAGCATGAATCAGCTTCATTTACAATAACAAAATAGAAAATAGATTCATGAGATTACAACACTACTTAATGAGCAAAACAACAACTAAGACAATAAACAAGCTTGCAATGCAGATTCCCTTCACCTTCACATCAGCCAATTTTGTCTTCCATCCGTCAACTTGGCTCCGAAGTAGCTTAACCTCCTCCTCTATTTCAGTCGTAGCTTGTTCACCCTTTTCAATTCTAGCTTCTAACTGGACAATTTTGGCTTTGAAACCATCAATATCAACATTTCTCACTTCCTCCTCTGCAACATTCAGTTGATCGACCCATTTGAAGAACCCACATCTACCAACCTCCCAATCTGAACATCCCACAAAGTGCCTTCCCTTGTTCTTTTCAGTTTTTGCTAACTGTACAACTGCAGGAGCATGATGATTGCATAGGAGTGGACCACCAATTGATGTGTCATTAGCAAAGCATTTGGAAGAGGTAGAACCAGCTTTCCTAACTACGCGCCAACAACCAAATTTCCAACTCAAATTTACTCACAAAATCAGCAAAAATCAGTGGCAAATTTAAACATAAAAACCCAACATTTTACCTCAATTCGTAGAAGATGAGCTCATTGTAGGTGGACAAGATTCTATCTAATCAAGCAATAAGAAAGAAAGGGTTTAGATAGATGATTCATAATTATTTATCTAGCATATCAACACAACTAATCTGAAAATATTTTAAGTAAATTTAGGCTCAGAACACAACCTAGCATATGACAGGGATTTAGATAATTATCAACTAAATCAAGCATGACTGAAAAGCATCATAATTATGTTCACACTTGGGCTGCAATACTATGCCATGCCAACAAGTTGATCCATAATTTGATCAAAATTTTTAGCTGAAGCTTAAACTTAGTTCAGCTGAAATATGGAGTTGCAATTGAAACAAAACATAAGTTCAAACTGAAATTGAAATATGATATGAAGCTGAAATATGAGTTGAAACATAAACTCAAACTGAAATATATATATAGGGTCGCCCTTGGTTGCGAACTCCTGTGTGCAAACTCAGCTTGCAAACTCCTGTGCTAGCCGTTGGATTCAAAATAGATCCATCGATGGCTGTGTTTGAATCCGCCCTCTTCTCAGTTACTAGCGGGGGTAATTTGGTCATTTCAATTTTCAGCCCATTACCCCCTTCAGCCTGTCGTGAGATCTCAGACCCAAATCGATTGAATCCCCTTCTATCTCTCAGAGTGAGCGAAACCCTAATCTTCTCTGTGCAATTTTTTTCTAAACTTCAGCTAAACAAAATGCGGAAAACTCATCAAATAGAATCAGGATTTAGTATACCACTTATTCAGATGCATGATCTCACTACGGCTGCATTAATATGCCATGCCAACTAGTTGCAACCATAATCTGAATAAATAAATCCTTTGAAAAGATGTCCCTCAGAGTATATGTCTCCAACCTTAAAATTACCAAAATTTCAAATTACCCCTCCATTTGCAACGGAGGAGTATATGTCTCTAACCGAAAAAATAACCAAATTACCCCCCCAAAGATAACTGAGAAGAGAGCGTGAACAATCACAACCATTCGATGGAGGGTTTTTGGATTGGATGGCCAGCGTTATGGTTTGCACGATGAGTTCAAACCATAATACAAGTATAAATTAACTCCTCTTTCATTTAAATAATCACAAAAGTGCACAAACCAAAGAAGCAACAAAATGCCTACAACTGCTTGTAAATTCTAGATTGTCATCACTGCCTATACCAACATGCAATAAAGTAAGCAATTAAATTTTTAAAAAATGAATAGTCAGAATCAAACACTTCCCTGGATTGATATCAAGAAATATATCCATAGTGGGTTTCAAGCCATGAAGAAAGACTCAGTGAAGCTCAACGCTTCCTACAAATTCAAACAAAACATTCGATCTCTCTTAAAAAATTGCCTCATTCCTACAAATTCAAGCAGAAAAAAGAAAAACGGAACAAAAAAAAATTAAAAATTTATACCTGATCGAAACCCTAGGGTTTCCATAGCGGCGAAGACGATTGGAGATAGTAGGGGGCGGTCGGAGGTAGGGTTTTGATCTATTTTGGAGCCAACAGCAAGCACAGGAGTTCGCAAGCTGAGGCGACCCATCTAGAAATCGAAGGGGGTATTTGGAAGAGTTAGGGTTTCGAGAAAAGAGAGAGAAGGGGATCGATTTCGATATGAGAATCGAGGAGAACACATGCGTTCGCACGAAGAAATCGCACAGAGAACCCTAGGGTTTTGGTCGCTCTGAGAGAGAGAGAAGGGGATTCATTCGATTTGGGTCTGAGATCTCGACAGCGTGAAGGGGGTTTGGTCGCTCTGAGAGAGAGAGAGAAGGGGATTCATTCGATTTGGATCTGAGATCTCGATAGCGTGAAGGGGGTAATTGGCTGAAGTTTAAATGACCAAATTACCTCCCTAACTGAGAAGAGTGCGAATTCCATCACAGCCATCGGATGGAGTCATTTGAATCCAACGGCAAGCACAGAAGTTCGTAAGCTGAGTTCGCACAGAGGAGTTCACAACCGAAGGTTACCCATATATATATATAAGCAAAACAAAAACCATTTGTAATTTGTAATATAAAATCTATAGCTAGATAGGATAGCGTGCATCTTATACCTTGCATCTTTCAATTCTTCATCTTCTTCTTCATAGCGCAACCATGAGAGCACCCTAAAAAAGCAAGCATATTCATTGTTCAGATTTATTACTAGATATATATTAAAACTTAAAATGTTCTTCTTTACATGCCAAACAATAAACACAAATAACTCAATCCCAATCTAAGTCCAACAGAGAAACTAAACTAATACAACAGTAATATAAATAACCAAATTACACTAATATACAAGCTTCAATGAAAAAAGACTTACAAAGGCAGATCAGGTCCATCGCCATCGTTATTCCAATCTTTGCCACCATTATCGCTCCTTGCCACGTGCATCTCTTGCTTCTGCTTCCAACTCTCCATCCTCACCTTCCATGCCACGCTTCCATACCCATAAGCTGCAAGATCCTTCGATGGATCCATAGATCTAGGATGCACTACAAAATATACCGTACCGAAAAATTAGTACAAGCCTAATTACAAACGAAACAAGAACTTGGCCAATCAAATTCAACCAACAAACTAATCTCGCTACTTGGAACGCTGGGATCTGCAAAGGGAGCAACAAGATGAATGTTCTTGTTAGCCCTAATTTCGTCCCTTCATGTAATTGAAACAAAACTGACTTGAAAATAGCGCTAAGATGATCCGTACATGGTTCTTGAATTCTGATCGATCAAAATCGATTTCAGTTGAATCGGTCGGTAGAGGATTTTGGGGAAGATGGTGTGTGCGACGATGGTTGTTAGAGGATTTTGGGGAAGATGGTCGGTAGAGGATTTTGGGGATGGCGAAGACGACGGTGTGTGTGAGAGCGACGATGAAGACGACGAAGGATCTTCTTGATCGATCGATGCGAAATCGAAGAGCGAAAGAGATAGGGTTTCGAGGCGCAAGGTTTGGGCGCGAAACCTGAAAGAAAGAAAGAGGGAAGTGGGAAATAATCAAGGGGTGTGGGGTTTATTAGCTAGATAGGATATATCCCCGGCGTTTTAAAGCACTGGGGTTTGAAAATAGTCCGACGTTTATTAACAAACACAGGGGTTTCTTTGGACCCCGCTAGCATTTTTATAAAAGCGCCGGGGAATGTCCCGGCAAAACACCCAAACGTCGCGGTTGTTTTGCCGGGTATTTCAATATCTTTTGTAGTGATTTCACACATCATCGACAACAATCCTTAAGTACATTTCACATATCTAATACTTAGACGAATCTAATCTACAACTCTTATACTATACTACCAATATAGCTCTCATTCATCAAAAAATGAACATTTTAAAATAAATTTAGGGATTTTGAATACATACCACAATTTTGGATTTTAGAAGAGTTGTAGAAAAAATGAGCGCCAACTATCAACGTCAAGGGAGATAGGAGGGAATCACAATTAGGATTTATGTATGGGTATTTAATGGTTTTTTTTGGGATGTAAAAGAGCACTCCAATAATTGGGACTTTGGGTTTTAGGGTACTAGGGTTTATGGGTTTCGGGAGTAAGAGAGAGAAAGCAGATCTAAAGTGAAAGGGGAAGGAGAAGAGGGGGCCACTATTTATAGGCAAAAAATCTTATAACTGATGTCGTTATTCCAAAACAACGGCATCCGTTATGAAAATGTCGTTGTTGGAAATAGTGCCATTTGTTACACGCTTTTTCACACTTGCAATTTTTTTCCGCAAGTGAGAGTGTAAGTGATTGAGAATAAAAATAACTGGTGCCGTTACTCCAAATAGCGATACAAGAGTTTTTTTAAAAAAAGATGCCGCTATTGAAAACAACGACATCTAAATAACCTATGTCATTGATCCCAATAATGGTTTATGCTGACATGTCTAAAACTGGGTCAGATCGCTAAATATTTTCAAAAGGGGGTCAGAGCCCAAATATTTTCAAAAAGTGGGTCAGCACGGGCAAAAGATTCTGTATTATGCTAGTCTTCCATGGAAAACGAGGCAATTTATAAATTTGTTTTTTTCTACACAGGTCCCAACAAATATTGAAACTCCATCTTAGACACCCCCACAATGCACTATCAGAATTTCAATTGCAACACTAGAGAATCCATCTAACATAGTTTCGAGAAAATCCATCGAATGTAGGTGAAAGCGTCTCATTCTCTCAAAATATTCTTTGTATCTTAGCCAAACCAAACTACGAGTTGCACATAGTTTGAGGTTCTCAAGTTGGTCGATCCTAAATTATACACATTCGTCTGAATAAATTTCAATTAACCACTCACTTTGGCCTCGCGCGTGGCAGATAACCATCTTTACATTTGTTTCTCATCAGCATGTCATTCTTTAGATATCAATATCCAGCAAGACGTCGGATTCATCATCCGCAGGGGGCCGGCCCCCACCATGAGTCAGGTGAGGCGGCTGCCTCATGCCCCCGAATTTTTTTATAAGTTTAGGGGACCCAAATTTGTATTCTCCTTGTAAATATAGGCACATATTTTGCATGTAAAAAAATTATATTGTAATTAGGAGCCCAAAAAATATTTATTTGGACCTTTCGTCTCGGGGCCCTGGGAACTCAGGGCCAGCCCTGGCCATCCGGCTCGCCTTTCTCTTTTCTAAGACTCAGGCTAGAGTTTCTTACTATCCACCCCTACAAACTGGAGACTTGAAACAAAAGCAAAGAAGTTTTAAGAGTTTAATCTCTCTGGGCATAACTTTAGATTAAAGATAGTCTCTCTCCATGAAAAGGGCTTTCTTAAAATGGATTATGGAGCATGCCTATTATTTTCTAATTTCTAAAGATCCTAATATTTCTGAAATCTAGCATTCTGGATTATGTTATGGGATATGTTGCTAGGGGGAAAGCCCTTTTCATGGTTTTTTTAGCTTCAGTGTACGTAAATTGTTATCGCTTTACTTTCAAATATGCCAACCACATTGCTGCCCACTAATTTAAGTATATCATTCATTAATTAGAAGAGGCTAATTCTTTTTTATCAACTGTAATTGTTTTTTATCAACTGTAATTGTAATGTTATATTAGCTCTGATTGTTGATCTTCTTACCCATTCATACGTATCATAACTTACGAGACTGCTGTCATTGTATCGAGATATTGCAGGAATTTAAATCATGATCTATTCTCTAGTCCTTCGGAGAGTGATAGGATATTTGCAGGAATATAAGAATGGTCTAGTACTGCAACAATTCGCAAAAATATTTGTCTAGTGCTGCAGCATTCAAATATATGGTGAGCTGAATTTACTGGTCAAGTTCATATCTTTTGGTGAAGTCAGTGGAAGTATTAAACTGATACATTAACTAAAAAAACTGATATGTTACAAATTTCCTTTCTTTCACCTTTAATAGTTGTAAATCAGGATGCCATTTTTTTTAAAACTGATTACTTAATCAACTTAAAGAGCTGTTTGGAAGGTTTTTTTAAAAATTATTTTAGAATAAAGACGACTGATTCACCGCTTCATTAATGATAGATTAACGAAATAAAGTCGGACTAATTGCAAAGATCTAGACTACTACTACATCTTTCACTTAAAAGGCGGTACAAATACAATCACAACTCTAACTCGCCCCCTACCACAACTCGTGCTCTGCCTACAACCCCCTTCTCCGTGCGTACTTTACTCTTTGTATTTGCTTGACTTGCCCAAGCATGAATGTGTTGAGTTTTAACTGCAGAATAACTCACCAACAAGATGCAAGAACAATAGAATTAAATGCAAGAGAACAAAGAACAACCAAAAGCAACACACAAGAACACATGAGATTTTTTCAAGGTTCACCCAATGCAATGGCTACTTCCGCGCAGAGGAATCCTGCGATTTTCACTAGAAATATGAAGAACAAGTTTACAATTCTCTCAAGAACTCACCACCGAGGTGTAGGGTTTCTCTCTATCTCTCTCTCTCTTCATGACGACTGTTAGATCTATCTTTTATTTTTACTTAACCCTAAAATCGTATACAATACAATATATATAGATTTACACAAATTCTAATCGAAGCCGCTCATCAATCAGCATCGCGACGGTCAACCGCAACATACTGACGGTCGACCGGTTCATGCCTTCGACTGTACAGGGTCTAACAGAGAGTGAGACGGTCGACTGCCCGATCAACCGGTCGTTCCTTCAAGTATGCAGGGTCCAACAGAGAGAGAGACGGTCGACTGCATAGTCGACCGTACATTTTTCTGTACGTGTGCGGTCGACTGTCCAAGTTGTGGTCGACCGCAACTTGCCTGCAGCTGCTGGCTGCCTTGAGCTGCTTGCTCCATCTTCGATTCTTCTTCTCGTCTATCTTCTTCAACCTCATTATCGTGTATTTGGATCCACAAATCCTAACAATCTTCCACTTGGAGACATATACACGAAGTCTCTAACCTATTCTTCATTCTTCCATTGGCCTAGTCTAGGCCTATGCCTCTGCGAGTCACCTCAACAATTAACCTAGAGACAATCCAATAGCAGTATAGCAGAACTGATGTTTCCTGCTATTCACTACCTTTGTGAGCATGTCCGTCGGATTCTTACTACCAAGAATTATAGATAGCTTCAACCATGTCTTCTCAACCTCCATTCTAATAAAATGATACCTCATTTGAATGTGCCAAGTCCTAGAGTGATATGCCGAGTTTTTTTCAAGAAAACCGCACTTTGACTGTTACACCATATCTCACCTATGGGTTGCTCCCTGCCCAACTGTTTCATAAGCTCCGAAATTCACAATATATCTTTCGTTGCTTCTGTAAGTGTCATATATTCTGACTTCGTGGTTGACTGTGCTACAACCTTTTGTAACTGTGAAGCCTAACTGACAGTTGTTTCTCCAACTATAAACACATATCCTGTAATAATTTGCAACCATCACAATCACCCAAAAAATCTGCATCCTCATAACCATGTATTTGTAAAGAATCTCCTCCAAAACAAAGTAAAAAATCTGAAGTACGTGCTCGATATCTAAGAATCCACTTTACCGCATCCAAATGCTGTTTACTTAGATTCTTCATGTAACGACAGACAACTCTCACTGCTTGTGCGATGTCTGGTCTTATAGACACCATCGCATACATCAAACTCCCAACTGCTAAGGCAAAAGGAATAGCAGCCATTTTCTCCATCTCTGCCTCTGTCTTAGGACACAAGTCCATCGATAACTTGAAGTGAGTAGCCAAAGGACAAGTGACTGGCCTCGAGTCATCCATATTGAATCTTTTCAACACCTTCTTCACATAGTCTGCTTGAGATAACGATAGCTTCTGAATTTCCTGTCTCTACTAATCTTCATGTCGAGGATTTGCTTTTCTTCACCCATGTCTTTCATAGAAAATTCCGAAGCTAGCATCTTCTTCACTTCCTTGATCTTCTCCATACCTGAACCTGCTAACAACATGTCGTCCACATACAATGCCAAGATAACTATATCATTGTCTTCATATCTAAGAACATACACACAATGATTTGTTTTGCATCTATCGAAACATTTTCCTCTCATAAAGCAATCAAACTTCTAGTACCATTGTCGCAGTGCTTGTTTGAGCGCATAAAGACTCTTCCTCAGTCGACACACCATGTCTTCTTTTCCTTTTGCTTCAAAACCTGTGGGTTGTTTCATGTACATCTCTTCTTCGACATCACCATGAAGAAATAATGTTTTCACATCCAACTACTCTAAGTGCATGTCTTCAACTAACACAATACTAAGCAGAACCCTAATTGAAGCCATCTTCATAACCGGTGCAAAGATCTTACTGTAATCAACACCTTTTCTTTGAGAGAATCCTTTCACAACAAGTCTCGCCTTGTACCTCTTACTGCCATATGCCTCATCATTGACTCTAAAAACCCATTTGTTCATAAGCACTTGTTTCTCTACATGTAACTTGGTCAACTCCTAAGTTTGGTTATGTTCCAAAGCGTTCATCTCGTCCCTCATGGCTAACTCCCACTAAATTCGAACCTCATCCCTCAAAGCCTCCTCATGAGTCTGTGGCTATCCTGAATCCGTGTACAGAATATGCTCGTGAATAATATTAGCTGATGAATCAAATATTTTGGTTGGCCTTCTCTCTCGTGTCGATCTTCTCAATGTGGGTACCGGTTCACTGATCGATTCGGGTTCCCCGAACTGCTCTTGCGGTACATGTTCGTCTTGGATAACCTGCTCATTCCTAATAGACTCACCATGAGGCTCCTGTACTACTTATGGCTGCTGCACTGTAGGGCCCCCACCATTTGGACCACCTTCAGAATCTGAATCTGAATCTGAGTCTGAACCACAATCTGACTCTAAACTGGTAGTACTGTCTTGACCTGTGTGCATGTCCTTGTATATGACCTCTTCATTGAACATTACATTCTTCCTGCGAATGACCTTGTTATCCACAAAATCCCAAGTCTGTAACCATACTGATCGCCGCTGTAACCAATGAATACACACCTCCTGGACTTAAAATCTAGTTTCTTTCTTTCTTTCCTGTCAATTAGTGAATATGCAATACAACCATAAACTTTCAAATGCGAATAATTGACAGTTTTACCAGACTATAGTTCTTGCAGAATGGCCCCATCAAGGGCACTAGACGGACAACGGTTAATCAAGTATACAGCTGTATCCACTATAGCGGCCCAAAGATGGACCGGAAGACCCGCATGAAGTCTCATGCATCTCGCCCTCACGAGTATCGTGCGGTTCATTCTTTCTGCTACACCATTCTCCTGTGGAGTCTTAGGAACTATCTTGATTCCTTTGATACCTTCCTTTACCAGATAGTCAACAAACTCTTTGCTTGTGTACTCATCTCCATTATCGGACTTTAATGCTATCACTTTGCAACCCGTCTCATTCTCAACTCTGGCCTTTCAAGCTTTGAATGCATCAAACACCCCTAATTTCTCGTGAATTGCATGAACCCAAACTTATCTTGTAGCATCATTTATGAATGTAACGAAGTATCTCTTACCACCATAAGAGAATTCCTGAGCTGGATCCCACACATCTGTATGTACCAATTCTAGATTCCCAAGCTTCTTCTCATGCCCATTCAACTGAAAGCTAACTGCATTTTGTTTCCCATCACGCAATTCTTACAGAAATTCATCTCAACCTTCTTAAGCCCCGGCAAAAGATCCATAGAACAAAGCTACTTAACACCCTTTTTACCGAGGTGCCCCAACCTAGCATGCCATAAAATCGAAGAGGAACTACCTGCTGATGTTGTAGCAATGATATCACCTGAATCATCTCTTCTGAGTAAGTACAACGTGTCACCACACTTCCCTTTTGCCACCAACCTGGCACATGTAGTCACCTTCCATTCTCCATGCCCAAAAGTTGTTCTAAAACCTTCTTTGTCTAGTTTACTAATTGAGATTAAGTTTTTCTTCAAAATTTGAATATGTCTTGTGTCATTCAAGACCAATTGCCCACCATTTCCCACCTTCACTCTCATTGTGTCTCTACTTACAACTAGACATATTTGCCCATTGCCAATTGAAACAACACCAAAATCATCGATCCTGTAATCCTCAAAAACATCTTTCATGGGTGTACAATGATAAGAAGCACATGAGTCTATACACCAATCATCTTGCAAAATATTAAATCCAGCAGATAAACATAATTCATCTAGACGGGATTCAATATTTACCACATTGGCTACCCGTGACCCTGCTTATGCTTTCTTATACTCCTCGCATTGGTCTCTCCTGTGTTCCGGCTTTTTGTAGTACCAACACTCACCTTTGCGATGTCCGGTTCTTAACTTTGACCTGTGATTCTTGCTTTGCAACCTTCCTCTATTGTTACTTCTACTACGGTTATCAACTGACAGTGCGACATTGCTAGGATATGACACCGAAGTCTCTCCTTGTCTTTTCCTCCTTGCATCCTCATTCATAATGCTACTTATAATATCCTTTAAAGTTGTTGTATCAGTCATGGTGCTTGTAACTGTCTGCTCTAATGTTTAGTAACTATCGGGAAGACTGGATAGCAACAACAATGATTGTGCTCTTTTCTCAAACCTTAAACCCGATGATTCCATCTGATTGTAAACTATACAGAAATTGTTGATGTGTTCTGCAACCGAACCCCTTTCCGACAACTTCAAGTTAACCAACTTCTTTAGGTGTAGGATCTGGTTCGCTGCATTTGGTTTCTCAAACATGTTTGTCAAGATCTCCATTGCCTTCTTCGCGGTCTTTGCCTTCTCAATGTGAAATAGGGTTTCCTAATCAGCGACAACTGAATCTGTCCAAGTGTTTTCTGATCCAATCTATTCCAAGCTGGCAATGCAACTGGATCGACC
Source organism: Hemerocallis citrina (assembly GCA_017893485.1). Classification (NCBI taxonomy): domain Eukaryota; kingdom Viridiplantae; phylum Streptophyta; class Magnoliopsida; order Asparagales; family Asphodelaceae; genus Hemerocallis; species Hemerocallis citrina. The sequence continues at coordinate 197,676,725 of CM030368.1, read as the reverse complement.
TCCACCCCTTCTAGCTATGCGCCAAACAATGGATCATCTAAATCCTTCTGTCGGAGATACACAATCATTTGGATCTTCCACATTGTAAAATCTGTTCCATCGAACTCCTTGACTCTACTCTTGTCCTACATCTTAATCGATGCTACCAACCTGGTGCTCTGATACCACTTTGTTAAGTTTTAACTGTGGAATAACTCACCAACAAGATGCAAGAACAATAGAATCAAAAGCAAAAGAACAAAGAATAACCAAAAGCAGCAAGGATTTAGTATTTATAACCAAAAAACTCCGAACTTGTGGTTAAGATCAAGGATTTAGTATTTATATTGATACATCCATAATAAAATAAAATTATAAATCTTATCAATATATGATTAGATGATGATACATACAAAAACTTTTTGTTCTATGTAAGAATCCAACAGATCAACTACAATATTAAAGAAAAAAGAAACTTCTAACTCCCACCAACCATATAACAATATCAAACCTAACTCCCAATCCAATCATCCTCATTTGAATAAATAGTCGTTGATACTATCTACTTTGCACTCCATCCTCCTTTCAAAAACACAATAGCAATGGCAAACAACAACAGAAACAACAAACTCAGCATCTTCTTCCACCCCTTGTTCGCCTCCGGTCACATGATCCCAATGGCCGACCTTGTTAGAACTTGAATTTTGAAAAAAAAACAGAACATTCGTAATAGTCTTTGTACAGAAGTACAATTACAGGGATAAAAGAAAACAAACCAGACAATTCAATACAGAGTCGAGATTAAAATCTTTGTCCATAAAGCAAAATTCGCCCCGTAGTGTGACGGTAGTTGACGAAATGCCTCCCAGGATAAAACTGTATTTACCTTTCTCTGAAGAGCAGCACCCTAGCTTCAGACATACCAGCGAACCAACAGTTGTGTTGCACTCTCAGATTCAGACTCAGAGGAAGAAGGAGTTTGTAAAATTTTGAACTATATCTTGACAGACAAAAATGACTGTACTTATAGGAGATGAGGAGTTTTTGATGGATCCATTACTCTGTAACAGCAGAGTAATAGCTCAAAAATGTAACTGATGGATCCATTATTCTGCTGTTACAGAGTAATGGCACCAGTTACAGAATTTCAAATGCCTCAACAGTAAATTGGGTCCAGGGAAAAATTGGAGCGGGGAAATTTTTTTTTAGACCGGACCGGACCAGATCGAGCCCAGAGCCAGGGCCGGGGCCGGGCGCGCGTGTGTTTGTAACTTTGGCTAGGTCCTCTCTCCACTACATGTTAGTGGTAACCTAAGGGCTACACCCTTTAGTCTATTTTTTTAGCTTATATACTAGAAAAATCTTTCTCAACTTTCGATGTAAGACTATCAATTTTCTCCAAATTCTCAAATTAATACATTTCGAGTATCCAACTTTGGACCAACGTTTCTCATTCATACGGAATCCGTTTTTGGCAAATGAGTATATTACGGAATAGTAATCGACGAGAGGAACGCAATCCAATCACTTTTCGGCGTGCAAGTGGTCGGAGCCCACCGGAATCAGGCCCGAAAAATATGCCAAAAATATTTCCAACAATCCCCCACATGAATAGAAATTACCAGACTATACAATCCAGACACGACAGAAAAATACATGACAGAAAAGACTCTGAGAATACAATCGGAAAATCACTGCATCAGGAATGGTAGTAATTTTTCAACTTTGAACCACCCTTAGTGAGTAGCCATCGGATTCACTTGACCATGTAGTGAACATGATGTCTTGAACTACCCGGGCTTTGATGTGAACCTAGACAATAACCATCACACGGTTTCATCTCCTTACAGAACTAGGTTCTCTTATTGTGTTTATTTTGGCCTTGAACAATCCTGGTTAATCGTGATTGAACTTGGAGAATATAGCATTTCTTCACTCTCCTAGAAATGACCTCATTTCACACTCACAAGGTGATTGCCCATAAAGAGTATCCTGCCATACCCCACTTTTATTTCAAAGCTATGAGAATCATTAAAAGCCAAGCTTATCCTAACCCCTTGCAGGCAGCACTGTTTTGTCATCCTAATAGTGGGTACGAGGTTTTAATCTCTCAGTGCTCACATCTATTCAAAAAGATTTAGTTGTCCCCTTGAACCTAGATCTTGGGATCTTCAATTGCTATGTATGGTTTCCATCAAGTATCATCTTTCGTCATAGGCTTTAAACCCATTCCTCTTGATAATCTCATAACTTGCTCTCGTGAAAAACCTTTAGTAAATGGATCCGCTAGGTTGTCAGTCGATTTTATATACTCTGTAGAGATTATTCCATTTGAGAACAGTTGTCTAATGATTTTGTGTCGCCTTCTGATATGACGAGACTTACCATTATACATACAATTTAGTGCCCTTGCTATAGCCGATTGGCTGTTACAGTGTGCATATATAGCAGGAACTGGTTTTTACCACATAGGAATATCCTTTAAAAAGTTTTGAAGCCATTCTTCTTCCTCTGCCGCTTTGTCTAAAGCAATAAACTCAGATTCCATGGTGGATCTGGCCAATAACGTTTGTTTAGAGAATTTCCATGACACAGCTGCACCACAAAGAGTGAAGACATACACATTTGTAGATTTCGAGTTCTTGGAATCCGATATCCAGTTGGCATCACTGTAGCCTTCTCGTACTACTGGATATCTGGTGTAATGCAGCCCATAACTCTGAGTATGTAGCAAGTAGTTCAATACTCTAGTTATTCCTTTCCAGTGACTTCATCCTAGATTACTTGTATAGTGACTCAGTACATTTACTGAATGCGCCAAGTCCGGTCTTGTATAATTTGTTAAGTATATCAGACTACTAATTACACGTGCATATTCCAATTGTGATATGCTGTCACCCGTATTTTTGAACAAGTGAAGACTGGGATCCACAAGACTTTTGGCGGTCCCATTGGAGTAATTCTTGAATCTTTCAAGTACCTTATCAGCGTAATGAGCTTAAGACAAAGTAATTCCCTCAGACGTCCTGAAAACTTTGATTCCTAGTATGACATCTGCAACTTCCAAATCTTTCATATTAAACTTACCACTAAGCATGTTCTTAGTTTGTTTGATAATGTCATTATTGCTGCCAATAATGAGCATGCCATCTACATATAGAAATACCAGAATGTATCCATTTGGAGTATCTTTGATGTAGATACACTTATCACATTCATTTATTTTGAAAACATTTGACATTATAACATTGTCAAATTTTGCATGCCACTGCTTTGGAGCTTGTTTCGGTCCGTACAAGAATTTTACAGGCTTGCATACCTTATTTTTCTGTCCAGGAACTACGTAACCCTCAGGCTGTTTCATGTATATTTCTTCTTCTAAATCCCCATTTAGAAATGCGATTTTGACATCCATTTGATATATTTTGAGGTTACGTAGAGCTGCAACAGCTATCAGCATTCTTATGGAAGTCATTCTCGTGACCGGAGAATAAGTATCAAAGAAGTCTAGACCTTCTTTTTGCCTAAATCTTTGTACCACAAGTCTAGCCTTATGTTTCTTTATTGAACCATCAGGTTTCAATTTCTGTTTGAAAATCCATTTGCATCCTTGAGCTTTACACGCAGAAGGCAAATCGACCAACTCCCATGTATGATTTTGCATGATGGAGTCTATTTTACTTTTGATTGCTTCCTTCCACATAGGAGCATCAGGGGTAGACATGGCTTCCGTGAATGTTCTTGGCTCATTCTCTAACAGAAAGGCCGTTACAAAGTCAGGACCAAATGACTTTGATGTTCTAGCCCGTTTACTTCATCTAGGTTCATCATTATCATCTTCTGGTTCATCAACCGGAGTACTTGCATTCCCTTGCTTACGTGTACGTTTGAGATACGTAGCATCCTTACATGGAAACACGTGTTCAAAGAAAAAAGCATTCCTTGATTCCATTATTGTATTCACATGGACGTCCGGTATATCTGATTTATATACCAAGAACCGATACACACTACTATTGTGTGCATAGCCTATGAATATGCAATCAATGGTCTTAGGTCCTATTGTGACCTATTTTGGATTAGGTACTCCCACCTTTGCTAGACACCCCCACACTTTGAAGTATTTATATGAAGGTACATTACCTTTCCATAGTTCGTATGGTGTCTTGCCAGTTTTCATGTGGGGTATTTTATTGAGAATATAGTTGGTGGTCAGCAACGTTTCCTCTACATGTTCTGGGGTAACCCATAATTCAACAAGAAGGAATTCATCATCTCCTTTAGAGTTTGGTTCTTGCGCTCGGCACTACCGTTTGATTCAGGTGAGTAAGGAGCAGTTGTCTGATGAACTATTCCATGTTCAGAGCAGAACATATTAAATGGTGCATCATATTCCCCTCCTCTATCACTCCTAACGATTTTAATCGTTTTGCCAAGTTGATTCTCAACCTCAAGCTTATATTCCTTGAATTTATCTAATGCCTCATTTTTGCTATGTAACAAGTATACATAGCAGTATTTTGTGCACTCGTCTATAAACATCACAAAATACTTTTTACCGTCTCTGGTCTGCACGAATTTTAAATCACACAGATCCGTATGAATTAGACCTATAGTTTCAGTGTTTCTTTCTACAGAACGGGATGGAGTTTTAGTGAGTTTGGCCTCTGTGCAAACTTTACATTTGTTGCAGTTGTCTACCTTAAATTTTGGTAGTAAATTCATGTTAATTAATCTACGCAGAGAATTGAAATTAACAAGGCCTAGTCTTTCATGCCAAACAGAAGAAGACTCAACAACATAAGCAACAGGATTCATTTCATTAATTTTGGGAACAACAGGAACAACATATTTTGGGCTTACTGTCATTACATTGAATTTGAACAGTCCATCCTTAACATACCATTTTCCCAAGTACACCCCATTCTTTGAAAGTACAAAATTATCAAAAGCAAGCACGACCCTAAATCCATTCTTTCTTAGCAAAGATTCCGAGACCAGGTTCTTTCGAATATCCGGAACGTGCAACACATTGGTTAGTGTTAGTTCCTTGCCTGAAGTCATCTTCAGCACTATCTTCCATGTTCCTTCAATCTTGGAAGTGGAACAATTACCCATGAACAAGTGTTCATCCTTGTTGCATTTTTTGTATGAAGTGAACATATCTTTGTCCGAGCAGATGTGCTTGGTGGCCCCAGTATCATACCACCACTCACGAGGATTGCTCCCCACCAGATTGACCTCTGATACAACAGCACAGAGGTCCAAGTCAAAGAGACCAGTGGACAGGTTCTCAGCTATGTACGCATGGGATTTTTCATTTCCTTTTGCTTTTCCAGTTCCAGCACGGATGTTATCTTTGCTGCGACATTCAGATATCTTGTGCCCCAGCTTACCACACTTTTGGCATTTTCCAGCAAACCTCTTTGAAGCAGGTTTCTTGTTCGAGCCCCGTGGCGATAACTTCCTTTTTTTTTCCCTTCTGTTCATGCTCCATCATATTGGTTTTTTCTATGGACTAATTTCCATAAGACTTGTCAGCCTTGCGATTCTCTTCTTCAATCCGCAACCTGACAATCAGGTTCTCAAGAGACATTTCCTTTTGCTTGTGCTTGAGGTAGTTCTTGAAGTCCTTCCATCCAGGTAGAAGAATGAATGCTGCAACCTGGAATGGTTCACACAGTGTCATGTTCTCTGCAGTGATTTCGTGCATTATCACTTGTAGTTCCTAAATTTGACTCACAACAGTCTTGGAGTCAACCATCTTGTAGTCCAGAAACTTGCCAACTACAAACTTCTTAGAGCCTACATCTTTGGTTTTGTACTTCTTCTCCAAAGACCCCCACAGAAGTTTGGATATCTTGAAGACACAATACACATTGTAGAGGGGTTTACTAAACCGTTCAAGATGTAATTTCTGCATAGATAATCACCCTGAGTCCATCCATCAACCACAAAATTTGAGTGTGCATCCATAGGTGTCAGCATAGGAGTGGGGCAAAAAATAATTTAGGCTGAACCAAACCGAACCAAACCAAAGCCAAGCCGAGTCGAAGTCAGAGCCGGAGCCGGGCCGGGCGCGTGCATGTGTTTGTAATTTTGGCTAGGTCCTCTCTCCACTACATGTTAGTGGTAACCCCAGGGCTACACCCTTTAGTCCATTTCTTTAGCTTATATACTAGAGAAATCTTTCTCAACTTTCGATGTGGAACTATCCATTTTCTCCAAATTCTCAAGTTAATACATTTCGAGTACCCAACTTTGGACCAATATTTCTCATTCATACGAAATCCATTTTTGGCAAAATGAGTATATTACGGAATAGTACTCGACAATAGGAACGCAATCCAATCACTTTCTGGCACCGCAATGGCCGGAGCCCACCGGAATTAGGCCCAGAAAATATGCCAAAAATATTTCCAACAGACCTTACATTCCTCTTCTCCCGCAACCCCGACGTTGAACCCACCCTCTGCCTCACCCCTATCAATGCCGACTTCCTGCGCCCCTCCCTCATCCCTCTGTCACTATCCTCACTTACCCTTTCCCTTCGAAAGCCTCCAGGCTCCCATCGGGCGATGAAAACCTTAGTTCCGTCAAACGTGACCAAGACTGGATGTTTTTTAAAGTTGTCTCACTCTCCTCCACTGCCCACCGTGACATCCTCTACCACCACAACCCACACAACATCATTGTTGATATCCCCTTCTAGTGGATTACCGACATTACATGTGAGATTGGCATTCCCCGCATCACATGGCATGTAGTGGGTGTTTTCCCACAACAAACTATGGGTGTTCCTTCTGTATTCTACTCCTTGTATTTTGTATCTTGTTTTCTAGTTCTTTGTTGATGCTTTTTAGATTTGATTATCCTGGATGTGTAATATTTTGGATCTGATTGGGCGGGATTCAATCTGGACCGTCCGATCGCTTCGTGATCCGCGCCCCTGGCCGCTGTTCCGCGTTCCGCCGCAGCCGATCCGCCTTCTCTATTTCCTGTTCTGGATTGGATCCGCTGCGAAGAGAGGATCTGATTGGTGCTGGTTGCTGTTTGCTGTTCTACCCGCGCCAGATCCCATCGCTGCGTTGCTGTTTGTAGCTGATCCGGTGTGAGAAATCAACTCTATTTGCTTGCTTTGGAGCTCTTCGTACGTACTTCACACGTACCTCTTGGGATTGTTCCCCGGGATACTGATCCCGTTATTCTAGTGTTTAATTTCATCGTCGTCAATTAACAGGCAAGTCCACTTGAACAATTTTTTATTATTCTGGTTCAAGTTTAATTGATCTCTATGCAAGTAGTTCCATCTTAATTATTCTAATTTGCCTTGTGTCCCGTCTGTTAAGAGTATCGAGGGTTTACACGAGCTAACCCGACGTACTCTTGACTTCCGTTATTATCCTTTGACTCAAACCCAAACCTGGACATGCATATAATATAAATGATTAAATTATACATGAGGAAAACATACCATGATTAAATACATGCTGTTTACATGAGAACTTGAGACTGGAACTTGATTATTAACTTGACTTGTTTACTGAAAAAATTTACATTACTTGCTGTACATTAGTCATGATACATGCATGATATAATAACTCGATAATTACCCACATGATAACATTTATGTGATGCTGCCGTGTCTGTCTTGTACTGAGGTTTCGACCCAGTTTTATCAGGAACCAGTTAAATTAATATAAAGAGAATTGTTGTTTTAGAATTACTACTTCATGCCTATTATTGTGTAATAAGTCATGTTGCTGCATAATTACCTTTCACTTGACATTATTATAACCACTCGCATGTACATGAATGACTTAGTAATAAAATAATAAACAAGCCGGGGTTTCTAAGGGTTGACCTAGTAGTGGACCGTCTCAGAAAATGTACTCGGTAGGGCCCTCTTGTTACATGGACTTGTTATATAGAAGGAGGAGAATACGTGTGGAGACGTGGACATGTTATCCTGTTATCTTGTTGTCGTGATATGCCGAGTACACGCTCTGTAGGCCCCACAACGAAGTCTAAAACGAACACTGTTGTGCGTGCATGGAACCTGTAGTATGGGATGCAGTAGTACGTGCACTAGATAGGAAGAACAACTTGATAATAGACCTAGTTGACATGTATACATACTCGATAAAGACCCTTGCTATTAGTCCATTATTGCCCTTGCAAATTTGATCTTGATTCACATTTCTTCCTGTACCCTGTTTTCCTTACTCTCTGTTTTTCACTACTTGCTGTCCGTACTTGCTCTAAGGACAAATTTTCCTTCTTTTTAGATAATCAAGCACAGGTGCATAGAGAGAATTTCTAGGAGGCATTGATGAGCAGTTCCTCTACATTGGAGCAGGAGTCTCTCGAGTAATTTGGTAAGTTCTTGTATTCCAGAATTGGTTATTGAATTTCGTTCTCGTTTATGTGATCATGTTTCCTGCGTGGTTGTGATTCATTTTTCTTAGATTGTTGATTAAGACTGGTACAGCTTATGGATGATATGAGTTGGCGTACTTATATCATTCGCCAGGCCTCAGTTACGTGCCTGTGTTTCCGTATTCCGGGAAGCATTCCTACATTTTAAGTGATCGAATATTTATATCATATACTACTACTGTTTGGATTAATTTAGTAAATCTATTAAACTCAATTTTCCATTCTGACACATATGTGTATATTATTATTATATCCATTTCTGCTACTATTATTATTATTATCCTTATTATTTTATTGTTATTGTTATTACTGTTATTATTATTATTACTATTATGTTTTTAATATTATTGTTATTATTATTGTCGTTATTATTGTGATTATTTTTTTTTTATTATTAACATGTGTGTTGTTATTATTGTTATTATTTTATTATTGTTATTACTATTCTATTATTCTCGATGTTATTATTTTAGTATTAATATTGTTGTTATTATTATTTTTGTTAAAACCCATTAGTTTTGATCTACATGTCCTTGAATTATTTAAATTGAAGTCATCCTTTATATTCATTTTTGCATTATTTATCTTGAGCCAATATGTCCTGGATCCTGGTGTCTCATTCTTGCTTTCCTGCTCGGTTCGTCGATAGCATCATGTGGCCTACATCGACATGGTATGTTGCTTGGGACATCATCATCAGAGTAGCGCAGCGGAAGCGTGATTGGCCCATAACCCACAGGTCCCAAGATTCTCTTGTTGTTCCTTCTTCTTTGCTTCATTCAGATCTTGTTCGTCTTTCTCACCCGTCATCTTTTGTCGATCCATTATTCGACATCGATCTTATCTATGTCTTTTCTTGTTCTGATACTTCAATCACTTGAGTTTTCTTTTCTAATTTTCATGCCCTGTTATTTCTCAAGTTGCTTTTGTTTTGTCCTACTGCCTGCCATAATGAATTTCGAGGACGAAATTCTTGTTGTAAGGTGGGTAGGATTTGTAACCCCTGTTTTCGATTGTACCGATTCCTATTTCTTTCTCTTCCTCCATGTATTCTTGTACTTCGATTTTTGTATAAATTCTTTCGATGCATCTATATCCTTTGAATCTTCTATTGAAACCTACATTTATTTTTCAACTAGAATTTTGTCTCTGTTCTTTTTATTTAACTCCTCTAAGGCCCATTGATTTTAATGTGTTATATTATTTAATTAATTAGTTTGAAGCCCAACAATTCCTATTGGGTTTATTATATTCATCTTTGAGCCCAAGAACCAGAACCCATTACCCCTATATTGTACAGAATCAAATCTATACACACAGCCCTATACAATTTCTTCACTTTTCCCCTCTTCCCACAATCCCGTAACCACTTCCCCCCACTATCTCTCTTCCCCGTTAATAACAACCCCACTTTCTCTCTCTCCCGTTCGATCCCCCATCTCTCTCTGTTCTCTAACAAACAGAGAAACCAGACAATCCAAAAGAAACCCAAACTCAGAACGAACCCATCTCTCCCTCTCCTCCTTTCTCCCGCTCTTCACTCAATCACCCCCGCTCTCAACCACCGTCGAGCCCGTCGCTCGCGCCAACCACCTCAGACCGCCGCACCCCACCATTGAAGCCCCGTCTTCTCGCCCTGCCGCATCCCTCCACAGCAGAGAACCCCATTCCCGTCATCGTTCTCCGCGTCGTCCTCCTTCGCTCGGGTCACCCCCATCGTCTCCCTCAGACCGCAGCCGCTCTCCGCCATTGCCAACCCCCTCGGAGCTCTGCCTCCGTCGAAGAACCAGCGCCGCGAACGCTTCCCGCTCATCCAGTGCCGCCGTCTTCATCGCCCTCGACACTCCTCATCAACCTCCGGAGAACCCAACTCCGCCACCCTTGAGCTCCACTGTCCTCATCGTCGACTGCGAGATCCCCCGCCGTTCACTTCGCTCCTCCCGCAGTCGTCCACCATTGCCGCACTCCGTCGAGCTCGTCCCACGTTCGTCATCATCTTCCACCTCTTCTACCACAGAGCCCCGTCGAATCTCCCACAGTCGACTTCTCCTCTCACCCACCACATCGACGCCATCGAAGCTCTTCCTTCACTCGCACCATCGCCGGTTCCCTCCGCTGCCGCCGTTCCTCTCCTCCGCCAGCCGACTGCCCTTCAGTCGCCGCGCCGCCTTGGTCGCCAGCCTCGAGCACGACCCGCCACCCTGTCGCTGTTCTCCATTTCTCGCCCGCTCTCTCTCTCCCTCCCTATCGCTCTGTTCTGTGGAGGAGAAGAAGAAGCCAGCTGGGTTTGGGTTGCTGTTGAGTTAGGATTGGGGATTTGATCGTTTTGGATTGTATTGTGTTGGTTGAATTGGGAATTATTTTTGCTGTTGGATTATTATTGGAGTTGGTGTTTGTGAAGAGAAGTTGGGGTTATTAGTTGTTGTTGGGAAGTTACTGTTTGGAGTGTTGCTGTCTTGAGTTGCCATTGGAGTTGCTATTTTGGGAGTTGCCTTGTGGAGTTGCTGTTACTACTTTGGAGTTTTGCTTTGTGGAGTTGAGTTGCTGACTTGGCGTGGCTGCCACACATCTCGCACATGTTCGACTGCCCGGGATACTGATCCCGTTATTCTAGTGTTCAATTTCATCGGCGTCAACTAACAGGCAAGTCCACTTGAACTGTTTTATTTATTCTAGTTCAAGCTTATTGACCTCCTGCAAGTAGTTCCATTTTAACTATCTTAATTTGCCTTGTGTCCCGTCTGTTGGGAGTATCGAGGGTTTACATGAGCTAACCCGACGTACTCTTGACTTCCTTTATTATCCTTTGACTCAAACCCAAACCTGGACATGCATATGATATAAATAATTAAATTATACATGAGAAAAACATACCATGATTAAATACATGCTGTTTACATGAGGACTTGAGACTGGAACTTGATTATTAACTTGACTTGTTTACTGGAAAAATTTACATTACTTGCTGTAAATTAGTCTTGATATATGCATGATACAATAACTCGATAATTACCCACATGATAAACGTTTATGTGATGCTGCCTTGTCTGTCTTGTACTGAGGTTTCGACCCAGTTTTATCAGGAACCAGTTAAAATAATATAAGAAGAATTGTTGCTTCAGATTTGTTACATCTTGCTTATTAGTGTATAATATATCATGTTGTTGCATTATCACCATTCACTTGACATTATTATAACCACTCGCATGTACATGAATGACTTAATAAAATACTAAAACAAGCCGGGGTTTCTAAGGGTTGACCTAGTAGTGGACCGTCTCAGAAAATGTACTCGGTAGGGCCCTCTTGTTACATGGACTTGTTATATAGAAGGAGGAGAATACGTGTGGAGACGTGAACTTGTTATCCTGTAATCTTGTTGTCGTGATATACCGAGTACACGCTCTGTAGGCCCCACCACGAAGTCTAAAACGAACACTGTTGTGCGTGCATGGAACCTGTAGTATGGGATGCAGTAGTACGTGCACTAGTTAGGAGAAACAACTTGATAATAGAACTAGTTGACATGTATATACACTTGATTAAGACCAATTGTTACTAGTACCCATTATTGCCTTTGCAAACTTGATCTTGATTCATACTCTTTCATGAAACCTGTTTCCTTTACTCTCTGCTTCCGCTACTTGCTGTCCGTACTTGCTCTAAGGACAAATTATTCTTTCTTTTTAGATGATCAAGTACAGGTGAGCCAAAGAGAATTTCTAGGAGACATTGATTAGCAGATCTTCTACAATTGGAGCAGGAGTCTCTCGAGTTATTTGGTAAGTCTTTATTCTCCAGATTTGGTTATTGAATTTCATTTTCGTTTATGTGATTATTATGTTCCTGCGTGGTTGTGATTCATATTTCTTATATTGTTGATTAAGACTGGTACAGCTTATGGATGATATGAGTTGGCATACTTATATCATTCGCTGGGCCTCAGTTACGTGCCTGTGTTCCTGTATTCCGGGAAGCGGGGCGTGACAGGTTCTTACTGGTGTTTCAGGCACTATCTCCAGACTATCGAAGACAAGTACTCCCAAAGGATCTAGGCCTACAGAAAATATGCCTTGGAAGCAATCTCTTTATCTATAGTTTTGCTTGTACTGCATTATTTTCACAGAAAATGGGGTTCTGACTACCTTTTACAATCTTTACCGGCATTTACTTCAAAAAGAAGAATGTGTATGATTTGCAACAGGCTATACTGGGTATGCCTACTTCTTTACTCAAGTAAATAATTTATTTTTCCCCTTGTTGGCATATGTTGGGAATCAGTGGTCAAGACCATTAATTTGCTCAATATTAATTATGACCATAATCTATATATTACTTGAAATTGGTAAAAGAAGGCACGTGCAAGATCCTACAAGAAATTAATGAGTTTAATGCTAGACTGGTGGTCCTGTGCAAAATTAGGTCTTTTATTTTCTGTGCTTATAACTGCGGTCATAACGGATGCGATCAAGGATGGTGTTGGCCGGCCACGGCCAGACTTCTTCTGGCGTTGTTTCCCTGATGGAATAAGAGTGAGCACAATCTTTTCCCTTTGAGCTGTTAATTTTATTGATGCAGTTAGTTTCCAAATTTTGTTGAATGATTCCTAACTTAGATCTTTCTGACTTATGTCATGTCCAGGTTTATGACAATGTTACCCAAAATGTTATCTGCCATGGAAAAAAAGTGACATTAAGGAAGGGCACAAGAGTTTTCGTAGTGGGCATACTTCATGTAAACAACACAATATTCTACTTCTCGCTATAGGTCAATGGTATATCAATTCTTATTTCAGATTGTGTAACTTCTACTGTTACTGTTTGTTCTATTGTTAACTACATCAAGAATTTCCTTATATGTGGGTCTGACTATACTTTTATTCTTGTGTGCATGCTTACTTCAACATCTGTTTTCCAGATTGTCCACTATGTGCATGCTTTATTTTCATATTTCTAGATGTACACATCTTTCATGCTTTAGTTTTTTTTTTTGAAAACATCTACTAATTGGCCTAAATGAGCTTTTACACCACCATATATGGCACACCTCCCACTTTTTTGGTTGAGGCAGGTGTTGGAACTTGGAAAGATGTTTAAGATGGCTGTCAATGTATTGCATGAGCTGACTATTTGCATCTCAAATTAGCTTTGTGATATGTTGTGATCATGACCATAGTTAATATTAATTATCAAACTTTATGTTAGTTTGATATTGAAATTTCAGGTATAATTGTTACTTATTATTTGCACTACTCATTAACTGCATGAATAATGTGCATATATATAACTTACCTACATTTTGTAAACTTTAATGTGTATATGAATCTGCCGCCTTTTATTTCTTGTAATTGAAAAAGAAAAATGCCATAGGCCTACTTACTTTAGTCACAGGAAATGGCAGGGGTTTCATTCGATCTCTTTAAGACCTGTGCTCCTGCTGTGCCCCTGCAGGATATCCTGGAAAATTGGGGTAATTATGTAAGGGCACTATTTCATTGGGGATTCAAAAAGTCACGTGTCATTTCATATGAAATCATATGCCCTTATTGGCAAAAGGTTCAATAAATCAAATTGTATGGGGTAGTTTGTGATAAATTAGCCAATGTACTATAATGCAAAACTACTTATAGCTCATTGAGTAGAAAAATATCAAACTTTAATCAGAATCGGGTTTATAGAGTACGATGAATAATCACCATAATATTTTGATGCTATTTGAAATACATAAAATGAAAAGGTTGTTCTATCAAAATTGATGGAATACTCATTTGACAAGTTTATGGATTATCTAGCAATGGATTGTAAAATATTGCAAAAATTGTAATTTCATATATGCTTATCAGTCAATCTATTTGAACGAGCCATTATTTAATAGACCATACTTGTAGGGTATGGAGAAACATAATCTTGAGTAGCTTTTCTGAGCACATTATTTATTAGAGAAATCGAACTTATTTTTGTGGGCGTGTTATAATACTTATATATTAGGATAGTAATAGTATATAGAAAGATGTCAAGTTACACTATGAAACTTCACGTGGTAAATGTTCTACCCTCTTAGATACATGGATTGTACTTTGATCTTCAAGCTACTGGTCGGCTTAGCAATTTTAAGAACGTTGTTTAAATATTAAAGTAATATTACCTTAAGCTATAGATTTCAGAGAAATAATATGTTTTATTCTCGTAGGGTTTATTTATACAAAGTTGATAATTGAATGCTGATTTGATACATGTGTGTGATCAGAGTTTGGAAGGAATAGAAGTTAGATACATCTGGTAAAGTAAATTAACAGCATCCACAATTGTTTGCTAAAAAATATGGCAAAATGGCAAATGAAAATAGCAATATGAGAATTTCAGTGCAACGGTGATTTGCTAAAATTTGAGATAGACAATACATGTTGTTTCGTCCGTTTTTTTTTAAGTTAATTAATTAATGATTAGATATTAAAATAGGTTAATTAAATAAATTAAATAATAAAATATATCCTAACCTACTTAATTATACACTAACCTAACAATTATACACTAACCTAATCAAAACATTGGGCTGGACGAGACAACACCGTCCAAGCCAAAATGATTGAAACGGAACATGTTGTCCCATTTGAGCGATTTTTTTTTTTTTTGGGTACACGTTGTACCGTCACATGTACCGTCTGATCATTAAAAAAAAAGGTCAGACAAAACAACATGTTCCGTCTGATCCCATTAAAAAATAAAAAAAAAAGGAAATATGGACGGAATATAATTTGAGAATCGCCAGTTCGTTTCTCAAATATGAGAAGCGACTGTAGCGATTTGGCCAAAATATGACAAAATAGCAAATGACTGCAGGCCATCGTTCTCAAAATATGAGAAAATGGCAAATATAGCAAACGATTGTGGATGCTCTAAGCAAGATGAGAAGTGTCACGCCCCGCTTCCCAAAATACGGAATACGAGTGCGTGACGAAGCCCAGCGAATGATTTTTACATCATCCATAAGCTGTAGGATCGACTCAGCATCATAACAAGAATATAACCAGATTTATATATAACCAAGCATGCATGAATAATTTATTAAGTAACAGAAAACAATTTAAACAAATAATAATATTCAAATAGTTCCCATGTCTGGATCAAGTGCAAACTCGGAAACAAGTCTTATACAGCAGGAGAAATAAATACCTTAAGGAAAGCAATTATTTAAACAAGTTCTTGCTCCAAGCAAAACCTAAAATTTCTGCTCGCCAATTCCAGCAGGTAGCTTGTCCCAAAGTCTGCTTAATAAATATAAAAAGAAAAAACAGGGGAAAACAAGAGAAAATGCCCTTAGTGCAAGCTAGGGCCACAAATAGTGAAAACAAGTACAAGTATGGGGAACTGGAACTGGAATCAAGAACGTAACAGAGTTATAACAAGTAGTGGGAACAACCAGGAACTAGCTAACAAGGGGGAACATCCTAGTAAACAGGCTAGTTAACAACTGCTAATGGTAAAAACATATGTCAGGTGAACCTGTAGGGGTAACTAACATCAAGTATCATGTTGCATGTGTCAGGTTCCATGTATCAAGTTCCATGTATCAGGTTACAGGTGTCATGTTCAGGTGTCATGTTCAGGTTTCATGTATCAGATATCAGGTAACCATGTAATCAGGTAACAGGATAATCAGGTAACATGTATTAAGTTCAAGTCTTGTGTGATTACTATCTAGGTAGCACGACATGCATCCATACTTTTACTACATGGTTACTACAGTCAAATCAATTACGTTTAGACCTAGTAATGGAGTCTATAGGGCGGTGTACTCAGGTTTCAGGTATCAAGTATCAGGTATCAGGCAGGCACGGTTCATGAATACGAAATTAAATAACAGGTTCACGAAACGAGTTCGTGAATACAAACAGGTTCAAGGACCACACAGTGGGTCCATGAATACAACAGGTTCATGAGCCAAGTAACTGACTCCATGAATACATCACATGCAACATGTTAATGAACCGAGTACTGGGAAACACGGGCCCCCTTCTGAGTACACTTACCTATATTGTCCATTCTATAGTCTTTCCCATAACCCCGGCTTGTTACTTTTATTAACTCTTATCAAGCAAGCATACATATGTAAAATGTTGTAATTTAATTCTAGGAAAAATTGGGAATGTCCTATATGACATCCAGAAGCTACATATAAAATTTGGAGTCAATCGCTCGCTGGTTACATAGCTAATTTAATGCGCAAAGTAATTTTGTACAGCAGTTTTGCAAATCTGCGTCTACTGACACAGCTGCAGTATAACTGCCATAACTCCTAGACCGTAACTCTGAATTCAGAACTTTCGGAAGCTATCGATATCTACCTATTCAGGGCTCGGGCCCAGATTCAAATGATAAAAGGGTCGAAACCGCAAAAGAATATTCAGACAACAACACGTAGAAATAACTTACTAATGTAGATTTCATGGAAAAATGTCATTTGGCGTCTAATGTTATTATGTGGCATCAATACATGATAATGGAGGTTAAAAACAACAAATAATAAATGTTTTTCAAGTCGTAATGGTCGCAAGTTCGTCAAAATACTAAATATATATGTGTCTACAAATTTTAGGGCTCCTTAATTCATATGTCCATGTGTTTAATGTGTTCAAGGGGGAAAGAGTCCAATTGATTATTATTTAGTACAAGGAAGTTTTGTGACTCTTAGAATTTTAAATTTGGAGGTTCAAAATTGATCTACAACGATATTTCAAAGAGGAGTCACAATCTATCTATTTGTAGTATTTTCAAGGGTACTTATACTAGAACACTTGCCTGATTGACAGTGAATAGATCCACTTGCTGTAGAAAATTGGGTTGAAAAATTCCGGAAGAAGTCCCCCAAAAGCACGTGCGAAGATCGACCAAAGAGTGAATTTTTTCACACCGGATCCAATCCCAAACAGCAAACAGCGAACGGGATTTGGCGCGGCAAAGCACGGGACAGCAATTTCCACCAATCGGATTTATCCCGCACACCGGATCCAAGCCCAACCACGGAACAGCGAGCGGGGATCCGATGCGCCCGAACACCGAACAGCGAATTCGACCACTGGGCGAGCGTCTTCTTCCTCGCTTCGGCAGCGCGCGGAAGAGAGAGCGGGGGTGCGGCACAGGCTGGCGCGACGACGGTGCGTGGTCGGAGTTCGACAGAGGAGCAGTCAACGACGGCGATGGGGTGGCTACAGCGGAGCTTGCAACGAAAACGGCGTGGCTCTGTTCGTGGGTTCGAAACAGGGGAGCAAGTTGGGAGTGGGTTCTGCGGTGGTGGCGATGCGACGGAAGTGGAGAGGATAGGGAGTCGACGGGGTGATGGCGGTGAGGCGACCAGAGGCAGGGAAATGGCGACGGGTTGCGAGGTTGAAGAGGACGGTGGGTTTTCGAAGGAGTTGGTTAATGGTGAAGTTGGATTTGGATGGGTTTCGGGAGTGGTTCGATGGGTGAAGACGGCGATGGTTTGGTGTTGCGGTGGGGTTGACGAGGAGCGGGGGGTCGAAGGTGAGAGGGCAAAGGTAATCGGAGGAGGCGGAGTGGATGGAGGTCGAGTAATGGCGAAAATGGGGTTGGAAGGTTGGGGACGATGATGCGAGATGGTTCGGGGTGTTGGCGACGCGAGGGGATTGTGGCTGAGGTGGGCGATGGTGGAAGTGAAGGTGAACGGGGCGACGGAGGTGGTAGGGCGGTCGGAGATGCGAAGTGAAATGGGTTTGGCTGAAGACGGAATGACAGGGACGACGGCGATGGGTGTTTCAGGGGTGGACGGCGAAGGTGATCGGAGTGGGAAGGCGATGCGAGGGTGGAGGAGGCGATCGGAGGGGACAAGGGAGCAGCGACGGCGGCGCGATGGATTGGGTTCGGGAGTTCCGATGGCGAAGCGAGAAGAGCGGAGGAAGGAGAAGGGTGATAGCGGCGGGGTGATTGGGTCTACACAGTAAAATGGGGGGTTAGGGTTAAGGTTAGGGGTTAGGGTTTAAATAGTATTGGGTTTCGGGTTTTGGGTTTTAGGGTGTCCGTTTCGAATAAGATCCAACAGGAGAATTGGTCAAAATATAATAAAATGAGGAATAAATAGAAGAATGACATAGAATAGCTCATTCTTCATGAAGAGCGATACAAAGTATACACAAATGGATTCGACAAAAAGATCAAAAATTGAGTCGAGACAAAAATAACGATTTTATTCAATCTAAAACAAAATATAGGATCTCAATATAGATGAAGGAGTACAATTGAGCAAAATACAGTATAAAAATAAAATACGGGGAAACAGGAGTTACAAGAAGCTAAGTTTTGGTTTGTGCTGGAGATAAATATCTTGATAGTTCATTTTGATGTACTTATAGAAAAGTTTAGTAAATACTTTTCTTTAGGATGTAGGCCGGTAAGCTTGTGTTGATTACCCTACTGGTTAATATAGCATTGCTTCAGAAACTCATTGGAAGTTTATGATGTAGCAAAACCTGAACAGTTATCAAGTGCATTCTTAGTATGCTTACTAAAATCAACAAATTCAAATACCCTATGAGTCATATGCATGTAGACCTTGATAACCCTTTAAACTGAAATAAAGTTGAAGAAGTGCATTATATCTCTTCTGTACTACATTATGTCTTCTCATGCATTATATTTTATTATAAGCTTCTTCAACCTTCAAATTTCTAGATTATTTAACTTCTGATGCGCATTAAGCTAGCAGAGAATCACCACTAGATATATATTTGTGCAGTGTCTTAATATACTGTCATATTCTTAGGTGGTGAAGAGCATCGTAGTAGATAATGGAGCTTTCGCCATGAGGTTTTCTAAAGCATGGTACAAGTAAATTTTGTGACGAGTTAACTACTGACTGTAGTGTAAAGCAATGGTTGTTGACCATTGTATTCATTCTGTATTCTAAATGAAAGTAAGTCGTGCATTGTTTCTTCCCTTAAGTATGGAAGTTGCACCTTTATCACTCATGTAATCGTTCTCCATGTTATTCTTATTCACTCTCTTTTAGGAAATTTCTTGGGTAACTAATATTATGACATATAAGAAATATAAATGGAGTAGAATTCTTAGCAAGTTTTTATTCTTAAAGTGACTTTATTTCTACATCTTTTATGGTTTGAATTTGAATTGTAGTTCATAATAATCAAATTTGTTCTCCAAGCATCTAATTCAACTTAATCTTTAAGTTACTCTTTAGGCTATCAGTGTAAATGTGTCTGTCACTTTTTTTCCCATTTTCTTATGATCATTTTTTTCACTAATTAGGCAATTCCTATCATAAATAGGTAATAATAAATTTACAAACTTCAATCGAATAGATTTTAAATTAAAAGAAATAATTAATCTAATCAAATTCTATTCAAACTGTAACCCCCAAGTAATAAAGACTCAATAGAAGGAAATCACCAAACACAAGTATGAGGTTTCCTTTTCTCCTGTACTACATGTTTAAACTTGTCTTGAGATGTATTTGGCTGGTCTTTGAATATTTGGTCTTGTGATAGGGTAAAAATGGCCTGAGGCCCAACCAGGGCCCAATACAATTCTCACTCGAAAAGGTAAAAATAGCTATCTAGCTCGGCCCCGAACCACTTCAGGGTCGGCGCCGAACCTCATGTTTGCCCTCACAGTACTGGCCTCCTCGTGCCGACGAGCCTCGGTAGTCCTCGGAGTCCGACCCGTGACAGTGCCACAGGCCGCCCCCCCTCTCTGGCGAAGCAGAAGGATGACCTGGCGCAGCGTAGGCCCTCCGATCCCCCAGAAGAACAGGAGACCCACGATCAGCCACGTCGGCTCCAAATACCACCAAGGGTTTCGCCACGTCAGCCCTATACCACTCCTGGTATTGCCACGTCTGCCCTAAACCCCCTGGGCCTGCTGACACGTCAGGCCCACGGGCCTTCGGATCCAGACCCGGCCCCCAAAGGGAACCAAACCCGGTTGGGATTCTCTATAAATACTAGACCCACACCCACCTTTTGAGGTAATGAATCTTTTGCCACTTAAATATACCTAGTTATTGCTACTCTCTCACAGAGACTGACTAGATCGTCGGAGGGTCCGCCACCGGGATAAACCCCGGTGTTTCAGGACCGTCTACAGGTACACAAGACCTCGGATCCGACCCCTCAGATCCGAGCCCAGACTTCAACATTATTCCGAGCTCATCGTAGGTTCCAGAAGGTCAACCGAAGATCGGCAGACGAGCAGCCTTCTCCTTCAAATACAAATCGAGTCTGAACTCACACCTGGTGCATCCACACGTCTCCCAGAAATAAACCGCATCAGGTTGGCGTCGTCTGTGGGAACACTGCTTCAGAAGCCGATCCGAGCCAGACCCTCGAGGGGCCTCGACAGCCGAATCCTCATGGCCTCCAATGGCGAGGGGGCTGCTTCCTTCGTCAACCGACGGGACTCGCCCCCGCCAACTGCTAACGCCGGGCCACGCACTTCAAAACACAGGGCTCCCCCTCAGGAATCCCAAAGGAGCGTCACCCAGCCAGTCCGCCCCGACCTACGAGGAATAACCGTCAACCCCCAGATCACCCGCAGCTGAGGAAGGGCCGCTTCCAACCCGGCTCCGAACCGTCCAAGACAGACCCCCGGGGATGAAGGCCCACGGGGTCGGCGAGGTGATAGGAACCGGGGATTCTCAACCCCGAACCCTAATCTGAGCCGCATCCAGGGTCAGGATCCCGAATCCGAGGAAGCCATTGATACGCCATTTACCCTACACTACATCCACGGGGGGCCGATGGGGGGAGAGTCCGATACTTCCCAGAGAACTTTCATCCAAGAGGTGAATGCTGTTCAGTACAGCCCCTCTCCCGAGCTACAACCGCCGCCAGTCTCCTTCTCAGGAGAGGACCTCGAAGGAGTTTGCCTACCCCACTGCGATGCCCTCGTCGTTAGCCTCCACATGGCCAATTGTGAGGTTCGCCGAATCCTTGTCGACAACGGCAGCTCGGTAAATATTCTCTTCCTCAAAGCCTTCGAGAGCCTCAGACTATCCAGAGGGAAACTCAAACCAGCCGGACACACGGTGCTCGAATTTTCGGGCGCCCCGGTCGTAGTAGAGGGGATTATTACCCTCGACGTCACCGCTGGATCGGCCCCTGTCAAGAGGACCGAGTCCATGGATTTCAGGGTCATCAACGCCAAGGCGGCCTACAATGCCATCCTTGGCCGGCCCGGACTAAACTCCCTCTAGACGATACCCTCGGCCTACCATCGGGAACTCAAATTTCCTACCCCCCAAGGGGTCGGCATCGTCCGAAGTAGCCACAAAGCAGCACGGTCGTGCTGCGTAACCGCCGTGGGCGGGGGCGTACTCCCCCTCGACGCCATTGAACTCGAACCTAAGAGAGACGGCCCAGCTCCCGAGCCGGTTGATGAACTAGAGGAAGTCCTATTCAACGCCGAGGATGAATCAAAATGGTTCCGGGTAAGCCGCTCACTCACCGAAGACTTGAAGACAGGCATCATCGCCTGCGTCCGCCGCAACGTTGATCTCTTCGCTTGGAAGCCCTCCGATATGCCCCGGATCTCCGAAGACTTGATCATGCACCGACTGAGCGTCCTCCCTGACTCTAAACCGATCGTCCAAAAGAGGCGCAAAGTCGCCCCGGAGAGGCAACAAATTGTAAAGACAGAGGTGGATAAACTCTTGTCCGCCCGATTCATCCAGGAAGTCAGCTACCCCGAGTGGTTGGCTAATGTCGTCATGGTGAAGAAAGCAACAGGGGGTTGGCGGATCTGCATCGACTTCACGGACCTTAACAAAGCATGTCCGAAAGATCCTTTCCCCCTCCCCCGCATCGACGCTTTAATAGACGCAACCTCAGGGCATGAGCTACTGTCCTTCATGGACGCGTTCTCGGGGTACAATCAGATCCAGATGTTTCCACCAGACATCTCCAAGACCTCGTTCGTCACCGACCAGGGTCTTTATTGTTACCGCGTTATGCCCTTCGGGCTGAAAAACGCCGGAGCCACGTACCAGCGACTCGTCAATAGAATCTTTAAAGACCTGATCGGCCGCAACGTAGAAGTTTACGTCGACGACATGCTTGTCAAGAGCCGGGCTGGGCCGGACCACGTCGCCGACCTCGAGGAAGCCTTCGGTGTCCTCCGACGCCACAACATGAGGCTCAACCCGGCTAAATGCGCCTTCGGCGTCTCCACGGGGAAGTTCTTAGGATTCATCGTCAGCCAACGCGGCATTGAGGCAAACCCCGAAAAGATACAAGCCATCATTGACATGACCCCACCCCGGAATGTCAAAGAGGTTCAGAGGCTCACAGGTCGGCTGGCGGCAATCGGCCGTTTTCTCTCCAAGTCAGGGGAGAAGTCTCTCCCCTTCTTCAAAGCCTTACGCGGGAAAGGGGGCTTCGAGTGGGGTACCTATCAACAAGAAGCCTTCGAACAGCTGAAACAATACCTCGCCAACCCGCCTCTACTCAGCAAGCCCGAGCCAGGCGAGCCGCTTTGGCTCTACCTGTCCGCCTCGGACTGCGCCCTCAGCGCCGTCCTCGTCCGAGAGGAGGAGGGAGTTCAAAAACCACTGTACTATGTGAGCAAAGTACTACTCTCAGCCGAGACGAGATACGCAAAGATAGAGAAGGTGGCCTATGCCCTGGTCATGGCAGCCCGAAAACTTCGACCTTACTTCCAGGCCCACTCCGTCCAAGTACTGACCGACCAGCCACTGAAGACGGTCCTCCACAAACCCGAAAACTCCGGCCGGTTAGTCAAATGGTCGATCGAGCTGAGCCAGTTCGACATCAGCTACCATCCGAGGGCAGCCATTAAAGGACAGGTCCTCGCCGAGTTCATAACTGAGTGCACCGTCTCCGAGCAGCCTGACTTCGAAAGGTCGGATCCGACCTGGGAGGTCTTTGTCGACGGCTCGTCATGCGAAACGGGGAGTGGAGCTGGCATCATCCTCCATGGCCCCGACCAATTCCTACTTCAATACTCCCTCCGCCTCAACTTTCCGGCCTCCAACAACGAGGCAGAATACGAGGCCATGATCGCCGGATTGACCCTCGCCCACCGAGCCGGTGCCAAGCAAATCCGGGCCTTTAGCGACTCTCAGCTCGTGATCAATCAGATCACCGGAGAATACGAAGCCCGCGACGAACGAATGATGAGGTATTTGGCGGCAGTCAAACGACTCTTGGCGTCCTTCGAAGGCGCCACGGTTATCAGAGTCCCCAGGGAACAGAACGCCCAAGCAGACGCGTTATCCAAACTTGCCTCTTCGTCCTTCGAGGGTCTCGATCGAACGGTGCTCGTCGAGGTCCTCCTAAAGCCAAGCATCAGTGACCCAGAGCCGGAAGCGATGTGTGTGCAAGAGGGGACCAGTCCGGACGACTGGACCACTCCCATCCGAAAATTCTTAAGCAGGGCCGAGCTTCCTGAAGACAGAGCCGAGGCCAGACGAATCAGAATCCGAGCTGAAAGATTCGTCATGATCGATGACATCCTTTTCAAACGCTCGTACACCTTGGCCGACGGCAAGCCATACCTCCGCTGCCTCACCAGCGACGAGGCCAGCTACGCCCTCAAAGACTTGCACGAAGGGATCGGCGGATGCCACATGGGGAGTAGAACACTTGCCCGAAAGGCCCTGAATCAAGGGTACTATTGGCCTACCATGCTCCCAGACTCACAAGACTTAGTCAAGAGGTGCGTCCCCTGCCAAAGATTCTCCCCTATCAAAAGGCTTCCTCAAGCCAATCTCCGGTCCCTGGCGAGCCCTACGCCATTCGCCATGTGGGGTATGGACCTTGTGGGGCCCTTCCCCCCAGCGGTAGGGCAAAAGAAATTCCTGATTGTCGCCATCGACTACTTCACCAAGTGGATCGAAGCCGAACCACTATCCAGCATCACCGAGCGCCAAGTGCAACAGTTCCTTTGGAAGAACATCATTTGTCGATTCGGAATCCCTCGAATCCTCGTCACGGACAACGGAACCCAGTTCCAAGGTCAAAACTTCCAAACTTTCTGTGCGGACATCGGCATCCAGCAGCGTTTCTCCGCCATTTGCCACCCTCAGTCTAACGGCCAAGCGGAGAATGCGAACAGGCAAATCCTCGACAGCCTCAAAAAGCGCCTGGACAATTCCCCCAAAGGGCTATGGGTCGAGGAACTGCCCAGCGTACTATGGGCGCACCGAACCACCCAGAGGATCCCCACGGGAGAGACGCCGTTCAGTCTGACCTATGGGACGGAGGCAGTCATCCCCGTCGAGGTCGGATTGCCTTCTCCTCGGATCATAGCCTTCGATGAAGATGACAATGCGTCCGGACTGAGGGCCAACCTGGACCTCGTCGCCGAGGTGCGAGAGAAGTCCTCAATCCGAAGGAGCATCTACCAGCAACGAATCGAGAGATTTTACAACAAGAAGGTCCGCCCCACAAACATCCAGGCAGGGGACCTGGTTTTACGAAAGCTATCTGTCTCTGACCCAACCAAGAAGAGAAAACTGGCTCCCAACTGGGAAGGCCCGTACCGTGTAGTCGAGGCTGTACGCCCTGGTACGTACCGCCTGACGGATATGAACGACCGACCCATCAGCCGACCCTGGAACGCCGAGCACCTCATGAAATTCCTGGGAGAGCGAGCCTAGATTCTAGCCTGACTAAAGTAAATTAAATCTTTTGTAAGCATTCATGTGTAAGGGGCCACTTCAACGACCCTCCCTGTCTGGTATAAAAGAAGTCTCTTTTTTGTCAAAAGTTAAAAGCCTCGGCAGCTCCGACCTGGTACCGGGCAATGGGGTCGGCACCTGGGTTCTCACTCAGGTCTCGTCCCCAAGCGTCTCAGTAGGTTCGACCCAGCTCCGGACCGAGGGGTCTTCCTATCGCCCCGCGTCGATCCCTCACGAATCGGCGGAGCCCAACCTCGCCTCCACCGCCCTTCACCACACCGCTAGCCAGAGCAAAAAAGGAAAAGATTTCTTTATTCATACTCTTTTATTTTGTTCTGGGAAAACAAGCAAAGACCGTTACAGGACCACTCCACTCATCTCTAACTAAAGAAAACCGCCGACTTAGGGCCCCTCGGGTCCGGCAAAAGAAGGAATCACCCCGACCGGACGACTTGGAGCTCTCTCTTCGTCCTGACGACCCTTCGGTTCTGCCACAGTCGACGCGCCGGCCACGGAGCTCTGGGCATCAACGGATCGCATGCGTTCCATCAGTAGCAACGCAGAGGGAGCCCCCTACGCTCGCCGACCCCCCGAGGAAGATATCGAGACACCCAGCATAGTCCTGTAGCGGTGTATCTCCATCTCCTTCTCCACTATCACATCACGGAGCAGCTTCTCAGAGGAGGGCCTCTGCACCGAGGAACTCGACATGGTATATCCAAGACCAATGCCCCCGAGCTCCCAATCCGCCATCGCCCTCCTCAGCCGGCTTGCCTCCTCACTTAGGGCTTCAGACTTGTTCCTGTAATAATGGAAGGCCGCATCAGTGTCACGAGCCCTCTTTCGATACCGGACCAAAGTGGCCTCTAGGGCCTCGACCTTGCCCCGAAGCCACGCCACGTCGGAACGAAGGGGGTCCGCCTCAGGAGGGGGAGCCGTAACCTACAAGAGAACCAGCCCGCTCAAAACATATAAGCAAGGAGGTTCGGGAATTCTTCGAAGTTGGAACACTTGGCCAGCCAAAAAACCCTCTTTTTATAAATTCAATTTCCCCATACAAAAAAATGCGGTGGCCAGTCCGCGGAAGGCAAATACAATCGAGAGAAGGAAAAAGAAGTACAAAAGTATACAGCTTATTTTCCCACCTCAATGTCAGTTGGATCCGCAGGGGGGTCGGCGACCGGATTATCATCGGACCCTTGTTCGCCAGGGGTCTTCGGTGTCCCCTCAATCTCCATATCATACTCGAAGTTGGACAGGTCGATAGTCGGATGGAAGTGCCTCACATGGCTGAGGGCCTTCGCATAACTGCTATCCTGGGCTTTGATCACCAGGAGCTGACACGACTCTGTCACCTCTTTCTTCTCCTTCTCCGACCTCTTCTCCTGAGCCACCATCGCCTTCGCCCATTCCTCCTTCTCCTTGTCGAAGGCCACCTTCATCTTCGCCTCCTTCTTACGAGAGCCTTCGAGCTCTCCCTTCAATTCCGTCACCTCCTGCTCGGCCTTGTCAGCCCGGTCTCGCTCTCGCTGCAACGCCGCCTCATAGAGGCCCCTCACATGGGCCCCCTGCACGGTCGCCTACCACAGCCGGACACTACTAAGAAATCCTTCTTAGCAACATAATCTGAAAGCAAGGGGGCTCGATTGACTTACCAGCACAGTGGCCTGCGCAAGACGCACGTACGCCTCGTCCAGGGTCTGGGCCTTCATATCCGAACGGTCCCGAGGGGTCGCCAGCTTATCTGCAACCTCCACGGCCTGGCGCCTCCGAACCAGGCAATCACCCTCGCGGATCGACCAATCCGGCGCCCACCGTCGCCGAAGTCTCTCCTCTAGTCCGGGATCCACCAGGGGACCCTTCCCCTTATCAAGGTCGGCGGCCCTACCCTGATCCAAGCCCCCCTGGACCACCGCGTCCCCGCCTGTCTCTGAGCGGGTCCTTTTCACCCTCGGCTGAATTGGGGCCTCGGAGACCACCTGGGACAACTCGGTCGTCTTCGCCACGTCCCCCTTCTTCTCGGCCTTCGTCTTCTTCATAGCGAGCCTCAGCGCCTTAATCGATTCTTCATCCATATCTGCAAAAAGATCCATTAAGAACAATGAGCAAGAAAGTACAAGAAGAGCGAGAGGAAAGAAACAACCACGTACGAGGCACGGCCGGGCTCGGGCTCAGTCCGACGCTCGCCAGATGGGCCTCCGTCACCTTCCCCCAATTGATACTGTACGACAGACGGAGGCGCTCAACGAATCTCCACTCCTCCGCCGTCAGGTCCCCCAGTCCCGGTGCTTCGTAACTTGGCTTAGAATGGTTCCACCGAGTGGGGATACCCCAAGGATCCTCACTCCGGATCACCAAATATTTCTTCTTCCAAAACTTGATGGAATCCGGATGACCGTGGACAACCTTCGCCTTACCTCAAGGCGAGATATAGTATACTCCCTCTACCGATGAGCCGATCATCAACATCGCTCGGAACACGCTCAGCCGCAGGGGTACCTTCTGCTCCTCGCACAACAGCACGAAGCAGATGATCTGCTTCCAGGAGTTCGGCCCAAACTGCATCGGCGCCAGGGACGACCAATTTAGCACCTCCCGAACGAAGGGATGGATGGGCAGCCTCAGGCCAGAGATAAAGGCGTCCACAGGGAAGATACAATACATATCCGGTAGGGGGTCGGTCGGTCGAAGAGTAGAGTTCGGCAGCATGAGCTCATAGCCGGACCCTATGTAGTATGCCAACTGCAGAGCCCCCAAGTCGCCTGCCTCCAGAGCGGTCGGGGATGCGTCCACCTTCAACCTCTTCCGACTTGGCAACGACGGCTGGACCCCCAAGGACTCCTTATCTGAGAGATCGTCGGGGTAGCGGCAGAAAGACTGGGGTTGTGCGGACGACCCTATCACTAAGTCACTTGGGCCGCCAATCCTCGATCCCTTCTTCTTCGGAGCCCTCCTCTTCTTGGCCCGTTTCGGCGAGGGTGTAGACAAACGCCCCAGAACGGGCGGATTCCGAGGCCCTGCGGTACCGTCCCCCTCGGAACCACCCTCCTCTCCGGCGGCCAACCCTAGGATCTGGACTTCGTCTGAACTACCGCCCCCCTCCTCAGAGTCGCTACTATCCACCACGAAATGCCTCCGAGATCGCAATGGCTTCACATTGTGTACAATCTCCTCCTCGCCTACCGGCTCCTCCCCCGGAGTCGGTTTCAAGACAGGCTTCACTCCCCCCCCAGATGTCGACGCCGACGAACCGGACTGAGCCCTGTCCATCTGTGCCTAAGCTAAAACAGGGTTACCAACTAACCTGGGGTCACCTCGGAAGAACGATCCTGCTGCAGGAAGCTGAGGGGACGAACACCGAAGAGTTGAAAGGTTTTTTTTGAAAAATAAAGGGCAAGAAAGAAATGGGCGATGGGAGGAGGGGGGAGAACATTTATAGAGGATAGGGACGACTCCTCGATTTTTGCAGTCACTATTCACCGATTGACGTGCAACTGCCACCTGGGAAATCCCGCCACGTCCTCGAAACGTGTGCTGCTGACGTCACCCAGTGCCAGGCTGGCCGCTCGGTACGGGGGTAGGTTCAGGCGAAATAACGACTCGCCTTCACTGGCATCAGGGTACTCTTCTTCGACAGATCCACCGGCTCGCCATCACCCTTACCGACCCGTAATTCCTCCTTATCTAGAGGTTCGGCCTGGTACCAGGGTCCTCTTCTTCGGAAGATCCACCGGCTCGCCATCACCCTTACCAACCCGTAATCCCTCTTCGTCTCGAGGTTAGGTCTGGCACCAGGGTACTCTTCTCAGGAAGAAACAACGACTCGCTTTCACCCTTACCGACCCGTAATTCCTCCTCATCTAGAGGTTCGGCCTGGTACCAGGGTACTCTTCTTCGGAAGATCCACCGGCTCGCCATCACCCTTACCAACCCGTAATCCCTCTTCGTCTCGAGGTTAGGTCTGGCACCAGGGTACTCTTCTCAGGAAGAAACAATGGCTCGCTTTCACCCTTACCGACCCATAATACCCTCGCCAGCTCGAGGTCCGGTCTGGCACCAGGGTACTCTTCTTCGGAAGATCCACCGGCTCGCCATCACCCTTACCAACCCGTAATCCCTCCTCGTCTCGAGGTTCGGTCTGGCACCAGGGTACTCTTCTCAGGAAGAAACAACGGCTCGCCTTCACCCTTACTGACTCATAATCCCTCGCCAGCTCGAGGTCCGGTCTGGCACCCGGGTACTCTTCTTCGGAAGATTCACCGGCGGGCCATCACCCTTACCAGCCCATAATTCCCCCTCGTCTCGAGGTTCGGTCTGGCACCAGGGTACTCTTCTCAGGAAGAAACAACGGCTCGCCATCACCCGTGTCGACGCATAAACCCTCATCCTCTCGAGGTTCTGTCAGGCACCAGGGTACTCTTCTCCGGAAGATACAACGGATCGCCATCGCCTTCATCTACCCATAAACCCTCGACAAGCTCGAGGTCCGATCAAAGCCTCAGGACAACCCCACCAAGGAGGCCCTGTGAGTCGCCCTCCCATTTTTTCCACAACCATGAACACTCCTCCAAGGCTTGCTCCCGCGCCCCCACAGGAGTGGGGGGCTTGTGTGATAGGGTAAAAATGGCCTGAGGCCCAACCAGGGCCCAATACAATTCTCACTCGAAAAGGTAAAAATAGCTATCTAGCTCGGCCCCGAACCACTTCAGGGTCGGCGCCGAACCTCATGTTTGCCCTCACAGTACTGGCCTCCTCGTGCCGACGAGCCTCGGTAGTCCTCGGAGTCCGACCCGTGACAGTGCCACAGGCCGCCCCCCCTCTCTGGCGAAGCAGAAGGATGACCTGGCGCAGCCTAGGCCCTCCGATCCCCCCAGAAGAACAGGAGACCCACGATCAGCCACGTCGGCTCCAAATACCACCAAGGGTTTTGCCACGTCAGCCCTATACCACTCCTGGTATTGCCACGTCTGCCCTAAACCCCCTGGGCCTGCTGACACGTCAGGCCCACGGGCCTTCGGATCCAGACCCGGCCCCCAAAGGGAACCAAACCCGGTTGGGATTCTCTATAAATACTAGAACCACACCCACCTTTTGAGGTAATGAATCTTTTGCCACTTAAATATACCTAGTTATTGCTACTCTCTCACAGAGACTGACTAGATCGTCAGAGGGTCCGCCACCGGGATAAACCCCGGTGTTTCAGGACCGTCTGCAGGTACACAAGACCTCGGATCCGACCCCTCAGATCCGAGCCCAGACTTCAACATTATTCCGAGCTCATCGTAGGTTCCAGAAGGTCAACCGAAGATCGGCAGACGAGCAGCCTTCTCCTTCAAATACAAATCGAGTCCGAACTCACACCTGGTGCATCCACACGTCTCCCAGAAATAAACCGCATCAGGTCTCTAGAGCTTATCTTGCGTTTTTTTTGGTTTCCATTCCTACTAAATCTTTTTTATCCTATTCCTCCTTATAAATCTGTTTTCTTTTTCCTTGTATATCTAAAATTAATTTTGTTTAACAAATAAACAATATTGCCGGTATGCGCCGAGTAACGTGCACTTGGTGCATGGAAAATTTCCACTAGTTACTTTAAAAGTATGCATAATTTTTCTTTAAAAAAAGGTCAGAAAAATCTATCTCCACTATTTTAATGGGAGAGTTGGGATTGTAACAAACAAACTTTATCTTTGTAACTATATAAACATGTATAATACACGTCCACATTATATCCAACGAAAATAAATGTGCACCGCACGTGTAGCCCAAATCAACACATTCAAATATAAACTATTTTTTTTTCTGATTCGATATATATTCATTTTACTTTTTGTAGACATGCATCGCACGTACATTATACTAGTGTGGTAGGGTAAAAATGGCCTGGGGCCCAACCAGGGCCCAGGACATCTCTCGCTCAAAAATGAGAAAAACAACAATCTGGCTCAGCTTCGAACCACTCCAGGGTCGGCACCGAGCCGCAAGTTCACCCCCACAGAACTGGTCTCCTCGTATCCGACGAGCCTCGATGGCCCTCGGCCTCCAATCCGCGACAGCCCCACGGGCCGTCCGCCCAGTCTGGCGAGGAATGAGGATGACCTGGCACAACCTAGGCCATCCGATTCCCCCCAGAGGCACAGGAGCCCCATGATCAGCCATGTCAGCTCCAAATACCACCTAGGGCTTTGCCACGTCAGCCCTATACCACTCTTGGCACTGCCACGTCCGCCCTAAACCCCCTGGGCCTCCTGCCACGTCAGGCCCATGGGCTTTCGGGTTCAGACCCGGCCCCCAAGCGGATCCAAACCCGGTTGGGATTCCCTATAAATACCAGACCCTCACCCACCTTTTCAGGTAATCAATCTTGGCCACCTAAATTTCCCTAGTTATTGCTACTCTCTCACAGAGACTGACTAGATCGTCGGAGGGTCCGCCACCGGGTTAAACCCCGGTGTTCCAGGACTGTCTGCAGGTACTCGAGACGAGGCCATCCGAGCCGATCCTCAAGCACCGAAGCGAGCCCCTCGCTCACCGTCCGGCACCGTACTCTTCCCTCATTACAAATTGAGTCCGAACTCACACCTGGTGCATCCACACTGCGACCAAAAACAAACCGCATCAGGTAGGCGCCGTCTGTGGGAAGGCCTTTATTCGGTACGGACGACAATCCGAGCCTCGCCATCGACGCTCTCCCTCGACCCGATCCCCCATGGCTCCCCGAGCCCGAAGATCGGCCCGTTCTGCCCGACCAAACGGGCCTCCTCCCGAGGGGGCCCTCGACGGAGGGCAAGCATCTAATAATCCGGGTGGAAACCCCGGACCCCAGCGAAGCGCTTCACACGTCGCCGAACCCGACCTTCGTCGGGTCATTATGAACAGAAGGGCTAGCCAGGCTAGGAGAGGGACCACTTCCAACTCGGCCCCGAACCATTCCAGGCCTACGCAGGGGGATAGGCCATCGGCACCCAGCCGCATCGGCCGAATTCCTACGCCCCGACCTGACCCTTCCGACCATGGCGGGGTCACCAGGGGCGAGTTCAGAAGCTTCAGAGAGGAAATCATGGAGGCCCTCCATGGAGCGCCGAGGTCCGCGACCTATGGCCGAGCCCCTCAAATGAGCGAAGGGAGAAGCCACACTCGTGCGCCGACTCCCCCTCCTGAGCGCACAGACGAGGTGCTCCGACGCCTCCTAGAGATGGAGAATCGAATCGAGCGCATCGGCGACAGGAATCCCAACCTAGTCCAAGGACGGAGGCCTTCTCGACCTCCATTTTCCGTCAACATCATAGAAGCGGAGATCCCCCGGAACTTCCGGCCTCCGCAGTTCGAGACTTACAACGGCGAGGGTGATCCAGCTGATCACATGGAGGGCTTCAAAACCCTCATGATGATTCACAGCGCTTCGGATCTCCTGCTGTGCCGAGCCTTCCCGGCCACCCTCTGGGGTTCGGCCAGGGATTGGTTCTCCAAACTCTCCCCTGGCTCGATCTTCTCGTTCGACCAGCTGGAAGCCAGCTTCCTGGCCCACTTCATCACTAGCCGGAAGAGCAAAAGGACGAGTGCTTCCCTGCTCGACCTCAGTCAGAGGGAGGGGGAGTCGCTCCGTAACTTCATCAAGAGGTTCACAACCGAGGCCAGATCCGTCTCTGCCCTCGACGCAGGGGTCGCCTCGGTAGCTTTCCGACACAATGTCCGCCACAACCAGCTAAAGGTCTCCTTAGCAAAGAGGCCACCTCTGGACTTCCCTGACCTTCTCAACCGGGTCGAGAAGTACATACGAGCTGAAGAAGCTCTGAACCCAGAGGGCAGCAAAGAAGTCGTGGGGAAGGGCAAGCGCAGGGTCGATGAGGCCGAACTTGCCAAGAAAATAGCAAAGAAAGGGGTCGGCGCGAAGAGGGCACCTCCAGTCCCTCGCTTCGAAATGTACACTCCCTTGACACATAACGTGTCCACCAACCTCTTAGAAATCGAGGATAAGGGCATTGTCCGACTACCTCCCCGATCAAATAACAACAAGAAGCGAGATCAGCGCTTCTACTGCCGTTTCCACAGAGATCATGGGCACGAAACCGACCAATGTCGGGCCCTGAAAGACGAGATTGAGGAACTCATCTCACGAGGGTACCTCCGAGAATTCACCAGAGAAGGCCCACGGGATCGGCGAGATGCTAGGAACCGGAGGCCTTCGCCTTCGAACCCTACTCCGAACCGCATCCAGGATCGGGACCCCGAACCCGAGGGAGCTGCTGATACGCCATTCATCTTGCACTGTGTCCATGGGGGGCCAATGGGGGGAGAGTCAAATACTTCCCGAAAAGCCTTCATCCGAGAGGTGAATGCTGTCCAAGACAACCCCTCGCCCAAGTTGCAACCGGTGCCTGTCTCCTTCTCCGGAGAGGACCTCGAAGGTGTTCGCCTTCCTCATTGGGACGCCCTCGTCATTGGCCTCCACATGGCTAATTGTGAGGTTCGACGAATTCTCGTCGACAATGGCAAGTCGGTAAATATTCTCTTCCTCGAAGCCTTCGAGAATCTCAAGCTACCCAGAGGCAAGCTCAAGCCAGCCGGATATACCTTGCATGGGTTCTCTGGCGTCCCTATCGTGATAGAAGGGATTGTTACTCTCGACGTCACCGCGGGATCGGCTCCTATCAAGAGGACCGAGTCCATGGACTTCATGGTGGTAAACGTCAAGGCGGCTTACAACGCCATACTCGGCCGACCCGGATTATGCTCCCTTCAAGCGGTACCTTCGGCTTACCATCTGAAACTTAAATTTCCTACCCCGCAAGGGATCGGCATCGTCCGAGGTAGCCAAGAAGCAGCACGGTCGTGCTACATGACCGATGTCGGAGGGGGTGTGTTCCCCCTCGACGCCGTTGAGCTCGAACCCGAGAAGGACAGCCCCGCTCCGGAGCCTGTCGACGAGCTGGAGGAGGTCCCGTTCGGCGCCGAGGATGAATCGAAATGGTTCCGGGTGAGCCGCTCGCTCCCCGAGGACTTGAAGCCAGGTATAATCGCCTGCATCCGCCGCAACGTTGATCTCTTCGCCTGGAAGCCCTCCGACATGCCCGGGATCTCCGAAGACTTGATTATGCATCGGCTGAGCGTCATCCCAGACTCTAAGCCGGTCGTCCAAAAGAGGCGCAAAGTCGCCCTGGAGAGGCAGCGAATTGTGAAGACAGAGGTCAACAAACTCTTATCTGCTCGATTTATTCAGGAAGTCAGCTACCCCGAATGGTTGGCTAATGTCGTCATGGTGAACAAGGCAACCGGGGGCTGGCGGATCTGTATCGACTTCACGGATTTAAATAAAGCATGTCCGAAAGATCCTTTCCCCCTCCCCCGCATTGACGCTCTAATCGACGCAACCTCGGGGCATGAGCTACTGTCCTTCATGGATGCATTCTCAGGGTATAATCAGATCCGGATGTTTCCACCGGACATCTCCAAGACCTCGTTCGTCACCGACCAGGGTCTTTTCTGCTACCGCGTTATGCCCTTCGGGCTAAAGAACGCCGGAGCCACATACTAACGGCTCGTCAACAGAATCTTCAAAGACCTGATCGGCCGCAACGTGGAAGTCTATGTCGATGACCTGCTCGTCAAGAGCCGGGCCGGGCCGAACCACGTCGCCGACCTCGAGGAAGCCTTCGGAGTCCTCCGGCATCACAACATGAGGCTCAACCCGGCTAAATGCGCCATTGGCGTCTCCACTGGGAAATTCCTGGGGTTCATCGTCAGCCAGCGTGGCATCGAGGCGAACCCCGAGAAAATCCAAGCTATTATTGACATGGCTCCGCCCCGGAATGTCAAGGAGGTTCAGAGGCTTACGGGCCGGTTGGCTGCAATCGGCCGTTTCCTCTCCAAGTCAGGGGAGAAGTTTCTCCCCTTCTTCAAGGCTCTACGAGAAAAGGGGGGCTTCGAGTGGGGTACCCATCAACAAGAAGCCTTCGAACAGCTGAAGCAGTACCTCGCCAACCCTCCTCTCCTAAGCAAGCCCGAGCCGGGCGAACCACTATGGCTCTACCTGTCCGCCTCGGATAGCGCACTCAGCACCGTCCTCGTCCGAGAGGAAGATGGGGTCCAGAGGACATTGTACTACGTGAGCAAAGTTCTGCTCCCCGCTGAGACGAGGTACGCAAAGATAGAGAAGGTGGCCTATGCTTTGGTCATGGCAGCCCGGAAGCTTCGCCCTTACTTCCAAGCCCACTCTGTCTAGGTACTGACCGACCAGCCACTGAAGACTGTCCTTCACAAGCCCGAAAACTCCGGCCGCTTAGTCAAGTGGTCAATTGAGCTGAGTCAGTTCGACATCAGCTATCAGCCGAGGACGGCCATCAAAGGGCAAGCCCTCGCCGAATTCATAACTGAGTGCACCGTCTCCGAACAACCCAGCATCGAAGGCTCGGATCCGACCTGGGAGGTCTTTGTCGATGGATCATCATGCGAAACAGGGAGTGGGGCTGGCATCATCCTTCGTGGTCCCGACCAATTCCTACTTCAATACTCCCTCCGCCTCAACTTTCCGGCCTCCAACAACGAGGCGGAATACGAGGCCATGATCGCCGGACTGACCCTAGCCCACCGAGCCGGTGCCCAGCAAATCCGAGCCTACAGCGATTCTCAGCTCGTGGTCAATCAGATCACCGGGGAATACGAGGCTCGCGACGATCGGATGATGAGGTATTTGGCGGTGGTCCGACGTCTCCTGGCATCCTTCAGCTGCGCCGCGGTTATCAGAGTCCCTAGGGAGCAGAACGCTCAAGCAGACGCATTGTCCAAACTTGCCTCTTCCTCCTTCGAGGGTCTCGATCAGACGGTGCTCATAGAAATCCTCCTAAAGCCAAGTATCAATGACCAAGACCAGGAGGCAATGTGTGTCCAAGACGGTGCCAGTCCAGACGACTGGACCACTCCCATCCAGAGATTCTTAGTCAGTGCCAAGCTTCCTGAAGACCGAGCCGAAGCTAGACGAGTCAGGGTCCGAGCTGAAAGGTTCATCATGATTGATGACATCCTCTTCAAACGCTCATACACCTTGGCCGACGGCAAGCCGTACCTCCGCTGTCTCACCAGTGACGAGGCCAGCTACGCGCTGAAAGATCTTCATGAGGGGATCGGCGGATGCCACATGGGGAGCAGGACGCTCTCTCGGAAGGCCCTGAATCAGGGGTACTATTGGCCGACCATGCTCCAAGACTCGTAAGACCTAGTTAAGAGGTGCGGCCCATGCCAAAGGTTCTCCCCTATCAAGAGGCTTCCTCAAGCCAATCTCCGATCCCTGGCTAGTCCTACGCCATTCGCCATGTGGGGCATGGACCTTGTGGGCCCCTTCCCCGTAGCGGTGGGGCAAAAGAAATTTTTGATAGTCGCCATCGACTACTTCACCAAGTGGCTTGAAGCCGAGCCTCTGTCCAGCATCACCGAGCGCCAAGTACAACAATTCTTTTGGAAGAACATCATTTGCCGGTTCGGAATCCCTCGGGTCCTCGTCACGGACAACGGAACCCAATTCCAAGGTCAGAACTTCCAAACTTTCTGCGCAGACATCGGCATCCAGCAGCGTTTCTCCGCTATTTGCCACCCTCAGTCCAACGGCCAAGCAGAGAACGCAAACAGGCAAATCCTCGACGACCTCAAAAAGCGCATCGACAGTTTCCCCAAAGGACTGTGGGTCGAAGAACTGCCTAGCGTGCTTTGGGCGCACCGAACCACCAAGAGGATCCCCACGGGAGAGACGCCGTTCAGCTTGACCTACGGGACGGAGGCAGTTATCCCCGTCGAGGTCGGCCTGCCTTCTCCCCGGATAATAGCCTTCGATGAAGCTGACAATTCGTCTGGCCTGAGGGCCAACCTGGACCTCGTCGCCGAGGTCAGAGAGAAGTCTACGATCCGAAGAAGCATCTACCAACAACGGATCGAGAAGTGTTACGACAAGAAGGTCCGCCCCACAAACATCAAGGCGGGGGACCTCGTGTTACGAAAACTGTCCGTCTCCGATCCAACCAAAAAGAGAAAATTGGCTCCCAACTGGGAAGGCCCATACCGTGTAGTCGAGGCTGTACGCCCTGGTACATACCGACTGGCAGATATGGACGGCCGGCTGATCAGCCGACCCTGGAACGCCGAGCACCTAATGAAGTTCCTGGAAGAGCAAACATAGGTTCTAGCTTGGCTAATGTAAATAGTATTTTTTGTAAGTTGTCATGTGTAAAGGGCCGTTTTAGCGACCCTCCCTATCGTGTATGAAAGAAATCTCTTTTTGTCAAAACTCCAAACGCCTCGGCAGCCCCGACCTAACACCGGACAATGGGATCGGCACCCGAGTCCCCACTCCGGTATCGTCCCCAACGTCCCGGTAGGTCCGACCCGACTTCAGGCCAGGGAGTCTTTATAACGCCCCGCGCCGATCCCTCACGGATCGACGGGGCCGAACCTCACCTCCGCCATCATCCACTACACTATTGGCCAGAGCAAAGAATGAAAAGAATTCTTTATTCATATTCCCTTATTAGTTCAGAAGAAACAAACAAAGACCGTTACAGGACCATTCCACTCATCTCAAACTGGAGGAAGTCGCCATCTTAGGGCCCCTCGGGTCCGACGAATGGCGGGACCACTCCGACCGAACGTCTAGGAGCCCTCTCCTCGTCATGGTGGTCCTTAGGCTCAGCCACGGTCGACACACCAGCCACAGAGCTCTGGGCATCAACTGGTCGCACACGCTCCAGCAGCAGCAACGCAGAGGGAACCCCCTCCGCTCGCCGACCCACCGAGGAGGATGCCGAGACACCTAGCAT
Organism: Hemerocallis citrina; assembly: GCA_017893485.1. NCBI lineage: Eukaryota > Viridiplantae > Streptophyta > Magnoliopsida > Asparagales > Asphodelaceae > Hemerocallis > Hemerocallis citrina. The sequence continues at coordinate 197,638,836 of CM030368.1, read as the reverse complement.
CATCTTATAACGGTGTATCTCCATCTCCTTCTCCACAATGACATCGCGAAGTAGCCTCTCAAAGGAGGGCCTCTGCACCGATGCACTCGACATGGTATATCCAAGACCGACACTGCCGAGGTACCGATCCACCATCGCCCACCTCAGCCGGCTCGCCTCCTCGCTTAAGGCTTCAGACTTATTCCGATAATAGTTAAAGGCCGCATCAGTGTCACGAGCCCCTTTCGATAGCGAACCAACGTGGCCTCCAGGGCCTCAACTTTGCTCCGGAGCCACACCACGTCGGAACGACGGGGGTCCACCTCGGGAAGGGGAGCCGCAACCTACAAGAGAACCAGCCCACTCAAAACACATAAGCAAGGAGGTTCGGAAATATCCGAGGTCAAAACACTTGGCCAGTCAAAAATCCTTTTTTATAAATGGAATCACTTCGTACAAAAAATGCGGGGGCCAGTCCGCGGAAGGCAAATACAATCGAGAGATGAAAAAAGAAAGACAAAACTATACAACTTGTTTTCCCACCTCAACATCGGCCGAGTTCACAGGGAGGTCGGCAGCCGGGTCATCAACGGGCCCTTCTTCATTGAGGGTCTTCGGTGTCCCCTCGATCTCCATGTCGTAGTCGAAGTTGGACAGGTCGACGGTCGGGTAGAAGTGCCTCACATGACTGAGGGCCTTTGCATAGCACTCGTCCTGGGCTTTGACCACCAGGAGCTGACCCGCCTCCATCAACTCATCCTTCTCCTTGGCGAACCTCTTCTTCTGAGCCGCCATCTTCTTCGCCCATTCCTCCTTCTCCTTGTCGAACGTCGTCTTCATCTCCTGCTCCCTCTTGTGAGAGCCTTCGAGCTCTATCTTCATCTCCTTCATCTCCTGCACGGCCTTATCAGCCCGGTCTCGCTCCTGCTTCAAGGCCGCCTCATAAAGGCCCCTCACGTGGGCCCCTTGCACGGTCGCCTGCAGCAACCAAGCACTACTGAGAAAACCTCCGTTACAAACATTTCACAAGGCAAGTGGGGTCGGCAGACTTACCAGCACATTAGCCTGCGCGAGGCGTGTGTACGCATCCTCCAGGCCCTTGGCGTTCATCTCCGCGCGGTCCCGAGGGGTCGCCAGCTTAGCCGCCACCTCGACAGCCTGGCACCCTCGGGTCAAACAGTCACCCTCGCGGATCGACCAAGCTGGCACCCACGGTCGCCGCAACCTCTCCTCTACCTCTGCCTCCACCAGGGGACCCTTCCCCTTATCAAGATCGGCTGCCTTGCCCTGGTCCGAGCCCCCCTGAACCGCCACGTCCTTGCCCGTCTCCGAGCGAGTCCTTTTGGCCCTCGTCTGAACTGGGGCCTCGGAGACCACCTGGGACGACCCCCTCGTCTTCATCGCATCCCCTTTCTTCTCGGCCTTCTCCTTCTTCATGGCGAGCCTCTTTGCCTTGATTGATTCAGGATCCATACCTGCGAAAAGATCCATTAAGAACAATGAGCGCAAAAGAACAACAAGACCAAGAGAAAATAAACAACTACATACAAAGCACGGCCGGGCTCAGTCCGACGCTCGCCAGGTGACCCTCCGTCACCTTCGGCCAACTGATACTGTGGGACAGACGGAGGCGCTCAACGAACCTCCACTCCTCGGCTGTCAGATCCCTCGGCCTCGGTGCTTTAAAGCTCGGCTTAGAATGGTTCCATCGAGTAGGGATGTTCCAAGGCTCCTCACTCCGAATCACCAAATATTTTTTCTTCCACTCCTTGATAGAGTCCGGGTGACCTTGGACGACCTTCCCCTTACTCCTAGGCGAGATATAATAAACACCCACCGACTCCCCCAACGAGCTGATCCCCAGCATCGCCCGGAACACGCTCAACCGAAGGGGCACCTTCTGCTCCTCGCACAACAGCACGAAGCAGATGATCTGCTTCCAGGAGTTCGACTCATACTGCATCGGCACCAGGGACGCCCAATTCAACACCTCCCGAACAAACGGATGGACCGGCAACCTCAGTCCAGAGATGAAGGCGTCCGCTGGGAAGACGCAGTACCAAGCAGGCAGGGGGTCGGTCGGGCGCAGGGTGGAGTTCGGCAACATGAGCTCGTAGCCGGGCCCTATGTGGTATGCCAACTGCAAAGCCTCCAAGTCACCAGCCTCCAAGACGGTCGGAAGCGTGTCTATCTTCACCCTCTTCCGGCTCGGCAAAGATGCCTGGACCCCAAAAAGCTCCTTATCGGAAAGGTCGTCGGGGTACCGACGGAACGACTTCGGCTGTACGGACGACCCTGTCCTTAAGTTATGGTAAACAGGCGCCTGGCTCGAGCCACCGGCCCTCGACCCCTTCTTCTTCGGAGCCCTCTTCTTCTTGGCTCCTTCTGGGGAGGGGGTAGATAATCGCCCCAGACCGGTCGGATTTTGAGGCCCTTCGGCTTCACCCTCCTCTGCGCCACCCTCCTCTTCGGAAGCTAACTCTAGATATGAACTTCATCCGAACTGTCGCTTGCTTCCTCCGACTCGCTACTCTCTACCACGAAAGGTTTCCGGGAGCGTAACGGCCTCACATTGTACACCGGCTCCTCCTCGCCTACCGGCTCCTCCCACGAAGTCGAATCGGAAGGCTTCTCATCATGAACAGACTCCTCCTCCAACACTGGCTCCTCCCATGAAGTCGATTTTGAGGCAGGTTTCCCTTCCCCCCTCGACGTCGACGCTGACGAGCCAGACTGAGCTCTGTCCATCTGTGCCTAACAAAAGAACTTACAAACTAACCTGTTGAATGCCTCGGACTGACGAGCCGGTGCCGCTAAAACAGTCAAAGCCGAGCGCTGAAGTGTTTGATTTCTTTTTAAGAAGACAGCAGAAGAGAAGTAAACAGAATGGAGTGGGGGGGAGATATTTATAGAGAGAGGCGATGCCTCGAATTTCGCATTACTATTCCTCGAATAGCGCGCGTCTGCCACTAATGGAATCGCGCCACGTCATCCTCGAAACTGGCGCTGCTGACGTCACCTAGCGCCGGTTGGAGATCCCACAGAGGTCGGTTCGGATGAAGTGTTCGGCGGAGAAAATTTTTACTTAAGATTTAAGGCGCCGTCCTTAGACAGGCGCCCCGGGCTCCAGAGTTCGGTTGGCTCCCCTCTCACCTGCAAGCAGCCCGGGGCTTACGGCCTCGAAAGCGAAACCCCGAACTGTTCGAGGGTGGGACAGAAGCCACCATCGCCTGGAGTCCTGGACCCCTATCGGAAAGCAGATCGGCCCACCTCCAATCGGAGACGACCCATCTATCCGAGGCTCTTCAGCCCCAGGTCCGGAATACGGTTGATACCCCTCCCGTCCTGATCTCTCTCGGGCCAAACAACCGTGTCAGGGCCGTCTGCCCGAAAAAGGATCCGGACGGCAAAGTCACCACCAATCTGAGGCTCCTTATCCCCCGGTCCGGATTTCGGTCGTTACCCCTCTCGCCCTGATCTCCCCTAGATCTGGCTACCGTATCAAGGACATCAGATCCAAGAGAAGATCCGGGCGGCAGAGTAACCACCCCTCCGACACGACCAGGGTTAAAAATTTGCAAGAGAGAGACGTCCACCGAAGCAGACACCTCTGATGGCCGAGGGACCACCCTTGCTGTGATCAAACTCGCTGTGGGGGGAGGGGTATTTATAGCCTCCCCCATAGACCGGCCATTATGACATTGAGAAAGCCAATCGACGGAAGCCCATGCGACATGCATTTATTAGGCGGCGCCATTAATGCCCCTAGGAAATTGGAACATTGCACAGATCCCGGAGTGCCTTCAATGCTCCGCAAAAACGGAGGACCACCCTGCTCAAACCTTCTAAGGCACCACGATTCGCCATCACCCTTGCCGACCCATAATCCCTCGCCAGCTCGAGGTTCGGTCTAGCACCAGGGTAGTCTTCTCAGGAAGGCTCAACGGCTCGCCATCACCCTTGCCGACCCATAATCCCTCGCCAGCTCGAGGTTCGGTCTAGCACCAGGGTATTCTTCTCAAGAAGGCTCAACGGCTCGCCATCACCCTTGCCGACCCATAATCCCTTGCCAGCTCGAGGTCCGGTCTAGCAGCAGGGTAATCTTCTCAGGAAGACTCAACGGCTCGCCATCACCCTTGCTGACCCATAATCCCTCGCCAGCTCGAGGTTCGGTCTAGTACCAGGGTAATCTTCTCAGGAAGACTCAACGGCTCGCCATCACCCTTGCCGACCCATAATCCCTCGCCAGCTCGAGGTTCGGTCTAGCACCAGGGTAATCTTCTCAGGAAGACACACCGGCTCGCCATCGCCCTTGCCGACCCATAATCCCTCGCCAGCTCGAGGTTCAGTCTAGTACCAGGGTAATCTTCTCAGAAAGACACACTGGCTCGCCATCACCCTTGCCGACCCATAATCTCTCGCCAGCTCGAGGTTCGGTCTAGCACCAGGGTAATCTTCTCAGGAAGACACACCGGCTCGCCATCGCCCTTACCGACCCATAATCCCTCGCCAGCTCGAGGTTCGGTCTAGTACCAGGGTAATCTTCTCAGGAAGACTCAACGGCTCGCCATCACCCTTGCTGACCCATAATCCCTCGCCAGCTCGAGGTTCGGTCTAGCACCAGGGTAATCTTCTCAGAAAGACTCAACGGCTCGCCATCACCCTTGCCGACCCATAATCCCTCGCCAGCTCGAGGTTCGGTCTAATACCAGGATAATCTTCTCAGGAAGACTCAACGGCTCGCCATCATCCTTGCCGATCCATAATCCCCCGCCAGCTCGAGGTTCGGTCTAGCACCAGGGTAATCTTCTCAGGAAGACACAACGGCTCGCCATCGTCCTTACCGACCCATAAACCCTCGCCAGCTCGAGGTTCGGTCTAGCATCATGGTAGCCTTCTCATGAAGGCCCAGCGATTCGCCATCCCATTTCCTCGACCATAAACACTCCTCCACGGCTAGCTCCCGCACCCCCGCAGGAGTGGGGGGCTTGTGTGGTAGGGTAAAAATGGCCTGGGCCCCAACCAGGGCCCAGGACAGCTCTCGCTCAAAAATGAGAAAAACAACAATCTGGCTCGGCTTCGAACCACTCCAGGGTTAGCACCAAGCCGCAAGTTCACCCCCACAGAACTGGTCTCCTCGTATCCGACGAGCCTCGATGGCCCTCAGCCTCCGATCCGCGACAGCCCCACGGGCCGTCCGTCCAGTCTAGCGAGGAATGAGGATGACCTGGCACAACCTAGGCCATCCGATTCCCCCCAGAGGCACAGGAGCCCCATGATCAGCCATGTCAGCTCCAAATACCACCTAGGACTTTGCCACGTCAGCCCTATACCACTCTTGGCACTGCCACGTCTGCCCTAAACCCCTGGGCCTCCTGCCACGTCAGGCCAATGGGCTTTCGGGTTCAGACCCGGCCCCCAAGCGGATCCAAACCCGGTTGGGATTCCCTATAAATACCAGACCCTCACCCACCTTTTCAGGTAATCAATCTTGGCCAC